>CM038679.1:307043398-307643398 GCA_021605205.1 Aegilops longissima | reverse complement strand
AGCTCTATGTGCTTGTGGTAGTCTCCCATGTCGCGAGGGCACGTCTTTGCAGGGGCATCTTCCAAAGTCTTCCTTCTTGATGACTCAAGAGCCGTCGAGCCTCGAGAGACGTTGTGTAGCTACAAGGTTTTAGAAGGCCTCATGAGGCGTCTCATCCTATCTCGCACAAGCCCCCGAGCGTGGGTTGGTTGTGGCTCGTACACCATGTCGCGATGCCCGGAGGCACGGACTTAAGAGGGTGCGCGTGCCCATGAGCTTGTTCGAGAGCGTCTCGCGAGGATTAAGGACGTCAAAGCTCTTGGGTAACAAGGCTTCGGCGAGGTGTGGTTGCGGGCGAGCCCAGGCGTACACACCTACCTAGCCCTCGCGTACGGGACCCACGAGGAGGAGAGACGGGCAACCGTCGCTCTTCCTGGGACAAGTTGGAAAGGCAAATGAAAAAGAATGAAAGACGCGAAAGCTCAAATTTTCATTCAAGAAGTTGAAAACCGGCTATAGAAAGCAAGCAAAAGAACAGCCGCGTCTGGCACCTAGACTAGTCTTCTTGTCTTCCCACGAGCGCAGAGGATGGGGCCTCCACTAGGACATGGGTGGGAGCCCCGATGAGGCCCAGAGGCGATCTCAGGAGAGTCTGGGCCGTGTACAACCCCAACTCATTATTACGTGAGAGTGTCACGAGCGGAGACCTTCACAGGCGCGGGGCCTTGCTTCATGGGTAGAACTTCTGGAGGTGCTGGATGTTCCAGGCGTTCTGGATTGGGATCCCGTCCTGCGTCACCATGCGCGCGGCGCCAGGCCTGGAGACACGGGCCATCCTGAACCGGCCCTCCCACATGGGCGAGAGCTTATGCAGCCCTTCCCTGGAGAGCACCCGCCTCAGGACAAGATCACCCACCTCGAGCATCTTGGAGCAGACGCTGCAGCAGTGATACCGCTGCAGTGCCTGCTGGTACCTTGTTGTTGGAGCAAGGCTTGGCGGCGACGTTCCTCCCCTAGCATGAGGTCCATCCCCCGCAAGGCATCCTGGCATACCTCTTCAAACGCCAAGACTTCGTGAGGGAGAACCGCTTCAGCTCCGTAGACGAGGAAGAATGGAGTCTCGCCTGTTGGCTTGGTCGCGGTGGTGCAGATGGACCACAGCATGGACTGGAGCTCATCGAGCCAGCCCCTACTACAAGCCTCGAGCTTCTTCTTGAGGGTTCTTGCCTTGAGGCCTCTCAGGACCTCTAAATTGGCGCGCTCAGCCTGGCCGTTGCTCTGGGGGTGTGCCACCAAAGAGTAGCATATCTGCGTTCCAAGGTTAGCACAATATGTTTTGAAAAAGTTGCTAGAGAATTGCAAACCATTATCGGTGATGATGCGATTAGGAACCCCGAACTGGCTCATGAGGCCCTTGATGAACTTGATGGCCGAGCCAGCCAGGATGGTGCGGACGGCATCCACCTCTGCCCACTTGGTGAATTTGTCGATGGCGACATAGAAGTAGCAGTAGCCCCAGGATGCTCGAGGAAATGGGCACAGGTAGTCTAGCCCCCAAACCGCGAACGGCCATGAGAGAGGGATGGTCTGGAGGCCCTGAGCGGGCTGGTGGATCTGCTTGGCATGGAACTGATAGGCATCACAGGATCTTACCAGCTCGGTGGCATAATTGAGCGTTGTGGGCCAGTAGAATCCGCTGCGGAACGCCTTGCCCACGAGGGTGCGTGATGAGGAGTGATGCCCGCAGTCCCCGCCATGTATGTCGGCCAACAGCTCGCATCCCTGCACCCTGGAGATGCATCGTAGAGAGACATCATTTGGCCGCTTTTGATAGAGCTCAGCGTCCTAGATGCAGTATGCAGTGGCCTGGCGAGCCACACATTCTGCGTCTTCCTCCTTCGGCAAGGTGCCTCGGAGTAGGTATGCCTTGAACTCCTCGGTCCAACACCCCTCCTGAGATTCAAGTGCGAGGAGCAGGCGGGCTCCTGAGGTCGGGCCGCAAGCTGGGGCGCCTGAGGGGGTGCCAGAGAGAGCTCCTCTTGAGGCATCGCTGGTCCTGCAACGGGGGGAGCTACCGATGGCTTAAAAAGTCGTTCTTCAAAGACACCAGGCTCCTGAGGTAGACGCCAAGACGCCCTCTTGGCGATGTCGTCTGCCTCCTTGTTCGTGTCGCGCGGCACGTGCTGCAGTGCCAGGCCCAAGAATCATTTCTCAATTTTGTGTACCTCCTCGAGGTATGCCTCCATGTGCTCGTCCTTAGGCATGTATGCTTTGTTGGAGAAGTTGACGAGGAGCTAGGAGTCGCACCTGATGGTGAGGCACCTCACCCCCAAAGCTGCCGCAGCCTTGAGGCCGACGATCAGGCCTTCATATTCCGCGATGTTGTTGGAGACCTTCTCGCCCTGCTGGAAGTAGAGCTCTATGGCGTAGTAGAGCTTGTCTTGGCTGGGCGAGATGAGCATGGCTCCATCCCCCGCACCCTGACGCGCGAATGCACCATCGAAGTACATGACCCAACCATCCGATGCTTCATTTCCGGGCGAGAGGGAACGGTCCTCGCCCACTTCTCGGTTGGGAACGTCAGTCCATTCCGCCACGAAGTAGGAAAGGGCCACACCCTTGATGATCCTGGTGGTGCTGAACTCCAACAGGAATGCCTGCAGTTCCATGTTCCATTTGGCGACCCTCCTAGCGGAGTTAGGGCTCCGGAGCACCCTCTCTAGGGGGTAAGCTAAGTAAACCTTGATGGGATGGCCTTGGAAGTAGTGGCGCAGCTTCTGGGAGGCGAGGAGGAGTGCGAGCAAGAGCTTTTCTAGCATGGGGTGCCGCGCCCACGCATCACGTAGCACCGTGCTGACAAAGTACACCGGGTGCTCGACGAGGGTGGAGGCATTGGCGGAGTCCTACACCTCCCAGGGCTGAGGGTCCTCAGGAGCCTTGTCATCTGTCGGGGCAACCGTGGCCTCAGCAACACCGTGCTCAGGAGTCTCGCTGCCTGGAGGATTGGCCGAGGCCTCAGGAGTGTCGTTGACGTGGGGAGGCAGATGTCTCAGGAGCGCCGTCCTGAGGCTGCGGCACCTCGACCGGGTGCGAGGTGCCTCCCCGTGAGGCCTTGGTCGGGCGCTCCTCGCGAACCGCCACCAGTGCTGTGCTCGTGGAGTGAGGTGTGGCGGCCAGGTAGAGCACCAAAGGTTCAAGGGGGTGCAGGGCTACCATCACCGGTGGGCTGGTGAGGTACTTCTTGAGGTCTTGGAAGGCTTGTCAGCCTCTAGAGTTTACTTGAACGGGCCTTTCTTTTTCATCAGCTTGAAGAAGGGGAGGGTGCGCTCCCCTAGCTTGAAGTTGAAATGCCCGAGCAAGGTTACGCAGCCCGCCAGCTTCTGCATCTCCTTGAGGGTTTGTGGCGGACTTGTCCTTTATATGGCCTTGACCTTCTCCGGGTTTACCTCGATCCCTCTATGCGACACCACGAAACCAAGTAGTTTGTCTGACGGAACACCAAACACACATTTTTCTGGGTTCAGCCGTAGGTTCACTTGGTGCAGGCTGGCGAACGTCTCCTCCAGATCTTTGATAAGAGTTCTCACTTCCCGATATTTCACCACCATGTCGTCGACGCACGCCTCAACGTTCCTCCCGAGCTGTTGTCCTAGGGCAATATGCATCAACCGTTAGAAGATTGCTCCCGCATTGCGCAACCCAAATGGCATGCAGGTGTAGCAGTACACCCAGCACAGGGTTAGAAAGGTTGTCTTCTCAATGTCTTGCACCGCCATCTTGATTTGGTGATAGCCCGAAACAGGGGCGGAGCCAGGATTTAGGCATAGGGGCGGCCAGACGGCAATGAAGCCAGAAAATATTTTGTGCCTCGCATACTACAGAATAATTCTATATTCAAGTATATCATTCAAATTTAACTTCACCTAGACACACAAATTTTATTTGCAGCTGGAGTTTGTCTAGCGACAGCTAATTGGTCAATAGCTTCCGATATGTGCCAAGAAGACGAATTTGATAATCAAACTATTCTAAAATATGACATGAAGTGTCATGCTATAAACCATTTTCATATGAAAATTTAAGATATACAGACAAGAATAATCATGTATTACCATCTGGTTGGATTTTAGTTTGCTTTTATATAGGTTCGAATGGCGAATCATCGTTGGTTGTATTAAGAAACATTATTGTTTAATTAGCAAAAAACGATCAAGTTGCCATATACCTAGAGAATCAACTTGTAACACCCCAAAAATTTAACCATGTTTTGAAGTGTTAAAATTTTGCCGGGAGTTTGAAAATTTTGCTTTCTGGATATTCTTTTGATGTCAGAACCCCTTTTCTTTCATATTGAGCAGTTTTACCCCAAGTGGAAACTTTCCAAAAATATTATTGGACTTCTATACTCTCTCGATAAAACAATTCTTAATCAGTGGTTTTATTTGCATAATTATTTTTCCTGAGCTTTATTTCTTTTAAAGAGATTTTCATAAGTTTTAGAGCCTCTTTTTGCACTGCAACCATTTGATAAGTGCATCTAAAATTTTCACCAAAATTTGGGGATGTCATGTGGTGTTCTTAAATCACTCTGGTGCAATAATATCTTTTATTCATTAAAAAATTTTGAGCCTCACCCCAAGCTTTCTAAACTGGTCCAGTTGCACTTTTGCACTACAACCTATTTAAATACTTCTTTAAAACTCCCACCAAAATTAAGGGAGGTCAGTAGGAGTATATTATACATCTTTATGCAAAAACCCAGTTATGTCCTTTGAAAATTCTGAGTGAATCAACCTCTTTTTCATTCTGGTCCAACTTGATGAATTGTACTGCAACCACATTTTATCTTGCTCTGTTGCCCACGATTCTTCCTCATGCTTATAGTCCATCCTGCAAAACCCTTAAGTCCAGGAGCATGAACCCATTGGAATATTTTTAGTCCATGAAATGACAGCCTTTAGTTTCTGCCCAAAATTGGTTTTCTCAAATATTTGCACTAACAAGTTTCTATGTTTGACAAACTAACTCGGCCACCATCACTGCACCTAGAGAGACACCGATCCGAGATTTTGGCCACTCCAAGAACTGCCTAGATGCCTCTAGCATTTTGTCAAACACCTTGTGTGCATGGCCAGATTTGACATGAATTTTAGTTTGCAATATGAACTTGATCCACTGACCCAGCAGCCTTGTCCACTAAGCCCCTAGCTACTCCTAACCTAGGTCTGCTAATTTCCAGCCTCACCGAAGCCCTGTGGCATGCTTTGGATTTTCGTCGAGCAGCTAGCGTGCGTGCTCTAGGCGCGCCCAGAGCGCATGTTTTGCACGCGCGTGCACCGAGCCGCCGCATCTCGCTACCGCCCACCCCGCGCCCGCTCTGGCCCTTGGCCAACCGCAGCCAGCGCGCCCTGTCTCCTCCTGCACCGCAGAGCCACCCCGACCACCCCTGGCACCCCACAGCGCCACCGTCAGGTCGGCCGTGGTGGCTAGCTAATGGCCGCAGCAGGCCCCGGCCGTGGCAGCACCGCCCAAGCCATACACGCACGCCAGCTCGCCCCTTGAGCAGTATGGAGCTCGTCGGAATGCGCCGGCCAGCTCCACATCGCCCTATCCACTACAGAAAGGCGGTTCGCCTGCGACCTTATCCACGGCTGCGGAACCGACCTCGGCCGCCTATAAAGAGGCGCCCCCGAACTCGTCCAGGCCCTCAGGCAACCTCAAGCTATCCCCCTAGAGCTACCATGGCTGGAAATCAAAGAGAAGGAGGTCGCCTTCCCCATATCCGGTCGGCTCGGCTGCCGCCACGTCCCGGTCCATTGTGTCGCAATCAGAGCCTCTCCCGTCCATCCAACCCCACCACCCGACTCCCCTTCGTCTTGTGGAGCCGCCCAAACCCCCAGCTGCGACAGAGAGCAACCGTAGCCCAAACCCCCATTTGCTCCTGAAGCCACCGGCCGCCGCGAAGCTCGTCGCCGGTGACTCCCTCCGTCCCGCCTGCCTGGCGACCACCAGGAGGACCGCCAGGGACTGGCGGGTCCATCCCCGCCCTCGGTGCCCCGTGAGGAGCCGCCAATCGCCAGCGACGATCGCCGGAGTTCCGCCCCCCGCTCGAACAGAGGAAGAGGAGGGAAAGGCGACTGGTCAAACCTGACCAAGGGCCCCTGACCCACCGACAGCACTCCACGCCCGGCCCATGCTGGATAAGTGAAGGCGTAAACACCAGAATACGCCTTCGACGTGGTTAGTTTCAAAACGTTTTTCTTTTTCTGTTTTATTTTAAAACAGAATTTGACCAAAACTTTGAATGGCTATAACTTTTTAAATATAACTCCAAATGAGTTGATTCTTTTTCCTACCTCATTGCCTAGTTTATTTTCAGATTTATTTGAAAAAAATTCAGACAACTGAGTTGATTCTTTTTCCTACCTCTCTCAAATGAGTTGATTCTTTTTCCTACCTCTCTCCAAATGAGTTGATTCTTTTTCCTACCTCTTTCAAATGAGTTGATTCTTTTTCCTACCTCTCTCAAATATTGCCTAGGAAATTTAAATATCGACCACGACGTTGCTCTGGTCTTTGGGTGCGGCAGGCATGGCCGGATTATTAATTTTTTGATTGATGGGAGCAGGTGCGGCAGCAATTAGTCACGATGACTCTGCCTGTAAAACCCACTACTCCCTGATCTGAAACGTCGTCGACTGGTGTTTTCCCTTGGTGAAAACCAAAAGATTCACCCAGCTCCTCGGCTGGCTCCCTCCGCCTACCCGTAGATTGGATTGCCCCTCAGCCATTTCGCCCCCTTTACTTCCTCTCCCCATTGCTTCTACCTGGTTCCATGGCGGCGCACCAGATCACGGAGTCTGAGGTGAGGCGCCTGACACAGGAGCTTGTCCGATTCGGGGCTCCATGGACCCAAGATAGATTCAAACTCTGGGGTCCGTGCGAAGAACTCAACCTCTCTGGTCTGCCAACTCGTCGATCTCATGGCCTAGCTCGATGAACTAGAAGGAAATGGGACATCGCAGTTTGCCCAGATTCTGGCCACCTTGCGGTGTAAAACCCTACTCCTGCTTTGTGGTGGATTAGCCTCGAGGTGGGCTGAGGATGAACTAGTACAGTGGAAGAACAACCTCAGGAGGTGTGTTCTTGTGTTTGAGTGAGATGGTGAGGGTGTGTATGGACTGGATCCGGATCTACGGTGGTGGCTAGGCTATATTTATAGTGGACTTGGTCCTCTTCCCAAAATGAATGCGGGAAGGGATCCCACAACGGCCAAATTTGAAGGGAGACAACTAGTACATCTTATCCTGACAAAAGGTGGTCTTCGTCTGCAAAACTTCTAGTCATGACGCCGTGGTGGGCTTGGCAATAACCTCCGTCCTGCCGTCCTGGCGGTCTTGGCCATGTAGCATGGAAATAACCTTTGGTTGATGCCTCGGGACACTCCGCCTGCGCTTGCATCTTTAGCACCAAAGAGGAAACCTGTTGTACTGCGCCCGCTGGCGCCCGCCTGGCCTTGGTCGTCATGGCTTGTGTCATCCGAACCTCACGAGGTGAGGGATCACATAGGAATCTCCGCTCCTCAGGAACCAGCCTGAGGAGGCTGCTCCTTCTAGAGGTCTTGACGTCCTTCGCCTCGTGAGGTTCTCATGTTGTGGGTGTTGAAGATGGGCCGTACCAGGCCGTCGATGGAGCCACGTGGTGGGCCATAGGAAGGCAAGTCTGGCTACCCCGGTTCCTAGAACGCCGAAAGTATCCTTCGGGCCCAAGGCGCTCTTGGACTTGGCTTCGAGGCGAAGCCAAAGGGCAAGGGCGGAGCGCCACGGGCCCCAACCACCTGCGGACCCGGTCAACGCGTGGCACTTGATGGGACGTGGGAGTCTCCGCTTCCCCATGCTGCCTCGGTAACCGTTCGACTTGACTAGAGCCAATTGCATGCAAAAAGATCATCATTACTGGGGATCATGGAGGCCAGCAGTTGGCCTCCCTCTGGCTATAAACGGGGAGAGGGGTAGAGCCCCCCTGCTCATCTCCATCTTCTTGCTGCCCGCTCTTCCTTCTTCTTCCTTGTCTTGCCGTCTTGCTGAAGCGTCCATGGCACCGACGAGGAGGTTCTCCGCCACCGAAAAGGGGAAGGCCCCCAAGGAGGGGCTGGGTTCACCGCCGCCCAAGAGAGGCCCCGGAAGCCCCCGCAAGTAAGTCGCGACTTTCGCAAAGGGTCTGCTGGGGCGCGGCACACTTCTTCAAGAGCAGGCGTCGCCTTAGGTATCCGCGGTGGCTCTTCTTCTCGCGGTGGGAGCCGCCGAGGACGGGGCGGCTCCTGCGATGCGGGGAGGCATGCTATGGTCTCCCGGCCTCCTCGGCTGCGCTACCACTAGGCAGATGCGTCTCCGGAGTTTGTCGTGTGGTCGGAGAGGCCTGTTGGCACCTGGCTCCCGCTCCCGCGCTTCTTCACGGGTGCGTTGTCGACCGTGGGGCTTGATGGCCTCTGGCTGCAGGCTAACGGCTGCTGCAGCATGGCCTCATGGGTGGTGGTCGAAGTCACCATCGCGGGCAACATGTCCTTGACCCACGGTTGGCAGCCGTTTGCCCGCGCGCAGGGCCTGAGCGGGAGGTGCACTCTCTATTTCAGGTACGACGGCCTTGCGACCCTCTATGCGAGGGTGTTTGGGGAACACGGCCGTCGTGCGGGTGCTGCCCAAAGGATGGCAGCGGCGACGACGAGGGTGAGCTTGCCCATGGCGACGGCCGTGCTACCTCCAGCGGCGGCGGCTCCTCCTCCGGTGAGAGCACCTGCGACGGAAGCTACAACAAACCACCACACTGTCGGGCTCGGATCGAGGAAGGCGTCAAGCCTCCTCGCCGCCGTGCCCCATTGAAGCAGGAGGAAGACTCGGACTGAGCTCGGGCGCCACTGGAGCCTAGCCACGGGAGCCGCTGCAGTTGCATGGTCTGCTTTTGCTTTTTCCTTTTTCCTGCATTTTTGAAAAAAGTAGAGGGCCCTGATGGGGCGTGTAATGAACCGTGGCGCTTGCGCCACTATGCTATGCTTGTTATTTTTATATCATGCCGTGATACCCATGTTTCTACTAGGCGCGGTTAGGGTAACTTAGCTCTATGTGCTTGTGGTAGTCTCCCATGTCGCGAGGGCACGCCTTTGCAGGGGCATCTTCCAAAGGCTTCCTTCTTGATGACTCAAGAGCCGTCGAGCCTCGGGAGACGTTGTGTAGCTACAAGGTTTTAGAAGGCTTCATGAGGCGTCTCGTCCTATCTCGCACAAGCCCCCGAGCGTGGGTTGGTTGTGGCTCGTACACCATGTCGCACTGCCCGGAGGCACGGACTTAAGAGGGTGCGCGTGCCCATGAGCTTGTTCGAGAGCGTCTCGCGAGGATTAAGGACGTCAAAGCTCTGGGGTAACAAGGCTTCGGCGAGGTGTGGTTGCGGGCGAGCCTAGGCGTACACACCTACCTAGCCCCCGCGTGCGGGACGCGCGAGGAGGAGAGACGGGCAACCGTCGCTCTTCCTGGGACAAGTTGGAAAGGCAAATGAAAAAGAGAGAAATTCCAACTTCGGAGAATGAAAGACGCGAAAGCTCAAAATTTCATTCAAGGAGTTGAAAACCAGCTATAGAAAGCAAGCAAAAGAACATCCGCGTCTGGCACCTAGACTAGTATTCTTGTCTTCCCACGAGCGCAGAGCATGGGGCCTCCACTAGGACATGGGCGGGAGCCCCGGTGAGGCCCAGAGGCGATCTCAGGAGAGTCTGGGCCGTGTACGACCCCAACTCATTATTACGTGAGAGTGTCACGAGCGGAGACCTTCACAGGCGCGGGGCCTTGCTTCATGGGTAGAACTTCTGGAGGTGCTGGATGTTCCAGGCGTTCTGGATGGGGATCCCGCCCTGCGTCTCCAGGCGTGCGGCGCCAGGCCTGGAGACACGGGCGATCCTGAACGGGCCCTCCCACATGGGCGAGAGCTTATGCAGCCCTTCCCTGGAGAGCACCCGCCTCAGGACGAGATCACCCACCTCGAGCGTCTTGGAGCAGACGCTGCAGCAGTGATACCGCTGCAGTGCCTGCTGGTACCTTGTTGTTGGAGCAAGGCTTGGCGGCGACGTTCCTCCCCTAGCATGAGGTCCATCCCCCGCAAGGCATCCTGGCATACCTCGTCAAATGCCAAGACCCGCGCAGAGCGATGCCTGACCTCGTGAGGGAGAACCGCTTTAGCTCCGTAGACGAGGAAGAATGGAGTCTCGCCTGTTGGCTTGGTCGCAGTGGTGCAGATGGACCACGGCATGGACTGGAGCTCATCGAGCCAGCCCCTACTACAAGCCTCGAGCTTCTTCTTGAGGGTTCTTGCCTTGAGGCCTCTCAGGACCTCTGCATTGGCGCGCTCGGCCTGGCCGTTGCTCTGGGGGTGTGCCACCAAAGTGTAACATATCTGCGTTCCAAGGTTAGCACAATATGTTTTGAAAAAGTTGCTAGTGAACTGCGAACCATTATCGGTGATGATGCGATTAGGAACCCCGAACCGGCTCATGAGGCCCTTGATGAACTTGACGGCCGAGCCATCCGGGACGGTGCGGATGGCCTCCACCTCTGCCGACTTGGTGAATTTGTCGATGGCGACATAGAGGTAGCAGTAGCCCCAGGGTGCTCGGGGAAATGGGCCCAAGAAGTCTAGCCCCCAAACCGCAAACGGCCATGAGAGCGGGATGGTCTGGAGGCCCTGAGCGGGCTGGTGGATCTGCTTGGCATGGAACTGATAGGCATCACAGGATCTTACCAGCTCGGTGGCATCATTGAGCGTTGTGGGCCAGTAGAATCCGCTGCGGAACGCCTTGCCCACGAGGGTGCGTGATGAGGAGTGATGCCCGCAGTCCCCGCCATGTAAGTCGTCCAACAGCTCGCATCCCTGCACCCTGGAGATGCATCGTAGAGAGACATCATTTGGCCGCTTTCGATAGAGCTCACCGTCCTAGATGCAGTATGCAGTGGCCTGGCGAGCCACACATTCTACGTCTTCCTCCTTCTTCGGCAAGGTGCCTCGGAGCAGGTATGCCTTGAACTCCTCGGTCCAACACCCCTCCTGAGGTTCAAGTGCGAGGAGCAGGCGGGCACCTGAGGTCGGGCCGCGAGCTGGGGCGCCTGAGGGGGTGCCGGAGGGAGCTCCTCTTGAGGCGTCGCTGGTCCTGCAATGGGGGGAGCTACCGATGGCTTAAAAAGCCGTTCTTCATAGACACTAGGCTCCTGAGGTAGACGCCAAGACGCCCTCTTGGCGATGTCGTCTGCCTCCTTGTTCGTGCCACGCGTCACGTGCTGCAGTGCCAGGCCCAAGAATCATTTCTCAATTTTGTGTACCTCCTCAAGGTATGCCTCCATGTGCTCGTCCTTAGGCTTGTATGCTTTGTTGGAGAAGTTGACGAGGAGCTAGGAGTCGCACCTGATGGTGAGGCACCTAACCCCCAAAGCTGCCGCAGCCTTCAGGCCGACGATCAGGCCTTCGTATTCCGTGATGTTGTTGGAGACCTTCTCGCCCTGCTGGAAGCAGAGCTATATGGCGTAGTAGATCTTGTCCTGGCTGGGCGAGATGAGCATGGCTCCATCCCCCGCACCCTGACGCGCGAATGCACCATCGAAGTACATGACCCAACCATCCGATGCTTCATTTCCGGGCGAGAGGGAACGGTCCTCGCCCACTTCTCGGTTGGGAACGTCAGTCCATTCCGCCACGAAGTAGGCAAGGGCCACACCCTTGATGATCCTGGTGGTGCTGAACTCCAACAGGAATGCCTGCAGTTCAATGTTCCAATTGGCGACCCTCCTCGCGGAGTTAGGGCTCCGGAGCACCCTCTCCAGGGGGTAAGCTGAGAAAACCTTGATGGGGTGGCCTTGGAAGTAGTGGCGCAGCTTCCGGGAGGCGACGAGGACTGCGAGCAAGAGCTTTTCTGGCATGGGGTGTCGCGCCCACGCATCACGTAGCAGGGTGCTGACGAAGTACACCGGGTGCTCGACGAGGGTGGAGGCATTGGCGGAGTCCTACACCTCCCAGGGCTGAGGGTCCTCAGGAGCCTTGTCATTTGTAGGGGCAACCGTGGCCTCAGAAACACCATGCTCAGGAGTCTCCCTGCCTGGAGGATTGGCCGAGGCCTCAGGAGCGTCGTTGACGTGGGGCGGCAGAGGTCTCAGGAGCGCCATCCTGAGGCTGCGGCGCCTCGACCGGGTGGGAGGTGCTTCCCCGTGAGCCCTTGGTCGAGCGCTCCTCCCGAACCGCCACCAGTGCTGCGCTCGTGGAGTGAGGCATGGCGGCCAGGTGGAGCACCAAAGGTTCAAGGGGGTGCAGGGCTACCATCACCGGTGGGCTGGTGAGGTACTTCTTGAGGTCTTGGAAGGCTGTGTCAGCCTCCGGAGTCTACTTGAACGGGCCTTTCTTTTTCATCAGCTTGAAGAAGGGGAGGGTGCGCTCCCCTAGCTTGAAGATGAAATGCCCGAGCAAGGTTACGCAGCCCGCCAGCTTCTGCATCTCCTTGAGGGTTTGCGGCGGACTTGTCCTTTATATGGCCTTGACCTTCTCCGGGTTTACCTCGATCCCTCTATGCGACACCACGAAACCAAGTAGTTTGTCAGACGGAATGCTAAACACACATTTTTCTGGGTTCAGCCGTAGGTTCACTTGGTGCAGGCTGGCGAACGTCTCCTCCAGATCTTTGATAAGAGTTCTCACTTCCCGAGATTTCACCACCATGTCGTCGACGCACGCCTCAGTGTTCCTCCCGAGCTGTTGTCCTAGGGCAATATGCATCAACCGTTGGAAGGTTGCTCCCGCATTGCGCAGCCCAAACGGCATGCAGGTGTAGCAGTACACCCCGCACAGGGTTAGAAAGGCCGTCTTCTCAATGTCTTGCACCGCCATCTTGATTTGGTGATAGCCCGAGACAGGGGCGGAGCCAGGATTTAGGCATAGGGGGGCCAGACGGCAATGAAGCAAGAAAATATTTTGTGCCTCGCATACTACCGAATAATTCTATATTCAAGTATATCATTCAAATTTAACTTCACCTAGACACACAAATTTGTTTGCAGCTGGAGCGTGTCTAGCGACAGCTAATTGGTCAATAGCTTCAGATATGTGCCAAGAAGACGAAGTTGATAATCAAACTATTCTAAAATATGACATGAAGTGTCATGCTATAAACCATTTTCATATGAAAATTTAAGATATACAGACAAGAATAATCATGTATTACCATATGGTTGGATTTTAGTTTGCTTTTATATAGGTTCGAATGGCGAATCATCGTTGGTTGTATTAAGAAATTTTATTGTTTAATTAGCAAAAAACGATCAAGTTGCCATATACCTAGAGAATCAACTTGTAACACCCCAAAAATTTAACCATGTTTTGAAGTGTTAAAATTTTGCCGGGAGTTTGAAAATTTTGCTTTCTGGATATTCTTTTGATGTCAGAACCCCTTTTCTTTAATATTGAGGAGTTTTACCCCAAGTGGAAACTTTCCAAAAATATTATGGGACTTCTATACTCTCTCAATAAAACAATTCTTAATCAGTGGTTTTATTTGCATAATTATTTTTCTTGAGCTTTATTTCTTTTACAGAGATTTTCATAAGTTTTAGAGCCTCTTTTTGCACTGCAACCATTTGATAAGTGCATCTAAAATTTTCACCAAAATTTGGGGTTGTCATGTGGTTTTCTTAAATCACTCTGGTGCAATAATATCTTTTATTCATTAAAAAAATTTGAGCCTCACCCCAAGTTTTCTAAACTGGTCCAGTTGCACTTTTGCACTACAACCTATTTAAATACTTCTTTAAAACTCCCACCAAAATTAAGGGAGGTTAGTAGGAGTATATTATCCATCTTTATGCAAAAACCCAGTTATGTCCTTTGAAAATTTTGAGTGAACCTCTTTTTCATTCTGGTCCAACTTGATGAATTGTACTGCAACCACATTTTATCTTGCTCTGTTGCCCATGATTCTTCCTCATGCTTATAGTCCATCCTGCAAAACCCTTAAGTCCAGGAGCATGAACCCATTGGAATATTTTTAGTCCATGAAATGACAGCCTTTAGTTTCTGCCCAAAATTGGTTTTCTCATATATTTGCACTAACAAGTTTCTATGTTTGACAAACTAACCTGGCCACCATCACCTACACCTAGAGAGACACTGATCTGGAGATTTTGGCCACTCCAAGAACTGCCTAGATGCCTCTAGCATTTTGTCAAACACCTTGTGTGCATGGCCAGGTTTGACTTGAATTTTAGTTTGCAATATGAACTTGATCCACTGACCCAACAGCCTTGTCCACTAAGCCCCTAGCTACTCCTAACCTAGGTCTACTAATTTCCAGCCTCACCCAAGCCCTGTGGCATGCTTTGGCTTTTAAATCGAAAGCAGTTAGCGTCGTGCTCTGGCGCCAGAGCGCATGTTTTGCACATGCGTGTACAGAGCCAGCAGCGTCTCGCTATCGCCACCCAGCGCTCGCCTCGGCCCTTGGCCAACCGCAGCCAGCGCCCTGCCTCCTCCTCACCGCAGAGCCACCTCGACCACCCCGGCACCCCACAGCGCCACCTTCAGTCGGCCGTGGTAGCTGACGGCGAGCAGCAGTTCCCGGCCGTGGCAGCGCGCCCAAGCCATACACGCACGCCACCGCCCCTTGAGCAGTAGATGGAGCTCGTCGGAATGCGCCGCCAGCTCCACGTCGCCCTATCCACTACAGTAAAGGCGGTTCACGGCGACCTTATCCAGGTCATGAACCGACCTCGGCCGCCTATAATGAGGCACCCCAACTCGCCCAGCCCTCGTGCAACCTCAAGCTATCCCCCTAGAGCTACCATGGCTGGAAATCGAAGAGAAGGAAGTCGCCTTCCCCATCTCCGGTCGGCTCGGCCGCCGCCACGTCCCGGTCCATTGTGTCGCAATCAGAGCCTCTCCCGTCCATCCAACCCCACCACCCGACTCCCCTTCGAATTGCGGAGCCGCCCAAACCCCCAGCTGCGACAGAGAGCCACCGTAGCCCAAACCCCCATTTGCTCCCGAAGCCACCGGCCGCCGCGAAGCTTGTCGCTGGTGACTCCCTCCGTCCCCGCCTGCCTGGCAACCACCGGGAGGACCGCCAGGGACTGGCGTATCCATCCCTGCCCTCGGAGCCCCTCGAGGAGCCGCCAATCGCCGGTGACGATCGCCGGAGTTCCGCCCCCCGCTCGGACAGAGGAAGAGGAAGGAAAGGCGATCGGTCAAACTGACCAAGGGCCTCGACCCACTGCCGCGACCCACGCTACGCCCATGCTGGATAAGTGAAGGCGAACACCAGAATACGCCGCATGGTTAGTTTCAAACGCTTTTTTTTTTGCTTTTATTTTAATAATGTAATTTGACCAAAACTTTGATCGGCTATAACTTTTAAATATAACTCCAAATGAGTTGATTATTTTTCCTACCTCTCTCAAATATTGCCTAGTTTAATTTTAGATTTATTTGAAAAAACTTCAGACAACTTTTTTGTACCATTTTTAAACTATGCGTTAATTCGAAATTTTTTTAAAGATAGGATTGTCGGAGAGAGAAGAAAACTTTCAAAGTTTTGGAATGCACCCTGCCTCCCCACAACTTGAAGGCAAGCATTCTGAACCCTGGCATAATATTGTGTGTGTTATTTACATGGTTACAACACCACCTCGACACGGAGTATCCGTTATTTCATGTGATAATACGTTTCTACTCATGAGTGTATATTGATGAGTGCATGCTATTGGAGTTGGATATGTTTGTGAAAATAGTCACCATCGAATGCCTTCCATGCATACCGGAAGGAATCCGGGAAAGCCTCTATCTTAGGTAGACACGGGTTTGTCCCCAGTCCTCCGTCGAGACGGTTGTGTCCGGTACGGCATGATGGGGTATGTCGAGTTGTGATTATGTCTGTTGGTAGAAGTATAAATTGTTATACTAATCATGCAGGGAATACTTAAGCCTCCTGAGTCGACCATAGATCGAGTCTTGTTCCAGTAACCCCCATACTTGTTTCATACTACCACTTGTCCCTGCCATAGGTAGGGTACAGCTCAGTAATTTGTCAACCCCTTTCCTAGCACACACCGTACAGAGAGGCCATGGTGGAAGATACCGGAGGCATCCGGTAGGCATGCCACCTGGTCCGGGGGCATGGGTGTTTTCGGTTGTAGCCGAAGGGGTAGCTCCCCTAGTTTGCACGCGGTATAAATTTTGTGATCCCATGGTACTCGAGGTTGTAGCCTCCCCACTTAGAGTTCTGCTTAAACAGGTGTCATGGGTGATTCCAGACACAGGTGAGTTAGGCTGGTGTGTGCGGATAGGTGTGTTTTCAATTAAAAGGCCATAGACGTAATTAGTCCCGATGGACTAAAGGAATCCGTTACTCGTGGGTAAAGAGTACACCCTCTGCAGAGATTAAACATCTATTCGAATAGTCGTGTCCATGGTTAAGGACTACAGTCTGGGATGGGTCAAGTGTCGGTCTTAGTGTCGGTCTTCGGAGGAAAAACTACTAAGTCAGAACATTGACTGTGACCGGTGACATATGATGATTATGATTATTATTATTGTGGACTAACTATTTTCATTATTTGATTTATTGAGTATCCCTGGGACGGTTCTACCTCCTGGATATTCACTGTGACTATTCTGTTATAAGCCCTTTAGGTGGTGTCGCACAGACGCCCGACTGTGGCATGCTTGCTATATGTTTACTTTATAAGCCCTTTGAGGGAGTCCTGGACTAGGGGGTGTCCGGATAGCCGAACTATCATCACGGCCGGACTCCAAGACTATGAAGATACAAGATAGAAGACTTTGTCCCGTGTCCGGATGGGACTTTCCTTGGCGTGGAAGGCAAGCTTGGCGATACAGATATGTAGATTACCATTGTAACCGACTCTGTGTAACCCTGACCTATCCGATGTCTATATAAACCGGAGGGTTTTAATCCGTAGGACGAACAACAATCATACCATAGGCTAGCTTCTAGGGTTTAGCCTCCTTGATCTCGTGGTAGATCTACTCTCGTACTACCCATATCATCAATATTAATCAAGCAGGAGTAGGGTATTACCTCCATCGACAGGGCCCGAACCAGGGTAAAAATATCGTGTCCCTTGTCTCCTGTTACCATCCGCCTAGACGCACAGTTCGGGACCCCCTACCCGAGATCCGCCTGTTTTGACACCGACACCCTTTATGTGCTGTCGCTGAGACGCCCAACTGTGGCATGCTTGTTATCTATTCACTATATAAGCCCTTTATGTGGTGTCGCTCAGATGCCCGACTGCGGCATGGTTGTTACTTATTTCACTTATGAGCCCTTTCTGTGGTGTCGCTCAGACGCCCGACTGAGGCATTCTATTTCTACACTCTAATTGTATGATTCATGTGTTACGAGAATAACTTGCTTGTGTGCATCATGGATTTTATTTTGTGACTGACGTGGTGATCATAGAATATTTCAGAGCATGATTATTATTTGTTATATTATACCCGTGTTCTTAATGTTTGCGAGTACATTCAAAGTACTCACTTGCTTGTCCCTGGCTATTGTCTTGGCCAGATTTCTTGCATGGAGAGGAGCGTTGCGCTGACAGCCTCGGAACCTAAGAAATGGTGATAGAAGCCTCGCGAAGATAGGAGTTAACCTAGTCAGCTGTTCCTGTGGGAAATGGGGTCCCATAGACGCTGAGAGACCACAAACCGCTTCCGCCATCAGCCACTACAAACCATTTGTTGTACTCATAGGCCACAATGGTCGTGTACTACATATTATGTGCTTTGCTTGGAGTTTTTGTGTCAAGTTTGTGTCTCGCCACCAACAAGAATCCTGGGCTCGTGGAGCGTATGGCCATTTTCGGGAAATTAATATCCCAAAATCCGTCCTGACAAACTTGGTATTAGAGCCAGGCTGACCATTGGCTAATCCTATCTTAGCCAGGTCAATAAACCTAGGTTAACCAAACCACAAGACCATAACCTAACTTCGGCCAAGCTTCCCGTGTAAGATAGCCACACAGTGAGCCTGACACCTTTTGATAGTCGGTGCCCAACCTATCAACCTAGCCTGTCGATCACGCGCCCGCTGACCGATGCCTAAATGTCTCATTCAAGCGCATGAAGGAAGACTTCGGCCCCTTTTTCTATAAAAGGGAACGCTAGCCTCAACCCAAAGACAAAGATAGCCTCTACCCCAAACCGAGCCATAATGCCCGGCCCGTCGTGCATTAATGAAACCATGGCCAACAACCTTGAGGTTTTGTGACCGTGCTAGCAAATCTCACCCGCCGTGCCTTTGCATTAGAAGAACCCCTGAATATGTTGTGTACCAAGGACACATGAGCGTGAGAGCCGCCAATTCAGGCCATCGGCACATCTACGGTAGGGGTCTATCGCCGTAACGCGCCTTGCAGTGTTCACCGAAGGACAACTTCCTTTGAGCCACAAGCCATCCAACTAGCTGCCCGAGAGGCTATAGTTCAACTCTGACACTTGTCGCCCAGAGTTAATTGTCGCTCCTTCTACTACTACCCCAACCGTGACGGGTATAGTAGACTGCCCCAGGTTGCCAACGGAGATCACGAGACAGATCCTGCATTATTGCATCTGGTGCGCTATATAAGTGCACTAGAGGAACTGTTCGATCAGATCACTCTGGATATGATCGCAGCTCGGGGAGAACTAGTTCGCCGAACCCCGGCAAGAAGGGAAGATGAGCCCGATGCCGACAACACAGTCGTGCTGTTTGGACAACCAATCGAGTCCCTGAGGTCTGCCCCAGCCGTCGACCAAGGTGCTTTGATGACCCCAGAAGTGCTTCGTCGCCTTTTGGGAACACGCTCCAACGGGATTGTGGCCAACAACCCCCGCGATGGTCATCATCGCTACTCCGACCCCACAGTTCCTCAACCACCTGCAGCTAACCCCGACGGTGAAACCCGTGGGGAAGCCTCGACAACCTCAAGGCAAGCCCGCTTGGATATAAACCAGGTAGACTAAGTCACTCGAGTAGTACCAAGTCTTAGTATACCCCGCGCCCTGTATTATGTGGTCGTGTATCACCATATTGGAATGTTGTCTACTTGTACATCCCTATTTTAAATTGTAGCCATGCATGAGTGCGTTGGTGTACGACTGCATTTTTAATTCTAGGCGTAGCTACCAAAAACCAACCCCGACGACACCCACAGTAACACGTCACTTTTGTGAGATATGTGTATCTGTGGCTTTGACCCCAACCCCATGAGAGCAGAACCGACAAACTAGTGCCCCTCACCGCGGTAAATAACCCAGCCCGAATGCTATATAAAAAGGCCACCTCGTGACCTTGCCAAGCACCCCACACCTTGTGCACCGCCCTCACAAACCATTTCTTGCCATGCCAAGCCCTAGCATTTATCTGAGAACCCCAGATGCAACCCCGGGTAGCTTTGTCAAAATATTGTGGGACTTTACCTGCAGTACCATGGGTTCTACCCAGCCACCCCAGTACAAGCTGCTCAAATCGAGAATCACCACATCCACCTCGAAATATTGGGCAGTAGTGCACATCCCTCCCGTAAACTCAAACCAAGACCCAACGGAAGTCTCCTTCATGGGGAAATCTATGCCAGCTCCACAAATGGCCATAGAAGCGGCTGCACACGAAGCGCTTGTTCGCCTTCGGTTCACGGTACCCTATGCCAGTGAACGAGGGTATTATTACTTTCCGAGCCGCAAAGACCCGGAGAAGTAACATCTTTTCCGTGGGACGGATTGAGAGAGACCCAAGATCGCCAACCTGATCCAAAGATGTCATCGCCAAGAATGTTTGACCCAGCGAGTAATGGGTTATCTCCAGTCTCGCTGATTTAAATCCCTGTGTCACCATCGGCAAACCACCGAGGCCCACCAGAGAGACGATTCATCGACCGTCAATCCGCTTCCCGATAGAAGAGGAGTGTGTCCCAGCACCAGAGACGCTTTCTCGCACCCGCCCGCTTACTGCTTTCATTATAGACGCCATCGCTGTGTTTATTATTGCAACATTTATTTATGTGTTGTAACTTATGCGTGGTACCCTGAGTTTGTGCGACGAGTCAATTATTTGGTTTCTATTAATGTGAGTAGTTTTTGTTGCTGTTTGTTTTCTTAACTGTTTTCACTCGCAAAAAAAATCCTGGACTAAGATTTCTTTTCCCCGAGTTGCTGCATCGTATATCGTCTCTCGACATGGAATTTTTATTCACGCAGCGCCACGGCAGCAGACTCACAGCCACAACCACTCGAACACATACACTGCTTGCAAAACCTTGTAACCGTGTTGCATCTAACTGATCAACCCCCCGCACACTGACAACAGTTAGCACCCAACACCCCACCTAATCCTCATGATCACCACCACCGCGGAGAGCCAACACCCGAGTGGCAGCATCGCGACGATCATCGAGGATCATCGCACACAGGAGCACGGAGAACCCCAGCAAAGCCGCCAGCCCTCCGCACACCAGGATCATGTACCAGTCCGGCACCTCCCCCGCCATTAGAGCCTCGTCTCGAGCTCCTGTAAGCAGAAATGGAGGAGAAGGAAGGAGAGGGAGAAGCGAGGCCAGGTGTGAGGAAGGAGAGAGGAGCACCTCGGCAATTTTATAGCCCAAGATCGGTGTACGGTGGGCGAAGTCCACCAGCGCCGCTCGTCGCCCGATCGCCGGTGTTCGGAGGCGAATCCGCGAGCAGTGCCGACAGCGCACTGGCCCGCGAGGTGAGTGCACGCTGCGCCGGCAGCTAGCACGCCGCGCACTACCGCAGTACGACCTAGATGCCCTACGCGCTAGACGTTGCCGGTGGAGAAAGCACGGGAAAGCGCGCGGGAGAGAGGAAGAAGAGAACCAGAGGAAGAAGAAGAGACCGACAGTGGACCCCGGGTCCACCTGTCGGCCACAGAGAGCACTGTGCTCTCGGGTACGACCAGCGTATTTTAGAAATTTAGAATTCATTCTAAATTTACGGTAACCAGCGTAGAAATCTCTCAACCGTAGATTTTTTCACGCAGCGCTAGTGTCCCACACTGTGGTTTTACACCACTTACTGTCCTCTCACTGAGCCGCATTTTACCGCTTAAGTAAAGTGGTTATTTCTGGAAATGGTAAGAGTAATATTTTCAAAACAGCTTTTAGCAAATCTCGAGGACAAGATTTTTCTTAAGGGGGGTAGTGTTGTAACACCCCAAAAATTTAACCATGTTTTGAAGTGTTAAAATTTTGCCGGGAGTTTGAAAACTTTGCTTTCTGGATTTTCTTTTGATGTCAGAACCCCTTTTCTTTAATATTGAGGAGTTTTACCCCAAGTGGAAACTTTCCAAAAATATTATGGGACTTCTATACTCTCTCAATAAAACAATTCTTAATCAGTGGTTTTATTAGCATAATTATTTTTCCTGAGCTTTATTTCTTTTAAAGAGATTTTCATAAGTTTTAGAGCCTCTTTTTGCACTGCAACCATTTGATAAGTGCATCTAAAATTTTCACCAAAATTTGGGGATGTCATGTGGTGTTCTTAAATCACTCTGGTGCAATAATATCTTTTATTCATTAACAAATTTTGAGCCTCACCCCAAGTTTTCTAAACTGGTCCAGTTGCACTTTTGCACTACAACCTATTTAAATACTTCTTTAAAACTCCCACCAAAATTAAGGGAGGTCAGTAGGAGTATATTATCCATCTTTATGCAAAAACCCAGTTATGTCCTTTGAAAATTTTGAGTGAATCAACCTCTTTTTCATTCTGGTCCAACTTGATGATTTGTACTGCAACCACATTTTATCTTGCTCTGTTGCCCATGATTCTTCCTCATGCTGATAGTCCATCCTGCAAAACCCTTAAGTCCAGGAGCATGAACCCATTGGAATATTTTTAGTCCATGAAATGACAGCCTTTAGTTTCTGCCCAAAATTGGTTTTCTCAAATATTTGCACTAACAAGTTTCTATGTTTGACAAACTAACCTGGCCACCACACCTACACCTAGAGAGACACTGATCTGGAGATTTTGGCCACTCCAAGAACTGCCTAGATGCCTCTAGCATTTTGTCAAACACCTTGTGTGCATGGCCAGATTTGACATGAATTTTAGTTTGCAATATGAACTTGATCCACTGACCCCTAGCTACTCCTAACCTAGGTCTACTAATTTCCAGCCTCACCCAAGCCCTGTGGCATGCTTTGGCTTTTCGTCGAGCAGCTAGCGTGCGTGCTCTGGGCGCGCCCAGAGCGCATGTTTTGCACATGCGTGTACAGAGCCGCCGCGTCTCGCTACCGCCCACCCCGCGCCCGCTCTGGCCCTTGGCCAACCGCAGCCAGCGCGCCCCGTCTCCTCCTGCACCGCAGAGCCACCCCGACCACCCCTGGCACCCCACAGCGCCACCTTCAGGTCGGCCGTGGTGGCTAGCTGACGGCCGCAGCAGGCCCCGGCCGTGGCAGCGCCGCCCAAGCCATACACGCACGCCACCGCCTTTGAGCAGATGGAGCTCGCTTGAATGCGCCGGCCAGCTCCACGTCGCCCTATCCACTACAGAAAGGCGGTTCGCCGGCGACCTTATCCAGGGCCGCGGAACCGACCTCGGCCGCCTATAATGAGGCACCCCCGAACTCGTCCAGGCCCTCAGGCAACCTCAAGCTATCCCCCTAGAGCTACCATGGCTGGAAATCGAAGAGAAGGAAGTCGCCTTCCCCATCTCCGGTCGGCTCGGCCGCCGCCACGTCCCGGTCCATTGCGTCGCAATCGAGCCTCTCCGCCCATCCAACCCCACCACCGACTCCCCTTCGTCTTGCGGAGCCGCCCAAACCCCCAACTGCGATGGAGAGCCACCGTAGCCCAAACCCCCATTTGCTCCCGAAGCCACCAGCCGCCGCGAAGCTCGTCGCCGGTGACTCCCTCCGTCCCTGCCTACCTGGCGACCACCGGGAGGACCGCCAGGGACTGGCGGATCCATCCCCACCCTCGGAGCCCCGCGAGGAGCTGCCAATCGCCGGCGACGATCGCCGGAGTTCCGCCCCCCGCTCGGACAGAGGAAGAGGAGGGAAAGGCG
Organism: Aegilops longissima; assembly: GCA_021605205.1. Taxonomy (NCBI): domain Eukaryota; kingdom Viridiplantae; phylum Streptophyta; class Magnoliopsida; order Poales; family Poaceae; genus Aegilops; species Aegilops longissima. The sequence continues at coordinate 307,620,315 of CM038679.1, read as the reverse complement.
ATTGGTCAACCCTGACAAGTGGGCCCCCTGGACACACTGTCAGCGACCCACTCGCCGTCCATACTGGATAAGTGAGGGCGTAAACACCAGAATACGCCTTCGACGTGGTTAGTTTTGAAACGTTTGTCTTTTTCTGTTTTATTTTAAAAATAGAATTTGACCAAAACTTTGACTGGCTTTAAATATAACTCCAAATGAGTTGATTCTTTTTTCTATCTCTCTCAAATATTGCCAAGTTTATTTTCAGATTTATTTAAAAAAAAATTAGACAACTTTTTTGTACCATTTTTAAACTATGCGTTAATTCGAATTTTTTTTTAAGATTGGATTGTCGGAGAGAGAAGAAAACTTTCAAAGTTTTGGAATGCACCCTGCCTCCCCACAACTTGAAGGCAAGCATTCTGAACCCTGGCATAATATTGTGTGTGTTATTTACACGGTTACAACACCACCTCGACACGGAGTATCCGTTATTTCATGTGATAATACGTTTCTACTCATGAGTGCATATTGATGAGTGCATGCTATTGGAGTTGGATATGTTTGTGAAAATAGTCACCATCGAATTCCTTTCATGCATACCGGAAGGAATCCGGGAAAGCCTTTATCTTGGGTAGACACGGGTTTGTCCCCAGTCCTCCGTCGAGATGGTTGTGTCCGGTACGGCATGATGGGGTATGTCGAGTGGTGATTCTGTCTGTTGGTAGAAGTATAAATTGTTATACTAATCATGCAGGGAATACTTAAGCCTCCTGAGTCGACCATAGATCGAGTCTTGTTCCGGTAACCCACATACTTGTTTCGTACTACCACTTGTCCCTGCCATAGGTAGGGTACGGCTCAAGAAGTTGTCAACCCTTTCCTAGCACACACCGCATGTAGAGGCCATGGTGGAAGATACCGAGGCATCCGTAGGCATGCCACCTGGTCCGGGGCATGGGTGTTTTCGGTTGTAGCCAAAGGGTAGCTCCCTAGTTTGCACGCTGTATAAATTTTGTGATCCCATGGTACTCGAGGTTGTAGCCTCCCCACTTAGAGTTCTGCTTAAACAGGTGTCATGGGTGATTCCAGACACAGGTGAGTTAGGCTGGTGTGTGCGGATAGGTGTGTTTTCAATTAAAAGGCCATAGACGTAATTAGTCCCGATGGACTAAAGGAATCCGTTACTCGTGGGTAAAGAGTACACCCTCTGCAGAGATTAAACATCTATTCGAATAGTCGTGTCCATGGTTAAGGACTACAGTCTGGGATGGGTCAAGTGTCGGTCTTAGTGTCGGTCTTCGGAGGAAAAACTACTAAGTCAGAACATTGACTGTGACCGGTGATATATGATGATTATGATTATTATTATTGTGGACTAACTATTTTCATTATTTGATTTATTGAGTATCCCTGGGACGGTTCTACCTCCTGGATATTCACTGTGACTATTCTGTAATAAGCCCTTTAGGTGGTGTCGCACAGACGCCCGACTGTGGCATGCTTGTTATATGTTTACTTTATAAGCCCTTTATGTGGTGTCGCTGAGACGCCCGACTGTGGCATGCTTGTTATCTATTTACTATATAAGCCCTTTATGTGGTGTCGCTCAGACGCCCGACTGCGACATGGTTGTTACTTATTTCACTTATGAGCCCTTTCTGTGGTGTTGCTCAGACGCCCGACTGAGGCATTCTATTTCTACACTCTAATTGCATTATTCATGTGTTATAAGAATAACTTGCTTGTGTGCATCATGGATTTTATTTTGTGACTGACGTGGTGATCATAGAATATTTCAGAGCATGATTATTATCTGTTATATTATACCCGTGTTCTTAATGTTTGCGAGTGAATTCAAAGTACTCACTGGCTTGTCCCTGGCTATTGTCTTGGCCAGATTTCTTGCATGGAGAGGAGCGTTGCGCTGACAGCCCCGGAATCTAAGCAATGGTGATAGCAGCCTCCCAAAGATAGGAGTTAACATGGTCAGCTGTTCCTGTGGGAAATGGGGTCCCATAGACGCTGAGAGACCACAAACCGCTTCCGCCATCAGCCACTACAAACCATTTGTTGTACTCATAGGCCACAATGGTCGTGTACTACATATTATGTGCTTTGCTTGGAGTTTTTGTGTCAAGTTTGTGTCTCGCCAGCTAACAGTAATCCTGGGGCTAGTGAGCACAAGGGCCATTTTCTGGGAAATTAATATCCCGAAAATCCGGTCCTGACACAACTCCAGCCCCTCGTCATTAATGGGTCCAAGGTTTCGAACAATTGCAACTGCCTATACCCTCGCGCAACGAGCTATCACAAATCACACAACCAAAATAAATAAATTATGATGTAGAAGTTCAACATGATACAAGATGAGAAAGAATAGAGAGAGATTAATAGATAATGTGATGTGTTATCCTTGGCTAGTTCATTGACTGCAGCGGGAACAATTGGTGACTGTAGCAGCCTGCGTCGCCATATGAATCAGATCTTTCCTTAGGGTAGACCCAAGGCAAGGAGGAGGCAAAGGCTTACTAGGACGGCAGCGGCGCATCCCTAACCACACACGTGCTAATCACGGAGATAATGTCTAGCGTGAGTAGATTTAGCGAGGGCCTGTTAATTGTCCAATCTGCCTTTCCTTTAGCAAAGTCCAATCTGCATTTGGTTAATTAGAAAATGCCTAATTAGTGGGCTTGTATGTGGGCCTTTTTTCCTTTCTCAAGAATTCACGTAATAGGGGGGCCAAGTACGTTCTACGTTGCAAATCATGATGCTAATAGACCGCTGCCTACAATGTTCGCTCGATCGTTAGGGGGGCCAGGCCCCTGCTCTCCCCCCTCCCCCCTTGGCTCCGCCACTGGCCCGATAAGGCGTCCAAGAAGCACAATAAATCGCACTCGGCGGTGGAGTCGATGATCTGGTCAATACGCGGGAGAGGGAAAGGGCCTTGAGGACAGGCCTTGTTGAGGTTGGTGAAATCGACGCACATGCGCTCCTTCCCGCCATTCTTGGGGACGATGACTGGGTTCGTGAGCCAGTCCGGGTGCCGCACTTCTCGAATAGACGCCGGCCTTCAGCAGCTTGTGGGTCTCCTGGGTTATGAACGACCGCTTCTCCGGGGCTTGCCGCCGTGCCTTCTGCTTCACTGGTCCGGCGTTGGGGCATACTATTAGGTGGTGCTCGATTACTCCATGCGGAACCCCGACCAGGTCTGCCGCCTCCCGTGCAAACACATCCTTGTTCACGCGTAGAAAGCTGACCAGCGCCTCTTCTTGGTCTGGAGGGAGGCCGGCGCCTATGGTGAAGGTGGAGCCCGATGCACCATCTTCATCAACTGGCACCTGCTTCGTCTCGGCCCAATCTTGAGAGAACAACTGCTTCTTCTCGCTGGTGCAGCCCCTGGGGCCTCCAGGGCTCCCTCCTCGCTAGGCCACGCGGCCGCCGTGGCTCTGAAAGCGAGCTTGAGGGCCGAGAGCGCATCCTTGGTGTCCACCACTACAGTGAGGACGCCGCTGCTTCCCGGCATCTTCACGAGGTTGTAGCCGGGGTGGGTTGCCGCCATGAACTTGGCCAAGGCCGGGTACCCGAGGATGGCATTATACGGGAGGCCGATGCGGGCAATGTCGAAGTCGATAAGCTTGATGCGGTAGTTGTCGCATGTGCTAAGGTGACGGTGAGGCGGATCTGCCCTAGGGGGGAGGTGAAGCCGTCAACAATCCTGGAGAAAGGCTTGGTAGGGCGGAGCCAGCCATGGGGCACATGAAGCAGGCCAAATGCTTCCATAGAGAGTACATTGAGATCGGCGCCGCCATCAATGAGGGTCCTAGTGACCGCTATGTTGCAAATGGTGGGGATGCAGAGCATCGGGAGTGCACCGACGCTGGCCGTGGTCGCGGGGTGGTCCCTTGAGTCGAAGGTGAGGTCGGCCTTAGGCACCGCCCAGCCCGGAGGAGCTCCCGCTGCACGTGGGCGGCGCCCATCTAGCAAATGAACTGCTTGGCATGGCAGTCCGAGCCTAGCGCCTGGGAGCCACCAAGGAGGGCTGTGACGGCATGGGGAGCCGGCACCGTGAAACGCGCGATGAAGAGGTTGCGCAGATCCTCCCAGGAGGCCACTGAAGACTCCGGCAAGCCCAGGAGCCAGGCATGCGGCACACTCGTAAGGGACATGGGTAGCCAGTTCGCCATGGCCTTGTCGTCGCCGCCGGCCGCCGAAACAGCCTCTATATACGCCTGGAGAAACCCCACCGGATCCACCGCGCCTTCATATCGAGGCGGCAGCTCCGGCCTAAACTTGGGCGGCCACTGCACTCGCCGCAAGGCAAGGGTGAAAGCCCGGAGACCCATGGAGCCTCTGAACGCACTCGTCGGTCCGGTCGGTGGAGCGGCGCCTGCCATGAGAGTTGAACGGCACGGGCGGAGTACAGCAGGCGAAGAGGAGAATCTTCGACGCACCCCTACCTGGCGCGCCAAATGTCGGATTCGGGGTTCCGCAGACCCAAGATAGATTCAAACTCTGGGGTGCGTGTGAAGAACTCAACCTCTCCAGTGTGTCTTGTGTTTGAGTCAGCTGGTGAGGGTGTGTATGGACTGGATCCGGATCTACGGTGGTGGCTAAGCTATATTTATAGTGGCCTTGGTCCTCTTCCCAAAATGAAGGCGGGAAGGGATCCCACAACAGCCAAATTTGAAGGGAGACAACTAGTACATCTTATCCTGACGAAAGGTGGTCTTCGCCTGCAAAGCTTCTGGTCGTGACACCGTGGTGGGCTCGGCGATAACCTCCGTCCTGGCGGTCTTGGTCTTGTAGCATGGAAAGGGAAACCTTTGGTTGATGCCTCGGGACTCTGCGTCTGGGCTTGCCTCTTTAGCACCAAAGAGGAAACCTGCTGTACTGGGCCCGCTGGCGCCCGCCTGGCCTTGGTCCTCACGGCCTGTGTCATCCGAACCTCATGAGGTGAGGGCTTGCATAGAAATCTTTGCTCCTCAGGAGCCAGCCTAAGGATGTCGCTCCTTCTGGATGTCTTGATGTCATCCGCCTCGCGAGTCTTGGCCCCTCGCGAGGGTCTCGTGTTGTTGGTGCTGAAGATGGGCCATACCAGGCCGTCGATGGAGCCACCCGGTGGGCCACAGGCAGGCAAGTCTGGGTACGCCAGTTCACAGAATGCCGACAAAGCTCTAGGCCAAGGATGCGGACCTCAGGGCCAATGACGTGGAGCTCTATGAGCTCAAGGAGGAGAGGAGTGCCAAGCTCCTCGTTTATGTGCGGGAGTTCATGGAGCTTCAAAAGCGGCAGGCGTCCGCAACAAAGATGCTCGAGGCGTCGGCGGCGTTGCTGCAGAAAGTGGGAGATACGATTAGCGAGCCGGCTGGAGCGCGAGCGGGCCGATCGTGACGAAGTCCAGGATCGCCTCAGCCACTTGGTGGACCATGTTGCCCTACACGTGTTGCGGATGTGCGATGTCTACCGTCGTGCCAGCGCGATCATGTTGGGTGTCAGGCTAAACCTGTACGACCACCCCCATGAACTTCAACGATCTGCGGCTTCCTGACCTGGTCTGCTTCTTCACCTATATCTCTGAGGAGTTGAGCCATCTCAGCGCGATGGTGGGGGCGGAGCTGGACAAGGAGGGGTTGCGGCTGTCGTCGCCATTGCCGAGCTAATCCTCTCAGGGCTCCGTCACCGGAATCCATTCGTGCCATTGGACACCGTCTTTGACGAGCTGGCACCCATCGACAGGGAGCGGGCTCTACAGGCGGTGGCACCCTGCATCACCAACGTCATGCGCCTCGAGAAGCAGAGGGACTTCGGTGGTGTTTAGGTGTCCTCTGCATGGGCATGTCCATGTCTCGGTGCAACATGACCGTTGGATCAAACTCAGACGGTGCAGATCAGTCACTTTAGCACAAAGCGTGTGGGTGTGTTTGGTTGCATTCTCATCTCAATATAATTGTTCCCTCTTCGTGCATGCTCATCTCAGCACCCCTCTTCATGCCTGCACCTAGTGTATTTGTGTTAACCTACTAGTGTGGACTCATGCACCCTTCATGCACTCTGCCAAACACCCAAAAGTGGGTCGAGAAAGGAACTTTTGCTCCCATCCCATGCACCCTTCATACACCATGCCTAACACTGATTCGTGCTTCATATGGTTCATGTTCCGTAGAGTACTAGTGCACCGTACTCTTCATGCGCTATAGACCTAGTTCTGTTAACATTGATCTCACCGTTCATTCTTGACCGGACAGTCAAAAAAGGGGTACTATGTTACATTACTGTTCACATAGTTGACATGCGCACAACATCATTTGTTATCGTCATATCTTACTGCACTACCAATAAGATTATGTAGAACTGGCGTATGAACCACTACACATGCCTAGTAGTAGGAGCACTGTGTAAGTTCAAGTGGCTGTCGTGTTTCGCACTCCTCCGTCCTAAGAGTGGAAACGCTAGTTGTAATCATTTTTTTCTTTAGAAACAGCGGACACGCTCTACTGTGCGATCCTCCTCGACGGTCGTCGGGAACCTTGCTACTCACTTTTGCCGACGTGTGGGACAGCCAGCATCGGGGTCCACTAGCCATGCACTAAATTACTCCGTACTAGAGTGCCCAACTGCACGGTAGACTACCCCGATCGAAGCGTCGCAGTAATGCCCAATGAGTCGTTAAATCACAAAACCCCCACCTTTCCAGCAGTAAGTTGGATGGACGAAGCAGCCATCATTTCACTCTTCTACCTCAGCTTCCTCTCTTGAAGAAAACCCCAACTCGCTTCTCCCTCATCTTGTTCCTCATTTCTTCAAGAAAACCCCGTCCTACTTCTGCCATTGTTCTTTTCCCCCAAAGAAGGAAAGGTGAGCGCATCAATGGTGTTGATTCTGGCCAAGGCCTGGTCTTGCAACCCCGAGACTGATCCTATAACTCCCTCTCTGTTCTTCTTTTGGGTTTGTGGTTATGGTTTCTTTCCTTTTATTTCTATTGGACAGTTTCTTCATGGACCCTGGAGCACCGGCCTAAGTGATTTTTATGGCTCGGCCAAAACCATCAGGCTCAGGGTGCGAAGAAGCGCAAGCACCCCACCGAGACTACCGTAGACAAGCTCAAGGCCATCGCCCTGTCCAAGGCCCCCTCTCCGGGATCCCTCATTAAGCAAGTTCCAGTAATATCTCTTCTTGACGATCATTTTCTCGATCTTAATCGCGTTTTTTCATCTAGCACGCAGTACTAGTACTAGTAGTACAACTTTCTGGGTGATCTTGCATGTGATTTTTGTGTGCCAAATGACGGTTCTAAATTCCTCTTTTGACCAAAACATGCGAGAGGTTGACACTTATTTCTTATAGATTACTTTCAGCTACTTTATGAACATCAATGCTCCTTTGAAGAGAGTATATTAGCCTCAGTAACTTGTGTTATGGATATTGCAACTAATCCCTCTGCTCTCATGCCTTTGAAGACATGTTCTAGTGTCTTTGTTCACTCATTTTCATGCGTATATGTAGTCTTATATGGAGTAAAATATCAAAAATCATCTTATATTTCTGAACGGAGGTAGTAATAAAATATTTGGTTTCTGTTTGAATTAGAGCCAGGTCCGCGATGGAGATGAAGTTCTCAAAGTCATGCCTTGTGAACTGGAAGACCTAAGGATCAGTTCTACTGCTAAAATATCCAGCTGATGTGTCCTTGTCGCCACGTGTCCTGAACTAGTGTTTTCATGTAGCATTGTCGTCAGGTGTGTTCTTGAGGGTGTACTTCACCACCACAATTTCCTAGTTGTGCCTTCGATTTCAAAGGGTGTGGTTCTTGTAAAGCTTCCCGACAAATCTGATGCGGACTGTCTTCATTGTCATGTTTATGAGTGGAAAGACCACTCTGTTAGGTTCTCCAAGGTTGAGAGATGGTGATGGTGCTGGTAGACGTCTCTCATGAAGTCCATGGCCTAGTCAGTTATGCGGGGTTCATCCCGTAGGTTGGTGGAAAGAAATATTCTGCAGAGTTTTATTAGTGCAACTTTGCTTGTCTGTAGTAAGTACTATTGTTCAGTACTTGATTTGTGTGTGTGAACCATGTATTGTTTAGTACAGACGCTTTTGTTGTGTGGTGAGTCCTGAGAACAGTCTATGTTAATGTCTGCCCACTCAATTCAGTCTGTATATTTTGAAGTATCCAGATCATCTTTTTTGTGAGGACGGTTTATCAATTATGGGTACACTCCTGTAACGCCCCGGACACACCCGCCGGTGGTCGTTACTCCTGGCGGGATCTAGACCGCCCCACGATCAATACTAGTCTTTTTCAAGACTTTGTCCTCACTGCGCAAGCACCGGAGCAACTTCCTGTCGGTCACCCATCCCGACACTACTCCAAGCTGAGCACGCTTAACTTTGGAGAGAAGAGTCAAAACTCTACGTCAGGATACCTCACCAGAGCGACGAAGGGACCGGAAGTAAAAGAATCCTACTCTCCGATATATATAATCCTAAGACTCAAAACATTTTTCCATTCTAGACTCAACAACGCCAAAGAACAATCAAGTAGGGGGCTCCTAAGTCGGGAAGGCTCTGAATACCAACTTGTAACGCCCCCGATGCGGCTATATCTCCCACGTGTCGAGGCACGACTTAGAGGCATAACCGCATTGAAAGCAATGTCACAAATGAGGTAATCTTCAGACAACCCATGTAATAAATAAGGGAAAGAGATACATAGTTGGCTTACAGTCGCCACTTCACACAATACATAAATAAACATCCATCATTCAGAGTACACTCAAGGTCCGACTACGGAACCAAAATAAAAGAAGATACCCCAAATGCTACACAGATCCCCGATCGTCCCAACTGGGCACCACTATCGATCATCGTGAAAAGACACATAGTAACGACCACGCCTCGTCGAACTCCCACTTGAGCTCGGATGCGCCACCTGACCGCATCATCGCACCGCAACTGTTTTGGTAGAATCTGTGAGTCACGGGGACACAGCAATCTCACACCCGCGAGATCAAGACTATTTAAGCTTATAGGAAGGACAGAGTAGTAAAGTGGAGCTGCTGCAAGCGACTAGCATATATGGTGGCTACATCGCAAAAGAGAGCGAGAAGAGAAGCAAAGCACGGACGTGAAACTAGTAGCGATCAAGAAGTGATCCTGAACTACTTACGTCAGACATAACTCCAACACCGTGTTCACTTCCCGGACTCCGCCGAGAAGAGACCATCACGGTTACACATGCGGTTGATGTGTATTTTATTTGAGGTCAACTTCGGATTTTCTACAACCGGACATTAACAAATTCCCATCTGCCTCATAACCGCGGGCACGGCTTTGAAAGATATTACCTGCAGGGTGTCCCAACTTAGCCCATTATAAGCTCTCACGGTCAACGAAGGATATTCCTTCTACCGGAAGACCCGATCAATCTCGAATCCGGACTACAAGACATTTCGACAGCAATAAAACAAGACCAGCAAAGCCGCCCGATTGTCCGACAAATCCCGATAGGAGCTGCACATATCTCGTTCTCGTGGCACATCCGGATGAGCAGTCCATACAACTAAAACCAGACCTCAAGTTGCCTTGAGGGGCGCCCTGAGGGTTTAGTTCGGGCCAGCACTCAAGGAGCACCGTCCGGGGTTAAAATAAAGATGACCCTCGGCTCGCGAAAACCGGGGAAAAAGGCTTAGGTGGCAAATGGTAAAACCAATGTTGGGCATTGCTGGACGAGTCTTATTCAAAGCGAACTGTCAAGGGGTCCCATAAATCACCCAACCGTAAGGAACGCGAAATCAAGGAACGAACACCGTATGACGGAAACTAGGGTGGCAAGAGTGGAACAAAACACTGCATAAGGCCGAGCCTTCCACCCTTTACCAAATATATAGATGTATTAATTATAGCAGATATATATTGTGATATCCCCAACAAGTAAACATGTTCCAAAAAGGAACAACATCTCCATGTTCCAACAAGGAACAAACTTCAGCTTCACCTGCAACTAGCAACGCTATAATAGGGCTGAGCAAAGCGGTAACATAGCCAATCAACGGTTTGCTAGGAAAAGGATGGTTAGGGGCTGACATGGCAATAAGGGTGGCATGATATAGCAAGCGGTAGGCATCGCAGCATAGGCATAGCAAAAGAGCGAGCAACTAGCATAGCAAAGATAGAAGTGATTTCGAGGGTATGGTCATCTTGCCTGCAATGTTCTCAGAGTTGTCGAAAACTTGATCCTCGTAAGCGTTCTCAACAGGTTCCTCGTTCATGTACTCGTCTCCCGGCTCTACCCAAAGCAACAACACAAACAAAGGAACCAAAATAAATCACGGTGCAATGCACAATCAACATGATGCCAAACATGTCATGATATGCGGGATGTGATATGCAATGCGATGCGCTCCGAAGGAAAATGATGAACCAAGCATCAACTCGGCAAACCAAGTATGCCACTGAAAGATGAGATGATTTCGTTGAAATCGATATAAAGATCACCGAATCGGATGCACGGTTTGGAAATGACAAGCAAAACAAGAATGGCACAAATCTGCCATTAACAGCATGATGCCACTTAGCAAGCAACAATAAAATAAGCTACTGCACCCAAACGTACCAACAAAGTACATGGAAGTGATCTACACAAGATGCTCGACAAAAGATGAGCACTGAGCTACGGCTAGTTCACATCATAACAGGTTCAAACAAGCATGGCAAAAGTGCACAAAATATCAGGCTGGACATGGCAAAAACAGCATCAGGTTGCAATGTTCAGAGCAATAAAACTACATGCTACATGAACTTATAATAGCAAAACAAGGCATGGCATGAATCTACTCAAAGCATAGATCAAAAGTCCCTTACTGACGATAAGCCAAAAAGGATTAGAAAATATAGTAATACCCATGTCAATATTGAAAGTTTCGTTAATAGATTCAGCAACATGACATGTCAAAAACTGATAACAAGTAGGCATGTTTACAACCTCAATGCACTCACTACAGAGACTTATATGATAAACTAAGCATACATACATCAAGAAGACATGGCATAGAAGACATACATGGCAAGAACAATAACATGGCATACATGGATCAACCACAACAACCTAGGCAAAATTGAATAACATGTAAACAATCTGCCAGGAAACATTTGATAGCAAAAGTAGAGCTCGATTGACTCAAGCTATGGCACTCCATAATTGCAAACAAAGGCTTGGATGGATAGAGCAAGACATGTTTTACAAAACATCCTTACTGAAGTATCTCAAAATATGCATAGATCTCTCGGTATCATCAAGTTAACATGGCATCAAAATATCAGCTAAACAGGGCTGAAAACAGCAACATCAGGACACCTACTTTGCATGCTTGTGCTAGTCACCACATAGATCACAAAAATACATGGCATACACCCCTGGAAAGATGGCATGGCATATTACAAAACACATGTAGGACTCAACTTCATAGGGTCCACACATCAATCATGGCAAAAATAACAAAAGTGCAAGTTCTGTTAAGAAACAGAAACTAACATCACATAGCCCTCTTCTAACAGAATTTCGGGCATCAAGATGAGCTCAAATGAAAATGATGCAATGAGATGAAATGATCTACTCTTCGAGACGAACATTTTGATATATTATACGCGCAAAGTGAACCTACAGATGCAAAGATATAGCACGTTGAAAATGCAACAAAAATCATTGAGATGAAAAACTTAGAGAAAAGAAAGGAGGGGGAGAAGTCAACCCAGCGCGCGGCCCGAGGCCGGATCCGATCGAGATCCGGATCGGCGACGGCGTGGCGGCGCGGGCTCGCCGGAGGGAGAGGAGAAGAGGGCTCCGGCGGGTCGGGCCGGCCGGGCGAGGCGACGCGGGTCCGGCCGGCCGAGGCGCGGCGGCGGGAGACGCGAGGTCGGGCGGCGACGCCGCGCCGCGGCGGCGGGCGGCGGTGGCCGGCCGGTCGGGCGCCGAGGCGGCGGAGGTGGCGGCGCTGCCGGGCGCGGGCGGGGCGCGCGGCGCGCGCGGCGGCGGCGGCCGGCGCGCGCGGGCGAGGCGCTGGTCGGCCCGGATCGGCCGGGCGGGCTCAGCGCGGCGCTGCGGCGGCGGCGGCGGTTACGTGTCGCGTCCCCGAGTGGTCGAGCGGGGCGGCGGTTGGTGGGCGGACGTGTCCGGACGGAGCGACGCTTCGTCCGGGCGCGAGGTAGGGAATGCTAGGGTTAGACCCAGATTTGGAGGGTTTGCTTAAATAGGCATAGAGGGAGCTAGGAGAGTCCAAATGAGGTGTAGTTTTACCACACGATCGTGATCGAACGACGGAGAGCATGGAAGTGACTTAGATGGGTTATTGGGCTGTTTTGAAGGGGTGTTGGGCTGCAACTTAAAAGAGGCCTTTGCGAGAGTGCGGTTAACCGCTGGAGTACCAAACGAGCTCCAAATGACCAAACTTGACCGGTGGTCTACGGTTGGTATACCAAGGCCACTAGACAAACCTCGGTCCATTTCGAGAAGGTTTAGTACCCGCACACGGAAAAAGCGTAAAAGGGGCCGGGGAGATACGAGTGCGGATGGCAAAACGGACAACGGAAAAATGCTCGAATCATGAGATTAACACGTATGCAAATGCGATGCACATGATGACATGATAAAAAATGCATGACATGGACAAAATGCAAAATGAAGAAAACCCAACCACGGAGGGAATATCATATCACAATGCCGAAAATGGCAAGAGTTGGAGTTACAAATGTGGAAAGTTACTCCGGGTGTTACAACACTCCACCACTACAAGAGGATCTCGCCCCAGATCTAGGACCGAAAGAACTCCGGATATTCGAACGGAGGTGATCCTCGCGCCCCATGTAGCTTCTCGGTCGGAATGGTGTGACCACTTCACTTTCAGGAATTTGATTGACTTGTTGCGAGTCTTGCGCTCGGTTTGTTCAAGAATAGCAACGGGTGCTCATGATAAGAGAGATCTTCTTGAAGGTCAATCTCTTCGGTTGATAGTGCGCTCAGAGTCTTGAAGCACTTGCGAAGGCTGTGACACGTGAAACACATCGCAAGTTTGCAAAGTTGGATGGGAGCTCGTTGATAGGCTAGATCTCCTCTTTGCCAATGATCTTGAAAGGACCCACGATCTCGGGCAAGCTTCCTTTGATACCGGGTTTACGAGTGCCTTTCATTGAGAGACGCGAGGTAGACATGGTCTCCGATTTCAAAAGCCACATCACGGTGCTTATCATCATAATAGCTCTTCCGCGCGATTATGCGGCTTTGAGATTCTCACGAATGACTTTGCACATTTCTTCCGCTTCGTGATCAAGTCATTGCCAAGAAGTTGGCGCTCACTGTCTCTGCACTAATTGAGAGGAGTGCGCACTTTCGCCATAGAGAATTTCGAATGGGGCCTTGCCCAACTCGCTTGGAAGCTGTTGTTGTAGGAGAACTCGCATATGGAAGACAATCTTCCCACTTCATACCGAAGAAATGACACAAGCCCTGAGCATATCTTCAAGGATTTGATTTACTCGCCGACTTGGCCACTTGTTTGAGGATGGAAAGCTGTGCTGAAACGAATGTTGGTGCCCATGGCCTTCAAAAGAATCCCAAAACTTGGAGGTAAAGATGTTGCCACGGTCTCAAGAGATCACTTGTGGAATGCCGCAAGGAGACAATCCTCGAGGTGTATAGCTCGCCAACCGAGCTGCTGTGATAGATTCTTTGATAGGAAGAAAATGAGCCACTTTAGTAAGCTTGTCAATGACAACGAAGATAGCATCATTTCCACGCTTGGACTTTGGAAACCAGTGACGAAGTCCATTTCAATATGATCAAACTTCCATTCGGAATAGCAAGAGGTTGAAGGAGACCAGCTGGTCTTTGGTGTTCTGCTTTCACTCTTCTGCAGACATCACACTCATTCACGAATTGAGCAATTTCTCGCTTCATTCGAGTCCACCAATATGACTGCTTGAGGTCATGGTACATCTTCGCATTTCCAGATGAATGGATAGAAGCGAATTGTGAGCCTCGCTCATAATGAATTTTCTCAGATCACCCTTAGGAACCACAATCCGTCCTCAAAGAAAAGAGTATCTTTGTCATCAATGTGGAAGCACTTGTACTTGAAATGCCCTTGTCGATACCACGCTTCACCTTTTTCACCATGGTATCCAGAAGTTGAGCCTCAAAATCTGATCTTCCAAAGTAGGAGAGACTATGAGATTGGCAAGAAAGCCTTGAGGAACAACTTGAAGATTCAGCTTATGGAAAGCTTCACAGATCCGTTGGAAGGGCTTGAGGATTAGACTGCTGCAATAGGCCTTCCTGCTCAAAGCATCCGCAATGACATTGGCTTTGCCCGGAGTATATTCAATACTTGGGTTGTACTCTTGAATCATTTCGACCCATCGAGTCTGCTTGAGGTTGAGGTTGGGCTGAGTGAAAATGTACTTGAGACTCTTGTGATCGGTGAAAATGTCCACTTTCCTTCCCAACAAGAGATGTCTCCACGTTATCAATGCATGGACAACTGCCGCCAACTCAAGATCGTGAGTGGGGTAGTTCTTCTCGTTGGGCTTCAATCAAGCGAGAGGTATAAGCCACAACTCTCTTCTCTTGCATTAACACAGCACCGAGACCTTGAAGAGAAGCATCACGTAAAACTTCAAATGGCTTGGATTCATCAGAGGAGTCAAGACAGAGCGTGACGAGTTTCTCTTTGAGAGTATTGAAAGCAACGTCACATTCAGGAGACCAGACATACTTCACATGCTTCTGGAGGAGGTTGGAAAGAGGCTTTGCAATCTTGGAGAAATTCTCAACGAATCTTCGGCAATAACTTGCAAGACCGAGAAAGCTGCGGAGCTGCTTGACATTCTGAGGAGGTTCCCAATTCACAATTGCAGACACCTTCTCGGGATTAACAGCGATGCCCTTGGCGGAGATGATATGACCAAGATAAAGCACTTCATCAAGCCAAAATTCACATTTGGAGAACTTCGCATAGAATTGATACTCTCGAGCTTGTCTAGCACCAATCGCAAATGTTTGGCATGATCCTTCTTATTCTTGGAGAAGATCAAAATATCATCAAGATAGACCAAGACGAATTCATTGGTGTAGGGGTTGAATATGAAGTTCATCATCCGAGAGAAAGTTGGAGGAGCATTGACAAGGCCGAAAGACATGACAAGATATTCATAAGAACCAAAGCTTGTTCTCAATGCTGTCTTGGGAATATCTTGTTCACGAATGCGAATCTGATGATACCCCATACGAAGGTCAAGCTTGGAGAACACTTTAGCACCTTTGAGTTGCTCGAAAAGCTCATTGATGTTGGGAAGTGGATACTTGTTCTTGATTGTCTTCTTATTCAATGGACGGTAATCGACGCAAAGTCGGTCCGCGCCATCCTTCTTCCGACAAAAAGAACACCACAACCCCAAGGAGATGAACTCGTCCGATCAAACCAGACGCTCTTGTTCATCGAGCTGCTTCTTCAATTCCTTCAGCTCATCAGTCCAAGCTTGTATGGACGCTTGCAAACGGGTTCATGCGGGCTCAAGATCGATAACGAACTCAATCGGCGATGAGGAGGCATACCGTAAGCTCTTCCGAAAGACATCTTGGTACTCACAAACGATCGGAATCGAGAGATAGCATTCAGTTCGCCCTTCTCATTAAGAGAAAACAACCGAATGGTTTCATCACGAGCGCATAGATGATCACATCATTAGAAGAGTGAGTCAATTGAATTTCCCAGCAGCACAATCAAGCTGAGCTTTGTGCTGATAAAGCCACCCATCCCGAGAATAAGATCAATGTCCGAGTCACCAAGGACAATAGGTTTAGCCGAAACCTATAATCGCCCATCTTGATAGAAACATCCGAACCAAAACTCGAGAAGTCATCTCCTTAGCCGGAGAAACAATAGACAAAGGTCTAGGCAAAGCTTGAGTAACCAAATCATGCATAGCCACAAAAGGTCTTGAGATGAAAGAATGCGATGCACCAAAGATCAAATAAGACTTTTGCAGAATATCATTAATCGAGAGATTACCCATGATCACATCAAGAATCCTCCGCTTGAGCTGCATTCATCATATTGACCTTGGCATGCTTTGGATTATGCTTGACCACCGCATTGCTGGAAGATTTCACAGAGGAGGAGGCGGAAGGCGCCTCGTTGAAGCACTTGTTCGCATAGTGACCTTTCTCCGACATTTGTTGCAAGTCACTTCGAGAAGCGGACGGTGGTAAGGAGCACTTGACCTTGGAGCTTGAGAAATAGACTTGTTCTCGATAGCTTGGGTTGGGTGGGTGGGAAGATCCACGCCACCTGAGTTCTTCTGCGATAAGGCCGACGGAACGGAGGAGGAGGAAGGTAAAACTTCTGCCGCTTAGCTGCCACTTGAGAGGAAGAAGAAGACTGAACTGCATCCCCGATTCTCTTCTTAGAAGCCTCACATTTGAGCTGGGCAGCTTCTTGCTTCAGTGCCATGTTGTAGAAATCATCATACTTATCTCGCTCAAAAGCACAAGAGCTAATTGCAGATCTTCTCTCGCACCACCTCTGAATTGATAGATCATACTCTTTTCATCGTGCACGCCTTGCTTAGCAAAACGAGCGAGCTTCGAACTGGATATTGTATTGATAGACAGACATGTTGCCTTGCTTGAGATTGCGGAACTCCTCACGCTTGCTCTCAACAACACTTTTGGAATGTGATGAGCTCAAATCACGGCGAACTCATCCTGTAATGACACGACCTCCTCTGGAATCTTTGTATTGTCGGTACCACTCAAAGCAGCTTGATCCTTGAGTTGAAACGATGCAAACTTGACAAAATCCTCGGTCCGACATTGCTACAATCAAAATGCTTGCAGATGTCCACTAACCAATCGTCAAGATCTCGTAGCCTCGACACGTAAACCGAAAGACTTCGCTGATTAGCGAGGAACCGACCGAGAGTAGCAAAGTGCGGCTGGTTGTTGCCTTGACCTTGACTTCCTTGATTGCCTTGCCCTCGAGTACGCTTCTTGCAAGAGCTGCAAAATCATCGAGCATTGGCATTGGTGGCTGCCATGATAGCTTGCCGTGCCTCTGGAGGCGGAGGTGGAGGTGGAGGTTCTGACCGATCCCCATCATTGCGATCCGGATTCGACGCTGCTGGCGGAGCCATCTGAAGAGGGTGACATCCGTTAGTCCTTTGATAGACAAAATAGTCAAGTAGAATCAACGGATAGAAATTGCAACATATAGTCTTCACAATAAACATTCAACAAGAATGAACGAATGAATTCCAAAGTTAATCATCACACGCCCATTAAGGTGAGAAGCCACTTAGATAAAGATATGGAAACAACATCTGCCTTAGGAACAAATCGAATATCACAACCGAAAACAAAAGATTGGCTTCTAGAATGAGCCGAACAAACACATGATAGAGATTTCGCCCAAAGTGTTCGTGGTGGGGCCCACACGACACGACGATATACGGACGTCACGAATGACAAACAAGACGCCTCCGAATCAGCATAGCCAAGGATTCTTTAAGACGCCTCGCGACCATCAGAATCGACCGTGAATGGGCGGACCACTAGACGTTGAACCCCAATCTCAAATCATACATCCGCCGGAAAGAATATCCCGTAAGCTACTAGAATTCCCACCTATAAACTCCCAAACTTTCTGGTTATGCAATCTGGTGTTGGGGATACAGGGACACAAAATATATCACCCAAACTAACAATACCTAGATCCAGATGTATCCATCCACAACACATAACCAAGAAATCCTCGAAATCGTGTACCTCGACCTTCAAAAACATCCGTTATACAAGTCATGGCAATACTCCCTTTTCCAAGATCGGGCTATCGGGTTATCTCACCAACAACTGCACAAAAGAGATTTCGATGTCGGCAAAACTCGTATTCCAGAATCTGCAACGATAAAATTGTGACGACAACACCTCGGAGCTCAACTCCCGGACACCGCCACAACCCCTAAATGTCGAAGCACCAAGAACAATGTTCTCGCCACAAAACCATCGGAACGATTCCAAGATACCCACGTGATCCTAAAAAAATTTTAGTGAAATTTGAGGAGAGAAGAGTCAAAACTCTACGTCAGGATACCTCACCAGAGCGACGAAGGGACTGGGAAGTAAAAAGAATCCTACTCTCCGATATATATAATCCTAAGACTCAAAACATTTTCCATTCTAGACTCAACAACGCCAACGAAACAATCAAGTAGGGGGCTCCTAAGTCGGGGAAGGCTCTGATTACCAACTTGTAACGCCCCCGATGCGGCTATATCTCCCACGTGTCGAGGCACGACTTAGAGGCATAATCGCATTGAAAGCAATGTCGCAAGTGAGGTAATCTTCACACAACCCATGTAATAAATAAGGAAAGAGATACATAGTTGGCTTACAATGCCACTTCACACAATACATAAATAAACATCCATCATTCAGAGTACACTCAAGGTCCGACTCACGGAACCAAAATAAAAGAAGATACCCCAAATGCTACACGATCCCCGATCGTCCCAACTGGGTACCACTACGATCATCGGGAAAAGACACATAGTAACGACCACGCCTCGTCGAACTCCCACTTGAGCTCGGATGCGCCACCGTGACCGCATCATCGGCACTGCAACTGTTTTGGTAGAATCTGTGAGTCACGGGGACTCAGCAATCTCACACCCGCGAGATCAAGACTATTTAAGCTTATAGGAAGGACAGAGTAGTAAAGTGGAGCTGCTGCAAGCGATTAGCATATATGGTGGCTACATCACAAAAGAGAGCGAGAAGAGAAGCAAAGCACGGACGTGAAACTAGTAGCGATCAAGAAGTGATCCTGAACTACTTACGTCAGACATAACTCCAACACCGTGTTCACTTCCCGGACTCCGCCGAGAAGAGACCATCACGGTTACACATGCGGTTGATGTGTATTTTATTTGAGGTCAACTTCGGATTTTCTACAACCGGACATTAACAAATTCCCATCTGCCTCATAACCATGGGCACGGCTTTGAAAGATATTACCTGCAGGGTGTCCCAACTTAGCCCATTATAAGCTCTCACGGTCAACGAAGGATATTCTTCTACCGAAGACCCGATCAATCTCGAATCCCGGACTACAAGACATTTCGACAGCAATAAAACAAGACCAGCAAACCGCCTGATTGTGCCGACAAATCCCGATAGGAGCTGCACATATCTCGCTCTCGAGCACATCCGGATGAGCAGTCCATACAACTAAAACCAGACCTCAAGTTGCCTTGAGGGGCGCTGCAGGCTTTAGTTCGGGCCAGCACTCAAGGAGCACCGTCCGGGGTTAAAATAAAGATGACCCTCGGCTCGTGAAAACCCGGGGAAAAGGCTTAGGTGGCAAATGGTAAAACCAATGTTGGGCCTTGCTGGACGAGTCTTATTCAAAGTGAACTGTCAAGGGGTCCCATAAATCACCCAACCGTAAGGAACGCTAAATCAAGGAACATAACACCGTATGACGGAAACTAGGTGGCAAGAGGGAACAAAACACCGGGCATAAGGCCGAGCCTTCCACCCTTTACCAAATATATAGATGTATTAATTATACCAGATATATATTGTGATATCCCCAACAAGTAAACATGTTCCAAAAAGGAACAACATCTCCATGTTCCAACAAGGAACAAACTTCAGCTTCACCTGCAACTAGCAACGCTATAAGAGGGCTGAGCAAAGCGGTAACATAGCCAATCAACGGTTTGCTAGGAAAAGGATGGTTAGGGGCTGACATGGCAATAAGGGTGGCATGATATAGCAAGTGGTAGGCATCACAGCATAGGCATAGCAAAAGAACGAGCAACTAGCATAGCAAAGATAGAAGTGATTTCGAGGGTATGGTCATCTTGCCTGCAATGTTCTCAGAGTTGTCGAAAACTTGATCCTCGTAAGCGTTCTCAACAGGTTCCTCGTTCATGTACTCGTCTCCCGGCTCTACCCAAAGCAACAACACAAACAAAGGAACCACAATAAATCACGGTGCAATGCACAATCAACATGATGCCAAACATGTCATGATATGCGGGATGTGATATGCAATGCGTATGCGAGCTCCGGAAGGAAAATGATGAACCAAGCATCAACTTGGCAAACCAAGTATGCCACTGGAAAGATGAGATGATTTCGGTTGAAATCGATATAAAGATCACCGGAATCGGATGCACGGTTTGGAAATGACAAGCAAAACAAGAATGGCACAAATATTCCATTAACAGCATGATGCCACTTAGCAAGCAACAATAAAATAAGCTACTGCACCCAAACGTACCAACAAAGTACATGGCAGTGATCTACACAAGATGCTCGACAAAATATGAGCACTGAGCTACGGCTAGTTCACATCATAACAGGTTCAAACAAGCATGGCAAAAGTGCACAAAATATCAGGCTGGACATGGCAAAAACAGCATCAGGTTGCAATGTTCAGAGCAATAAAACTACATGCTACATGAACTTATAATAGCAAAACAAGGCATGGCATGAATCTACTCAAAGCATAGATCAAAAGTCCCTTACTGACGATAAGCCAAAAAGGATTAGAAAATATAGTAATACCCATGTCAATATTGAAAGTTTCGTTAACAGATTCAGCAACATGACATGTCAAAAACTGATAACAAGTAGGCATGTTTACAAGCTCAATGCACTCACTACAGAGACTTATATGATAAACTAAGCATACATACATCAAGAAGACATGGCATAGAAGACATACATGGCAAGAACAATAACATGGCATACATGGATCAACCACAACAACCTAGGCAAAATTGAATAACATGTAAACAATCTGCCAGGAAACATTTGATAGCAAAAGTAGAGCTCGATTGACTCAAGCTATGGCACTCCATAATTGCAAACAAAGGCATGGATGGATAGATCAATACATGTTTTACAAAACATCCTTACTGAAGTATCTCAAAATATGCATAGATCTCTCGGTATCATCAAGTTAACATGGCATCAAAATATCAGCTAAACAAGGCTGAAAACAGCAACATCAGGACACCTACTTTGCATGCTTTTGCTAGTCACCACATAGATCACAAAAATACATGGCATACACCCCTCGAAAGATGGCATGGCATATTAAAAAACACATGTAGGACTCAACTTCATAGGGTGCACACATCAATCATGGCAAAAATAACAAAAGTGCAAGTTCTGTTAAGAAACAGAAACTAACATCACATAGCCCTCTTCTAACAGCATTTCGGGCATCAAGATGAGCTCAAATGAAAATGATGCAATGAGATGAAACGATCTACTCTTCGAGGCGAACATTTTGATATATTATACGCGCAAAATGGACATACAGATGCAAAGATATAGCACGTTGAAAATGCAACAAAAATCATTGAGATGAAAAACTTAGAGAAAAGAAAGGAGGGGGAGAAGTCAACCCAGCGCGCGGCCCGAGGCCGGATCCGATCGAGATCCGGATCGGTGACGGCGCGGCGGCGCGGGCTCGCCGGAGGGAGAGGAGAAGAGGGCTCCGGCGGGGTCGGGGCCGGCCGGCGAGGCGACGGCGGGTCCGGCCGGCTCGAGGCGCGGCGGGCGGGAGACGCGGAGGTCGGGCGGTGACGGCGCCGCCGGCCGGCGGCGGCGGCGGGGCCGCCGTCAGCGGCGAGGCGGCGGAGGTGGCGGCGCTGCCGGCGCGGGCGGAGGGCGCGGCGGCGCGGGCGGCGGCCGACCGGGCGCTGGCGGAGGGCGCTGGTCGGCCGATCGGCCGGGCGGGCTGCCGTGGGCTCGCGGGCTCATGGCGGCATGGCGGCGGCGGCGGCCACGTGACGCGTCCCGAGTGGTCGGGCGCGGCGGCGGCTGGTGGGGCGGACGTGTCCGGACGGAGCGGACGCTTCGTCCGGGCGCGAGGTAGGGGAATGCTAGGGTTAGACCCGAGATTTGGAGGGGGTTTGCTTAAATAGGCATAGAGGGAGCTAGGAGAGTCCAAATGAGGTGTAGTTTTCGCCCACACGATCGTGATCGAACGACGGAGAGCATGGAAGTGACTTAGATGGGTTATTGGGCTGTTTTGAAGGGGTGTTGGGCTGCAACTTAAAAGAGGCCTTTGCGAGAGTGCGGTTAACCGTTGGAGTACCAAACAAGCTCCAAATGACCCGAAACTTGACCGGTGGTCTACGGTTGGTATACCAAGGCCACTAGACAAACCTCGGTCCATTTCGAGAAGGTTTAGTACCCGCACACGGAAAAACGTAAAAGGGGCCGCCGGGGGAGATAGGAGTGCCGGATGGCAAAACGGACAGCGGGAAAAATGCTCGGAATCATGAGACGAACACATATGCAAATGCGATGCACATGATGACATGATAAAAAAATGCATGACATGGACAAAATGCAAAATGAAGAAAAACCCAACCACGGAGGGAATATCATATCACAATGCCGAAAATGGCAAGAGTTGGAGTTACAAATGTGGAAAGTTACTTCCGGGGTGTTACAACTCCAATATCTGTATGCATTGCAGGATTTATCGCACCCACCAGGATTTTCAATTCCATGGATGTTCAGTCCATATGATTTATCACGACATTTGGACTGTCCTGCTCGTGGCAGTAAGCGGGGGCCCTACATGCCACGCGTAATTGGACGATCAATCTTCTGTCTAGAACTTGAACATAGTGATTTCCTGGTAAGGATTCACTCGTGTCACATCAAGTAAATCTTATTGATTTACTGTCTAAATCTTATTGACTTAATGTCATGTTTTCTTACTTTTGTTGCAATTTTATGATGCAGGTTTTGCCATGGGACATTCGTCATAGAATAAACCATTTGGTTTACTCTATGATGGTTATTTCTGTAGGTTTTGTCGGATTTCGGTTTCCGGCAGACCCTTGAGGTTCGAACTCTGGGGCGCGCACGGAGATCTTTCCCCTACCAGCTCATGTCTCGAAGCCTCGCAAAAGACCTAGGCTAGAAAGAAGAACACACAAGGGACACGAGGTTTATACTGGTTCAGGACACTATTGTGGTGTAATACCCTACTCCAGTGTGTGGTGTGGTGGATTGCCTCAGGGGCTGATGATGAATAGTACAAAGGGAGAACAGCCTTGCGAGGGCTGTTCTTGAGCTGGTGCGACGAACTGCTGGGGTGAGTTCGGTCACCTCTCTCTTGTCTATGCGTGATCTTGATTCCCCTTCTCTTTTCTCCCCCCTTTCTACTATGGTGGCTAGTCCTATTTATAGAGGGAGGCCCTGGGCCTCTTCCCAAATAATGAGCGGGAAGGGCGCCAACAATTGGCCATTTTGAAGGGGAACATCTGGTACACTTATCCTGACTAAAGTTGGTCTTCGGCTGCCAAAGGTTCTGACGATGACGTCGTCCTGGGCTCCACGATGACCTCCATCATGCCGTTCTGCTGGTCTTGGTCTTATTGCACCGAAACGGTAACCATTGCCTGATGCCCTGGCCTATGCTTGCCCCCTTGGCACCAAATGGGAAACTGTCGGATTTCGGGTTCCGGCAGACCCTTGAGGTTCGAACACTGGGGTGCGCGTGGAGATCTTTCCCCTACCAGCTCACGCGTGAATGGTTAGCGAGGGATCTAAACTACGAACGATGAACAACACAAGGGACACGAGGTTTATACTAGTTCGGGCCACCATTGTGGTGTAATACCCTACTCTAGTTTGTGGTGTGGTGGATTGCCTCAGGGGCTGATGATGAACAGTACAAAGGAAGAGCAGCCTCGCGAGGGGCTGTTCTTGAGCTGGTGCAATGAACTGCTTGGGCGAGTCCAGTCGCTTCTCTTCCTCTCTCTCTATGCCTGATCCCCCCTGCTCTCCTTGGTGGCTAGCTCTATTTATAGAAGGAGGCCCTGGACCTCTTCCCAAATAATGAGCGGGAAGGGCGCCAACAATTGGCCATTTTGAAGGGAAACATCTAGTACACTTATCCTGACTAAAGTTGGTCTTCGGCTGCCAAAGGCTTTGACGGTGACGCCGTCTTGGGCTCCACGATGACCTCCTTCCTGCCGCTCTGCTGGTCTTGGTCTTGTTGCACCGAAGAGGTAACCTTTGCCTGATGCCTTAGCCTGTGCTTGCCTCCTTTGCACCAAAGGGGAAACGAGGACATCGCTTGCAGCAGGCGCCGCCCGGCCTTCGCCGCCTCGGTCTTGATCGTCATGGCTTGCGTCACGGGGCACCCTCGTGAGGTACCCTGCCTTGATCTCTCCGCCTCCTCGTGAGCCTGCCTGACGAGGCTGCTCCTGAGGAAGGTTCCTGTCGTCCGCCCCACGAGGCTTGGCCCCTCGCGAGGGTCTTGAGCTTGAGCTGATGAAGCTGGGCCGCCCTGGGCCCCCACTTGAGCCACATCGCAGGCTGCAGGCAGGCAAGTCTTGGGATCCCCGTTCCCAGAACGCCGACAGTAGCCCCCGGGCCCAAGGCGCACCCGGACTTGGCTTAGCAGGGAAGCGAAGGGGCAAGTGCGAAGCGCCGCGGGCCCCAATAGCCTGCGGCCTTTGGCGCCGCGTGGCGATTGGCTCGTCGTGGACGCCTCCGCTTCCCCACGATCCCTCGGCAACTGCATGACTTGACAAGTCCATACACGCAGAAACGGGTCATGATTACCTGTGTCGTGGAGGCCGACGGTTGGCCTCCTCCGGCTATAAGTACGGAACGGCGCAAACCCTTCCAGTCCATCTCTCCTTGCTACTCCTTCCCCTCCATGGCTCCATCGAATAGGTTCTCGGCCGCGGAGAAAGGGAAGGCCCGCCAGGTCGGGCCTGACTCTCCCCCGGCCAAGCGTGGTCGAGGCCGTCCTCGCAAGCACCCTGCGGCTCCTGTAGCGGCCTCCCGTGGTCGTGGAGGCGATCCCGTGCGCGGCGATGGGCACCAGGTTGTCGATGGGGGGCATGCCGCGACTGAGCGACCCCCTAGGACATGCTTCCATTCGGCAGAGGTGCTGCCGGAGTTCGTCGTGTGGTCGGTGGAGCCGACCAGCACCTGGCTCCAGCTTCCCCACTTCTTTCTGGGTGAACTTCCGTCCGGCGCTCCGGGCGGCCTCTGGCTTCAGGCGGACGGTTGTTGCAGCAGGGCCTCCTGGGCTTCGCTGGAGGTCTCCGTTGCCGGGAGTGTGGCCCTGACCCACGGCTGGTAAACGTCTGCCCGCGCGCGCGGCCTGAGCCAGCGGTGCACCCTGCACTTCAAGTTCGACGGCGACGCCACCCTCTACGTGAGGGTGTTCGGAGAAGACAGTCGCCGTGCCGGGTGCTGCCCCGAAGACAATGACCGCGACCGTGGACCCAGCCCCGGCGTTGATCGGGATGAAGATGACAACAGGCGCGTGGTCGGCGGCGCTCAGGGCTCGTCGAGCTTTGGCGGCTCCCCTTCGGATGGCAGCTCCTCCAGCGGTGGCCGCGACCAGCCCCCGTGTCGTCGCGCCCGCCTGGAGGGAGGTAGCGGGCCAGCCCGCCGTCGCACCTCGGTGAAGCACGAGGTGGAGTCTGACTGAGCTTCGGAGGCAGTGCGAGCCTTCGCTGCGAGTTGGCGCCGAGCAAGTCGTGCCTATTTTGTTTTTCTCCCTTCCCTGCGCAAAGAGCAAGTAGTGTAGGGCCCCGTGGGGGCGTGTTGAATTGTTGCTATTAATTATCATGTTGTTTCCACTATTTCTGTGCTGTGCTTTCGTGCCACATGTCCGCGTGCAGGATTTACTTAGCTTGGGGGGACTTGTCGCGGTCTTCGCCTCCCGAGGCCGAGGCCTCGTCGAACGCTTCATGTCCTGCAGAGGTTAGTCAGGAGGGGTAACTTACGGCCTCGGCTGTGGTGGCGCCCGACCCAGGCCCTGTGTCCGCGTCGCGATGCCCGTGGGGCTCGGACTGGGAGGGGTGCTCCCGTAGTGGACCTGGATAGGAAAGCTTCAAACGACCAGGGCAAAAACACTCACGATGGTGCCCGCGCTGCTCCCTCACGAGAATTGCGCGAGAGACATCGAGGCAAGAGAGCGAAAAAGACAAGGAGTCTCAAGCCAAGGATGGCAACAACTTCAAATAAAATTTCAAATAGGAACGAACAAGCCAACTGCAGAAAGCAAATAAAAAGCCGCGTGCGGCACGTAATCTAGTCTTCAACGTCTTCTCACCAGCGCGGAGCTAAGTGCTGCCACTGTGCGTGGGCGGGAGCCCCAGGGCCTGAGGCCGGCGCTCCTGACACTCCGGGGCGTGTACAGCCCCACTCATTATTACGTGAGAGTGTCACGGGCGGCGAGCTTCAAAGGCATTGGCCTTCTTCACAGGCTCCGGGCTTTTCTCGGGAAAAATGAGCTTCATAGGCGTTGACCTTCTTCACAGGCTCCGGGCCTTTCTCAGGAAAAATGAGCTTCACAGGCGTTGGCCTTCTTCACACGCTCCAGGCCTTTCTCGGGAAAATAAGCTTCACAGGCGTTGGCCTTCTTCACAGGCTCCGGGCCTTTCTCGGGAAAATAAGCTTCACAGGTGTTTGCCTTCTTCACAGGCTCCGAGCCTTTCTTCAAGGATAGAACTTCCGGAGGTGCTGGATGTTCCACGCGTTCGGGATGGGCACCCCCTCCTGAGTCTCCAAGCGTGCGGAGCCGGGCCTAGAAACATGAACAACCTTGAACGGGCCCTCCCACATGGGAGAGAGCTTGTGCAACCCTTCCC
The DNA here is from genome assembly GCA_021605205.1 of Aegilops longissima. Lineage (NCBI taxonomy): Eukaryota > Viridiplantae > Streptophyta > Magnoliopsida > Poales > Poaceae > Aegilops > Aegilops longissima. The sequence goes on along the minus strand of CM038679.1, from coordinate 307,593,627 downwards.
TGGAGAGGACCCGTTTGAGCATGAGGTCCCCTACCTCAAGAGTCCTGGGGCGGATGTTGCGGCAGTGGTATCACCGCAGTGCTTGTTGATACCTTGCCGCTCGCAGCGTGGCCTCTTGATGACGTTCCTCCCCCAGCACGAGATCCATCCCCCGCATGGCGTCCTGCTGCGCCTCCTCGAATGCCAGGACCCGTGCGGAGCAACGCCTGACCTCGTGAGGGAGGACGGCTTCTGCTCCGTAGACGAGGAAGAACGGAGTCTCGCCAGTCGGCTTGGCCACAGTCGTGCGGATGGACCATAGCACGGACTGGAGCTCGTCGTGCCAGCCCCTGCCGCAGGCCTCGAGCTTCTTCTTGAAGGTCCTGGTTTTGAGGCCCTTCAGAACCTCCACGTTGGCTCGCTCGGCCTGGCCGTTACTCCGGGGGTGCGCCACCGAGGCGTAGCATATCTGCGTTCCAAGGTTAACACAGTACGTTTTCAAGAGATTGCTGGTGAACTGCGAACCATTGTCGGTGATGATGCGGTTAGGCACCCCAAACCGGCTCACGAGGCCCCTGATGAACTTGACCGCAGAGCCCGCTGGGATGGTGCAGACAGCTTCCACCTCAGCCCACTTGGTGAACTTTTCCACGGCGACGTAGAGGTAGCGATAGCCCCCTGGCGCCCGATGGAACGGGCCTAGAATGTCCAGTCCCCAAACTGCGAATGGCCATGAGAGGGGTATAGTTTGCAGACCTCCCGCCGGCTGATGGATCTGCTTGGCGTGAAATTGGCAGGCCTCGCAAGCCCTTACTAGCTCAACTGCGTCGCTGAGTGCTGTGGGCCAGTAGAACCCGCTGCGGAACGCCTTGCCGACGAGGGTTCACGATGATGAGTGATGCCCACAGTCTCCGCCGTGTATGTCTTCCAGCAACTCCTTCCCCTGCTGAGGGAGTCCCGGATTAGGGGGTGTCCGGATAGCCGGACTATGACCTTTGGCCGGACTCCTGGACTATGAAGATACAAGATTGAAGACTTCGTCCCGTGTCCGGATGGGACTTTCCTTCGTGGAAGGCAAGCTTGGCGATACGGATATGTAGATCTCCTACCATTGTAACCGACTACTGTAACCCTAACCCTATTCGGTGCCTATATAAACCAGAGGGTTTTAGTCCGTAGGACGAACAACAATCATACCATAGGCTAGCTTCTAGGGTTTAGCCTCTCTGATCTCGTGGTAGATCTACTCTGGTACTACCCATATCATCAATATTAATCAAGCAGGAATAGGGTTTTACCTCCATCGAGAGGGCCCGAACCTGGGTAAAAACATCGTGTCCCTTGTCTCCTGTTACCATCCGCCTAGACGCACAGTTCGGGACCCCCTACCCGAGATCTGTCGGTTTTGACACCGACATTGTAACGCCCTCGATGCGGCTATATCTCCCACGTGTCGAAGCACGACTTAGAGGCATAACCGCATTGAAAGCAATGTCGCAAGTGAGCTAATCTTCACACAACCCATGTAATACATAAGGGAAAGAGATACAAAGTTGGCTTACAATCGCCACTTCACACAATACATGAGTAAAGCATTACATCATACAGATACAATCAAGGTCCGACTACGGAACCAAAATAAAAGAAGACTACCCCAACTGCTACACAGATCCCCGATCGTCCCAACTGGGCTCCACTACTGATCAACTAAAACGAAACAACACAATGAACAAGATCTTCATCGAGCTCCTCCTTGAGCTCGGGTGCGTCACCTGCACGGTTTCATCGGCACCTTCAAACTGGTTTTGGGAAGTATCTGTGAGTCACGAGGACTCAGCAATCTCACACCCGCGAGATCAAGACTATTTAAGCTTATGGGTAGGAGAAGGTAGTGAGGTGGAGCTGCAGCAAGCGACTAGCATATCTGGTGGCTACATTCGCAAAAGAGAGCGAGAAGAGAAGCAAGGCACGGTCGTGAAGCTAGTAGCGATCAAGAAGTGATCCTGAAACTACTTACGTCAAACATAACTCCAACACCGTGTTCACTTCCGGACTTCGCGAGAAGAGACCATCACGGTTACACACGCCGTTGGTGTATTTTAATTAAGGTCAACTTCGGTTTTCTACAACCGACATTAACAAATTCCCATCTGCCTCATAACCGCGGGCACGGCTTTGAAAGATAATACCTGCAGGGTGTCCCAACTTAGCCCATGATAAGCTCTCGCGATCAACGAAGGATATTCCTTCTACCGAAGACCCGATCAGTCTCGAATCCGGACTACAAGACATTTCGACAGCAATAAAACAAGACCAGCAAAGCCGCCGGATGTGCCGACAAATCCTGATAGGAGCTGCACATATCTCGGTCTCGTGGCACACCGGATTGTCCAAACTTCCGATAGGCGAACCCGAGTTGCCCCCGGTACACCGCGGTCGACGGTTTGGACCAACACTCGAAGGAGCACAGGCCCGGGGGTTAAAATAAAGATGACCCTTGAGTCTGCAGAACCCAAGGGAAAAAGGCTTAGGTGGCAAATGGTAAAACCAATGTTGGGCCTTGCTGGAGGAGTCTTATTCAAAGCAAACTGTCAAGGGGTCCCATAAATCACCCAACCGTTAGGGACGCAAAATCCGGGAACATAATACCCATATGACGGAAACTAGGGCGGCAAGAGTGGAACAAAACACTGCATAAGGCCGAGCCTTCCACCCTTTACCAAGTATATAGATGCATTAATTAAATAAGATATATTGTGATATCCCAACAAGTAAACATGTTCCAACAAGGAACAACATCTCCATGTTCCAACAAGGAACAAACTTCATCTTCACCGCAGCTAACAATGCTATAAGAGGGCTGAGCAAAGCGGTAACATAGCCAAACAACGGTTTGCTAGGAAAGGATGGTTAGAGGTTTGACATGGCAATGTGGGTGGCATGATATAGCAAGTGGTAGGCATCGTAGCATAGGCATAGCAAAAGAGCGAGCATCTAGCAAGCAAAGATAGAAGTGATTTCGAGGGTATGGTCATCTTGCCTGAAATCCCGCAAGGAAGAAGAACGAGTCCATGAAGAAGACAAACGGACGAAGTCGAACGAATCCTCACGACTACGGAACGAAACCGAAGCTAACGAGAGAAGCAAACTGGAAAGAAACAAACAACAAAGTAATCAACCATCCCATACACATGGCATGATGCACAACCAAGTATGATGTGTGTCCGGTTTAAAAGCATGGCATGGCAATATGCACAAACAAAACTACAAGTTAAATGGAGCTCAATATGCAATGAGTTGCATATTGACGAAACACCACATCAATTATTTAGTTCACTCTCGGTTATGTACCCAACAATATTAAATATTGGTTAACATGGCAAGTGGTGAAGCATAATTAAACTACCTATTTAGGCAAGTTTAAATGAGGCCGGAACAACAAAACAACAAGTCCGGAAACTCCTCATATGCATATATTAGGTTTGGTACTGTTCTTCTCTAAACCATATTTTACAGTTGCTAAACAGGAAAATAAAGTGGACCATGTTAAACTAGGCATTTGTCTACCCCATTTACATATAAAGTTTATTTAAAACCGAGCTACGGTTAATTAGGTATGAATTAAAACATTTTAACATGGCATTTTAGCAAATTAAATCAAACAGCAAGTTAAACATTTTAACATGGGATGAAAGTGGCATATTATGAAAGTGCATGAAAAACTGAGCAATTTACATATATGACATGTTTAAACCGATGCACGTTATTTAGTTGTGAGTAGTTTAAAATCATGGCATTTTCTGTAATTATGCATGCACAGGTATTTAGCAAATTCGTCCAGAAAAAAAAACACCCACGGGCTGAAACTGGGCACTTCTTGGGCTGAACAAGAGGGCTACTCACCACGGCACTTGGGCCGGCTCGGTGGGAGGGGCAGGCTGGGCTAGGGCTGGCCGGTTGGGCTGGCCTGCCAGAGACAGAGAGGCGCTGGGACTTGGAGGCCGGCCATGCTGGCACTGGACCAAGTCAACGAGGGGCGGTCCTCGCTGGTCGTCTTGTTCGAAGCAGAGGAAGCGAGCGGGCAGGCGACACAGCAGAGGGACTTGGCGGTGCGGCGGAGAGGCGCAGGGGCTTGGGGCTCCGGCAGCTTGGTCTCCGGCGACAGAGCGGCGACTGGAGGCGAGGGGCGAGGCTGGGGCGCAGGGACCTGCTGGTCCGTGGCGGGTCCTCAGGCGCTCGGGATCGGATCCGGCGGCGGTGGCTTGCCGGTGATCTAGAAGAAAACAGAGGGAGGCTGGAGAGGAAGGGCACGGTCGTCGTCGCCCCCGTACGCAGAAGCAGGGGAGACCGGTGTTGGGGGCTTGGGAAGGTCGATCCGGGCCGGACCCGGTTTCCTCCGAGGCTTGGGCGCACCGGAGCTTCGAGCTGGAGGCGGCGGACGGCATCCATGGCCATGGCGGCTCCCTGTTGCAGCGGTACAGAGAGAAAGAGAGACGCGTGAGAGAGAGAAGAGAAAAGGGAACGGGCATGCGCAGCTCACCGGGGTTCTCCCCATGCCCGCGAGGCATGACGGATGGAGCGACTCCAGCGGCGCTCGAACGAGGAGGCAGAAGCTCGGGGTTGCTGGCTGCTCAACGTCGGGAGGACGGAGAGGACAGAGCAAGGCGGCTGTGGAGCATCCGGGCACGGGGAAGTGGCCTGGTGGTGTGGTGGTTCGAGACGAGGCGAGGTGGAGGAGCACGGGGAGGCTCGGGCAGAGAGGTGGCTAGGGATCGAACCACCTGCTCGATCTGGAGGCGGCCACGACGATGAATCAAAGGGAGGAGGTGGAGGCTGGTTGGTTGGGGATGGATCGATGGGACTGGGTGGCGGGGAGATCGAGGAAGCGAGAAGCGGCTTGGTTGGTGGAATTGGATCGGGAGGAATGAGGAGATCCCGAGGAAGAAAGGTAGGTAGGTGGCGGCGGCTCGGGAATGGGTGGATGGATGGGACAGGATCCCTAGTTTCTAGGGTTAGATTAGACTGATTATATAGTGAGTGGATGAGGGCATGCTTAATCCGGTCCGTCCGGTCAAAATCGGGCGGTTGAGAGTACATAGGTAGGGAGAGTCCAACAAATAACCGAAGATACTTTCAGGACGATTGGGGATGATCCGGATCCAACGGTCTCAATAGAGTGGGTCGGGTTCGGGACAATTTTCGGACGCACGCGAGGGGGGTCAGTGCACTGTGCAGAAAGGGCCAAACGGTCGGACAACAAAAGAACGGTTGGCTTGAGAAACGTCAACGGAGGCGAGGGAGAAGCGGCAACTAAGAACGGATGCACTTTTTATGAAAACATGCAGATGCAATGCGCATGATGCTATGAGATGAAATGCAAGACAAGAACAAAATGCAAAACAAAAGACAAAAACCCACCACGGAGAAAATAACATATCGCATCTCCGGAAAAGGCAAGAGTTGGAGTTACGAATATGGAAAGTTGCATCCGGGGTGTTACAACACTCCACCACTACGAGAGGATCTCGTCCCGAGATCTAGGATGGCACCGGAGAGAAACGGAAAAGGAAGAGAATAGGTAAAACTAAGTTGCTTCTTTGACAAACGAGTGAAACCAACGAACCTTGAGAGGTTGCACAAAGTGAAAGAAAGAATACAATGGAGAAGACGAGATTGCAAACACTCCGTTATCAAAGAGGAACAAGGAACATTACGGGAACCTTGTAGTTGAAAGGCATGAAACAAGAGCTTAACGAACCAAAGAGAATATGCAACCACCGGTATATTGTGATAGCCAAGGAACAAGAATGATAGAATAATTTGGACAGCACTCCGATAGAAAAATAGAAGGAAATCTTGATAAGATGAGACGATATTGAAGAGATGATACAACACTCTGGTTGGAAATGGAGGAATAAAATTTGAACTTGGCAAAATGAAAGCACTTGGATGAGACTCACATAAAAGAGGAATGATAGACACAACACTCCGGTTAAATGGATAAGCAAGAAAAAGAACATGATCTTTACAAAACAAGATGATGGGTCGAAGAGAGCAACATCACAATGCCTCCGGAAACAATGCATGATAGTTAGAAAGTTGGAATGAATAGAACGAAGAATGAAACCAACATCTCCCGCCATAAATGAATTTGAAAGAGCATCCTTACGAAGTAGGATTGGACGGAGTTGTTTGAAAAACAACAACGGTAAGAATAAGCTTGTAGTGGGCTTATGAAAACATCTCAAAATTATGAGGTGAGCTTCTGCCACCAACGGAAACAATTGATTGGATTGGGAGCAACACGGAGATGAAAACTTCTTTCACCGAGAGAATAGGAGAAAAATTGGATCATTGATAAGCACCACAAATAGCAACATTCCTTCGGAAAGGCTTTAGGTGAAATCTAAACCAAGAGAACTCCAAGGAAGATATTGATGGATTTAATATACCTCATTCTTGACAACATGTGAATCATGAAACACGAAGGGAAATTGTCAAAAACGACATAACACCACCTCAAAAGATAAGGTCGAAAGAATTGCACTTCGGAATGCAAGATGAAGAATGCTTGAACTCCTCAAAACAAAACATGTGTTGAGCACCATGTTTATTTTGAAGTATGGCTTGACGGATCTTAACTCTGCGAGAAATCTTGATGAACAATTGAAGAATGAAAAGAATCCTTGAGGAAGCACCATGTAAAGCCTCCATGAAGAACTCCGGTAAACAAAAGGGTGATAGAAAGAAAGAGAAGTTGAAAACACAAGGTGAAGCCTTGCAATGACAAGATGAAGCTTTGAAATTATATAACCGAGAAAACTTGGAACTCCGGAAAGAAAGATGAACAAATGAAATAAAGAATTTTGATGAACCTCCGGAATAAGGAATTGAATTTACTAGATGAAACAAGAATAAGAATTACATTATGCTGATCCTTCACCAATTAAATTGATGGCAAGCAATGGATATGGCATACTACTTATTCTCATTGAAAAATGATTACCGATAGAGATATAGCGCAAACTTGAGAAGATATTGATGGAACCACCGGTGGGATTTGAAAACAACAAATTAATTGATATGATAAAGAAGGAAGTGAAATCTTGAACGAACCACCGTAAGAATTGAGAATGAACGTAGCAAAGGCACAATTCACCGGGAAGAATTGGAAAACGAATGAAGATATTTGAGGGGATTTAGATACAAGTGAACGAATAGATGACGAGCTGATTGGAGAATACTTGAATGATGCACCGGTAAGATTTGGAGAGTGAGATGTTGAGAATGAATAATTCTAAGATGATGGCTCTGGATAATCAAACTGAAAAGATTTCTGAATTGCTCCGGATTGGTGAAAAGAATTCTCACAATCGAAACAATTATGAGGATGGCACGAAGCTAGAACCATGAATCTTGAAGAGAATGGAGCAAGATTAAAGAGAAACTCTTCTTCGGTCTTCAAAATTCGAGAATGACGACGAGAAACACCACCATGAATTGTTGATGCACTCCGGAATGAAAATTAGAAAGGTTGAACCAAAGATGAAAAGAATTTGAAAGATCTTGGAGAAAGCCATGACTGATGAAAACCCATTCTTCGTCAAACTTAGAAAAGAATTTTAGAAGCTCCGAAAAATTAGAAGAGTCGTAAGATCCTCGAAAAGACCTGTGGGTTAGGGCCCACTCAAAAGAACCACCGTTGAACAATTTAAAGAGAGACTGCGCCGTTGAATTAAATGGCTGAATAAGGTAAGACCTCGAAATAGCTAGAATTGATGCAGAGTGGAAACACGAATCTTCAGAGATATCTTCAGCACTCCGGAACAATTGAATAGCGAGAAGTGGATGATTAAGAGATGTACCGACATGAGAAAACATTTGCAACAAGGAAAGGAATATGATCAACACTGAAAACTTGAGTTAAATCCACCGGAAAAGAATACGAGCATGAAGAATGATGAACTTGGAGCTGTTGAGCATCTTCATGAGGATCACCGGATCGAAACATTGATTGAAAAGAGTGAAGAGACTTCACATAAATAAATGGATACTTGATTAAAATATATAAGTCCTTGAAGAAAAGGGTGGGAGGGCGGGAAAACAAAGACAACTAGGGACGGATGAAACAAACACCGTTGAGAAAAAAAAACTTAGAATTGATCTTGCGAATGTTGGAATGATCGGATTTAATTGGAGAGAAGCACACGGTTGGAAAAGAATTAACATGACGACCTCGATGAACAAGAAGGATTAGCATCCAGTTAGAAATATGAGAACGCCGTTTAGAATAAGGTATGGAATCAACACTTGGCATTGAAGCAACTCGAATACCACAACTTAAAACAAAACAAAGGAGTGGCTTGCAGAATAAGCCGGAACAAATACATATGATAGAGATTTACCCAATCCCATATCATGCATCTGTAGGAAAGATATTCTAGGAGCTACTTGAATTCCCACCTATAAACTCCCGAAACTTTCTGGTTATGCAATCTGGTGTTGGGGATACAGGGGACACAAAATATATCACCCAAACTAACAATACCTAGATCCAGTTGTATCCATCCTTCAACACATAACCAAGAAACCTTCGGAAATCGTTTACCTCGACCTTCGAAAAGCATCCGTTATACGAGTTATGGCAATACTCTCGAGCTCGCCCCAGTACTGGGTTATCGAGGTTATCTCACCAACAACTGCATAAAAGAGATTTTCGATGTCGGCAAAACTCAGGTATTCCAGAACTGCAATGATAAAATTGTGACGACAACACCTCGGAGCTCAACTCCCCGGGACACTGTCACAACCCCTAAATGTCAGGAGGCGCCAAGAACAATGTTCTCGTCACAAAACCATCGGAACAATTCCAAGATACCCGCGTGATCCTAAAAAAAAATTTAGTGAAATTTGAGGAGAGAAGAGTCAAAACTCTACGTCAGGATGCCTCACCAGAGCGACGAAGGGACTGAGGAGTAAAAAGAATCCTACTCTCCGATATATATAATCCTAAGACTCAAAACATTTTTTCTAGACTCAACAAAGTCAGCGATTCAATCAAGCGGGGGCTCCTAAGTCGGGATGGCTCGATTACCAACTTGTAACCCTCGATGCGGCTATATCTCCCACGTGTCGAAGCACGACTTAGAGGCATAACCGCATTGAAAGCAATGTCGCAAGTGAGCTAATCTTCACACAACCCATGTAATACATAAGGAAAGAGATACAAAGTTGGCTTACAATCGCCACTTCACACAATACATGAGTAAAGCATTACATCATACAGATACAATCAAGGTCCGACTACGGAACCAAAATAAAAGAAGACTACCCCAATGCTACACAGATCCCGATCGTCCCAACTGGCTCCACTCTCGATCAACTGAAATGAAACAACACAATGAACAAGATCTTCATCAAGCTCCTCCTTGAGCTCGGGTGCGCCACCTGCACGGTTTCATCGGCACCTGCAAATTGGTTTTGGAAGTATCATGAGTCACGGGACTCAGCAATCTCACACCCGAGATCAAGACTATTTAAGCTTATGGGTAGGAGAAGGTAGTGAGGTGGAGCTGCAGCAAGCGACTAGCATATCTAGTGGCTACATTCGCAAAAGAGAGCGAGAAGAGAAGCAAGGCACGGTCGTGAAGCTAGTAGCGATCAAGAAGTGATCCTGAAACTACTTACGCCAAACATAACTCCAACACCGTGTTCACTTCCGGACTCACGAGAAGAGACCATCACGTTACACACGCCGTTGGTGTATTTTAATTAAGGTCAACTTCGGTTTTCTACAACCGACATTAACAAATTCCCATCTGCCTCATAACATGGGCACGGCTTTGAAAGATAATACCTGCAGGGTGTCCCAACTTAGCCCATGATAAGCTCTCACGATCAACGAAGGATATTCCTTCTACCGAAGACCCGATCAGTCTCGAATCCCGACTACAAGACATTTCGACAGCAATAAAACAAGACCAGCAAAGCCGCCGGATGTGCCGACAAATCTGATAGGAGCTGCACATATCTCGGTCTCAGGGCACACCGGATTGTCCAAACTTTCGATAGGCGAACCCAGAGTTGCCCCTGGTGGCCACCGGCGGCTGACGGTTTGGACCAACACTCGAAGGAGCACTGGCCCGGGGGTTAAAATAAAGATGACCCTTGAGTCTGCAGAACCCAAGGGAAAAAGGCTTAGGTGGCAAATGGTAAAACCAATGTTGGGCCTTGCTGGAGGAGTCTTATTCAAAGCAAACTGTCAAGGGGGTCCCATAAATCACCCAACCGCGTTAGGGACGCAAAATCCGGGAACATAATACCGATATGACGGAAACTAGGGCGGCAAGAGTGGAACAAAACACCAGGCATAAGGCCGAGCCTTCCACCCTTTACCAAGTATATAGATGCATTAATTAAATAAGATATATTGTGATATCCCAACAAGTAAACATGTTCCAACAAGGAACAACATCTCCGTGTTCCAACAAGGAACAAACTTCATATTCACCTGCAGCTAACAACGCTATAAGAGGGGATGAGCAAAGCGGTAACATAGCCAAACAACGGTTTGCTAGGAAAGGATGGTTAGAGGTTTGACATGGCAATGTGGGTGGCATGATATAGCAAGTGGTAGGCATCGTAGCATAGGCATAGCAAAAGAGCGAGCATCTAGCAAGCAAAGATAGAAGTGATTTCGAGGGTATGGTCATCTTGCCTGAAATCCCGCAAGGAAGAAGAACGAGTCCATGAAGAAGACAAACGGATGAAGTCGAACGAATCCTCACGACTCCGGAACGAAACCGAAGCTAACGAGAGAAGCAAACCGGAAAGAAACAAACAACAAAGTAAACAACCATCCCATACACATGGCATGATGCACAACCAAGTATGATGCGTGTCCGGTTTAAAAGCATGGCATGGCAATATGCACAAACAAAACTACAAGTTAAATGGAGCTCAATATGCAACGAGTTGCATATTGACGAAACACCACATCAATTATTTAGTTCACTCTCGGTTATGTACCCAACAATATTAAATATTGGTTAACATGGCAAGTGGTGAAGAATAATTAAACTACCTATTTAGGCAAGTTTAAATGAGGCCGGAACAACAAAACAACAAGTCCGGAAACTCCTCATATGCATATATTAGGTTTGGTACTGTTCTGCTCTAAACCATATTTTAGAGTTGCTAAACAGGAAAATAAAGTGGACCATGTTATACTAGGCATTTTTCTACCCCATTTACATATAAAGTTTATTTAAAACCGAGCTACGGTTAATTAGGTATGAATTAAAACATTTTAACATGGCATTTTAGCAAATTAAATCAAACAGCAAGTTAAACATTTTAACATGGGATGAAAGTGGCATATTATGAAAGTGCATGAAAAACTGAGCAAGTTACATATATGACATGTTTAAATCCGATGCACGGTTATTTAGTTGTGAGTAGTTTAAAATCATGGCATTTTCTGTAATTATGCATGCACAGGGTATTTAGCAAATTCTTCCAGGAAAAAAAACACCCACGGGCTGAAACTGGGGCACTGCTGGGCTGAACAGGAGGGGCTGCTCACCACGGCACTTGGGCCGGCTCGGTGGGGAGGGGCCGGCTGGGCCTGGCTGGCTGGCTGGGCTGGGCACAGCAATGGCAGAGAGCGCCGGGACTTGAGGCCGAGCCATGCTTGGCGCCGGACCAAGTCAACGAGGGGCGGTCCTCGCTGGTCGTCTCGTTCGAAGCAGAGGAAGCGAGCGGGCAGGCGACGCAGCAGAGGGACTTGGCGGGGTGGCGGAGAGGCGCAGGGGCTTGGGGCTCCGGCAGCTTGGTCTCCGGCGGCAGAGCGGCGACCTGGAGGCAGGGACGAGGCCGGGGCGCAGGGACCTGCTGGTCCGGCGGCGGGGTCCTCGGGCGCTCGGGATACGGATCCGGGCGGCGGTGGCTTGCCGGTGATCTAGAAGAAAACAGAGGGGAGGCTGGAGAGGAAGGGCACGGTCGTCGTCGCCCCCGTACGCAGAAGCAGGGGAGACCGGTGTTGGGGGCTTGGGAAGGTCGATCCGGCCGGACCAGTTTCTCCGAGGCTTGGGCGCACGGAGCTTGAGCTGGAGGCGGCGGACGGCATCCATGGCTATGGCGGCTCCTGTTGCAGCGGTCTGAGAGAGAAAGAGACGCGTGAGAGAGAGAGAGAAGAGAAAGGGAACGGCATGCGCAGCTCACTGGGTTCTCCCCATGCCCCCGAGGCATGACGGATGGAGCGACTCAGTGGCCTTCGAGGAGGCAGAAGCTCGGGGTTGCTGGCTGCTCAACGTCGGGAGGACGGAGAGGACAGAGCAAGGCGGTTGTGGAGCATCCGGGCACGGGGAAGTGGCCTGGTGGTGTGGTGGTTGGAGACGAGGCGAGGTGGAGGAGCACGGGGAGGCTCGGGCAGAGAGGTGGCTAGGGATCGAACCACCTGCTCGATCTGGAGGCGGCCACGACGATGAATCGAAGGGAGGAGGTGGAGGCTGGTTGGTTGGGGATGGATCGATGGGACTGGGTGGCAGGGGAGATCGAGGAAGGAGGAAGCGGCTTCGGTTGGTGGAATTGGATCGGGAGGGAATGAGGAGATCCCGAGGAAGAAAGGTAGGTAGGTGGCGGCGGCTCGGGAATGGGTGGATGGATGGGACAGGATCCCTAGTTTCTAGGGTTAGATTAGACTGATTATATAGTGAGTGGATGAGGGCATGCTTAATCCGGTCCGTCCGGTCAAAATCGGGCGGTTGAGAGTACATAGGTAGGGAGAGTCCAACAAATAACCGAAGATACTTTCGGGACGATTGGGGATGATCCGGATCCAACGGTCTCAATAGAGCGGGTCGGGTTCGGGACAACTTTCGGACGCACGCGAGGGGGGTCAGTGCACTGTGCAGAAAGGGCCAAACGGTCGGACAACAAAAGAACGGTTGGCTTGAGAAACGTCAACGGAGGCGAGGGAGAAGCGGCAAGTAAGAACGGATGCACTTTTTATGAAAACATGCAGTTGCAATGCGCATGATGTTATGAGATGAAATGCAAGACAAGAACAAAATGCAAAACAAAAGACAAAAACCCAACCACGGAGAAAATAACATATCGCATCTCCAGAAAAGGCAAGAGTTGGAGTTACGAATATGGAAAGTTGCATCCGGGGTGTTACAGACATTGGTGCTTTGATTGAGAATTCCTCTGTGTCATCGCCGTCAGAAAGGATGCCTCATCCCGTCTTTAAAGACGGGACTGTTGCTAAAGAAGCTTTGGCTGTCGGCCAAACTCTCCGGCTAGGCGGTTTTCTTATGACCGCCTGTTCGGCTGTCGCGCCGATGATGACTTCTCGGGTCATCGAAAGTAATCTTCACGTTAACTCAGAGCTCGTCGAGCAGTTGGATCCGATGGAGCTCCCTTCCTTAAACGAGCTCTTGGATCGCATCGCCGCCCTGGGAGTCGCTGCAGACTATGATCAGATTGGGCCTAAACCCGATCTGAGAGAGATTAACTCTCCCCAGGTTACCCACCACGTTGCTGTGGTGGAGGAACAATACGGCTACCCTTCTTCTATCTTAAGGACTAACCACGTCCGGATTCCCAATCCCTCCATGCCGGATTCCCGCGGAGGAGAGGACGTCACTCAAGCCCTGAACCTAAAGTCAGGCAATGGGCTAGATTCATTGGACAACATCCAAGAATCCAAGCTTCCAAGTTCGGAAGCTCCTCGGCCCTTAAGTTTCAGATTGGGCGCGGTTCCGGATTAAATTCCACCCGCCCACCCAAACATAAGCGACCTATCTCAAATTCGGCAAGAGCCCTCAGAAACAGTACATCATTACTGGGCCAGATTCCTCCTGGTTATGGACAGGATAAAGGACTGCCGCGAGGAGGACGCAATCTCATTATTCTGCAACAATTGCACGGACAACGGGATCCTAAACGCTATAAGTCGCCGTGACATTACACGCTTTGCCGACTTGGCGACCATAGTACAAAAGTACTGTGCGATGGAAAGCGCTTGGAAAACCGAATCAAGATTTTGGGACAATCCGGCCTTGAATACAACCCCAGTCCGAAATAAAAGGGTGCATCATCGCCAGGCACCTAGGTTAAATACCAAAAAGCAAAAATCCTCTATAAGGCATGGAACCGTACTAGAGGGATGGCTCAATGGACCCTGTAAAATTCATAATACAGAGGGCGCCACTCCAACTCATAGCCTTAGAGCATGTTGGATACTACGGCAGGTGGCCAAAAGTGGCGAAGACCTTCTAGCTCTAGAGCACCAACCCAAGGATACCAGTACGGTATTAACAATCTTCGAGACTTTCGCATCAAATAATATGCGGAAATGAACACTCTGTAGCCTCGCCAAAGTCTACCAAATAGCAACAATAAACCCATGGAGTGACACGGCTATTACCTTTAATGCCAGTGACGAACCTAAATTCCGAACAGCCCGAGCACCAGCCGCATTGGTCCTCAGGCCGATAGTGGACGGCTTTCGCCTTACCAAGGTACTCATGTACGGTGGTAGCGGATTGAACCTCATTTACGAGGAAACCCTCCGAAAAATGGAGATACACTGGAGCCGCATTGAGCGAAGCAGCACAACCTTTAGAGGAATAATCCCCAGTCGGGAAGCACGCTGTACAGGAAAAATCACACTAGATGTGGTGTTCGGCACGCCGGATAATTACAGGTCCGAGGAAGTCACATTCCAAGTGGCCCCGTTCAGCAGCGGATACCACGCTCTATTAGGGTGAGAGGCATTCACAATTTTTCAAGCTATACCCCATTATGGGTACATGAAGCTCAAAATGCCCAGGCCCAACGGAATCATTACTCTTGCTAGTGACCCGGACATAGCACTCCGCGCCGAAAATAAGACAGCCGCACTGGCCCTTGAGGCACTATCCAAAGCACTAGCGGCCGAGGAACTCACTGCGCTGCGCTCCACGGTGAATAGGGATGATGTGATAATCGATAAGAGATCCAAATCCACTTCCTTCAAACAAGCGGACGAAATAGTCAAATTCCAAGTCCATCCAACGGATCCTACCAAAACGGCCTCCATCGGGGCACAATTAAATCCTAATGTAGACGCCGCACTAAGAGAATTCCTACGCGAAAATTGGGACATTTTTGCCTGGCACCCTTCGGACATGCCAGAATCCCACGCCGGCGAGCACAGCCTAAACATCCTAAAAGGATTCAAGCCAGTCAAACAGGCTCTTCGGCGTTTCTCCGAACCAAAGAGACAGGCCATGGGAGAGGAGCTAGCCAAACTATTGGAGGCCGGATTCATCAGAGATATAAAACATCCGGACTGGCTAGCAAACCTGGTGATGGTACCAAAGAAGGATAAATCCTGGCGCCTATGTGTCGATTTCAAGGACCTCAACAAGGCTTGCCCAAAGGATCCCTTCCCGCTCCCCCGCATCGATCAAATCATCGACGCTACCGCAGGACACGATTCATTGTGTTTCCTCGACGCATACTCCGGCTACCACCAAATTAAGATGGCAGAACCTGACCAAGCCGCAACGGCATTCATCACTCCATACGGTCCATTCTGCTTCAACACAATGCCCATCGGGCTCAAAAATGCCGGCGCAACATATCAGCGCATGATTCAGACATGTCTGGCAAAACAGATCGGCAAAACAGTGGAGGCATACGTAGACGATGTTGTCGTCAAAAGCAAGCACGTCGAAACTCTAGTAGACGACTTGAGGCTCACATTCGATGATCTCCGAACATATGACATAAGCTCAACCCGGAAAAATGTGTTTTCGGCGTACCGGCCGGAAAGCTCTTGGGCTTCATTGTATCCGGTAGAGGAATCGAAGCAAACCCAGTCAAGATCCAAGCTCTGTCACAATTGGATATCCCAAAAGACCTCAAACAAATACAAAAATTGACTGGATGTGTGGCGGCTCTAAGCCGCTTTATCTCCTGTTTGGGATAAAAAAGGAATTACCCCTTTATGGCCTCCTCCGACGCACCGAACACTTCGAGTGGACGGATGCCGCCACAGCCGGACTCAAAGAAATAAAAGCCATATTGGCAACAAACCCGGTCCTGGCCGCGCCCAACATGGGCGAACCAATGCTATTATACATCGCGGCAACTCATCAAGTTGTAAGCGCGGTGCTCGTTGCCGAACGAGAAACGGACGGACACAAGTTCCATCTTCAAAAACCAGTTTACTACGTGTCCACTTGTAACGCCCTCGATGCGGCTATATCTCCCACGTGTCGAAGCACGACTTAGAGGCATAACCGCATTGAAAGCAATGTCGCAAGTGAGGTAATCTTCACACAACCCATGTAATACATAAGGGAAAGAGATACATAGTTGGCTTACAATCGCCACTTCACACAATACATGAGTAAAACATTACATCATACAGATACAATCAAGGTCCGACTCTGGAACCAAAATAAAAGAAGACTACCCCAAATGCTACACAGATCCCGATCGTCCCAAGCTGGCTCCACTACTGATCAACTGAAACGAAACAACACAATGAACAAGATCTTCATCGAGCTCCTCCTTGAGCTCGGGTCCATCACCTGCACGGTTTCATCGGCACCTGCAAACTGGTTTTGGAAGTATCTGTGAGTCACGGGAATCAGCAATCTCACACCCGAGATCAAGACTATTTAAGCTTAAAGGTAGGACAGGGTAGTGAGGTGGAGCTGCAGCAAGCGACTAGCATATATGGTGGCTACATGCGCAAATGAGAGCGAGAAGAGAAGGCAAAAGCACGGTCGAACAACTATGATCAAGAAGTGATCCCGGCTACTTACGTCAAACATAACTCCAACACCGTGTTCACTTCCGGACTCCGAGAAGAGACCATCACGTTACACACGCGATTGGTGTATTTTAATTAAGATCAACTTCGGTTTTCTACAACCGACATTAACAAATTCCCATCTGCCACATAACCGCGGCACGGCTTTGAAAGTTCAAACCCTGCAGGGTGTCCCAACAGCCCATGATAAGCTCTCGCGATCAACGAAGGATATTCCTTCTCCCGGAAAACCCGATCAGTCTCGGAATCCGGCTACAAGACATTTCACAGCAATAAAACAAGACCAGCAAAGCCGCCGGATGTGCCGACAAATCTGATAGGAGTCGCACGCACCTCGGTCTCGTGGCACACCGGATAAGTCAAGCTACGAGTAAAACCAACCCTCGAGTTTCCCGAGGTGGCCCATGAGCTGCTCGGTTCGGACCAACACTCGAAGGAGCACCGGCCGGGGGGCTAAAATAAAGATGACCCTCGGCCCGGAAACCCAAGGGAAAAAGGGCATAGGTGAGGCAAATGGTAAAAACAATGTTGGGCCTTCTTTGGAAAAGTCTTATTCAAAGCGAACTGTCAAGGGGTCCCATAAATCACCCGACCGCGTTAGGGACGCAAAATCCGGGAACATAACACGGTATGACGGAAACTAGGGCGGCAAGAGTGGAACAAAACACCAGGCATAAGGCCGAGCCTTCCACCCTTTACCAAGTATATAGATGCATTAATTAAATAAGATATATTGTGATATCCCAACAAGTAAACATGTTCCAACAAGGAACAACATCTCCATGTTCAACAAGGAACAAACTTCATCTTCACCTGCAACTAACAACGCTATAAGAGGGGCTGAGCAAAGCGGTAACATAGCCAAACAACGGTTTGCTAGGAAAGGATGGTTAGAGGCTTGACATGGCAATGTGGGTGGCATGATATAGCGAGTGGTAGGCATCGTAGCATAGGCATAGCAAAAGAGCGAGCATCTAGCAAGCAAAGATAGAAGTGATTTCGAGGGTATGGTCATCTTGCCTGAAATCCATAAGGAAGAAGAACGAATCCATGAAGAAGACAAGCGGACGAAGTCGAATGAATCCTCACAACTCCGAACGAAACCGAAGCTAACGAGAGAAGCAACCGGAAAGAAGCAAACAGCATAGTAAACAACCATCACATAAACATGGCATGATGCACAATCAAGTATGATGCATGTCCGGTTTAATGAGGCATGGCATGGCAATATGCACAAACAACACTACAAGTTAAGTGGAGCTCAACATGCAGCGGGTTGCATATTGATGAAACACCACATAAATTATTTAGTTCTCTCCCGATTAGGTACTCAACAATATTAAATGTTATTAAACATGGCAAGAGGTGAAGCATAATGAAACTACCTATCTAGGCAAGTTTAAATGAGGCGGAAACAACGAACAACAATTCGGAAAAATCCTCATGCATATTTCGAATTTGGTGCTGATCTGACCTAAAGCATATTTTAGAGTTGTTAAACATGCAAAGTAAAGCTACCATGTTAATCTAGGCATTTTCTACCCCATTTACATATATAATTTATTTAAAATGGAGCTACGGTTATTTAGTTATGAAATAAATCATTTTAGCATGGCATTTAGGCAAAATAATGCAAACAACAATTTATAAACATTTAAATGTTGTTATCATGATGCGGATGACAAATGCAAGTTTTAAGCAATATTATGAAAACATTGACAAGAGCATTAAGAAGCATTGTGTCACCGTGGTGGAAGAAAGGGGTGCCACGGCAACGAATCCGAAAATGGTGCCACGGCAACATTCCGGTTCCGTTAACTCGATCGAGATGTCGGTGCAAAAGAAAGCGTGAGTGTGTCATGCAAGGATGGTGGGGTGATCCCGGATTCCGGGTTCCCACGGGACGGTGACATGGCAAAAGAGGGGCATCGCAAGGATGATTCGATCACGGTCGGTCATCTCGGTGGTTATACCTTCGGATCGTTCAAACGGGACGGTTCGCGTTTCGTAGAGGGAAGTAGTGGTTCACGTTCGTTTTCGAAGAGGTACTTGGCGGGTCCGATTCCCTTCGGGGTTGTCGTGGTACTTGCGGTCTCGCGATGGTAGTCGTACACGTTCGGAGAGGAACTTGATGTTCCCATGTGCTTCACGGGTCGTCGTTGAACTTGACGAAATCCATCCGCAGGTAGCCGTCCGTGGTCGTTCTCATGTTGGCGTGCAACAAGATGGTCTCGAGGTTCGTAGCCGAACTTGACGGTCCAAAACGTTCATCGGCGGTCGTCGTGGTACTTGGCGTTATCCACCTCGGGTGTAGTCGTACATGCACGTAGATGAACAGCGGGTCCCATGGTAGTCGTACTCGGCGAATCCGCGTGGTTGCACATATCTTTGTGTTGTAGCGAACTAGATGAAAACCAGCGGTGACGGTAGACGAACACGGTCGGCTTGATGGAACTTGGCGGTGGTCTCCTCGGGTCAACAGTGACGTGCAAGGGCAAAGGCTAGAACGACTGGTAGCATGCACCGGCAGCAGGGTTTGCGGACATGGGGGCTCCTACCCCTGCCAAAGACGGCGACGGAGGAGGGAAACGGCGAGAAGAGGAAGCAGGGCGCGGCGAACCATGGAGGTCGGCGGAGCCATGGCTGGTGGAGCGGAGGCGGCGAGGAGGAGGCCGCAGGTGAGATCTGGCGCAGGTGCCTCTCCTCGGCCTTCGGGCGGCGGGACTTAGCGAGGAGGAGGCCGCAGGTGAGGCGAGCGGCAGGAGGAAGAGATGGCGGCGGATCCGGCTGAGGGCCGCGGAGTTAGTCGGGCGCGGGCCGCGAGGCGACGGAGGGCCTTGAGGCGGGCGGCGAGCTCGAGCGATGGGGCGAGGAGAAGGGCGAGGAGGTCTTGCACGGGACGGCGAGAGGGTGCACGACGGGCGGAGAGACCACCACGGGCTCCGGCCTGGCCGTTAGCGAGGGCGACAGGGGCGGGTCTGGCGTCAGCGAGGTAGGTCGAGGGCGGCGGCGCGGTGGTCGAGCGACCGGAGGCGACAGGGCATGGGGACGCGGGGGAGGAGAAGAGAGGCGGCGAGGGAGAGAGCGAGGGAGATGGGGATCGAGGGGAAGGAGGCGAGGGGTGGCGGCGCTGGGAAGCAGGAGGGGATCGGGTCGAGAGGCCTAGGGTTAGAGAGCAGGGCGGCTGGGCCTTGGGCAGCTAGGCTTTGGGCGGCTGGTGGAGGAGAAAAGCCGAGGGCCGGTGGGCTGGCTCTCTCTCTCCTCTCTTATATAACTTAGCAGAAAAAAACAATAAAGAGAGACAAAAAGAAAGAGAGGGTTAGGGAGAGAATTTGGGAACGAGGAAAATTTTCCCGGACTCATAAAAATGTGAGGAATTTAACAAAAATGGCCCGAGGATTTTTGGTGGAACTCCAGAAAATGATGAAATAACATTGGCAAGGTTTTGAGGTCAACTCGGAGCAGAAAAGGCATGGGATTTATTTTGCAAGTGTGTTATGGTGAATTCCAAAATAATGAAATATTTTTAATATAGCTCCCTAATATTGGGAGGATATGTTATAAAGAGAAGTCACCATGTGAATCCCTCGGTTTAAATGGATCGAGAAATCCATGCAATTTATTTAGTTGAGTTTTTAAAAAAAATAATGATATGATGGCATGAAGAGATGATGCAATGCAAGAGATGACATGATGAATGCACAAACAAAACAAATCACATGGCAAAACTCGGAAACCCTGGAAGGCAACTGAAGCTCCGGTCTTGGGGCGTCACAACACTCCACCACTACGAGAGGATCTCGTCCCGAGATCTAGGATGGCACCGGAGAAAAACGGAAGAGGAAGAGGTAAAACAAAGTTGCTTCTCCGACAAGCAGAGTGAAACCAAAGAACTTTGAGAGGTTGAACAAAATGAAAGAAAGAAAACAACGAAGATGAAGAAAGTTGAAAACACTCTGTTAGAAACGAGGAACAAGGGATACGACGAAAACCAAGAGGTTTAGTGATAAGATAGATACTGAAACCACTCTGGTTAAAACTAGATAGACAAAGAATAAGATTGATAAAATTTGGGCAGCACTCCGACTGCAAATGGAAGGAATTGAACATGAACTTGGCAAAAGGAAAGCACCTGGATGAGACTCCGGTTAAAAGAGGAACGATAGACACAACACTCCGGTTAAAAACGATAAGCAAGGAAAAGGACATGGCCTTGACAAAAGAAGATGATGGGTCGAAGAGAGCAACATCACAATGCCTCCGGAAACAAAGCATGATAGATAGAAAGTTGGAATGAATAGAACGAAGAATGAAACCAACATCTCCCACCATAAATGAATTTGAAAGAGCATCCTTACGAAGTAGGATTGAACGGAGTTTCTTGAAAAACAACAACGATAAGGATAAGCTTGTAGTGGGCTTATGAAAACATCTCAACATTATGAGGTGAGCTTCTGCCACCAACGGAAACAATTGATTGGATTAAGATCAACAAGAAGATGAAATCTTCTTTCCCCCAGAGAATAGGAGAAAACTTGGATCATTGATAAGCACCATAATAGCAAATTCCCTTAGGGGAAGCTTTAGGTGAAATATACCCCAAGATAACTCCAATGAAGAGATTGATGGATTTAAAATACCTCATTCTTGACAACATGTGAATCATGAAACACGAACTCAAATTGTCGAGAATGACATAACACCATCTTAAGAGATAAGGTAGAAAGAATTGCACTTTTGAATGCAAGATGAAGAATGCTTGAACTCCTCAAAACAAAACATGTGTTGAGCACCATGTTCAATTTTTGAGTATAGCTTGGCGGATCATAACTTCGAGAGAAATCTTGAAGAACAATTGAAGAATGAAAAGAATCCTTGAGGAAGCACCATGTAGAGCCTCCATGAAGAACTCCGGCAAGAAAGGATGATAAAAGAAAGAGAAGTTGAAAACACAAGGTGAAACCTTGCAGTGATAAGATGAAGCTTTGAAATGATATAACCGAGAAAACTTGGAACTCCGAAAAAGAAAGATGAACAATTGAAACCAAGAATTTTGATGAACCTCCGGAATAAGGAATTGAATTTACTCGATGAAACAAGAATAAGAATTACATTATGCTGATCCTTCACCAATAAAATTGATGGCAAGCAATGGATTTGGCATACTACTTATTCTCATTGAAAAATGATTACAGATAGAGATACAGCGCAAACTTGAGAAGGTATTGATGGAACCACCGGTGGGATTTGGAAACAACAAATGAATTGATATGATAAAGAAGGAAGTGAAATCTTGAACAAACCACCGTAAGAATTTGAAGATGAAAGAAGCAAAGGCACAATTCACCGGGAAGAATGGGAAAACGAATGAAGATACTTGAGGGGATTTAACTCATTTAGATACAAGAGAACGAAGAGATCATGAACCGATTAGAGAATACTCGAATGATGCACCGGTAAGATTTGGAGAACGAGAGCTGAAAGCTGGAATGAATAATTCTGAGATGATGGGCTCAGAAGAATCAAACTGAAAAGACTCCTGAATTACTCCGGATGGATGAAAAGAAATCTCACAATCAAAACAATTATGAGGATGGCACGAAGCTAGAACCATGAATCTTGAAGAGAATGGAGCAAGATTAAAGAGAAACTCTTCTTCAGTCTTCAAAATTCGAGAATGACGATGAGAAACATCACCATGAATTGTTGAGATACTCCGGGATGAAAATTAGAAAGGTTGAACCAACAATGAAAAAAATGTGAAAGCTCTTGGAGAAAGACATTTGACTGATGATAACTCATTCTTACGTCAAACTTTGCAATGAATTTGGGAATAGCTCTTGAAAAATTAGAAGAGTTAGGTAAGATCCTGGGAAAAGACCTGTGGGTTAGGGCCCACTCAAAAGAACCACCGTTGAACAATTGTTTGAAATAGATATTTCACCGGTAGAATTAAATGGCTTGAATGAGATAGCATCCTCAAAAGAACTTGAGTGAATTGAGAATGGAAACTAGAATCTTCTGAGATATCTTCAACACTCCGGAACAATTGAATAGCGAGAAATGGATGATTAAGAGATGCACCGACATGAGAAAGCATTTGAAAAGAGGAAAAGGGATAAGATCACGGGCACGGCTTTCGAAAGTTCAAACCCTGCAGGGGTGTCCCAACTTAGCCCATGATAAGCTCTCGCGATCAACGAAGGATATTCCTTCTCCCCGGGAAAACCCGATCAGTCTCGGAATCCCGGCTACAAGACATTTCACAGCAATAAAACAAGACCAGCAAAGCCGCCCGGATGTGCCGACAAATCCTGATAGGAGCTGCACATATCTCGGTCTCAGGGCACACCGGATAAGTCAAGCTACGAGTAAAACCAACCCTCGAGTTGCCCGAGGTGGCCCCATAGAGGTTGCTCGGTTCGACCAACACTCGAAGGAGCACCGCCCGGGGGCTAAAATAAAGATGACCCTCGAACTCCGAAACCCAAGGGAAAAAGGGCATAGGTGAGGCAAATGGTAAAACCAATGTTGGGCCTTGCTGGAAAAGTCTTATTCAAAGCGAACTGTCAAGGGGGTCCCATAAATCACCCGACCGCGTTAGGGACGCAAAATCCGGGAACATAACACCGGTATGACGGAAACTAGGGCGGCAAGAGTGGAACAAAACACCAGGCATAAGGCCGAGCCTTCCACCCTTTACCAAGTATATAGATGCATTAATTAAATAAGATATATTGTGATATCCCAACAAGTAAACATGTTCCAACAAGGAACAACATCTCCATGTTCCAACAAGGAACAAACTTCATCTTCACCTGCAACTAACAACGCTATAAGAGGGGCTGAGCAAAGCGGTAACATAGCCAAACAACGGTTTGCTAGGAAAGGATGGTTAGAGGCTTGACATGGCAATGTGGGTGGCATGATATAGCGAGTGGTAGGCATCGTAGCATAGGCATAGCAAAAGAGCGAGCATCTAGCAAGCAAAGATAGAAGTGATTTCGAGGGTATGGTCATCTTGCCTGAAATCCCGCAAGGAAGAAGAACGAATCCATGAAGAAGACAAACGGACGAAGTCGAATGAATCCTCACAACTCCGGAACGAAACCGAAGCTAACGAGAGAAGCAACCCGGAAAGAAGCAAACAGCATAGTAAACAACCATCACATAAACATGGCATGATGCACAATCAAGTATGATGCATGTCCGGTTTAATGAGGCATGGCATGGCAATATGCACAAACAACACTACAAGTTAAGTGGAGCTCAACATGCAACGGGTTGCATATTGACGAAACACCACATAAATTATTTAGTTCTCTCCCGATTAGGTACTCAACAATATTAAATGTTATTAAACATGGCAAGAGGTGAAGCATAATGAAACTACCTATCTAGGCAAGTTTAAATGAGGCCCGAAACAACGAACAACAATTCCGGAAAAATCCTCATGCATATTTCGAATTTGGTGCTGATCTGACCTAAAGCATATTTTAGAGTTGTTAAACATGCAAAGTAAAGCTACCATGTTAATCTAGGCATTTTTCCACCCCATTTACATATATAATTTATTTAAAATGGAGCTACGGTTATTTAGTTATGAAATAAATCATTTTAGCATGGCATTTAGGCAAAATAATGCAAACAACAATTTTAAACATTTAAAAGTTGTTATCATGATGCGGATGACATGAGCAAGTTTTATGCAATCTTTTATGAAAACGTTGACAAGAGCATTAAGAAGCATTGTGTCACCGTGGTGGAAGAAAGGGGTGCCACGGCAACGAATCCGAAAATGGTGCCACGGCAACATATCGGTTCCGATAACTCGATTGAGATATCGGTACAAAGGAAAGCGTGACGGAAGCGAGTCATGCAAGATGGTGGGGTGATCCCGGATACCGGGTTCCCACGGAACGGTGGCATGGCAAAAGAGGGGCATCGCAAGGATGATTTGAACACGGTGCAAAACTCGAGCATCTCATACAACTCATGCATTCGATCACGGGCGGCATCTCGGGGTTATACCTTCAGAGCGAGCAATCGGGACGGGTCGAGTTTCGTAGAGGGAAGTAGACGTTCACGGGTCGTCGAGGGAAGTAGAGGAAGTAGTCGTTCTCGTGATGATCGCCGAGGGAAGTAGTGGTACACGGCGACGGTAGAGGAAGTAGTGTTTCACGTTCGTTTTCGAAGAGGTACTTGACGGGTCTGAATCCCTTCGGGGTTGTCGTGGTACTTGCGGTCTCGCGGTGGTAGTCGTACACGGCATAGGGGAAGTAGACGTTCATGTTCGATGGTAGTGGTACATCCCGTCATCGGAAGTAGTCGTTCACGTCCCGTGGATGTTCGGGGTCCACGGGGTCTTCGAGGGTCGACGGTAGTGGTACACGTCATCGGGGTACTTGTCGGATCCGGTCTTGGCGATTCAGGTTTCCGTAGGGGTACTTGTCGATATCCGAGACGGTCTTGCGTCTTCATGTGCAGAGATACTTGGCGGATTCGTGTAGTTGAACTTGACGAAAACGGGTCTCCCAAAGACGTCGTGGTACTTGGCGCTTCCAATGTCTTCGGGCGTAGAGGTACTCGCAAAAACCAAGATGGTCTTGACGATCCGGTGAGACGATGTGGTCCGTGCGGTCTTGGTCTTGGCGATTCTGGTCGAAGAGGGCAAGCGGGCGCATCCTCCTTCCTGCTCAAACTAAGCGAGGCGGGCACCTGGTCCAGCAGCGACAAGGAGGCCGGCACGAGAGAAGGCCGAGCAAACTGCCTGTTCCGAGGCCCGTCGTTGGAGGTGCAGCAGAGGAGGAGCGGCCATCACGGGCGACGGCAACAGAGCAGCCTTGGGAGGCCGAGGGGAGCGGCGAGGTGCGGACACCGCAGAGGAGAACCCATCGAGGAAAAGAGAGGGCGCTGGGGACGAGGCGGAGGAGGGCACGGCCACAGGCGCACGGAGGGCCGCGGAGTTGGCCGTCCCGTGGTGGCGGAGGCCGGGCGCGGGGCCGGCTGGGGCGAGTGACCGGAGGGCGACGGGGCATGGGGACGCGGGGGAGGAGAAGAGAGGCGGCGAGGGAGAGAGCGAGGGAGATGGGACCGGGAGGAGGCCGAGGGGAGGTCGGGATCTGCTGAGCGAGGGAGGAGCGAGGGGATCGAGCGCGGGCGGCGCTCCCTGGCGATGCGGTCGGGAGGAGGGAACGAGAGGAGGAGAGAAGTGGATCGAGAGGGAGAGATGGGGAGGCGGCGCTGGTGGGAGTCGAGGGAGAGAGAGATGCGCTGGGGCTGGGCTAGGGTTAGGAAGGGTTTGTTGGGCCATGGGCCGGCTAGGCTAGGCCGGCCTGGTGGAGGAGGAAAATGGCCAGGGGCCGGCTGGGCCTAGCTCCTCTCTTCCTCTCTTATATATTTTCTTAGCAGAAAACAAACCCCCGCACTCGCCACAGTACTGGGCTATCAGGGTTATCTCACCAACAACTGCACAAAAGAGATTTCGATGTCGGCAAAACTCAGGTATTCCAGAACTGCAACGATAAAATTGTGACGACAACACCTCGGAGCTCAACTCCCCGGGACACTGCCACAACCCCTAAATGTCGAGGCACCAAGAACAATGTTCTCGTCACAAAACCATCGGACGATTCCAAGATACCCACGTGATCCTAAAAAAAATTTTTAGTGAAATTTGAGGAGAGAAGAGTCAAAACTCTACGTCAGGATACCTCACCAGAGCGACGAAGGGATTGAGGAGTAAAAAGAATCCTACTCTCCGATATATATAATCCTAAGACTCAAAACATTTTCCATTCTAGACTCAATAACGCCAGCAATCAATCAGTAGGGGGCTCCTAAGTCGGGGAAGGCTCTGATTACCAACTTGTAACGCCCTCGATGCGGCTATATCTCCCACGTGTCGAAGCACGACTTAGAGGCATAACCGCATTGAAAGCAATGTCGCAAGTGAGGTAACCTTCACAAAACCCATGTAATACATAAGGGAAAGAGATACATAGTTGGCTTACAATCGCCACTTCACACAATACATGAGTAAAACATTACATCATACAGATACAATCAAGGTCCGACTACGGAACCAAAATAAAAGAAGACTACCCCAAATGCTACACAGATCCCCGATCGTCCCAACTGGCTCCACTCTTGATCAAGCTGAAGCGAAACAAGACAATGAACAAGATCTTCATCGAGCTCCTCCTTGAGCTCGGGTCCATCACCTGCACGGTTTCATCGGCACCTGCAAACTGGTTTTGGAAGTATCTGTGAGTCACGGGGACTCAGCAATCTCACACCCGCGAGATCAAGACTATTTAAGCTTAAAGGTAGGACAGGGTAGTGAGGTGGAGCTGCAGCAAGCGACTAGCATATATGGTGGCTACATGCGCAAATGAGAGCGAGAAGAGAAGGCAAAAGCACGGTCGAACAACTATGATCAAGAAGTGATCCTGAAGCTACTTACGTCAAACATAACTCCAACACCGTGTTCACTTCCCGGACTCACGAGAAGAGACCATCACGTTACACACGCGTTGGTGTATTTTAATTAAGATCAACTTCGGTTTTCTACAACCGACATTAACAAATTCCCATCTGCCACATAACCGCAGGCACGGCTTTGAAAGTTCAAACCCTGCAGGGTGTCCCAACTTAGCCCATGATAAGCTCTCGCGATCAACGAAGGATATTCCTTCTCCCGGAAAACCCGATCAGTCTCGGAATCCGGCTACAAGACATTTCACAGCAATAAAACAAGACCAGCAAAGCCGCCGGATGTGCCGACAAATCCTGATAGGAGTCGCACGTACCTCGGTCTCGTGGCACACCGGATAAGTCAAGCTACGAGTAAAACCAACCCTCGAGTTGCCCGAGGTGGCCCATGAGGTTGCTCGGTTCGGACCAACACTCGAAGGAGCACCGCCCGTGGGGGCTAAAATAAAGATGACCCTCGGGCTCCGAAACCCAAGGAAAAAGGGCATAGGTGAGGCAAATGGTAAAACCAATGTTGGGCCTTGCCGGAAAAGTCTTATTCAAAGCGAACTGTCAAGGGGTCCCATAAATCACCCGACCGCGTTAGGGACGCAAAATCCGGGAACATAACACCGGTATGACGGAAACTAGGGCGGCAGAGTGGAACAAAACACCAGGCATAAGTCCGAGCCTTCCACCCTTTACCAAGTATATAGATGCATTAATTAAATAAGATATATTGTGATATCCCAACAAGTAAACATGTTCCAACAAGGAACAACATCTCCATGTTCCAACAAGGAACAAACTTCATCTTCACCGCAACTAACAACGCTATAAGAGGGCTGAGCAAAGCGGTAACATAGCCAAACAACGGTTTGCTAGGAAAGGATGGTTAGAGGCTTGACATGGCAATGTGGGTGGCATGATATAGCGAGTGGTAGGCATCGTAGCATAGGCATAGCAAAAGAGCGAGCATCTAGCAAGCAAAGATAGAAGTGATTTCGAGGGTATGGTCATCTTGCCTGAAATCCCGCAAGGAAGAAGAACGAATCCATGAAGAAGACAAACGGACGAAGTCGAATGAATCCTCACAACTCCGGAACGAAACCGAAGCTAACGAGAGAAGCAACCCGGAAAGAAGCAAACAGCATAGTAAACAACCATCACATAAACATGGCATGATGCACAATCAAGTATGATGCATGTCCGGTTTAATGAGGCATGGCATGGCAATATGCACAAACAACACTACAAGTTAAGTGGAGCTCAACATGCAACGGGTTGCATATTGACGAAACACCACATAAATTATTTAGTTCTCTCCCGATTAGGTACTCAACAATATTAAATGTTATTAAACATGGCAAGAGGTGAAGCATAATGAAACTACCTATCTAGGCAAGTTTAAATGAGGCCCGAAACAACGAACAACAATTCCGGAAAAATCCTCATGCATATTTCGAATTTGGTGCTGATCTGACCTAAAGCATATTTTAGAGTTGTTAAACATGCAAAGTAAAGCTACCATGTTAATCTAGGCATTTTTCTACCCCATTTACATATATAATTTATTTAAAATGGAGCTACGGTTATTTAGTTATGAAATAAATCATTTTAGCATGGCATTTAGGCAAAATAATGCAAACAACAATTTATAAACATTTAAATGTTGTTATCATGATGCGGATGACAAATGCAAGTTTTAAGCAATATTATGAAAACGTTGACAAGAGCATTAAGAAGCATTGTGTCACCGTGGTGGAAGAAAGGGGTGCCACGGCAACGAATCCGAAAATGGTGCCACGGCAACATTCCGGTTCCGTTAACTCGATCGAGATGTCGGCGCAAAAGAAAGCGTGAGCGTGTCATGCAAGGATGGTGGGGTGATCCCGGATTCCGGGTTCCCACGGGACGGTGGCATGGCAAAAGAGGGGCATCGCAAGGATGATTCGATCACGGTCGGTCATCTCGGTGGTTATACCTTCGGATCGCTCAAACGGGACGGTTCGCGTTCGTAGGGAAGTAGTGGTTCACGTTCGTTTCGAAGAGGTACTTGGCGGGTCCGATTCCCTTCGGGTTGTCGTGGTACTTGCGGTCTCGCGATGGTAGTCGTACACGTTCGGAGAGGAACTTGATGTTCCCATGTGCTTCACGGGTCGTCGTTGAACTTGACGAAATCCATCCGCAGGTAGCCGTCCGTGGTCGTTCTCATGTTGGCGTGCAACAAGATGGTCTCGAGGTTCGTAGCCGAACTTGACGGTCCAAAACGTTCATCGGCGGTCGTCGTGGTACTTGGCGTTATCCACCTCGGGTGTAGTCGGACATGCACGTAGATGAACTTGACGGGTCCCATGAGTAGTCGTACTCGGCGAAACCGCGTAGTTGCACATATCTTTGTGTTGTAGCCGAACTAGATGAAAACCCGCGGTGACGGTAGACGAACACGGTCGGCTTGATGGAACTTGGCGGTGGTCTCCTCGGGTCAACAGTGATGTGCAAGGGCAAAGGCTAGAACGACGTAGCATGCACCGGCAGCAGGGTTTGCGGACATGGGGGCTCCTACCCCTGCCAAAGACGGCGACGGAGGAGGGAAACGGCGAGAAGAGGAAACAGGGCGCGGCGAACCATGGAGGTCGGCGGAGCCATGGCTGGTGGAGCGGAGGCGGCGAGGAGGAGGCCGCAGGTGAGATGCGGGCACAGGTGCCTCTCCTCGGCCTTCGGGCGACGGGGACTTACAGGAGGAGGCCGCAGTGAGGCGAGGCGGCAGGAGGAAGAGATGGCGGCGGATCCGGCTGAGGGCCGGAGTTGGCCGGGCGCGGGCCGCAGGCGACGGAGGGCAGGGAGGCGGGCGGCGAGCTCGAGCGATGGGGCGAGGAGAAGGGCGAGGAGGTACTGCACGGGACGGGCGAGAGGGTGCACGACGGCGGCGAGGAGACCGACGGGGCTCCGGCCTGTCCGTTGACGAGGGCGACGGGGAGCGGGTGCGGCGTCGGCGAGGTAGGTCGAGGGCGGCGGCGCGGTGGTCGAGCGACCGGAGGGCGACGGGGCATGGGGACGCGGGGGAGGAGAAGAGAGGCGGCGAGGGAGAGAGCGAGGGAGATGGGGATCGAGGGGAAGGAGGCGAGGGGTGGCGGCGCTGGGAAGCAGGAGGGGATCGGGTCGAGAGGCCTAGGGTTAGAGAGCAGGGGCGGCTGGGCCTTGGGCCGGCTAGGCTTTGGGCCGGCTGGTGGAGGAGAAAAGCCAGGGGCCGGCTGGGCTGGCTCTCTCTCTCCCTCTCTTATATAACTTAGCAGAAAAAAACAATAAAGAGAGACAAAAATAAAGAGAGGGTTAGGGAGAGAATTTGGGAACGAGGACAATTTTCCCGGACTCATAAAAATGTGAGGAATTTAACAAAAATGGCCCGAGGATTTTTGGTGGAACTCCGGAAAATGATGAAATAACATTGGCAAGGTTTTGAGGTCAACTCGGAGCAGAAAAGGCATGGGATTTATTTTGCAAGTGTGTTATGGTGAATTCCAAAATAATGAAATATTTTTAATATAGCTCCCTAATATTGGGAGGATATGTTATAAAGAGAAGTCACCATGTGAATCCCTCGGTTTAAATGGATCGAGAAATCCATGCAATTTATTTAGTTGAGTTTTTTAAAAAAATAATGATATGATGGCATGAAGAGATGATGCAATGCAAGAGATGACATGATGAATGCACAAACAAAACAAATCACATGGCAAAACTCGGAAACCCTGGAAGGCAACTGAAGCTCCGGTCTTGGGGCGTCACACCACTGTCCTAACTCCATGCAAGTCACGGTACCCACATTATCAAAAGATAGCGTACGCGGTGTTTATGGCATCCTGGAAGCTGCGACACTACTTTCAAGAGTGTTCAATAACAGTAGCCTCCGAAGTACCCCTTAACAACATTATAAACAACTGCGGCGCGGCGGGCTGGATTGCCAAATGGGCCATTGAGCTCCTCCCGTTCGACATAACCTATAAGCCACGAAGAGCTATTAAGTCGCAAGTTTTGGCCGACTTCGTCGCCGAATGGACCGAAGCCGAACTCCCTAAAGAGTACGGTGCATATTCCAACTGGATAATGCACTTCGGCGGCTCCAAAATGTTGGCTGGCCTGGGAGCTGGCGTCGTTCTGACATCCCCAACCGGAGATACAGTTCAATACGTACTCCAGATAATGTATACGGACTCCAACAACGCAGCCGAATACGAGGCCCTTCTACATGGTCTCCGGATGGCAGTCTCCATGGGCATTCAACGCCTAGAGGTGCGCAGGGATTCGAACCTCGCGATATCACAAATAAATGGAGACTTTGATGCCAAGGATCCGAAAATGGCAGCCTATCGCAATGCAGTCCTAAAAATGTCAACTCGGTTTGAGGGGCTCGAATTTCACCATATAGCCCGGGACAACAACCAGGCAGCAGACGTGTTGGCACGCATCGGCGCAAAGCGCGATGCTGTCCCCCCCAACATCTTCCTAGAGAGGTTGTTCAAGTCATCCGTATTATGGGAGGGAGAGTTCGGAAATAACAATCCGGACCCAACCGCACTGCCCCACACCGAACATTCTGACACAGTTGGTGGTTCTACCACCGAAATAACATCCTCAGCCCACGTAATAATGGCAGTCATTGCCCCGTGGACAGAACCATTCCTAGCCTACCTAACCAGGCAGGAACTCCCCGAGGACCAAAACAAGGCCCGCTGCATAGTGCGGCGATCTAAAGCCTACAAAGTCCATGAGGGAGAGCTTTATAAGAAAAGCACAACCGGAGTCCTTCAAAGGTGTATCTCCAAAGAAGAAGGGCGGAATCTTCTGGCTGAAATACATGCCGGACTCGGCGAGCACCACACCGCAGCCTGGGCCCTTGGAGGTAAGGCCTTCCGTACAGGATTTTATTGGTCGACGGCCCGGGCAGATGCTCAGGACTTAGTCCAACGATGCGTCGGATGCCAGCTCTTTGCAAATCAGAGCCACATGCCACCCACCGCCCTCAAAACTATACCCATCACCTGGCCCTTCGCGGTCTGGGGGCTTGACATGGTCGGACCCCTTAAAGGGGGAACCCACAAGCAAAAATACCTACTGGTCATGGTGGATAAATTCACCAAATGGATAGAGGCCAAGCTCGTCAAGACGGCGAATCCGGACCGGTGATAGACTTCATATCGAGGGTCGTACACCGCTACGGTGTCCCCACAAAGATCATCACGATAACGGCACGAACTTTACGGCCGACGAGGTCAAACTCTGTGCAAAAACATGGGCATTAAGCTCGACTCGCCTCGCCTATCACCCTCAAACTAACGGTCAAGTTGAGCGAGCAAATGGTCTAACTATGAGCGGCATCAAACCCATATTAGTGCGGTCCCTCAAGGAATCTAACACGCACTGGGTAGAGGAGCTCGACTCCGTACTCTGGGGGCTATGGACCACTCCGAATCGCACGACCGGATTCACACCATTCTTTATGGTATACGGCGCAGAGGCAGTTCCGCCCTGTGACATAATTCATGACTCACCTCGCGTGCGCATGCACGAAGAAAGAGAAGCCGAGCTCGATCGGCAGGACAGTTTGGACGCCTTGGAGGAGGAGCGTGACATAGCAAAAGCCCGTTCCGCATTCTATCAACAACAGGCTCGAAGATATCAAAGCAGAGAAGTACGGGCCAAAACTTACAATGTTGGCGAGCTAGTTCTCGCTGCGGACAAGAAAAAGGACAAACTAAAGCCCAAATGGGAAGGTCCCTTTATCATCGACCAAGTCCTGAACGGTGGAGCGTACCGTCTGCAAGATGCATCGGATAACCGACTCGAGCCGAACCCATGGAACGCAGCACGTCTCCGAAGATTCTACGCCTAGCGCCGGATTCCGAGTTCGTCTCCTTCCTCTGTACATATTTTACATTTTAGTTGTCTTCTATTTTTCTCCTTCTCCCTTCTTTTTTCATTCAAGCCTTGGAAGGCTCGTTAGCGCATTGTTCAGACACACCCTTGACGCGCTTATCCGCTCCATTGTACACAGGGCTTCTTTCACGAAAGCTTAATTATAAGGGCTTCATGCCCAATACATGTGTCACACTTCCGCATGTACCTTTTATTCGCCATTATATGCATCGATATGACTTAAGTTTTGGCCAAGCTGGGTTGCTGGCTCTGTGCTTACCCCTCGCTCCCATTGTTCGCCTGGTGGTAAAGGAGCACCTCTGCGATTATTACTGCGGGTCGGTCGGATGTGTACCTCGACCGGTGAAGTCGAAAGCTAGCATTCTTAAGAGAATATTGATCGATGAACTAAAAGAAGATTTCTTACCTATTTATTTATCTGCCCCCAGATGTTTTTCTACTTTTTTTGCAGTCCGGACATGCACTTTAGGGCATGCCTCCCAGGGAAAGGAACCCCTAACGGAACTATTCTCCCTGGAAGATGTTTCTTACTAACCATGTAATATAACATAACTAGTTGAGCACTTGTCTAATAAAGCACTAATGACCCCTACGCCTGGTCTCCACGCATGCCCTGGTTTTTATATAACCGCGAGGGTATTCGGACACACTCCGGACTATCGGGTCCCGAGGTTGAAGCGAAAAGGTCTGCTAAGACAAACGATCTACAATCCGGCTAGAAGGCATTTTACATGTCACTTAAAATTACATAGTCAATTTGACTGATTGTATTCCTCTTCTATACCATCTAATAGGCTGTCTAGTTTACAGTCCTGCTGGGAATACTTTGCGGCCAATTCCACCTGGCCGTACACCAAGCTCACCGGGATCTCCTTCCCATCTGGCCCCACAGGTCCGACCTCGGCCATGTGGTTTGGGTCAGCCTTCGTGTACCGCGTCTTCACCATGGTCCAGGCCTCCCTGGCGCCTTGACGGCAGGCCGATATCTTCCATAACCGGAAGCGCCGCCGCGCTCCCTGGAGCCTCTCTAGAAGCTCCCCAAGGCCTTCGGGCAGGGAGACAGATGGCCACAAGGCCTGGGCGATGCCTTTCATCACCATCCGAACCCGTTCGTGCAGTTGTAAGTGCTCGGGAAGAAGGTCACCCGTAGAACAGGGCATTTCCTCTGCAGGACGGCCTGTGAGCATACCTACAGACATAACTCTGTTAGTCGACTTCCTCGCCGAACTCTTTTTTCAAAGTTCGTTTAAGCACTTACTAAAAATGCCGCGTCGAAGCCGCCGATTCTCCTTAACAGAGTCAAACAGCTGGGCACGAACATCCTTTAGCTCCTCACCCAGCTGGGTGTTGGCATCTTGGAGATTATTTTTCTCCTACCTCACCCTCGTAAGCACGTTCTCGCTGGCCTTTAACCGGCGCAAGAGTTGTTGCTTGTCCGGATCTACCCCGGTGCCATCTGCAATGTCATTGTCAGATCTATACACACGCCGCACTTCATAACATGCTTATCTTTTAAAAGCGTATGTTACCAGAGGGGGTCTCCTTGGCTTCTCCCACGTCGCGACTTGTGCGGCCTCAAGTTGGGCTTTGCACTCTTCAAGCTCTGGGACAATTGGGTATTTTTTTCTCAGTAAGATCCTGCACAATAAATGATCCTTAAATCAGTTATTCTAACTATTTTAAGTCTCGGGGCTCTTGGTATATATAACCATCAAATTTTCTCACCCTTATGTCTTTCACATCTTGCTCGTGGCTCGGCTAGACCATTTTGAGCAGCACGGAGTCTGCGATCTCCAATTTAAGGCAACCAATGCCTCTTGGGAGAAACATGCGTCACGAAGAACAGTCCGGCGATGCCCATGATTCATGGCACTCTCCACCTCGGAGTTGGTGGCGGACAATCTGTCGGCATCCTCAGCCGGGAGGCGTCAAGACGACGCCTAGTGTTCGCCTCGCTTACAGGCCCGGCTTTGAAGCCTAGCTGGCGGAGGCTCGATTAGCAACCTCTCCGAATTTAGTCCGGCGAGCACTCTTTTTCCTGAAAAGAGCGCGAGCGTTAGCATGCCTTCCGGAATAAAACCTGGGAATAAGGCCACACGCCATACCATTGCGCCGGCACTTTAGTCCGGACCGCACTTCTTTTTAGCCTGTTGGGCCGTGCTACCCCTTGTTAGCTAGCCACCGCAGGCTCGGCCTTCCGCCTCAAGGGCTCCCCCTGCAGAACGCCATTGATATACAGTGGTCAAAGATAAGCACGGAGGGATCATTTCTAAAGTATTGGGACTTCGGTCTCAATTACCTGTGAGGCTGGAAATATTCCGGGGTAATCGGCCGTAATGGCAACCAAGGCATTGTCGATGCTCAGTTGGTAAAATACCCCATCAATCAGCTCCACAGATATGTCCGGATCCTCTTGGGAGGCCGGATAGAGGGACCGTTCCGGATCTTCAGGTTGTGGAGGTGGGCTGTTTATATCCTTTACGGCCCGGCGCAACTCCTGCGTCAAAATCACAAGATAAGGTACTAAACAATGGGAATATGGAACGGATGGGCGTAAAGAAATGTCCTCTTACCCAGCTTGGAGGATTGTTCATAGAAAACCCGTCTGAGGATTGACGCGAAGAAATTCTTCCTCTTCTCCCTTGTACAATGCGGACAAGATCTTCATCAGATCGGCGACCGATCCCGGCCCCTTACGGCCATGACGGATGGCATCATCCTCCCCGTTGAAATCCCACATGGGGTGGCCCCTATACTGGAGCAGCTGCACTCCCCGCAAAATGCATGTGGCCATGACCCCGATCATGGTCAATCCGGAATGAGCCAACAACCTTATTCGGCTCATCAGGTAAAGGACGTCCCTGTCATTCTCCCTCTAGGGGCTCCGAGGACGCCAGCTTAGGCGTTCTTCAGAGGAGCATTATTGAACTCCGGGAGGCCGATCTGAACAGGGTCCGGCAGGGTGACGTCTTCTATATAAAACCATTCCGAAGGCCAGTCTTCAGACGCCTTCTTCAGGGTTCCGGATAGATATCCGGTCCCGGCGATGCGCCATAGTTCGGCTCCGCCCACTTGATATATCGACCCCTCCCGAGAACGGGGTACGAGGCGTAACAGCCTCCCCCACGCACAAATGAGCCTCGATGCCCAAAAACAGCTCGCAAAGGGCCACGAAGCCCGCAATATGCAGAATGGAGGCATGCGTAAGGTTGTGCAACTGGAGGCCATAGAACTCCAGGAGCCCCCGGAGAAACGGATGAATTGGAAATCCGAGCCCTCGTATCAAAAAAGGGACAAGGGATACCCGCTCTCCTCGGGAGGGACTGGGGACGCTCTCTGCTTGTTTTCCGCCGTTATAGGTGGCGAGTCCGGCTCGAACCAGAACCATGAAGGCCAGGGGAAGAAACCCCTTGGTTTGGAGCGTCACTAATTCGCTATGCGGGACGGAGCATCTCTCCCAATCTCCAGGCTGAGGACTAGGAGGGCGAGAGGAGGAGCCGCGTCGACTGTCCATGATGGAATGGGTTTCTGTCAGATGCGCTCCGATGAAAGCTCGCGAAGGGAAGGTGGTGTGATTTGGATCTAGATTCTTATCCCTTATATAGGCAGCTCATTTGCGCAGCTAGGGGAATAAATGTAAAAATACCCTGGCTTTTCGCATTCATTCAACACGTGGAAGATAGCCATTATTGGGCGTGGAAGCCAAGGAGCGCGATGTTTACAAGAAGCCGGACACTATTCAAACAGGGACACAGGATTTGAAGAAGAACCCGCCTTGCAATGCCGAAGACAATCTACGCGCCGGACTCGTTGTCATTGAAGCCTAGTTCGGTGGCTACTGAGGGAGTCCCGGATTAGGGGGTGTCCGGATAGCCGGACTATGACCTTTGGCCGGACTCCTGGACTATGAAGATACAAGATTGAAGACTTCGTCCCGTGTCCGGATGGGACTTTCCTTGGCGTGGAAGGCAAGCTTGGTGATACGGATATGTAGATCTCTTACCATTGTAACCGACTCTGTGTAACCCTAACCCTATTCGGTGCCTATATAAACCGGAGGGTTTTAGTCCATAGGACAAACAACAATCATACCATAGGCTAGCTTCTAGGGTTTAGCCTCTCTAATCTCGTGGTAGATCAACTCTTGTACTACCCATATTATCAATATTAATCAAGCAGAAGTAGAGTTTTACCTCCATCGAGAGGGCCCGAACCTGGGTAAAAACATCATGTCCCTTGTCTCCTGTTACCATCCGCCTAGACGCACAGTTCGGGACCCCTACCCGAGACCCGCCGATTTTGACACCGACACCTGCTCTCTGGGAATGCAACACAGGGACACGTCATTCGGTCGCCTCCGGTAAAGCTCTCCATCCCTGATGCAGTAGGCCGTGGCTTGCCGCGCCACATGTTCCGCCTCTTCCTCCTTCTCTGGCAGGGTTCCCTATGTCAAGTAGCTCTTGAGCTCTGTGATCCAGCACCCCTCCTGAGGCTCCAATGCCAGGAGCAGGCGTGCCCCTGAGGCCGGTCCGGAGGCCGGGGCTCCCGAGGCAGGCGGCTGGGGGAGTGATGGTGCCGCTGAGGGCCTGAAGAGTCGCTCTTCGAAGACGCCAGGCTCCTGAGGCAGCCACATGGATG
The DNA here is from genome assembly GCA_021605205.1 of Aegilops longissima. Taxonomy (NCBI): domain Eukaryota; kingdom Viridiplantae; phylum Streptophyta; class Magnoliopsida; order Poales; family Poaceae; genus Aegilops; species Aegilops longissima. The sequence continues at coordinate 307,555,769 of CM038679.1, read as the reverse complement.
CCCTCTTGGTGATGCCATCCGCCTCCTGATTGGTATCGCGAGGCACATGCTGCAGCTCCAGCCCCCAGAACTGTTTTTCCATCCTGCGAACCTCCGCGAGGTAGGCTTCCATGTGCTCGTCCTTCGGCTCATATATCTTGTTGGAGAAGTTGACGAGGAGTTGTGAATCGCCCTTGATGACGAGGCGATTTACCCCCAAAGCGACTGCGGCTTTCAGGCCGGCTATCGGGCCTTCATATTCTGCAATGTTGTTGGAGACCTTTTCCCGTCTTTGGAAGCAGAGCTGCACGGCGAATAGAGCTTGTCCTGAGTGGGGGATACAAGCACTGCGCCTGCCCCCGCGCCATGTCGGGAGAATGCCCCGTCGAAGTACATGACCCAACCGTCCGGTGCCTCGCTCCCCGGGGAAAGTGATCGGTCTTCACCTGCTTCTAGGTCGGGTGCCTCCGTCCATTCTGCCATGAAATCTACCAATGTGGCCCCCTTGATGACTCTGGTTGTGCTGAACTCTAGCTGAAACGCTTGCAGTTTGATGTTCCACTCGGCGACTCTTCTAGCTGAGTTGGGGCTCCTGAGCACCCTCTCCAGAGGGTATGCTGAGACGACCTTGATGGGGTGACCTTGGAAGTAGTGTTGCAGCTTGCGTGAAGCTACCAATAGCGTGAGGAGGAGTTTTTGGGGCATGGGGTACCGCGCCCTCGCGTCCCGTAGCACCGTGATGACGAAGTACACGGGGTGCTCGACGAGGCTATAGGCGCTGGCGCTGTTCGCGTCCTCCATAGGTTGGGGCGCCTCTCGAGATGACGGAGCCCCCAGCGCTTGCTCGCTCGGTGAGGGCTCTCCTGCTCCAGGCGCGCTTTCTTGATGCGGCTGATCCTCCTTGGCTGCGGTCTCCGTGAGGCTCTCTTGGCTTTGCTTTGCTTCTGCCCGGAGGGCAGTTGTAGCCTTAGCCTGATGCTCTTCCCTGACCGCCACCAGGGCTGCACTGGCGGAGTAGGGAGTGGCCGCGAGGTAGAGTACCAGAGGCTCCCGAGGGTGCAGAGCTATCATCACCGGAGGGCTGGTAAGGTACCTCTTGAGCTCTTGGAATGCCTTGTCGGCCTCTTCAGTCCATTCGAAGGGGCCCTTCTTCTTCATCAGCTTGAAGAATGGCAGTGCCCGTTCCCCCAGCTTGGAGATGAAACATCCTAGAGCGGTCACGCGCCCGGTGAGTTTCTGCATTTCTCTGAGGGTCTTTGGCGGGCTCATGTCTTCGACTGCTTTGACCTTTTCCGGGTTGGCCTCGATGCCCCTATGGGACACGAGGAAACCTAGGAGCTTGCCCGAGGGGACTCCAAATACGCACTTCTCCGGGTTGAGCTGCAGATCCACTTTATCAAGGCTCGCGAAGGTTTCTTCCAAGTCCTGTATCAGGGTTTTTGCCTCCCGAGACTTCACTACGATGTCGTCGACGTATGCCTCGGCATTCCTCCCGAGCTGTCGGCCCAGGGCGATGTGCATCAGCCGCTGAAAGGTCGCTCCTGCATTGCGCAACCCAAACGGCATGCAGGTATAGCAGTACACTCTGCACGGGGTCGAAAGCCGTTTTTTCCACGTCTTCTACCGCCATCTTGATCTGGTGATAGCCTGAGAAGGCATCCAGGAAGCACAACAGGTCACACTCAGCAGTGGAGTCGACGATCTGGTCAATGCGAGGAAGCGGAAATGGATCTTGCGGGCAGGACTTGTTGAGGTTGGTGAAGTCGACACACATACGTTCCTTTCCCCCCTTTTATGGCACGACAACTGGGTTGGCCAGCCAATCTGGCTAGCGGACCTCGCGAATAACCCCTGCTGCCTCTAGCTTGCGGGTCTCTTGGACGATAAAAGCTTGTTTCTCTGTGGACTGTCTCCTCGCCTTCTGCTTCACGGGGCGCACGTTGGGGCACACGTTGAGGTGATGCTCAATCACGCCCCTCGGGACCCCCGCCAACTGATCAGGTCCCCATGCGAACACCTTCTTGTTTGCGCGCAGGAACTTCACCAAGGCCTCCTCCTGCTTGGGCTCGAGGTTCGCACCTATGGTGAAGGTGGCATCAGTGGACCCGTCCTCGTCGATTGGTACCTGCTTGGTTTCCGCCTTGTTTTGAGTGAATAGCTGCTTCTTCTGGGACGGCGCAGCTCCCTTGGGATCTGGGGCGTCAGCGCTGGCGGGCCGTGCCGCTGCTGCCTCCTTGAAAACAAGCTTGAGCGCTTGCAGTGCATCTCCGGTGTTTCCTGACACGGTAAGAACACCGCTGCTCCCGGGCATCTTCATGAGGTTGTACGTCGGGTGAGTTGCTACCATGAACCGGGCCAAGGCCGGGTAGCCGAGGCTGGCGCCCGCCTGGTCTTGATCGTCATGGCTTGCGTCACGGGGCACCCTCGTTAGGTACCCTGCCTTGATCTCTCCGCCTCCTCGTGAGCCTGCCTGACGAGGCTGCTCCTGAGGAAGGTTCATGTCGTCCGCCCCGCGAGGCTTGGCCCCTCGCGAGGGTCTTGAGCTTGAGCTGATGAAGCTGGGCCGCGCCGGGCCCCCACTTGAGCCTCACCGCAGGCCGCAGGCAGGCAAGTCTGGGGACCCCGCTCCTGAACGCCAAAAAACAAGGACATCTGGCAGGCCGGGCGCCGCCTTTGTTCCGATCGTCATGAAGCCAGTCACGGGCTCCTCGCGAGGTGCCCTTGCCTTGATCTCTCCGCCTCCTCGCGAGCCTTCCTGATGAGGCTGCTCCTGAGGAAGCTTCCTATTGTTCGCCCCGCGAGGCTTGGCCCCTCGCGAGGGTCTTGAGCTTGAGCTAATGAAGCTGGCTGCCTGGCCCCCACTTGAGCCACGCCAGTGGCCGCAGGCGAGCAAGTCAGGGACCCCTGCTCCTGAACGCCGACAGAGCCCCGGCCCAAGGCGCCCGGACTTGGCTTAGCAGAGAAGCGAAGGGGCAAGTGTGAAGCGCCGCGTGCCCCAATAGCCTGCGGCCTTGGGCCCCGCGTGGCGATTGACTGGACGTGGGCGTCTCCGCTTCCCCACGACGCCTCGGCAACCGTCCATCTGACAAAAAAGGGGTGCCCGGGCCAGACTTACTTGCTTTGTTCTCGCTTGCCTTGCTCCGCATCCCTTTCGCTTCTTCTCCTTCCTGCTCCCGAAATCCTCCAGATCTGTCTCAATCCTTCCCATCCGGCAAGCCATGGCCCCTCGCAAGACCCCGACCGATGCCTGGTACTCGCCGGCTCTGGATCCCCCGAATGTATCGGAGAAGAATCTCGCCCTCGCTACCGATAACAAGATGGCGCAGGCAACGAGGGAGGATCAGGCTCAAGGCCGGCTCCGACTAGCCTGAAGCCAAGGGGAGCACCTTCTACCCGTCCTGAGCGCCATCATCGCCGGTCTGGTGCCTCCTTTTTCCGAGTTCTTCTTTGTTGTTCCTCGCCAGAACAACTTGCAAGCTCTTCATCTCCACCCCAACTCTGTTCTTCTCCTGGCGATTTTCTCCTACTACTGTGAGGCTCACGTTGGGGTAAAGCCCTCAGTGGCCTTGCTGCGTCATTACTTTTACCTCCGGGTTTCCCGCATCCCCATCTCCGCATGCACGAGATTTATCGCATACTCCAACTCCAACACCATCTTGAAGCCTGGGACAAGGATCGAAGGCTTCCGGAGCAAGTGGGTCATGGTGGATGTCGGGCGCCTCCACCCCCGACTGGTGCTGCCTATGGGGCAGCCCAGGTCCGTTGATGCGTGGTCTCGTGCGGAGCTTGTCGACCCCCGCGCGAGGGCGGTGTCGAAGAGGATGAACGCGGACCTGAGGCCAGGCAACTTGGGGGAGGCGAAGCTGACCGGGGCCACGCTCCTGAGGGATTTCCTGGAGCACCGGGTGGCTCCACTCCGGGAGCACCCGCTCCCATTGTGGAGGCTTGGGGAAGCGGACGCTGCCCTTCGCCTGAGCTCTGAGGCCCTAGCCGACAAAGATCTGGCTGCCGCCCTCCACTCCTTGGTTGGGGGAGACGTGGCGAGGCCGGAGGGCGCTCCCGTCCCCCTGTTCCTTCGCGGCGACTGGGAGCAGGTGGTGAATGCCATGCCCACCTTCAACGTTGAGGGGCTGGTGCCCGCAGAAGCTCCCTGGGATCTGGCGGCGCTGGCGACGGTGAACGTGTCCTCCAACGAATCCAACGGGTGTGAGGAGGAAGGAGAGGAGGAGGAAGAAGAGTTTGACTCGGAGGCGACTGGCGAGGAGTCGGAGGAGTCCTTCCCTTGGCGTAGGTCCCGCACCCTCCGATCCATGCCGGACGACGACGAGGCTAGCGCCAGGCAAGGAGGGGAGGGTTCTCCCTTGGTCCCGAGGAAGGGCAGGTCGGGCTGGTCCTCCCAGGGTCTGCTCTGGTCCTGGGGCGGTCTGAGGCCAGCTCCGGCCCTTCCGACGCGCCTTCTGCCTCCGGGCCTCCCAAAGCCGATCCCAGCTGTAGGCTCTCGGGCTTCAAGTTTGGCCGGAGGCTGCTTGAGTCCGCAAACGACGACCAGTAAGTGCTCGATCCACGCTTTGCTTTGTTTCTGCCGCCAAGGCTTGACATCTGTGTTCTCTTGGCCAGGCCGGCACCTGCAGCAAAAAGGTTGAGAGGGGCTTCTGCGGCTCCGCTCGAGGTGAGCCCGTCTGCCGGGGCAGCGCCTTCATCTACGGGGAAAGGAGGCATCGAGGCTCATGCCTCCCCTGCCCAGTCGTCCTCGCGAGCCCAGCAGGGACACTCGGGCGAGGAGTCAGCCCCCGTGGCCCCGCTGACTCTGGAGGTGTCTGCGCTTGATGCCGCCGCTGAGGTGTCCAAGGCCCAGGGCGCTCCTTCCTCCCAAGCCGTGATCACGCTGCCGTCCTCTCCGCCTACTCCACCGGCTCCCATCTCTTTTGATCCCTCTGCCGTCCTGGACCTGGCTGCCAACGAACTGAGCCGGCTGCAAGAGGATCTTCAGAGCACGGACTCCCGCCTGGTGGTCGGGTGCCTGGAGCTAGCTTCTGGCTGGGCCCGTTCTGCCGCCTCTGTCCGAGCGGCGCTGAGCCAGGCCGTGTTGGCCTCCGACGAGGAGAAGCAAGCCGCCCGCCAGGCCAAGGCCGCTCGCGATGCTGCCCAGGGCGACGATGTGGATGCCCAGGGCTGCTGCAAGGCTCTGGAGGTCGAGCTGCAAGGCATGCGTGACGAGCTCGCCAAGGAGGTCCGCAGCCGCCAGGAGAAGGAGCAGGAGATGCAGGCTCGGGAGGCTGCCGTCAGGGACCGGAACGCCGAGCTTGATGACCGCCGTGGCCGGTTGGAGACACTGGAGCAGTCGCTGAAGGCGGAGAGGACCGAGCTGGACGGCAAGGCGAAGGTCCTGGCCGAGGATCGAGTGGCCTTCACGAAGCTGGAGGAGAAAGCTCGTACCGTGCTGAAGACGCTCTATGAGGGCGGTTGGAGAAGCCGTTGGCTGGTGCAGAGGACAGTCCTGCCGAGCTGCTTCCCTTCCTAGTCCGTGCACTTGAAGATGTTGCAGACGACCTTGGTCCTACGGCCGAGGCCGAGGTGCGTGCCCTGTCTTCTGCAGCGCTGACGCGTGTCCTCAGCCACGTCTACCTTCACGACCCCAACGTCGACCTCGACAGCCTGCTGGAACCCGTGAGCGGCGACCTCGCCGCTGCTGCTGCAGAGGCTGTGAAAGGCCGAGCTGAAGCTTTGCTGGGGAGGTTCCGCGCCTTCAGCACCTTGCCCGGGCGCGGTGCTGCCAGCTCCGCGGCCTCAGGAGGCGGAGCCGCCCAGCGCGACTCCACCACAAGCGGCGGCGCCACTAGGAAGTGATCCCTTCGCAGCTTTTGTCCTGTTTTAATTCCTGCAACATGCATCCGGCCTTGTGGAGGCGTTTAAACTTGTGTTTAGCGTTGTGAAACAATCCATGGCTTGTAATATTTGCTTTTGAATTCCCTAGAATTTGCATTTTTCCCTCCTATTTGCTTGTGTTCTACGTCAAGGTGGCCCGACCTCAAGATACCTCAGCCGCTGTTAGCCCCGACCGGAAACCAGGACGGGACTAAGGAGTGAGGGGCTACGTGGCAAGTTAGGCTCCTGAGTCGCGATGATCAGGAGTCCCCCTTGACGCACAAACAGCAAGTAGGGAAGGGAGGTGTAGGAGTGGATTCGTCATTCTATGTCGGCAGGGCCCGGCCCCGCGCATACCTCAGCCGCCATTAGCCCCGACCGGAAACCAGGACGGGACTAAGGAGTGAGGGGCTACGTGACCAGTTAGGCTCCTGAGTCGCGACGCTCAGGAGTCCCCCTTGACGTTCAAACGAGCTTTTGTACCTTGGCTCCGCTCGGGGAGAGGCGCGCGACGAACAGGTCTGAGGGACCTGGCTGGGTGGCGTGCGTTTGGGCGGGCTCGGCAAGATCCCGTGTCCAGCCCTCGCACGGCACTCCCGATGGGGAGGCGCTATGCGATGGTGCAGCACATCGAGCTCTGGGCTCCTCGAGGTTGATACGGCCGGGCCGCCTCGATTGTTTATCACCAGCCGGAGCGTAGCACTTCCGATGTGTACGGGCATAGCCGCCTCGGCAGTGTCGTCGCCACCAGCTGAGCATGGTGCTTCCACTGGTACGTGGGAGGGGGCTCCCCTTCGGGAGGAGCCCCCGGGGCGTATATAACCCCGCCCTGACACGTGACCGTCACGATAGGGCTAGGAGAGGTGTATCCGGGCACCCGTGAGCCAGCTGGGACTCGTGGAGGCCCTACCTCGGCGGGTTGTGCCCGGCCTCGCCTTTATCAATGATGTGTTCCGCAAGGTGGTTAGAATGCAAATGCTCTACGCCCCGGTCCCGCCTCGAGCGAGCTCAGCCGCTACCGGTATGACAGGTCGCGATGCCGTGGTTCAAGGCCAGAGGGTGAGGGCTGGAGAGCCAGTAAGAGCCCATGAGTCGCGATGCTCAGGTACCCCCCTTTTAACATGCAAGTGCTTTGCATGCGAGCGGAGAGGTCCGCGATAAGCAGCTGATGATAGCCATGGGAATCAGGTTAGGCGCGGAGGAGCAAATCCATTTAGAAAGATGCAGAAAAAGCAAACGCCACTGGGTCAGGCCCAAGCGGCTTGGGGATAATGCAGCCCGAGGGGCGCTCCCATCAACGCAGGTAAAGAGCATAAGCAAAATGGATACATGCCGCAGGGACGGACCCACGCGACCTAGGAATGATGCAGCCCTGCGGGCGCTCCCAGCTGAAAGATGGAACTTTGAAAGATGTCACCTGATACGGTTGAAGATGAAAGGATGCTGAAGCAGCGGACGACGCGCGGTGAGGAGGCCGACCCTCATGAGCTCCTAGGACCTGGAGCCTCGGGAGGCTCCGGGGGCACGGGTGGATCTTCGAGGGCCATCTCCATCTCCGCCAGGACCGCGTGATGCCTGACCTCCTGAGCCTCCTGAATGCTCCTCAGCAGGCGCTAACGAGCGGCGGCCGTGTTCGGCAGGCCGAAAGGCATGCGAACGTAGCTATGAGGTGGACCCTCACAACACCCCACGCGTGAAGGCCAGAGGCGCTCCTGAGACGCGGCTCGGCTTAGCCCCGGTACGTTGATGCAGACGCACAACCCACCATCCTCGCCTGGATGTGGGGCCACGGCGGGCAAGCGGCGGCTGCCGCGCATGAACCTTGACTCCTGTAGCTCCTGAGTGTTCCTCGGGATGAACTCCTGAGGGTTTGGCCCTCCTTGCTTCATACCTTCCGGAGGGAAACGTGCCTTGAAGCATGCCTCCAAGTGGTGCCCGAGCGCCTCCCTCGTGACCTTGGCAAAGTCGGTGGCTCTCCCAGAAAGATCCCTCGTGCCTTGCCCGAGGAGGACCCCGGGCGCGCCTTCCTATGCGACAGAGGGTGGCGCCCCTTGGACGGGCGCGGATCCTGACGCAACGCCTCTGGAGGGGCCTGCCTCCCGAGGGTTTGGGCCAGGTGAAGCCTTCTTCTTCTTAGGGACTGTCTCGGGGAGTCTCCCGCTCCTGTGATCTGGGTCTTCGATTGCCGCGGCTTGGAAGGCACGCTCGAGAGAACACACTGCATCCCTTTCCTCACAGGGCACTTTGATGATTCCACCGCTTCCTGGCATCTTGAGGACATTGTAGCCATGGTGAGTCACTGCCGTGAACTTGGCTAGGGCTGGGTACCCGAGGATGGCATTGTATGGCAGGCGAATGTGGGCGACGTCGAAGTCAATGAGCTCGGTGCGGTAGTTGTTATGCTGCCCGAAGGTGACTGGAAGGCGAACCTGCCCTATCAGAACAGTGGAACCATCGGTGACTCCTGAGAAAGGCTTGGTTGGCTGAAGCTGATCATATGGCACTTGGAGATTGTCGAATGTCTCGACGGACAGGACGTTGAGTCCCGCTCCGCCGTCAATGAGGGTCCTGGTGACTTGCACATTGCTGATGACTGGGGAACAGAGCATCGGGAGGACTCCGACCGTTGCTGCGCACTTGAGCTGATCCGCTGAGCTGAACGTGATAGTGCACGCAGACCACCTAAGAGGGCGTGTGGCCTCAAGCCTGGGGAGGACTGCGTTCACCTCGCGAGCAAATTGCTTGAAGATGCGCCGAGAGGCTGGGGCCTGAGCGCCGCCTAGGATGCAAGCGATTGCGCGCGGCTCCTAGAAGCCCCCAACCCCCTCGTCCTGATGATGGTCTTCATTCCTCCTCGGCGGTGGTGGCAGAGTAGGGAGGCCTGCGTTGCCTTGAGGGCGGTCCTCACGAGGCTGATCCCTCCAACCTCCCTCGCGAGGCTGGTCCTGCCAGCGGTCCTCGCGAGGTCGGTCACGCCACCCTTGGCGAGGGCCACGGTCTTCCCATCGTCCTCCGCCTCTTCCTCCTCCTCGGCCATAGCCCCGGTCGCTGCGCTCGGGGCGTCGGCCGATGCGCCCATCTCGCACAGCCCTGAGCTCTTGGCATTCGTTGGTGTTGTGGGTGTGGAGGTCGTGGTACACGCAGTACCGGCTGCCCTTGGATGACTCAGGCTGATCCCTGCCTCGCTTGGTGTCTGGCTCCGCTGCGAGCACAGCAGCTCCCTTATGCTTCACGTCCTTGACCTTGGGATTCTTCTCTTCTGGGTTGGCAGCCGGAAGCTCGAGGAGGGAGAGGCACCCTTCCGCAGCCCTGGCACACTTGGTTGCCAAGTTGAACAGCTCCAGGGATGTGCACAGGTCTTCATGGATTGCTAGCTCCTCTTTCATTTTGACGTCGCGCACGCCATCGGAGAAGGCTGAGATGATGGCTTCCTCAGTCACCCAGGGGATCTTGAGGCAAGCGTTGTTGAAGCGCTGGATGTACTTCTGCAGGGTCTCTCCGGGTTGTTGCTTGATGCGGTGCAGGTCACTCATGGCCGGGGGCCGGTCGCGAGTGCCTTGGAAGTTGGCGATGAAGCGGGTGCGCATCTCATCCCAGGAGGAGATCGTGCCAGGAGCCAGGTTCAGGAGCCAGGTGCGGGCGCCATCCTTGAGCGACATGGGAAACCAGTTCGCCATAACCTTTTCATCCCCGCTGGCGGCTTCGATGCCCAGCTCGTAGAGCTGGAGGAACTCCGCGGGGTCTGCAGTGCCGTCGTAGCGAGGCAGGTCCGGCTTGAACTTGTCGGGCCATGCGATGCTACGCAGCTCGGCGGTGAAGGCGCGGCAGCCTGCAGTGGCCACCAGAGCTCTCTACTGATGCGGGGCTTGCTCCTAGGGATTCCCGCGCGCCACTGCATGGAGCAACGCAGGGTCTTGACGTGGTAGCGCAGGGATGCGTTCATGGCGCTCCGATGCTGGGAGCACGCGGGCACCTTCTTGGGGACGAGGGATTTCTTGGCAACTCCTTTCTTGTCATGTAGGCGCCGGACGCGGAGGGTCTTGTCCTGGGGCCGCGCGCCTTGGAGCCAGGGTGCCTTCTTGGGGAGGAGGCAGCGGAGGCACCTCCTGATCCTCGCCTCCTGCGCCGGATGGAGGGCGAGGAAGCGAGAGGGATGGCATAGGAGAGCCCCCTGCGGCGCTGACGAGCTCGGTGATGCGGGCGAGCCAGTCCTCATAGAGGTCATCGACGGGATGGTAGTGTAGGAGCTCACGCGCCAGGAGCAGCGCAGCGTGCGCGTCCGTGGGGGCGCGATGGGCATGGGACGACGAACCAGTTGGAGTCAGCGACGGGGTGGCGGTGCGGCCTTCCCGCCAGACGAAGGATCTGAGGGCGAGGCTGCTGCTCGTTCCCGCCGGGCGGTGGCGGCATTGGCGGCGGCGACGGAAGCAGCAGGGGCGACGCCCGGCGGGTGCCGTCTCGGGCGGCGTGGGTGGCGAAACAGCCCGGCGCTCGACGCGAGCTCAGCGGCGTCGACCATGGAACGACGGAAGATCCGCGAGCGACTAAGCGGAAGGAAGATTCGGCGCACCCCTACAGCACGCCAAATGTCGGATTTCGGGTTCCGGCAGACCCTTGAGGTTCGAACTCTGGGCTGCGCACGGAGATCTTTCCCCTACTAGCTCACGTCTCGAAGTCTCGCAAAGGACCTAGGATAGAAAGAAGAACACACAAGGGACACGAGGTTTATACTGGTTCAGGCCACCATTGTGGTGTAATACCCTACTCCAGTGTGTGGTGTGGTGGATTGCCTCAGGGGCTAATGATGAATAGTACAAAGGGAGAACAGCCTCGCGAGGGCTGTTCTTGAGCTGGTGCGACGAACTGCTTGGGTGAGTTATGTCGCCTCTCTCTTGTCTATGAGTGATCTCGATTCCCCTTCTCTTTTCTCCCCCCTTTCTACTGTGGTGGCTAGTCCTATTTATAGAGGGAGGCCCTGGGCCTCTTCCCAAATAATGAGCAGGAAGGGCGCCAACAATTGGCCATTTTGAAGGGGAACATCTGGTACACTTATCCTGACTAAAGTTGGTCTTCGGCTGCCAAAGGTTCTGACGATGACGCCGTCCTGGGCTCCACGATGACCTCCATCCTTCCGTTCTGCTAGTCTTGGTCTTGTTGCACCAAAACGGTAACCTTTTCCTGATGCCCTGGCTTGTGCTTTCCCCCTTGGCACCAAAGGGGAAACAAGGACACTGTGCAGGCCGGCGCCCGCCTGGCGCCCGCCTGGTCTCGATCGTCATGGCTTGCGTCACGGGCTCCTCACGAGGTGCCCTTGCCTTGATCTCTCCGCCTCCTCATGAGCCTGCCTAATGAGGCTGCTCCTGAGGAAGCTTCCTATTGTCCGCCCCGCGAGGCTTGGCCCCTCGTGAGGGTCTTGAGCTTGAGCTGATGAAGCTGGGCTGCCCTGGGCCCCCACTTGAGCCATGCCGTAGGCCGCAGGCAGGCAAGTCTGGGAACCCCCGTTCCCAGAACGCCGACAGGTTTCACTTCTTATGTCGTGTCAGTAATGAAGGCACTGTCCATCACTTATATTACTGGACACAATTGGATCAGTCTGTTGTCTGAGTACAATCTGAAGCCATATGATGAACTGCAGTTTGGTTTAACAAACACGCCGCAATTAGTCCTTCTCGTGTTTAAAAGAAAGACTGGATCACGATCACGGAGCCTAGTCAAGTTAGAAAGCTGATCTTAGAAGACCAGAGACAATCGCTGCTGTCTCGCACATCGGTACCACCTTCAGCAATGGATCGAGCACCGGCACCTTCTTTGACGGCACTTGCTCTAGCACTGACAGCGGCAGTAGCTCAGTCTGATCCACCTAAGGAATGGGCACCGACCGCGTCAACGGATCAGGCTGATCTACCAGAGGATCGGGCATCGACACCGGCACCTGCTCCGACACCGGCACCAACTCCACAAGGAGCACCATCTCCGGCAGCAGCAGCGGCACTACCAGTCGCACCGGCACGGGCACCAGCAATGGCTCCGGCACCTACACCAACACTTGAAGTTGCAATTGCATCTACTTCGGCCCGTACAACGGCAACGGAACCAGCAGTTGCACCGGCAACAGACTGGGCTGCGGTTCGCATTGCATATACCAAAGTCCATACAAAAACCGACATCTCCACCTTCTTGGTAAGCATTGGCCGCCCAAGTGCTTTGTTCTTTTTTCTTTCCATGTTGTTTCACATGATTCACTGTGTTGATCTAATTGTTTGTGTATGTATTCTTTTTTGCAAACAGAGAATTCCTAGAACAACGAGGGAGTCGTTCAACAATCAGGGCGACCATGGCCAAGTTTCTCTTACCATGCGCAACCTTGGTGTGAATGAACCTGCTCAATATACCGTAAGTACAAAGGATGGTCGCATGATGATTGATGCTAAAGGATGGTCAAGGTTCAAATCTAAATCAAATCTTGCGGTAGGGGATGATGTCAAAATCGAACTTTCTCGGCAAGGAGAGCTTGTCCAAATCAACTTTGAGATTCTTCAGTAGCAGCACGCAACTGTCGAACTGATCTATCCTCCGAGAGATTTTGATGTAATAATATGGCATGGTGAAACAAGTGTGTTGTGTGTATAAGTAGTACGACAGTATTATTTATCACCTAGGATATCGTGAAAGAATTGCAACTCTGATTGTTGGTTAGGAACTGTCGTTTGATTTCATTCTAAAAGATGCCGTTCTTTATTCAATTTTCTGTATTCGCCTTGGGACAGCATCTAAAACCAGCATCGTAGCGATCGCTTGCAATATGAAATGCACCGAGTTAGAACACAAGGGCCCCCAAACATGTAGGCACACCGGCATGTGGCCCAATGTCCAGAACCGTGAGCATGTCTGAGTAGTATATTCTCAGCTGAACCCCCATATTATGTTATATAAATTCCCCTTGATTGTTCTTATGTATAAAGTTGTGACATAAAAGATTTTTATATTTCTTTATAGAGGGAGTATCTCTCTATCAAAAATATATTTATGTGTAACTAGTTACTCCCGCCTTTCTACTTCATTTCGCTGATATGTGGGGCATCTGGCAACGGGGTCCATGTGCCATGCACCAAATTAGAGTGCACAACTGCACGGTAGACTCATCCCAGTCGTAGCGCCGCAGTAATGACCAATGAGCTGTCAAATCACAAAAAACCCCACCTTTCCAGCTTTAGCACTAAGCTGGACGGACAAAGCAGCAATATTTCACTGGGCCTGAATCCCCTTCTCCCTCGTCCACTTGTTCAGAGAAAACCCCCTCTCGGCGATCGCATAGGGTTTTCTCATGGAGAACCAGGTACGAATTCTTCATCCATCCCCGATAAATCCAACTCCCTTGGTCGCCGGTAATCCTAGGATGGCAGCCGCCGCCATTGATGCATTTTTCTTCCTACCGAATCTAGTGTGTTTCATTTGCAGTGCCCAAAGTGCGGGGACCCTATAGGTTTCTACGCCCTCAGCGAGACGCCACACTTGTTCCTTCTCAACCTAACACAGGATTTTAAAACGCGCATAGTATGTTCCTAGAATCCTCTTTTCTATCCGGGATGGTGGGGGTTTTTGAACATGTTGTCGACTAATTTCGAAATTTGGATTGCTATATTTGGATAAAAGGTAGTAGTGACATGGTCAACACCGACGTGAAGGAGGAAATTATTTCTAGATTTGGATAGCAAATACATTGTGTTCTCATATTATTTTTCCTACAGCGCATTCCTTGCTCTGCCAAAACACATGTACTCAAGATGGTTGGCCTTGCCATAACTAAATACACTAGTTTAATGGTCACATTGAAGACAATCCATGGATATAATTTCCGAGTAGGGTTAATGAACCAAGAAGATCGCTGCCTTTTTATGGCAACTTGGATAAACTTTCTCAAGTGTTACAGACTGAAAGTTGGCGCACGAATGTTGATGGAAATAGCAAAACCTGGTCTCATCTCCACTCTGATGTTCCACCCCGACGTCGTTCTAGTAGTTCATCCATGTTAGTTTTGTATCTGGTTCTTGCTAGTTGCCTCGATTACTTCTTAATCCACCTATTCTGTCAAACTAATCACAATTTAACTTTAGAATTAGCAATGATTTTTGATTCCCTTCTCTCACGATTATGCTACTTCTAACTAATATTTCTTATAATTGGTGGCACCTGTAGGTTATTTCAAAGTTAAGCAGGCTACTCGTTTGTTATTTTATAAGAACTCAACTGTTACTGATGGCACTAAAGTTGACTGGGACAACATCCACAAGTTCCTACACTTTATTGATCGTCCTAAGGTCCTTGTGGGGCATTTCAATGGTGGAAGGCCACGTGGGATATGTGTGCCACTGCTGCACACATTGAACCTGTCCAACTGTGTCGAGAAACTTATGGTACGAGCTGTTTTCTATTATATATGTTGTTCATAAACTCTTGATTATACACAGTTTTACAGCTGTGATCTTCTTGAAACAGAAACTGCCCAGTTCTATTGTTCATATACAGATGCCTGACCATGGTCGGGTCAGACTTGCACTTGGTCACAACATGATGTTTATGTCGACCTACTCCATTCCCCTTGGAGGTGAAATGATACTTATTCATGGGTGGTCTCAAATAATGAAGGCACGTCCATCTTGGAGAATAGGACATAAGGTTATGCTCATGCTTTTCCATGGCTCTAAAGCGAATATCCTATTTTTTGACCACATTGCGAGATGAAGCCGCTTTCAGAAGGTTGTGGATGCGCGGGGTGGCGCCTGGGCCTTGTCCTGGGGCTTGGTGCCCTCACCCTTCGTAAGTAGCACTGTTCGAGGCATTCTTTATATGGTTGAACCTGTATAAGTACTCATACTGCATTCAGCTGTTGTTGTTAAGTGCCCCTGCTGGTTTCAATTAAGGTTGTTAAGTACTCCTGCTGCTTTTACAGTCTGTCGTGTTTCTTCAGTCTTGTCTTCCTCCAGCCGCCAAAACCAAACCAGCAGCGGTAGGCCGCCTACTACTGCCTCCACGGTGGCTGCGCCTCGGCGACGACGCCGCCCCACTGTCTCGTAAATCATTAACACCGACGTACGAGGCCTCGTCGTCATCCTCCATGCGCTTTGGTGCACTTGCCGTGGCGCCGCCCTCTCGCGTTGTCAACACGGTCAACAAACAAGAGGAATCAGGAGGGGACTGTACGTGGAGAGGATGACAGTTGGGGCCCACAATGTCCATGGTAGTGCGCAAGGAAGTTCCTCATTTTTTGTTATATATACTCCATTGTCAGTGTATAGAAAAAGAAAATGCTCCATCCTAGTGGTTTCCTAACATCTGGGACCCACGACATTGTCAGCATATATAGTCAATAGACAAGAGAACAACACAAGATCGGCTAACACCTGGGACGTAGCTGCTCGAGTAGTATATTTTTTTTATGGTTGAGACAGAGAAGGGTTTCAACTGGGTTGTGGCCTGTCTAGCCCAGGCTTATATTTTACGTTCACCACATGACCAGCCCAGCTATTTTTCTTTGTGAAAATGAGCCCAGTTCATTTTTTCTGAAGAATACCCAATCCAGGCCTACGTATTTTTCTACACCCTGATGGGCTGCAACTCTTTCAAGACAGGTGCAAACCTTGAAAGTAATATGAAATGGGCTGTAAATATAAAAAAATAGACGACATATTGGCAATTACTTTATAATTTTTGAATTTTTTCACATTTTCAGATTCCAATTTCACTAGGCTTTAACCTATTTTAAATATATCTCCAAAGTACTTTAAATCTGGCTCGACATTTCGGTATTTAAAATAGTTTGGACCCCACAGAAATATGCAAACTTTCATTTAAATGTTTAACCCTGGCCCTGGCCAACAAAAAAACGGACTGCAATAAATTACATAAGAAGTTGCAATGAGCTGTAAATTATTAAAAAAATAGGTAATGGTCTGACCTGTGGGCCTATTAGGTTGACGCGTATGCAAGATTTTTTTACTTATTATATACATCAACAAATGATTATAGCAGACGTAACCATTGGATGTCAATCCAATGGCCATCATGCTTCTTCAATCTCTGATCTTCTTGTTCCAGCCGCCAAATCCAGCGCCGGCGGGAACGCCTGCTCCCGCCTCCCGTGGCCGGCTATGCAGCCACGCAGGCCTCGCCGCACCCTACTACTCCCACCATTGGCCAGGCCATCCCTCTACTCACTCACATCCCTCCACTGTTGTGACTTCGCCGCCTCTGGTTCATTCCCTTCCTGGGTCTCGCCGTCCTCCATCGCGCTGGTGTTCTCGGCACGGCGTGGTCAAAGTTGTCAACAAACGACAACATCAGAAGAGGGATGTACATGGAGAGGCCGAAAGTTGGTACCCACATGGTCCAGGCCGCACGCAAGCAAGTACCTCCTTATTACGCCAAAAAGAATGAATCCTCCCAATGACGGCTGGGACCCACCAGCTATATCTTTGCACGGAAGGAAGTGCCTCCTTATTAAGCGAAAAATAACGAGTGCTCCCCATGACATCTGGGGCCCACCAGATTTGGAGGCTGACTTGTGGCCCTACTAAGTTGACGTGTACGGAGGGCGTTGTCAACTTAGTCAACAAACGATTCTATCACCAGTGACCGTTGGATTGTTAACATCCAATGGTCGTCCTGCTTCTTCAACCTCTGATTTTCTTGCTCGAGCCGTACAAACCACCGCATGCTCCTGCCTCCCGTGGCCGGCTGTGCTGCCGCGGAGGCCTCACCGCCCCCTACCACTCCCACCGCTGGCCAGGCCATCCCTCTACTCACCCACACCCCCTGTTATTCTACGGTGACGGCAGGCTCACACCTGTGACACCCGGATAATTAAGCTACAGTAACCCTCTACTAGTGATGCCGCGTCACCTAGATTACTGTGGCAAATCTCGCGTTAGTTCGAAACCGATTCAAATTCAAATTCAAAATCAAGTCAAACATTAAAGGTTTTATTAAATTAAAACTAAAATGTTCGGGTGGTTCCAAATAATTCATAAGTAATTATGGTGGAGGAACCACACTTTTATAAAAGGCATAAATACTCTAAAATGTTTTGAATAGTAGCAAAAACAATTAGTTAAATTCCTTTTACAATAAATAAAATATTAAACTATTTTATTTAGTTACCCAAATTAATGTGGCAGTAGTATGTATAAGCAATACCAATTTAGGAACCATTGGTGTATTTTGTAAAACTAAAATAAAAGAAAACTAGACATAAAACAGAAAAGATAAGTAAAAAGAAAAGCAAAGCAAAAACAAAAAGAAAGAGAGAAAGGCCCCCATCAGGCTTGGGCCCAGCAGGCCGGCCCAGTCGGCCACCGCCCACCGGCCACTCCCCATATCCCCTCTCACCCAAACCCTAACCCCCACACACACCACTCCCCACTCACTCCTCTCCCAACCCCCCACGACCCGATCTGGATCGGGGGCGCTCACCCCCGACCCTGGTGACCGCGTCGCCGCCACCACGAGCCATCACCGGAATCGCCGAAACCACCTCGCCGGCCTGCACCTCCTCACCCCATCGCCGTCGCCCGAAGCCGCTCTCCCTGCTGCGCCCGCCTCCGCCACCACTGCCGCGGCGACACCCTCCCCCACCGGTGCCCCGCCGACCCGACTAGGTTCGCCGCTGCTCCCCGGCCGACGAGCACGCTGCGCCCAAGGACTGCCACCTCCACCCATAACTTCTTCACGGTCTCGCGCCCTTTGCCTTTCATCGTCGCCGCCCGGATAGCTCGCCGTCCTCTCCATCCGGCCGCGTCCTCGCCGTCGCTGGACTCCGCCGCATCAACCTCCGTCGAGCCCGCTGCCCTGGACCCTACTCCCCACCGTGAGCCGTCACCTTCCCTCCTCCCTCTCTCTGCTCACGGCGTGTCACCGTCGTGCCCCGCACGCTCCGGCCACCATGGCCCTGTCCTGCGTCTGCGAGCTCCGCTCGTCGGACCCTTACCGGCTTCTGCACAGGCCCCCACGATCCTCCTAGCGCCTCCTCGGCTCCTCCTGCCGGCGGATCCCGTGAGCCCAGCGCTTCACTGACCATGGCCACCGGCGCAAGCCCAGCGCCCGCCCGCCATGCGCCACCCGTGGCGCCCTTGACGGGCGACGCCAGTAACCAGCGCCGCTAAGCGCCCCAGGCCTATGAACAGTGGGCCCAGCCCCAGAACGTTTTCAAAAAAATTAAATTAAAAAACACAATAATAAAATTATCAATAAATAAATAAATTAACTTAATTAATTTTGATTAATTAAACTAATAGATTAACTAAACTAATTAATCGTTTAATTAGTTAATTAAGTAGTCAATGATAGTGGGGCCCACCCCCCTAATTAATACTAATTAGGTTAAATAAGATGACTAATTAAAATGTGTCATCGACTGGGGGACCCATCGGTCAGGTTGACCATCAACCTGTTGATCTTGACGTCGACATGACATCATGCTGATGTCATAATTCCATTTTCGAATTAAATTAAATAATTAATTAAATTCCAGAGATTAATAAAATCTTTAAAAAAATCATATCTTTTAATCCGTAACTCGGATTAAATTAATTTCAACATGAAAGTTGCTCAGAACGACGAGACGATTCCGGATACGCAACCCGTTCGTCCGCCACACACCCCTAACATATCAAACCCGCAACTTTCCCCCTCCGGCTCCTCTGCCCGAAAACGCGAAACACAGGGGATACTTTCCCGGATGTTTCCCCCCTTCACCGGTATCACCTCATACCGCGTTAGGCCACCCCCCCTAGCACCGATACTTCTCATGCCATGCATCGCTATGCATCTGTTTGCTTAAGTATTTATTATTTCTTCCCCCTCTTCTCTCGCTAGACACCGAGACCGACCTTGCTACCCGACGCGTCTCGGAGTTGACGACCCTCTCTCTTGCTAGAGCAACCAGCAAGCCCCCCCTTGATCACCAGATATCTCCTACTCTTCTCTATACTGCTTGCATTAGAGTAGTTTAGCAGGTTACTGCTTTCCGTTAATCCTATTCTGATGCATAGCCTGTCCTTGCTACTACTGTTGTTACCTTTACCTGCTATCCTAATGCTTAGTATATGATGCTAGTGTTCCATCAGTGGCCCTACACTCTTGTCCGTCTGCCATGCAATACTACTGGGCCGTGATCACTTCGGGAGGTGATCATGGGCATATACTATACACTTTATATTGTTATATTACTTGTGATACTATTCGGAGATGGGGGCTGAAGGGGCAGGTGGCTCCATCCCGGTAGAGGTGGGCCAGGGTTCCCGACGGCCCCCGACTGTTAGTTTGAGGTGGAGCGGCAGGGCAGGTTGAGACCACCTAGGAGAGAGGTGGGCCTGGCCCTATTCGGAGTCCGCGGATACTTAACACGTTTAACGAGATCTTGGTATTTGATCTGAGTTGGGTCGTTGACCTTATACGCACTAACCGCCACGTGGGACAAGATATGGGCAACCGGCGTTGTAGTATCAGCCGAAGCATTTCGTGACGTCAGTGACTGAGCGGCAAGCGCCGAATTGGACTGGAACGCCTGCTAGGCTAGGTCTTCTTTCGGCCTCCTCGCAACGTGCAGGTGTGCTAAGGGCGATGGGCCCAGACCCCTGTGCGCATAGGTTTAGACCGACGTGCTGACCTCTCTGTTATGCCTAGGTGGGGCTGCGACGTGTTGATCTTCCGCGGCCGGGCATGACCCAGGAAAGTGTGTCCGGCCAAATGGGATCGAGCGTGTCGGGTAATGTGGTGCACCCCTGCAGGGAAGTTAATCTATTCGAATAGCCGTGATCTTCGGTAACATGACGGCTTGGAGTTGTACCTTGACCTTATGACAGTTAGAACCGGATACTTGATAAAACCCACCCTTCCAAGTGCCAGATACAACCCGGTGATCGCTCTCTAACAGGGCGACGAGGAGGGGATTGCCGGGTAGGATTATGCTATACGATGCTACTTGGAGGACTTCTATCTACTCTCTTCTACATGCTGCAAGACGGAGGCGACCAGAAGCATAGTCTTCGATAAGACTAGCTATCCCCCCTTATTCTGGCTTTCTGCAGTTCAGCCCACTGATATGGCCTTTACACATATATCCATGCATATGTAGTGTAGCTCCTTGCTTGCGAGTACTTTGGATGAGTACTCACGGTTGCCTTGTTCCCCCCTTTCCCCTTTTTCTTTACCCGATTGCTGCGACCAGATGATGGAGTCCAGGAGCCAGACGCCACCGTCGATGACGACTACTACACTGGAAGTGCCTACTACTACGTGCTGCCCGCCGACGACGACCATGAGTAGTTTAGGAGGATCCCAGGTAGGAGGCCTGCGCCTCTTTCGATCTGTATCCCAGTTTGTGCTAGCCATCTTATGGCATCTTGTTTAACTTATGTCTGTACTCAGATATTGTTGCTTCCGCTGACTTGTCTATGATCGAGCACTTGTATTAGAGCCCTCGAGGCCCCTGGCTTGTATTATGATGCTTGTGTGACTTATTTATGTTTTAGAGTTGTGTTGTGATATCTTCCCGTGAGTCTCTGATCTTGATCGTACACATTTGCATGCATGATTAGTGTACGATTGAATCGGGGGCGTCACAACACCGCAGCCGAATCAGTCAACCCTCGTACTCCTCTCTGCGTGGGCATACATTGCCGCGTCTTTCCTGGCTCCACATCATCCCCTTCCTAGGCCTCGCCGTCGTCCACCGCCTTGGTGCTCTCGGCGCGGCATGGTCAATGTGGTCAAGGAACGACTTCCATCGAAAGAGTACTATACGTGGAGAGGCTGACAGCTGGGTCCATGGCCGCAGCAAGGAAGTGCAACCTTATTACGCGTAAAATAATGCTTCCTCCACCTGACAGCACGGACCCACCTTATGGGCCACCATATTTCGTGAAAAAAGCATTCCCCTCTGACTTCCGGGACCCACCAGCTACATCTTCGCACACAAGGAAGTGCATCCATATTACGGGCAAAAAATATGATTCCCCCCTTGACAGCTGGGACCCACCAACTATATCTTCGCATGCAAGGAAGTGCCTCCTTACCTCCCTAACAGCTGGGACCCACCCGGTCAAATCGTACGTAGGGTTTTCTGTCTATTCGCGAACGTGTACGTACATACTGGTCGATCGGTCTGTCTGCAGGCTGCAGCGATGAACCGTGGCCGAGTAAGGAAGGGCACGTGTCATAGTGGAGGCGCGGACATAGCATGTCACGCAGTCCCATCAATATCGTGTACATGTACATACAGCCAGGGTGCAAGAAAGTAAATATGGCCACGTACGTACATATGGGCGGGGTCTCAAATGCCTACTCGCCCATACGTACGGCTAGGGATCTTGTACATGGAGAGGGTAGCGGAGAGCAGCGACAGCGTCCTGTTCATTGGCAGCTAACCGGCTGGGTCGAAACGGAGAAACTGCGTCGTCATGTTCATCGGGAGGCAGCGGAATGCATCGTGTTCATCGGGAGCCAACCGGCTTGGACGGAACAGCCAAAAGCGAGGCTGGCGTCCGCGAAGCGGAGAAGCGGCCTTGTGTTCGACCGCCTACGGTCAGCGGATCCTGTGGGAGGGTGCAGCGTATCGCAAAATGGAGGAAACAGACTTCTCTTCAACCTCCTACGGTCGAAACGGGGTCCTGTTGATCGGGAGGGGTGTGGCGTACCAAAAAATGGAGGAAACGGACTTATCTTCGACCTCCTACGGTCGAAACGGAGGTCCTGTTCATCGGGAGGGGTGTGGCGTACCATAAAACGGGACTCCACGGGCTATTGTTCATCCACCATCTACTACCTCGATCCAGCCTCCATGGGCTACTGTCCATCCACCGTCGATCTCCTCCAGCCTCCACCTGCAACTTTTCATCCATGGCGTCTCCCTCCTGCCTCCACCAGCTACTGTTCATCCACGGGCTCCTGTTAATCTAGCCTCCACCGCTCCACCATCGGCTCCTGTTCAACCAGCCCTCTCCACGGGGTCCTTTTCAACCACCCCTCCATGGGCTACTATTAATCCAGCCCTCCACCGGCTACTGTTCAACCAGCCCTCCACTGGCTGCTGTTCATCCAGCCCTCCACGGGGTCCTGTTCATCCACCCCCAACCGGCTCGATCGGGGTCATGTTCATCTAGCGGCAACGGCCTCTAGCTACTACCACGGGGTCCTATTCATCCAACCCCCAACAATGCTCACTGTTCATCAAGAGGGAGCAGGTTCGATCGGCTACAGTTAGCAGCAGTAGCGAAGGAATCACTCGATCAGGTTCAGTTAACAGCTAGGGATCAATCGATCTCTCAGGTTCAGTAACGCGTAGCCTACAGTCCAATCGCTCGGGTTCAGTTAGAGCCCAACGCCTCTCACCCACGCGTGTACATGTACCAGAGAAACGCGCAATCCCTCTGTGCATTGCTAGGCCCCGACCACCCACCGTAACTGGGAACTCCCCGATATATTCCTCGCCCTCGCTTCTACCACGGTTTTTTCCATCATGGACGGCCCAAAGAATGTCATGCAGATGCGTCTCTGGCCCGCCCAGGACGAAAAGCCCATTTTCTGTCATGATTTTTTGTCATAGAAGTAGGAGCCCACCACATCTATGATGATACCAGGTTTTTTCACAATTATCGTCATAGAAGTGTCATAAGCATGACAGGAAAAAAAATCATTCGGCCCAAAATGTCACGGATGTGTCTTTTTTTTGTAGTGAATAAACACCTTTTGAAGATTTTGTTGAAATCATGAGAATCAAAGTAGGGCTAAAATCATATTTTAATTACCCTGGACGAAGAACACGACGAACTGGGAGTAGAAGTGGAGAAGTTCGTCCGTTCAGATCTCCCACACCCTAACTTGGCAGTGAGAGACAGCTACGGCGGCGGCGGAGTGAAGATTTTCGCGGCCGGCACAAGTACGACGGCTACGAGGTCGAGGCAGTGAAGCTCTTCCTCACCAGCGAGGATGGAGCATAGCGGCGGCGCTAGGTCTTAGAGCTCAACCGAGGAGAGGTCGAGCGGAGTAAATGAGGTCTGAGGACGGGAGGGGGGTATTTATAGCCACGGTGAAAAACTGCCCGTCCAAAGACATGTGTCACCCACGTACCGAGAGGTGGAGATCGTGTTAGATCGTGGGTGAGTAGTTTAATCTTATCATGGGATGTGTAATGGTTTGAGCGGCAAAAGCCGAAAATTCAGATATGAACATTCTAACGTTTTGTTCACAAATTCTTCAGCTGACAAGGACACAGTGAAGATTTTGAACGGGTTTCAAATAGAACGCACATGAAGAATTTGTGAACAGACTGGGTTGAGTTTAGCATAGAGGGGGAACGGCTCTGATCACATTCAATTAGAAGAAAAATCAATTTGAAGAATTATCAATAAGTGAATGCTGTTGAGGCAGAAGAAACATGGGAACGCGAAGACTACCTCAGATCTAAATTCCCGTATCGATTTAAAACCTAGTTTAGGAATCTCGGGGAGGAGATTCTTGTAAGGGGGGTAGGTCTGCCACACCCTTATTTTCATGCCACAACATTTAAAATTATTTTGGCATAAAAATTTGATACAACAAAAACTTTTGTGTTGATTTGGTCTCTGCTTTGATTTGGATTTTTGTTTGATGTTTGCAAGTCCTCAAAAATCAAATAAGTCCTCCAACTTTTATACTTCCTCTCCTTGACCTAAAACTTTACCCAATGATCATGCCATGTGTATAGGACAAAAAAGTATTTTCTTGCAAAAATATTTTGGCAAAAAAGTATTTTCTAAACTAGGTTTTCCAAAAAAACCCTGAATTGAGACTTGAACTACAAGTGCATAATTTAGGGTGTGAAAAAACTTTTAAAAATTATGTTTGACTACTATTAGCTGTAGGACACCCTCAATACACACAAATATTATTTTAAAATTTATTTTTGTATTTTATTTAAAAGTGTTTTCTTAAGGCCATAAATGGTCTTAATAGGTTAAAACTATTTTAATATTTTATAAATATTTGACAAAATTTAGGGAGACTCAAGGGACATATATTGCCCATATATAAGAGTTTCATCACATGGTAATGTTCAAAATATTGGTGAAATACCTCAAAATCCCTTTCTGGATATTTCAAGATTTAGAAATATTTAGAAAGGAAATATTCTCCATTAAAT
This sequence comes from Aegilops longissima, assembly GCA_021605205.1. Lineage (NCBI taxonomy): Eukaryota > Viridiplantae > Streptophyta > Magnoliopsida > Poales > Poaceae > Aegilops > Aegilops longissima. The sequence goes on along the minus strand of CM038679.1, from coordinate 307,531,750 downwards.
CTAGGAAAAATCTACCTTGTCACAAATGCTCTAATTGATGATATTGTCAAGTCTCATGTCTTGGAGAATAGGATAACCCCATCAAACCCTCTCAAACCCCTTTTTGTCCATTTCCAAGTTGGGAAAACTTTACACTATCAAACATTTTCAAATCTTCTCAAACTTGGTACACCAGCTTAAATGGTCTAGTCTTCCATCTAGGTCAAGTGGTACATCAAGAAGAACAAGTTAACTTGATCAAATCTGGCAAAACAGTTTCTGCCCATTTCTAGGGTTTGAAATTGTTACATTGGTAAGTTTCCTCGAAAAAGCTGAAAATTTGACCAGAGTGTCACATGATCATGGTCATCACCCCTGTCAGGTGGCCCAAGCAGAAGATGAGTGAAACTAGTCCAAACCAACATCAAACACCTTTTGCCACAATTTTGTGATTAGTAATTGGGGCACCAAATGGATTCTCCTTGAGCTCCAACTTTTACCACATCATTTCCTGGTCACCCTCTACCTCTAGTGCAAGTTGCAAAGTCTCGGGTCAAGGATTGGGTGTGAAAAGCCCTTTTTCCCTCTCTAGACACCAACATGCCCCCTGTTTCTCAACCCCTCCCTTTCCCAAGAAGCTTTCCAGGGCATCCGGAGCCACTTTCATATTATTTAGTCCCTCCTAAAGCTCCTAGACGCAAGTGGCCATGCCCACTCCGCAAAAGTCATGTCCGTGCCGGCCAAAGACGCGCTCTGAAGCACGCTACCGTGCTCCCGACCGTTGAAGCCACGTCCCCGACCACCTCAGCCCACCCCCGCGCCAGTCGAGGGCCTCGACCTCCGCAACACGACAGTGTTGCGAAACGAAGCATGCAATTTCAAAAAAATTCCTACGCTCACGCAAGATATATCTAGGAGATGCATAGCAACGAGAGGGAGACAGTATGTCTACATACCCTCGTAGACCGAAAGCATAAGCGTTTGACAATGCGGTTGATGTAGTCGAACTTCTTCTCGTTCCGACCGATCAAGCACCGAACGTACGACACCTTGAGATCTGCACACGTTCAGCTCGATGACATCCCTCGAACTCTTGATCCAGCAAAGTGTCGAGGGAGAGTTCCGTCAGCACGACGGCGTGGTGACGGTGATGGTGAAGTGATCCGCGCAGGGCTTCGCCTAAGCACTACGTGAATATGACCGGAGGCGTAAACTGTGGAGGGGGGCGCCACACACGGCTAGGAATGCAATATTGTGTGTTCTAGCGGTGCCCCCCTCATATATATAGGTTGGAGGGGAGGAGAGGAAGCCAACGGGGCTCCCCAAGTAGGAGGAATCCTACTTGGGCGCCCCTGAATTCGGCCTCCCCCCTTCCATATTCATCCGGAAGGGGAAGGAAGGAGGGAGGAGAGAACGAAGGGGAAGGCCGAATCCCTCCTCTTCCTTTCTCTCTTCCCCTCTTTCCTTCCCCTTATTTTGGCCTACATGGGGCGCACCAGCCCCCTAGGGGCTGGTATGTCCCCTTCTTGGCCCATTAGGCACATGTAGTTGCCGGGGGGATGCTTAGAACCCCTTCTGGTGACCCAATATGTACCCGGTACCCCCAGAACACTTCCGGTGTCCGAATATCATCGTCCTATATATGAATCTTTACCTCTCAACCATTTCAAGACTCCTCTTCATGTCCGTCATCTCATCCGGGTCTCCGAATAAATTCGGTCACCAAATCACATAACTCATATAATACAAAATCCTCATCGAACGTTAAGTGTGCGGACCCTACGGGTTCGAGAACTATGTAGACATGACCGAGACACCTCTCCGGTCAATAACCAACAGCAGAACCTGGATTCTCATATTGGTTCCTACATATTCTATGAAGATCTTTATAGGTCGTACCGTAATGACAACATACGTAATTCCCTTTGTCATCGGTATGTTACTTGCCCGAGATTCGATCGTCGCTATCTTCATACCTAGTTCAATCTCGTTACCGGCAAGTCTATTTACTCATTCTGTAATGCATCATCCCACAACTAACTCATTAGTCACATTGCTTGCAAGGCTTATTATGATGTGCATTACCGAGAGGGCCCAGAGATACCTCTCCAATACTCAGAGTGACAAATCCTAATCTCGATCTATGCAAACCCAACAAACACCTTCGGAGATACCTGTAGAGCATCTTTATAATCACCCAGTTACGTTGTGACGTTTGATAGCACACAAGGTATTCCTCCGATATCCGGGAGTTGCATAATCTCATAGTCGAAGGAATATGTATTTGTCATGAAGAGAGCAATAGCAATAACACTAAACGATCAATATGCTAAGCTAACGGATGGGTCTTCTCCATCACATCATTCTCCTAATGATGTGATCCCGTTCATCAAATGAGAACACATGTCTATGGTTAGGAAACTTAACCATCTTCTATAAACGAGCTAGTCTAGTAGAGGCTTACCAGGGACACGATGTTTTGTCTATGTATCCACACATGTATCAAATTTCTGGTTAATACAATTCTAGCATAAATAATAAACATTTATCATGATATAAGGAAATATAAAATAACAACTTTATTATTGCCTCTAGGGCATATTTCCTTTAGTCTCCCACTTGCACTAGAGTCAATAATCTTGTTCACATCGCCATGTGATTTAACACCAATAGTTCACATCGTCATGTGATTAACACCCATAGTTCACATCGCCATGTGACCAACACCCAAAGGGTTTACTAGAGTCAATAATCTAGTTCACATCGCTATGTGATTAACACCCAAAGAGTACTAAGGTGTGATCATGTTTTGCTTGTGAGAGAGGTTTAGTCAACGGGTCTGCCACATTCAAATCAGTATGTATTTTGCAAATTTTTATGTCTACAATGCTCTGCATGGAGCTACTCTAGCTAATTTCTCCCACTTTCAATATGTATCCAGATTGAGACTCAGAGTCATCCGGATTGGTGTAAAAGCTTGCTTCGGCGTAACTCTTTACGACGAACTCTTTATCACCTCCATAACCGAGAAATATTTCCTTAGTCCTCTTAGGTAACTAAGGATAACTTTGACCGCTGTCCAGTGATCCACTCTTGGATCACTATCGTACCCCCTTGCCAAACTTATGTCAAGGTACACAATAGGTCTGATACACAGCATAGCATACCTTATAGAACCTATGACTGTGGCATAGGGAATGACTTTCATTCTCTTTCTATTTTCTGCCATGGTCGGGTTTTGAGTCTTACTCAACTTCGCACCTTGCAACACAGGCAACAACTCCTTCTTTGATTGTTCCATTTTGAACTACTTCAAAATCTTGTCAAGGTATATACTCATTGAAAAATCTTATCAAGCTTCTTGATCTATCTCTACAGATCTTGATGCCCAATATGTAAGCAACTTCAACGAGGTATTTCATTGAAAAACTCTTATTCAAGTATCCTTTTATTCTATCCAGAAATTCTATATCATTTCCAATCAACAATATGTCATCCACATATAATATTAGAAATGCTACAGAGCTCCCACTCACTTTATTGTAAATACAAGCTTCTCCAAAAATCTGTATAAAACTATATGATTTGATCAACTCATTAAAGCGTATATTCCAACTCCGAGATGCTTGCACCAGTCCATAGATGGATCACTGGAGCTTGCACACTTTGTTAGGAACTTTATGATCGAGAAAACCTTCTGGTTGCATCATATACAACTCTCCTTTAATAAATCCATTAAGGAATGTAGTTTTGACATCCATTTGCCAGATTTCATAAAATGCGGCAATTGCTAACATGATTCGAACAGACTTAAGCATCGATACGAGTGAGAAAATCTCATCGTAGTCAACACCTTGAACTTGTCGAAAACCTTTTGCTACAATTCGAGCTTTGTAGATAATAACACTACCACCAGTGTCCGTCTTCCTCTTGAAGACCCATTTATTCTCAATGGCTTGCCGATCATCGGGCAAGTCCACCAAAGTCCACACTTTGTTCTTATATATGGATCCTATCCCAGATTTCATGGCCTCAAGCCATCTGTCGGAGTCTGGGCTCATCATAGCTTCTTCATAGTTCATAGGTTTTTCATGGTCTAGTAACATGACTTCCAGGACAGGATTACCGTACCACTCTGGTGCAGAACGTGCTCTAGTTGACCTACGAGGTTTGGTAGTAACTTGATCTGAAGTTTCATGATCATTATCATCAGCTTCCTCTCTAGTTGGTGTAGGCATCACGGGAATGGATTTCTCTTATGAGCTACTTTCCAATTCGAGAGAAGGTACCATTACCTTATCAAGTTCTACTTTCCTCCCACTCATTTCTTTTGAGAGAAACTCCTTCTCTAGAAAGGATCCATTCTCAGCAACAAAGATCTTGCCTTCGGATCTGTGATAGAAGGTGTACCCAACAGTTTCTTTTGGGTATCCTATGAAGACGCACTTCTCCAATTTGGGTTCGAGCTTATCAGGCTGAAGCTTTTTCACATAACATCGCATCCCCAAACTTTAAGAAACGACAGCATAGGTTTCTTGCCAAACCACAGTTCATACGGTGTCGTCTCAATGGATTTAGACGGTTCCCTATTTAACGTGAATGCAGCCGTGTCTAATGCATAACCCCAAAATGATAGTGGTAAATCGGTAAGAGACACCATAGATCGCACCATATCTAATAAAGTACAGTTACGATGTTCGGATACACCATTACGCTGTGGTGTTCCAGGTGGCGTGAGTTGTGAAACTATTCCACATTGTTTTAAATGAAGGCCAAACTCGTAACTCAAATATTCGCCTCCGCGATCAAATCGTAGAAACTTTATTTTCTCGTTATGATGATTCTCTACTTCACTCTAAAATTCCTTGAACTTTTCAAATGTTTCAGACTTGTGTTTCATTAAGTAGATATACCCATATCTGCTCAAATCATCTGTGAAGGTCAGCAAATAATGATGCCCTCCGGGTGCCTCAACACTCATTGGGCCTCATACATCGGTATGTATTATTTCCAATAAGTCAATGGCTCGCTCCATTGTTCCAGAGAACGGAGTTTTAGTCATCTTTCCCATGAGGCATGGTTCGCAAGCATCAAATGATTCATAATCAAGTGATTCCAAAAGTCCATCCACATGGAGTTTCTTCATGCACTTTACACCAATATGACCTAAACGGCAGTGCCACAAGTATGTTGCACTATCATTATCAACTTTGCATCTTTTGGCATCAATATTATGAAATATGTGTATTACTATGATCGAGATTCAATAAACCATTCACCTTGGGTGTATGACCACAGAAGGTTTTATTCATGTAAACGGAACAACAATTATTCTCTGACTTAAATGAATAGTCGCATTGCAATAAACATGATCTAATCATATTCATGCTTAAGGCAAAGACCAAATAACATTTATTTTAGGTTCAACACTAATCTCGAAGGTAGAGAGAGTGTGCGATGGTGATCGTATCAATCTTGGAATCACTTCCAACACACATCGTCACCTCGCCCTTAACTAGTCTATGTTCATTTTGCAACTCCTGTTTTGAGTTACTAATCTTAGCAACTGAACCGGTATCAATTACCCTAGGGTTACTATGAACACTAGTAAAGTACATATCAATAACATGTATATCAAATATACTTTTGTTCACTGTCCCATCCTTCTTATCCGCCAAGTACTTGGGGTAGTACCGCTTCCAGTGACCATTCCCTTTCCAGTAGAAGCACTCAGTTATAGGCTTAGGTTCAGCTTTGGGCTTCTTCACGGGAGTGGCAACTTTCTTGTCATTCTTCTTGAAGTTCCCCTTCTTTCCCTTGCCCTTTTTCTTGAAACTAGTGTTCCTGTTCAACCAGCAATGCTACCTCTTGATTTCTACCTTCGCCGATTTCAGAATCGCGAAGAGCATGGGAATCGTTTTCGTTATCCCCTGCATATTATAGTTCATCACAAAGTTCTAGTAACTTGGTGATAGTGACTAGAGAACTTTGTCAATCACTATCTTATCTGGAAGATTAACTCCCACCTGATTCAAGCGATTGTAGTACCCCAAACATTCTGAGCACATGCTCACTAGCTGAGCTATTCTCCTCCATCTTGTAGGCAGAGTACTTGTCAGAGGTATCAAACCTCTTAACACGGGCATGAGTCTGAAATATCATTTTCAGCTCTTGGAACATCTCATATGCTCCATGGCTTTCAAAAAAAATTGAAGTCCCGGTTCTAAGACGTAAAGCATGGTGCACTAAACTATCAAGTAGTCATCATACCGAGCTTGTAAAACGTTCATAATGTGTGCATCTGCTCCTGCAATAGGTCTGTCACCTAGCGGTGCATCAAGAACATAATTCTTCTGTGCAGCAATGAGGATAATCCTCAGATCACTGACCCAGTCCGCATCATTGCTACTATGATCTTTCAACTTAGTTTTCTCTAGGAACATATCAAAAATAAAAAAGGGGAGCTATACGCGAGCTATTGATCTACAACATAGATATGCAAATACTATCAGGACTAAGTTCATGATAAATTAAGTTCAATTAATCATATTAGTTAAGAACTCCCACTTAGATAGACATCCCTCGAGTCATCTAAATGATCACATGATCCAAACCAACTATACCATGTCCGATCACCACGTGAGATGGAGTAGTCTTCAATGGTGAACATCTCTATGTTGATCATATCTACTATATGATTCACGTTCGACCTTTCGGTCTCCAGTGTTTCGAGGCCTTGTCTGTACATGCTAGGCTCGTCAAGTTTAACCCGAGTATTCCGCATGTGCAAAACTGTCTTGCACCCATTGTATGTGAACGTAGAGCCTATCACACCCGATCATCACGTGGTGTCTCAGCACGACGAACTGTTGCAACAGTGCATACTCAGGGAGAACATTTATACCTTGAAATTTTAGTAAGGGATCATCTTATAATGCTACCGCCGTACTAAGCAAAATAAGATGCATAAAAGATAAACATCACATGCAATCAAAATATGTGACATGATATGGTCGTCATCATCTTGTGCCTTTGATCTCCATCTCCAAAGCACCGTCATGATCTCCATTGTCACCGGCTTGACACCTTGATCTCCATCGTAGCGTCGTGGTCGTCTCGCCAATTGTTTCTTCTACAACTATCGCTAACACATAGTGATGAAGTAAAGCAATTACATGGCGTTTGCATTTTATACAATAAAGCGACAACCATAAGGCTCCTACCAGTTGCCGATAACTTTTACAAAACATGATCATCTTATACAATAATGTATATCACATCATGTCTTGACCATATCACATCACAACATGCCCTGCAAAAGCAAGTTAGACGTCCTCTACTTTGTTGTTGCAAGTTTTACGTGGCTGCTACGGGCTTCTAGTAAGAACCGTTCTTACCTACGCATCAAAAGCACAACGGTGATTTATCAAGTTTGTTGTTTTAACCTTCAACAAGGACCGGTCGCAATCAAATTCGATTCAACTAAATTTGGAGAAACAGAAACCCACCAGCCACCTTTATGCAAAACTAGTTGCATGTATGTCAGTGGAACCGGTCTCATAAACGTGGTCATGTAAGGTTGGTCCGGGCCGCTTCATACAACAATACCGCCGAATCAAAATAAGACATCGATGGTAAGCAGTATGACGATCACCGCCCACAACTCTGTGTGTTCTACTTGTGCATATCATCTACGCATAGACATGGCTCTGATGCCACTATTGGGAAACGTAGCATGCAATTTCATAAAATTTCCTACGCTCAAGCAAGATCTATCTAGGATATGCATAGCAACGACAGGGGGAGAATATGTCTACGTACCCTCGTAGACGGAAAGTGGAAGCATTTGGCAATGTGGTTGATGTAGTCGAACTTCTTCTTGTTCCGACCGATCAAGCACCGACCGTACGGCACCTTCGAGTTCTGCACACGTTCAGCTCGATGACGTCCCTCGAACTCTTGATCCAGCAAAGTGTCGAGGGAGAGTTCCATCAGCACGACGGCATGGTGACGGTGATGGTGAAGTGATCCGCGCAAGGCTTCGCCTAAGCACTACGTGAAAATGATCGGAGGCGTAAACTGTGGAGGGGGCGCCGCACATGGCTAGGAATGCAATGTTGTGTGTTCTAGCGGTGCCCCCCTCATATATATAGGTTGGAGGGGAGGAGAGGCAGCCAGGGGCACCTCCAAATTCGACCTCCCCCCTTCCATATTCATCCAGGGGGAAGGAAGGAGGAGGGAGGAGAGAAGAAAGGGGGAGGTCGAATCCCTCCCCTTCCTTTCTCTCTTCCCCTCTTTCCTTCCCCCTTATTTTGGCCTACATGGGGCACACAGGCCCCCTAGGGTCTGGTCTGTCCCCTTCTTGGCCCATTAGGCCCATGTAGTTGCCGGGGGGATGCCCGGAACCCCTTCCGATGACCCGATATGTACGTGGTACCCCCAAAACACTTACGGTGTCCGAATATCATCGTCCTATATATGAATCTTTACATCTCAACCATTTCGAGACTACTCATCATGTCCGTGATCTCATCCTGGACTCCGAACAACATTCAGTCACCAAATCACAGAAATCATATAATACAAAATCATCATCGAACATTGAGCGTGCGGACCCTACGGGTTCGAGAACTATGTAGACATGACCGAGAAACCTCTCCGGTCAATAACCAATAGCGAACCTGGATGCTCATATTGGTTCCTACATATTCTACGAAGATCTTTATCGGTTGTACTATAATGACAACATACGTAATTCCCTTGTCATCGGTATGTTACTCGCCCGAGATTCGATCGTGGGTATCTTCATACCTAGTTCCATCTCGTTACCGGCAAGTCTCTTTACTCATTCCGTAATACATCATCCCGCAACTAACTCATTAGTCACATTGCTTGCGAGGCTTATTATGATGTGCATTACCGAGAGGGCCCAGAGATACCTCTCCGATACTCGGAGTGACAAATCCTAATCTCGATCTATGCCAACCCAACAAACACCTTCGGAGATACCTGTAGAGCATCTTTATAATCACCCAGTTATGTTGTGAAGTTTGATAGCACACAAGGTATTCCTCCGGTATCCGGGATTAGCATAATCTCATAGTCGAAGGAATATGTATTTGTCATGAAGAAAGCAATAGCAATAAAACTAAATGATCAATATGCTAAACTAACGGATGTGTCTTGTCCATCACATCATTCTCCTAATGATGTGATCCCGTTCATCAAATGAGAACACATGTCTATGGTTAGGAAACTTAACCATCTTCGATAAACGAGCTAGTCTAGTAGAGGCTTACTAGGGACACGGTGTTTTGTCTATGTATCCACACATGTATCAAGTTTCCGGTTAATACAATTCTAGCATGATTAATAAACATTTATCATGATATAAGGAAATATAAAATAACAACTTTATTATTGCCTCTAAGGCATATTTCCTTCAGACAGCCGCGTCATCCTCCTCCTCTCTCCCTCTCACTCTCCCACCCCCTGCGACACGCGCGAGACGCCACCCGGCTCGGCCAATGCACACACCCATGCCAGGGACCCCCTCGAGCTCGCCCCGCTCACTCTCTCTCCCTTCTCTAACCCCTACACCACCCCCACAAACGCCGCAGAAAGCCCCTCGCCCTCTGATAACCCACAAGTATAGGGGATCGCAACAGTTTTCGAGGGTAGAGTATTCAACCCAAATTTATTGATTCGACACAAGGGGAGCCAAAGAATATTCTCAAGTATTAGCAGCTGAGTTGTCAATTCAACCACACATGGATAACTTAGTATCTGCAGCAAAGTGTTTAGTTTCAAAGTAATATGATAGTAGTGGTAACTGTAACAAAAGTAACGGAAGCAAAAGTAATATTTTTGGTGTTTCGTAGTGATTGTAACAGTAGCAACGGAAAAGTAAATAAGCGAGAACCAATATAGGAAAAGCTCGTAGGCATTGGATCGGTGATGGAGAATTATGCCAGATGCGGTTCATCATGTAACAATCATAACATAGGGTGACACAGAACTAGCTCCAACTCATCAATGTAATGTAGGCATGTATTCCGAATATAGTCATACGTGCTTATGAAAAAGAACTTGCATGACATCTTTTGGCCTACCCTCCCGTGGCAGCGGGGTCCTAATGGAAACTAAGGGATATTAAGGCCTCCTTTTAATAGAGTACCGGAACAAAGCATTAGCACATAGTGAATAAATGAACTCCTCAAACTATGGTCATCACCGGGAGTGGTCCCGATTATTGTCACTTCGGGGTTGTCGGATCATAACACATAGTAGGTGACTATAGACTTGCAAGATAGGATCAATAACACACATATATTCATGAAAACACAATAGGTTCAGATCTGAAATCATGGCTCTCGGGCCCTATTGACAAGCATTAAGCATAGCAAAGTCATAGCAACATCAATCTCAGAACATAGTGGATACTAGGGATCAAACCCTAACAAAACTAACTCGATTACATGATAGTTCTCATCCAACCCATCACTGTCCAGCAAGCCTACGATGGAATTACTCACGCACGGCGGTGAGCATCATGAAATTAGTGATGGAGGATGGTTGATGATGACGACGGCGATGAATCCCCCTCTCCGGAGCCCTGGACGGACTCCAGATCAGCCCTCTCGAGAGGTTTTAGGGCTTGGCGGCGGCTCCGTATCGTAAAACGCGATAATTTCTTCTCCTTGATTTTTTTCTCCCCGAAAGCAAATATATAGAGTTGGAGTTGGCGTCGGAGGAGCTCCAGGGGGCCCACGAGGTAGGGGGCGCGCCCTAGGGGGGAGGGCGCGCTCCCCACCCTCGTGGACAGGGTGTGGGCCCCCTGGTCTTCATCTTTTGCAAGGATTTTTTATTATTTCCAAATAGACATTCCGTGGAGTTTCAGGTCATTCCGAGAACTTTTGTTTCTGCACATAAATAACACCACGGAAAGTCTGCTGAAAAAAGCGTCAGTCCGGGTTAGTTCCATTCAAATCATGCAAGTTAGAGTCCAAAACAAGGGCAAAAGTGTTTGGAAACGTAGATACGACGAAGACGTATCAACTCTCCCAAGCTTAAACCTTTGCTTGTCCTCAAGCAATTCAGTTGACAAACTGAAAGTGATAAGGAAAAACTTTTACAAACTTTGTTTTCTCTTGTCGTTGTAAATATGTAAAGCCAGCATTCAAGTTTTCAGCAAAGATTATGACTAACCACATTTGCAATAACTCTCAGGTCTCATGTTTACTCATATCAATAGCATAATCAACTAGCGATTCATAATAATAAATCTTGGATGCCAACACTTTCTCAAAACAATCATGATATGATATAACAAGATGGTATCTCGCTAGCCCTTTCTGAGACCGCAAAACATAAAGGCAGAGCACCTTTAAAGATCAAGGACTGACTAGACTTTGTAATTCATGGTAAAAGAGATCCAAACATAGTCATACCCAATATAAATTAATAGTAATGGATGCAAATGACAACTGTGCTTTTAATAAGAGGGTGATGAATCAACATAAAAGTAAATAGATAGGCCCTTCGCAGAGGGAAGCATGGATTTGTAGAGGTGCCAGAGCTCGGTTTTGAAATAGAGATAAATAATATTTTTAGCGGCTATTTTCATTGTCAACATAACAACTAAGAGAAGGGCGATATCTTAAATGCTACACACATTATAGGTGGTTCCCAAACAGAATGGTAAAGTTTATACTGCCCCTCCACCAACAAGCATCAATCCATGACTTGCTCGAAACAACGAGTGTCTCCAACTAGCAACAGTCCCAGGGGGAGTTTTGTTTGCAATTATTTCGATTTAGTTTGCATAAAGCAGGGGACTGGGCATCCCGGTGACCAGCCATTTTCTCGTGAGTGAGGAGCGGAGTCCACTCCTCTTGAGAATAACCCGCCTAACTTGGAAGATAAGGGCAGCCCTAGTTGATACATGAGCTATTCGAGCATACAATTATTTGAAGGTTTAGAGTTTGGCACATACGAATTTACTTGGAACGGCAGGTAAATACCGCATATAGGAAGGTATAGTGGACTCATATGGAATAACTTTGGGGTTTAAGGGATTGGATGCACAAGCAGTATTCCCGCTTAGTACCAGTGAAGGCTAGCAAAAGACTGGGAAGCGACCAGCTAGAGAGCGACAACAGTCATGAACATGCATTAAAATTAATAAACATTGGATGCAAGCATGAGTAGGATATAGTCCACCATGAACATAAATATCGTGAAGGCTATGTTGATTTTGTTTCAACTCCATGTGTGAACATGTGCCAAGTCAAGTCACTTAAATCATTCAAAGGACGATACCACCCCACTATACCACATCACAATAATTTTAATAGCATGTTGGCACGCAAGGTAAACCATTATTACTCAGAGCTAATCAAGCATGGCACGAGCAACTATGAGCTCTAATTGTCATTGCAAACATGTTTATCCATAATAAGCTGAATCAAGAACGATGAACTCATCATATTTACAAAAAACAAGAGAGGTCGAGTTCATACCAGCTTTTCTCATCTCACTCAGTCCATCATATATCATCATAATTGCCTTTCACTTGCACGACGGAACGATGTGAATAATAATAAGAGTGCACGTGCATTGGACTAAGCTGGAATCTGCGAGCATTCAATAAACTGGAGAAGACAAGGCAATATGGGCTCTTGGTTAAATCAACAATAATGCATATAAGAGCCACTTCAACAATTTAATTATGGTCTTCTCCTATCGACCCCCAGAGAAAAGAAAAGAAATAGAAACTATTTACACGGGAAAGCTCCCAACAAGCAAAAGAAGAACAGGAAATATTTTTGGGTTTTCTTTTAATTAATACTACTACAGCAAGAAAGTAAACTAGCTAGAAGTTATTACTATTTTTTTTGTTTTTCTTAGGGTTTATTAAACACACAAGAAGAAAGCAAGAAAAAGAAAATAAACTAGCATGGATATTACAGTGAAAAAGTATGAGCACCGACATCTAGCAATGAGTGTGTGTGAACATAAATGTAATGTCGGTGGCAAATACGTACTCCCCCAAGCTTAGGCTTTTGGCCTAAGTTGGTTCATTGCCACAGATGGCCTGGCGGATACCCGTAGGTGTAGCTAGGGTCGTACTGAGATGCAGCAGTTATCGCCTCCTGAGCTGCAGCATGGCGACGAGCTGCCTCCGCCCTCCTCTCGTACTCATCTGCCACCTCTCTAGTAATAAAATGTCTTCCTTTTGCCTGATAATCAAAGAAGGCAGGAGCAGGGAGAGTAATACGGACAGCACACCGTTTTTCAATGATTAATCGATACTGGAGAGGTGACTCATTCCTCTCGACAAACTGGTGGTAGACCATAGAATTGTAGTCTAAATAAGTAGGAGGCAACTCAGTGTCATCCTCACGAACGTCCACATCAAGAAAATCAGCTAAGTGGGTTGCATAAATTCCACCAAAGAAATCTCCATTAAATCTATTATTATGCAACCTACGTGCAACAATGGATCCCAAGTTATAATATTGGTCTCCTAACACAGCACTCCTAAGAATACTAAGGTCAGGGACACACATATGACATGCTTCATCTTTACCATTTATGCACCTACCTATGAAGAGAGCAAAATAATGTATAGCGGGAAAGTGAATGCTCCCTATGGTAGCTTGTGCTATATCTCTAGATTCCCCCACGGTTATACCAGCAAGAAAGTTTCTAAATTCAGATTTATGGGGGTCACTAACACTACCCCATTGTGGAAGTTTGCAAGCAGAAGTAAAATCCTCTAAGTCCATGGTATAAGATTTTCCATAAAGATCATACATGACAGTTGGAGAATTACGTGAAGATGAAAATTCAAACCTCCTCACAAATGTACTAGTGAGATAATGGTACTGGGGCATTTGTCTGCCTCAAAGCTCACAAGATCAGCGTTACGCAAATATGCGTTAAATTCCTCCTTGATCCCCGCTCGATCCATAAAATTCTGAAGGCCATTCACAGGGCCGCACTGGAGCGTCTCTAGGTGGCTCCTCATCAGCAACACGCATTGCAAGCTTGGGTCCTTGCTTCCTTGAAGAACCACCTTGGAACATTTTCCTAAGCATATTTCTTCCTCTGAAAAATTTCTGAAATTTTTAGTAACTTCAAACAAAAGTAAACCAACTTCAATAAAATTGATAGCAACTACTCCTACAAGTGCCTAGAGACTATATCATGCATTAGAACTACTTGGAACCATATAAATTTGACATGCAAGCTCAAGGACATGGTCACCTAGGTAGCATAAATTTGCAATGAATAGAGCACTAGAACAAAAACTAATTGGACCAATGGAGGAGTCACATACCAAGGAACAATCTCCCCAAGCAGTTTTGTGAGAGGTGCTTTGAGCAAGGAGATCGAAAATCGCAGCAAAATGAGCTAGAACTCGTGCTTGAGCTGGATATTGGTGTTTGTGGGAGGAAGAAGGAGTGTATGGGTGCAGGAATAGGTGGAGGAGGGCCACCATGGGCCCACGAGGCAGGGGGCGCGCCCTGGGGGGTAGAGCGCGCCCTCCACCCTCGTGGCCAGGTGGTTGACCCTCCTGCTGTGTTCTCAGTTCCAAAAATTCTCAAATATTCTAGAAAAAATCATATTCCATTTTCAGGGCATTTGGAGAACTTTTATTTTCGGGGTATTTTTGTATTGCACAGATAAATCAGAAAATAGACAGAAAAATACTATTTTTACTTTATTTTAACTAAATAACAGAAAGTAGAGAGAGGGTACAGAAGGTTGTGCCTTCTAGTTTCATCCATCTCATGCTCATCAAAAGGAATCCACTAACAAGGTTGATCAAGTCTTGTTAACAAACTCATTATGAATAACATGGAACCGGAGAAATTTCAAATAACACTATGTTGCCTAAACGGGGATATGCACATCCCCAATAATAAGAATATCATATTTCTTCTTAACAGTAGGAAGAGGAAATTCAAAACCTCCAAATATAATCGATGGAATTTTTCCAATAGAGTTGATACTATGAACTTGAGGTTGTTTCCTCGGAAAGTGTACCGTATGCTCATTACAATTAACATGAAAAGTGACATTGCCTTTATTGCAGTCAATAACAGCCCCTGCAGTATTCAAAAAAGGTCTTCCAAGAATAATAGAGATACTATCGTCCTCGGGAATATCAAGAATAACAAAGTCCGTTAAAATAGTAGCATTTGCAACTACAACAGGCACATCCTCACAAATACCGACAGGTATAGCAGTTGATTTATCAGCCATTTGCAAAGATATTTCAGTAGGTGTCAACTTATTCAAGTCAAGTCTACGATATAAAGAGAGAGGCATAACACTAACATCGGCTCCAAGATCACATAAAGCAGTTTTAACATAGTTTCTTTTAATGGAGCATGGTACAGTGGGTACTCCTGGATCTCCAAGTTTCTTGGGTATTCCACCCTTAAAAGTATAATTAGCAAGCATGGTGGAAATCTCAGCTTCCGGTATCTTTCTTTTATTTGTGACAATATCTTTCATATACTCAGCATAAGGATTCATTTTGAGCATATCAGTTAATCGCATAAGCAAAAAGATAGGTCTAATCATTTCAGCAAAGCGCTCAAAATCCTCATCATCCTTTTTCCTGGATGGTTTGGGAGGAAAAGGCATGGGTTTCTGAACCCATGGTTCCCTTTCTTTACCATGTTTCCTCGCAACAAAGTCTCTCTTATCATAACGTTGATTCTTTGATTGTGGGTTATCAAGATCAACAGCAGGTTCAATTTCTACATCATTATCATTACTAAGTTGAGCATCATCATGAACATCATCATTAACATTTTCACTTGGTTCATGTTCATTACCAGATTGTGTTTCAGCATCAGAAATAGAAATAACATTTGGATTCTCAGGTGGTTCAGCAATAGGTTCACTAGAAGCATGCAAAGTCCTATCATTTTTCTTTTTCTTCCTTTTAGAAGAACTAGGTGCATCAATATTATTTCTCTGAGAATCTTGCTCAATCTTTTTCTTCTTCCTTAACCATAAAGTTATCAAACTCATCTAGGCATTGGCTAGCAAACTTAGTAAGAGGGATTTCAGCTCTATCATATCTATAGAGAGAATTTACCTTTACTACCTATGTCGGGTTATCAAGACCAGGAGGTTCTTCAATAGGTAATGGGTTCAGATCATATGTTTCTTCAACAGGCGGTATATTTAGACCATGTATTTCTTCAATAGGAGGTAAATTCTTAACATCTTCAGCTTTAATACCTTTTTGTTTCATAGATTTCTTTGCATCTTGCATATCTTCTGGACTGAGAAATAGAACACCTCTCTTCTTCAGAGTTGGTTTAGGAATAGGCTCAGGAATTGGCTTGGAAGCTGGATCAGGAACTGGCTCAGGAAGTGTCTAATTATTTTCATTTGTCAACATATTATTCAATAGAATTTCAGCTTCATCCGGTGTTCTTTCCCTGAAAACAGAACCAGCACAACTATCCAGGTAATCTCTGGAAGCATCGGTTAGTCCATTATAAAATATATCAAGTATTTCATTTTTCTTAAGAGGATGATCAGGCAAAGCATTAAGTAGCTTGAGAAGCCTCCCCCAAGCTTGTGGGAGACTCTCTTCTTCAATTTGCACAAAGTTGTATATTTCCCTCAAAGCAGCTTGTTTCTTATGAGCAGGGAAATATTTAGCATAGAAGTAATAAATCATATCTTGGGGACTACGCACACAACCAGGATCAAGAGAATTAAACCATATCTTAGCATCACCCTTTAATGAGAACGGAAATATTTTAAGGATATAGAAGTAGCAAGATCTCTCATCATTAGTGAACAGGGTGGCTATATCATTTAATTTAGTAAGATGTGCCACAACAGTTTCAGATTCATAGCCATGAAAAGGATCAGATTCAACCAAAGTAATTATATCAGGATCAACAGAGAATTCATAATCCTTATCGGTAACACAGATAGGTGAAGCAGCAAAAGCAGTGTCAGGTTTCATTCTATCTTTAAGAGATTGCTTATTCCATTTAGCTAATAACCTCTTGAGTTCATATCTATCTTTGCAAGCTAAAATGGATGCAGAAGCTTCTTTATCAAAAACATAACCCTCAGGAATAACAGGCAAGTCTTCATCATCACATTCATCAATACAATCAGTTTCAATAATTTCTTTCTCTCTAGCCCTAGCAATTTGTTCATCAAGAAATTCACTAAGGGGCACAGTAGTATCAAGCATAGAAGTAGTTTCATCATAACTATCATGCATAGCAGAAGCGGCATCATCAATAACATGCGACATATCAGAACGAATAGCAGAAACAGGTTTAGGTGTCGCAAGCTTACTCAAAACAGAAGGTGAATTAAGTGCAGAGCTAGACGGCTGTTCCTTACCTCCCCTCGTAGTTGAGGGATAAATTGTTGTCTTAGCGTCCTTCAAGTTCTTCATAGTGACCAGCAGATATAAATCCCAAGTGACTCAAAGAATAGAGCTATGCTCCCCGGCAACGGCGCCAGAAAATAGTCTTGATAACCCACAAGTATAGGGGATCGCAACAGTTTTCGAGGGTAGAGTATTCAACCCAAATTTATTGATTCAACACAAGGGGAGCCAAAGAATATTCTCAAGTATTAGCAGCTGAGTTGTCAATTCAACCACACCTGGATAACTTAGTATCTGTAGCAAAGTGTTTATTAGCAAAGTAATATGATAGTAGTGGTAACGGTAATAAAAGTAACGGAAGCAAAAGTAATATTTTTGGTGTTTTGTAGTGATTGTAACAGTATCGACGGAAAAGTAAATAAGCGAGAACCAATATAGGAAAAGCTCGTAGGCAGTGGATCGGGGATGGAGAATTATGCCAGATGTGGTTCATCATGTAACAATCATAACATAGGGTGACACAGAACTAGCTCCAATTCATCAATGTAATGTAGGCATGTATTCAGAATATAGTCATACGTGCTTATGGAAAAGAACTTGCATGACATATTTTGTCCTACCCTCCCGTGGCAGCGGGGTCCTAATGGAAACTCAGGGATATTAAGGCCTCCTTTTAATAGAGTACCGGAACAAAGCATTAGCAAATAGTGAATACATGAACTCCTCAAACTATGGTCATCACCGGGAGTGGTCCTGATTATTGTCACTTCGGGGTTGCCGGATCATAACACATAGTAGGTGACTATAGACTTGCAAGATAGGATCAAGAACACACATATATTCATGAAAACATAATAGGTTCAGATCTGAAATCATGGCACTCGGGCCCTAGTGACAAGCATTAAGCATAGCAAAGTCATAGTAACATCAATCTTAGAACATTGTGGATACTAGGGATCAAACCCTAACAAAACTAACTAGATTACATGACAGATCTCATCCAACCCATCACCGTCCAGCAAGCCTACGATGGAATTACTCACGCACGGCGGTGAGCATCATGAAACTGGTGATGGAGGATGGTTGATGATGACGACGGCGACGAATCCCCCTCTCCGGAGCCCCGAACGGACTCCAGATCAGCCCTCCCGAGAGGTTTTAGGGCTTGTCGGCGGCTCCGTATCGTAAAACGCTATGATTTCTTCTTCTTGATTTTTTTCTCCCCGAAAGCAAATATATAGAGTTGGAGTTGGCGTCGGAGGAGCTCCAGGGGGCCCACGAGGTAGGGGCACGCCCTAGGGGGGAGGGCGCGCCCCCCACCCTCGTGGACAGGGTGTGGGCCCCATGGTCTTCATCTTTTGCAAGGATTTTTTATTATTTCCAAATAGACGTTCCGTGGAGTTTCAGGTCTTTCCGAGAACTTTTGTTTCTGCACATAAATAACACCATGGAAAGTCTACTGAAAACAACGTTAGTCCTGGTTAGTTCCATTCAAATCATGCAAGTTAGAGTCCAAAACAAGGGCAAAAGTGTTTGGAAAAGTAGATACGACGGTGATGGATCACCCTCTCTCTTGGTTGTCCGAGCAGCTCGCCCTGGCCACCCATTAGTCGCGTCCACGATGAGCTGTGGCCTCACCTTATAAGGCCGCCCCATGCCTCCTTCTGGAGCCCCTTCACTCCCTCCTTCCCTCCCTCCCAAAGACCCCCCTGACCAAGCCGCACCTCGAACCGTGCCCTCCGTCCATCTCCATGGCCGACATGCCGCCGCCAGCCTCTGCCAGAATTCGAGCCACCCAGCCCTTCTCTCCACCTCTTGATTTCGGAGCATCACCACCGCCATCATGGAGCTCTCCCCACTCCTTTCTTTCCTCCCTGTGGCCGTAGTGCCAAGCCCCGTAATCACCTTCGGCCTCGCCCGTCGCAGTTAGTGCGCTCGCGCCCGACCTTCTCCACACTAGTCGTACTCTCCTGAGCACCCCACTGGGTGAAGCGCTGCCGGAGATGCCCTGTAGTGTCGGCAGTCGTCGTTGAGTGCCCCCTCTGTCTCCCATCACGCTCCCATGGGAGGATGAGGACGAACCTACCAGCGGGCTCCGCCTGTCGGCCGACCAGCGAGGTTGAGCCACTGATGGGAGGGGGTGGGCGTTCGGTATAAACTGAAAAATTGATTTCTACCATTTTTTATTTTTTTCAATTTTAGTTTTCAAAAGCAAAACTGAATTCAACAACCCAAAATGGCTAACCAAAACTTCGATTAACCGATTAATTTGGTACAGTTTACGGCTTTTACCGAAATCCGTTGCTTTATTGCTTTAAGCAAATCATGCACAATAGCAGCTTCTTAGATCAACTCCAATGGGGCGACCCATCTCGTCCGCCCGCGTCCGTTTAGGTCGGCGCAGGCAAAAGTGGTGGCCCAACGCGCCGACCCAAACCCAAATCACGTTCACTTCACATCCGCACCGACGCATTTGCGGCCCAAATTTGCGCCCCAAATGTGTTGGCGCGGACACCGGACGGACGCCACGCACGCCTTCTCACTGTCCGCCGCACCCCCACCTCGCGTCCGTCCAACTACCCGCTGCCCACACGGTCAGCTTAATTTATGACCACGTGCCCATGCGTCAGCGACGGCGGTCGCCCTTTTTTAAGCCGACCGTGCGGCGGGGCCGTCCTCATCCAAACTCGTCGTCCACATCTAGGCAAGCTCGCTCCCCCGTCGCCGGCAAACCCTAGCCAACCCTAGCCAAATGGGGCTCTTCTCCGGCACCGGCAGCAGCAAGGCCAAGGGCAAGGGCCCCACCGTCACTTTCCCCTCCGAGTTCCTACCGCCTCCGCCGGCGCCGGCTTGCCGACAGAGGTTGCGCGTGAACGTGCCAGTGCACCAGGCGGTGTGGCACTGGCAACACCGCGTGCCTCTGTCGTACCCCTACATGACCCTGCCGCATGACTGGCATCTGGATACAGATAGGATCCAGTGCCGGTGGCGCCGCGGACAGCTAGGGCGCACGCGGAGTAGGTCCGGCGCCGGCGGGCACTGCTGACGCCGGAGCAGCGCCAAGACGCTCCCTACGTATCTGACTCGCCGAACTGGAAGAGGTGGTTCGCCTTCGAGCACGAGGAGGCGCGGCGACGCGGCGTGCGCAAGGTCGACCGCAGCATGCACCGCCCCCGCTCGTCGTCCGCGAGGAGGAAGCTACCTCTTGAGCATTGCGTTGGTTTTCCCTTGAAGAGGAAAGGGTGATGCAGTAAAGTAGCATAAGTATTTCCCTCAGTTTTTGAGAACCAAGGTATCAATCCAGTAGGAGATCACGCACGAGTCCCTCACACCTACACAAACAAATAAGAACCTCGCAACCAACGCGATAAAGGGGTTGTCAATCCCTCAACAGCCACTTACGAGAGTGAGATTTGATAGAGATGATAAAATAATATTTTTGGTATTTTTATGATAAAGACTAAAAGTAAAGAAAGCAAAATAAACGGCGCCAAAAATAGTTGTTGATGGGAGATTAATATGATGGAAAATAGACCTGGGCGCCATAGGTTTCACTAGTGGCTTCTCTCAAGATAGCATAAGTATTACGGTGGGTAAACGAATTACTGTCGAGCAATTGATAGAATTGAGCATAGTTATGAGAATATCTAGGTATGATCATGTATATAGGCATCACGTCCGCGACAAGTAGACCGAAATGATTCTGCATCTACTACTATTACTCCACACATCGACTGCTATCCAGCATGCATCTAGAGTATTAAGTTCATAAGAACAGAGTAATGCTTTAAGTAAGATGACATGATGTAGAGGGATAAACTCATGCAATATGATATAAACCCCATCTTTTTATCCTCGATGGCAACAATACAATACGTGCCTTGCTGCCCTGCTATCACCGGGAAAGGACACATAAGATTGAACCCAAAGCTAAGCACTTCTCCCATTGCAAGAAAGATCAATCTAGTAGGCCAAACCAAACTGAGAATTCAAAGAGACTTGCAAAGATAACCAATCATACATAAAAGAATTCAGAGGAGATTCAAATATTATTCATAGATAAACTTGATCATAAACCCACAATTCATCGGATCTCGACAAACACACCGCAAAATAAGATTACATCGAATAGATCTCCAAGAAGATCGAGGAGAACTTTGTATTGAGATCCAAAGAGAGAGAAGAAGCCATCTAGCTAATAACTATGGACCCGAAGGTCTGAGGTAAACTACTCACACATCATCAGAGAGGCTATGGTGTTGATGTAGAAGCCCTCCGTGATCAATGCCCCCTCCGGCGGAGCGCCGGAAAAGGCCCCAAGATGGGATCTCACGGGTACAGAAGGTTGCGGAGATGGAAATAGGTTTTTGGCTCCGTCTCTGATAGTTTGGGGGTACGTAGATATATATAGGAGGAAGAAGTACGTCGGTGGAGCAACGTGGGCCCCACGAGGGTGGAGGGCGCTCCTGGGGGGGTAGGCGCGCCCCCTGCCTCGTGCTCTCCTCGTTGATTGCTTTGCGTAGACTCCAAGTCCTCTGGATCACGTTTGTTTCGAAAATCACGTTCCCGAAGGTTTCATTCCGTTTGGACTCTGTTTGATATCCTTTTCCTTCGAAACACCGAAATAGGCAAAAAAGCAGCAATTTGGGCTGGGCCTCCGG
This sequence comes from Aegilops longissima, assembly GCA_021605205.1. Lineage (NCBI taxonomy): Eukaryota > Viridiplantae > Streptophyta > Magnoliopsida > Poales > Poaceae > Aegilops > Aegilops longissima. The sequence continues at coordinate 307,509,721 of CM038679.1, read as the reverse complement.
TTAATAGGTTAGTCCCAAAAATAATATAGAAGTGTATAATAAAGCCCATTAAAAATCCAAAACAGAATATAATATAGCATGGAACAATCAAAAATTATAGATACGTTGGAGACGTATCAAGCATCCCAAAGCTTAATTACTGCTCGTCCTCGAGTAGGTAAATGATAAAAACAGAATTTTTGATGTGGAATGCTACTTAGCATAATTTTCAATGTAATTCTCTTATTTGTGGTATGAATATTCAGATCCGAAAGATTCAAGATAAAAGTCTAATATTGACATAAAAATAATAATACTTCAAGCATACTAACTAAGCAATTATGTATTCTCAAAATAACATGGCCAAAGAAAGTTATCCCTACAAAATCATATAGTCTGGCTATGCTCTATCTTCATCACACAAAGTATTTAAACCATGCACAACCCCGATGACAAGCCAAGCAATTTTTTCATACTTTTGGTGTTCTCAAACTTTTTCAATCTTCTCGCAATACATGAGCGTGAGCCATGGACATAGCACTATATGTGGAATAGAATGGTGGTTGTGGAGAGACAAGAAGAAGAAGATAGTCTCACATCAACTAGGCGTATCAACGGGCTATGGAGATGCCCATCAATAGATATCAATGTGAGTGAGTAGGGATTGCCATGCAATGAATGCACTAGAGCTATAAGTATATGAATGCTCAACAAAAGAAACTAAGTGGGTGTGCATCCAACTCGCTTGCTCATGAAGACCTAGGGCATTTTGAGGAAGCCCATCTTGGAATATACAAGCCAAGTTCTATAATAAAAAATTCCCACTAGTATATGAAAGTGATATCATAGGAGACTCTCTATCATGAAGATCATGGTGCTACTTTGAAGCACAAGTGTGGAAAAAGGATAGTAGCATTGTCCCTTCTCTCTTTTTCTCTCATTTTTTCATTTTTTTTATTTGGGCCTTTTCTCTTTTTTTATGGCCACTTTTTTCTTTTTTTTTTCTTTTTGGTCCGGAGTCTCATCCCGACTTGTGGGGGAATCATAGTCTCCATCATGCTTTCCTCACTTGGGACAATACTCTAATAATGATGATCATCACACTTTTATTACTTACAACTAAACAATTACAACTCAATACTTAGAACAAAAATATGACTCTATGTGAATGCCTCCGGTGGTGTACCGGGATATGCAATGAATCAAGAGTGACATGTATGAAAGAATTATGAACGGTGTCTTTGCCACAATACGATGTCAACTACATGATCATGCAAAGCAATATGACAATGATGGAGCGTGTCATAGTAAACGGAACGGTGGTAAGTTGCATGGCAATATATCTCGGAATGGCTATGGAAATGCCATGATAGGTAGGTATAGTGGCTATTTTGAGGAAGGTGGGTGTATGATACCGGTGAAAAGTGCGCGGTATTAGAGAGGCTAGTAATGGTGGAAGGATGAAAAGTGCGTATAATCCATGGACTCAACATTAGTCATAAAGAACTCATATACTTGTTGCAAAAATCTACAAGTTATCAAAGCAAAGTATTACGCGCATGCTCCTAGGGGGATAGATTGGTAGGAAAAGACCATCGCTCGTCCCTAACTGCCACTCATAAGGAAGACAATCAATAAATAAATCATGCTCCGACTTCATCACATAACGGTTCACCATACATGCATGCTACGGGAATCACAAACTTTAACACAAGTATTCCTCAAATCCACAACTACTCAACTAGCATGACTCTAATATCACCATCTTCATATCTCAAAACAATTATCAAGCATCAAACTTCTCATAGTATTCAACACACACATAAGAATTTTTTTACTAATCTTGGATGCCTATCATAATTAAAGCAAATTACCATGCTGTTTTGTAGGACTCTCAAAATAATATAAGTGAAGCATGAGAGAACAATAGTTTCTATAAAACAAATCCACCGCCGTACTCTAAAAGATATAAGTGAAGCACTAGAGCAAAAACTATATAGCTCAAAAGATATAAGTGAAGCACATAGAGTATTCTAATAAATTCTGAATCATGTGTGTCTATCTCAAAAGGTGTGTACAGCAAGGATGATTGTGGTAAACTAAAAAGCAAAGACTCCAATCATACAAGACGCTCCAAGCAAAACACATATCATGTGGTGAATAAAAATATAGCTCCAAGTGAAGTTACCGATGGACGAAGACGAAAGAGGGGATGCCTTCTAGGGCATCCCCAAGCTTTGGCTTTTTGGTGTCCTTAGATTATCTTGGGGTGCCATGGACATCCCCAAGCTTAGGCTCTTGCCACTCCTTGTTCCATAATCCATCAAATCTTTTACCCAAAACTTGAAAACTTCACAACACAAAACTTAACAGAAAATCTCGTGAGCTCCGTTAACAAAAGAAAACAAAACACCACTTCAAGCTATTGTAATGAATTCATTATTTATTTATATTGGTGTTAGACCTACTGTATTCCAACTTCTCTATGGTTTACAAACTATTTTATTAGCCATAGATTCATCAAAATAAGCAAACAACACGCGAAAAACAGAATCTGTCAAAAACAGAACAATCTGTAGTAATCTGTAACTAACGCAAACTTCTGGAACTCATAAAAATCTACCAACATAGGACGGCCTAGAAAGTTTGTTTGTTGATCTGCTGCAATTGGAATTTGTATTTTATCACGTTCTGGTGATTTTTAACAATTGTTTTCGTGAACAGAAAGTTTCTGGAATTTTCAGCAAGATCAAATAACTATCATCCAAGAAGATCCTATAGGTTTAACTTGGCACAAACACTAATTAAAACATAAAAACAAATCTAACCAGAGCCAATATCAAATATTTATTCCTAAACATAAGCAATAAGAAAAAAACTAAAATAAAATTGGGTTGCCTCCCAACAAGCGCTATCGTTTAACGCCCCTAGCTAGGCATAAAAGCAAGGATAGATCTAGGTATTGCCATCTTTGGTAGGCAATCCATAAGTAGCTCTCATAATAGATTCATATGGTAATTTTATTTTCTTTATAGGGAAGTGTTCCATGTCTTTCTTAACGAAAATTGGAATCTAATGTTCCCTTCCTTCATATCAATGATTGCACCAACCGTTCTAAGGAAGGTCTACCAAGAATAATTGGACATGAAGGATTGCAATCTATATCAAGAACAATGAAATCTACGGGCACATAGTTCCTACTTGTAACAATGAGAACATCATTAATTCTACCCATAGATTTCTTAATAGTGGAATCCGCAAGGTGCAAGTTTAAAGAGCAATCATCAAATTCACGGAAACCTAACAAATCACACAAAGTTTTTGGAATCGTGGAAACACTAGCACCCAAATCACACAAAGCATAGCATTCATGATATTTAATTTCAATTTTAATAGTAGGTTCCCACTCATCATAAAGTTTTCTAGGGATAGAAACTTCCGACTCAAGTTTTTCTTCATAAGATTGCATCCAAGCATCAATGATATGTTTAGTAAAAGCTTTATTTTGGCTATAAGCATGAGGAGAATTTAGCACGGATTGCAACAAGGAAATACAATCTATCAAAGAAAAATTATCATAATTAAATTCCTTGAAATCCAAAATAGTGGGTTCATTAATATCTAAAGTTTTGATCTCTTCAATCCCACTTTTACCAATTCTTGCATCAAGATCTAAAAACTCCGAATTTTTGGGACGCCTTCTAGGTAAAGGTTCATATTGCAAAACGAAGATTTAATAGGAGACACATCAATAACTTTTAGATCTTCATCTTTATTTTCATAAAAACTAGAAGAACACGCTTTCACAAAGCAATCTTTCTTAGCACACATCCTAGCGGTTCTTTCTTTGCACTCATCAATGGAAATTCTCATGGCTTTGAGAGACTCATTGATATCATGCTTAGGTAGAATAGATCTAAGTTTCAAAGAATCAACATCAAGAGAAATTCTATCAATGTTCCTAGCCAATTCATCAACCTTAAGCAATTTTTCTTCAAGTAAAGCATTGTTGTAGGAATTACCATAATTATTAGAGGAATTACTAGGGAACGACCTAGGATTAAAGTTTCCTCTATACGCGTTGTTACCAAAATTATTCCTACCAACAAAATTCACATCCATAGATTCATTATTATTCTCAATAAAAGTAGACAAAGGCATATCATTAGGATCAGAAGAAACACTTTTAGTAGCAAATAATTTCATAAGTTCATCCATCTTTCCACTCAAAACATTAATTTCTTCTATTGCATGCACTTTTTTATTAGTAGATCATTCGGTGTGCCATTGAGAATAATTAACCAAAATATTATCTAGGAGTTTAGTAGCTTCTCCTAAAGTGATTTCCATAAAAGTGCCTCCCGCGGCCGAATCTAAGAGATTTCTAGAAGCAAAATTCAATCCGGCATAAATTTTTTGTATAATCATCCAAAGATTCAAACCATGTGTAGGGCAATTACGTATCATTAATTTCATCTTCTCCCAAGCTTGTGCAACATGTTCATGATCAAGTTGCTTAAAATTCATGATATCGTTTCTAAGAGAGATGATTTTAGCGGGAGGAAAATACTTAGAGATAAAAGCATCTTTGAACTTATTCCATGAATCAATACTATTTTTAGGCAAAGACGAAAACCAAGCTTTAGCACGATCTCTAAGCGAAAAAGGAAATAGCTTCAATTTAACAATATCATTGTCCACATCTTTATTCTTTTGCATATCACACAAATCAACGAAGCTATTCAGATGGGTAGCGACATCTTCACTAGGAAGGTCGGCGAATTGATCTTTCATGACAAGACTCAACAAAGCAACATTAATTTCGCAAGATTCAGCATCGGTAAGAGGAGCAATCGGAGGGCTAAGAAAAGCATTGTTGTTGGTATTGGTAAAGTCACACAATTTAGTATTATCTTGAGCCATAGTGACAAGCAAGCAATCCAACACACGAGCAAACATTAAGCAAGCGAGAAAGAGGCGAACGGAAAAGAGAGGGCGAATAAAACGTCAAGGGTGAAGTGGAGGAGAGGAAAACGAGAGGCAAATGGCAAATAATATAATGCGAGGGATAAGAGTTTGTGACGAGTACTTGGTATGTCTTGACTTGACTTGACTTGGCGCGAATCTCCCCAGCAACGGCGCCAGAAATCCTTCTTGCTACCTCTTGAGCACTGCGTTGGTTTTCCATTGAAGAGGAAAGGGTGACGCAGTAAAGTAGCATAAGTATTTCCCTCAGTTTTTGAGAACCAAGGTATCAATCCAGTAGGAGATCACGCACAAGTCCCTCACACCTACACAAACAAATAAGAACCTCGCAACCAACGCGATAAAGGGGTTGTCAATCCCTCAACGGTCACTTACGAGAGTGAGATCTGATAGAGATGATAAGATAATTTTTTTGGTATTTTTATGATAAAGACTAAAAGTAAAGAAAGCAAAATAAACGGCGCCAGAAATAGCTTGTTGACGGGAGATTAATATGATGGAAAATAGACCCGGGGGGCATAGGTTTCACTAGTGGCTTCTCTCAAGATAGCATAAGTATTACGGTGGGTAAACGAATTACTGTCGAGCAATTGATAGAATTGAGCATAGTTATGAGAATATCTAGGTATGATCATGTATATAGGCATCACGTCCGCGACAAGTGGACCGAAACGATTCTGCATCTACTACTATTACTCCACACATCGACCGCTATCCAGCATGCATCTAGAGTATTAAGTTCATAAGAACAGAGTAATGCTTTAAGTAAGATGACATGATGTAGAGGGATAAACTCATGCAATATGATATAAACCCCATCTTTTTATCCTCGATGGCAACAATACAATGCGTGCCTTGCTGCCCTAACATCCTTTGGGAAAGGACACATAAGTTGAACCCAAAGCTAAGCACTTCTCCCATTGCAAGAAAGATCAATCTAGTAGGCCAAACCAAACTAATAATTCGAAGAGACTTGCAAAGATAACCAATCATACATAAAAGAATTCAGAGAAGGTTCAAATATTATTCATAGATAAACTTGATCATAAACCCACAATTCATCGGATCTCGAAAAACATACCACAAAAGAAGATTATATCGAATAGATCTCCAAGAAGATCGAGGAGAACTTTGTGTTGAGATCCAAAGAGAGAGAAGAAGCCATCTAGCTAATAACTATGGACCCGAAGGTCTGAGGTAAACTACTCACACATCATCGGAGAGGCTATGGTGTTGATGTACAAGCCCTCCGTGATCAATGCCCCCTCCGGCGGAGCGCCGGAAAAGGCCCCAAGATGGGATCTCACGGGTACAGAAGGTCGCGGCGGTGGAAATAGGTTTTTGGATCCGTCTCTGATAGTTTGGGGGTACGTAGATATATATAGGAGGAAGAAGTATGTTGGTGGAGCAACGTGGGCCCCACAAGGGTGGAGGGCGCGCCTGTCACGCCCAATATGCGACCCTATCCAAAAGGAACTCGACGGTCCCACCAAGGATAGACCCGCATATTGGAACGCTTTTGCAAGGTGGATATCATTACATCAACATTACATAATAGATGGAGATACATACATAAGGCACAAATGCCACAAGAATACATCAACATCATACATGAGAGTAACATCCGACTACGGATGAAACATAAACAGAAACTCAAACGACATCCACCTGCTAGCCCAGGCTGCCGACACGGAACCTATCCCACGGTCAAGAAGAAGCGTAAGAAGAACTCCAACACAAGCAAACATCGCCTCGAGTCATGATCATCGCAAACCTGTACACTGCAATCGGTGGTGTAGTAATCAGGAGCCACGAGGACTCAGCAATCCCATTACCATGGGTATCAAGACTAGCAAAGCTTAAGTAGGAAAGGAAGGGATAAGGTGGTGAGGTTGCAGCAGCGACTAAGCATGTATGGTGGCTAACATACGCAAATGAGAGCGAGAAGAGAATCAAAGGAACGGTCGTCAACTAGTAATGATCAAGAAGTGATCCTGAACTCCTACTTACGTCAAACATAACACAGAAACCGTGTTCTCCTCTCGATCAACCCCGAAAAGAGATACTCACGGTTACGCACACGGTTGGTGTATTTTAATTAAGATCAACTTCGGGTTTTCTACAACCGGACATTAACAAATTCCCATCTGCCACATAACCGCGGGCACGGCTTTGAAAGTTCAAACCTGCGGGGGTGTCCCAACTTAGCCCATGCTAAGCTCTCGTGATCAACGAAGGATATTCCTTCTCCCGGAAGACCCGATCAGTCTCGAATCCGGCTACAAGACATTTCGACAAAGAATAAAACAAGACCAGCAAAGCCGCCCGATGCGCCGACAATCCCGATAGGAGCTGCACATATCTCGTTTTCAGGGCAACACCGGATGAGACTAGCTACGAGTAAAACCAAACCTCGGGTTGCCTCAAGGTGGCCCCGCAGGCAGCTCGGTTCAGGCCAGCACTTAGAGAAGCACTGGCCCGGGGGGGCTGAATAAAGATAACCCTTGGGTTAATTACTCCCAAGGGAAATGTAGGTGGTGGTGAGGCAAATGGTAAAACCAATGTTGGGCCTTCTTTGGAGGAGTCTTATTCAAAGCGAACTGTCAAGGGGTCCCATAAATCACCCGACCGCGTTAGGGACGCAAAATCCGGGAACATAACACCGATATGACGGAAACTAGGGCGGCAAGAGTGGAACAAAACACCAGGCATAAGGCCGAGCCTTCCACCCTTTACCAAGTATATAGATGCATTAATTAAATAAGATATATTGTGATATCCCAACAAGTAAACATGTTCCAACAAGGAACAACATCTCCATGTTCCAACAAGGAACAAACTTCATCTTCACCTGCAACTAACAACGCTATAAGAGGGGCTGAGCAAAGCGGTAACATAGCCAAACAACGGTTTGCTAGGAAGGGTGCAAAAGGTTAGAGGCTGACATGGCAATTTGGGATGGCTTGATAAACAGGTAATAGGTAGCGCAGCATAGCGAAAGAACGAGGCAACTAGCATAGCAATGATAGTAGTGAGATCCAGGGTAGCGGTCATCTTGCCTGAAATCCCGCAAGGAAGAAGAACGAGTCCATGAAGAAGATGAAGCCACGAAGACGAACCAAGCGTAGACGAACGAATCCTCACGATCGCAACGAAATAGGAACTAACAAGAAGAAGCACACAACATAGTAAACACACCACACATGAACATGACAAGATGCACAACAAACATGATGCATGACAAAACTACATGAAGCTACTCATGGCAAGAGATGATGCAAACAAGAGCAACACATCAAAGCAAGTTTAAATGAGGCCGGAAACAACACATAACAATTCCGGTAAGTCCTCATATGCAAATTTCGAAATTGGTCCAGATCTGAATAAATCTTATGTTCAAGTTGTTAAACAGCAATTTAAAATGCACCACGATGATCTACACGAAATTCTAGTCAAGTTACATATAAAGTTCATTAAATTCGGAGCTACGGCCTAGAAGATATGAGCAAAACAAGATAAACATGGCATTGATGCAAAATGCATACAACATCAAGCAAACACCTGAAAACAAGGATGCAACATGATAATATGAAACTACATGCAATTCTAAGCAAGTTTCATATAGAGCACACTCAAAACGGAGCAACGGTTCAACACATACACCCTATACAAGTCATAGCAACAATCTGTCCAAAACAGCAACTAGGCATATTGCAAGCATCAAAACAATATGCTACAGCACCTCAATATGAAAACAAAAGGCATGGGAATGATGTACAGGTAAAGCATTACAAAACATGAACACTGAGCTATGTCCAGAAATCACTAGAACATGCTCAAAATGACATGGCAAGATTGCAAATAATAACAGTTTTAGACTTTAGCAGAAATAACATCAGGTTGCAATGTTTAGAGCTATCAAACAACATGTTACAGGAACTTAATATGGCAAACAAAGGCATGGCCTGAATCTACTCAAAGCATAGAACAAAAGTCCCTTACTGACCATGAGCCAAAAAGGATCAGAAGATATCATGGCACCCATGTAAACATGGCAAGTTATATTACAGATTCATACATGGTAGGAACAACGATAAGTAGGCATGTTGGTGAGCTTGAATCACTCACCACAGAGCAATACATGGCATGGAAAGGCAACTCACAGCAAGAAGACATGGCATAGAAGCTATACATGGCAAGAACAACATCATAGCATACACGGATCAACTACAACAACCTTGGCAAAATTGAATAACATGTAAACAACCTGCCAGGAAATATTTTATAGCAAAAGTAGAGCTCGATTGACTCAAGCTATGGCACTCCATAATTGCAAACAAGGGCTTGGATGGATAGAGCAAGACATGTAGAACAAAACATCCTTACTGAAGTATCTCAAAATATGCATGGATCTCTCGGTAGCATCAAGTTAACATGGCATAAAAATATCAGCAGAACAGGGCTGAAATCAGCAACATCAAGAAGCCTAGTTTGCATGCTTGTGCTAGTCACCACAGAGATCACAAAAATACATGGCATACACCCCTGGAAAGATGGCATGGCATATTAAAAAACACATGTAGGACTCAAGTCCATAGGGTGCACACATCAATCATGGCAAAAATGACAAAAGTGCATGTTCTGATAAGAATCTGAAACTAACATCATATAGCACTCTTCTAACAGCATTTCGGGCGTCAAGGTGAGCTCAAATGAAAATGATGCAATTATATGAAATGATCTACTCATCGAGGCGAACATTTTGACATATTACACGCACGAAACGGAGCTACGGATGCAGAGTTATGGCATGATGAAAATGCATAAAAATGTTAGCAGATTCGGGACTTAGTCGTTTTCAGGAAAAAAACGGAGTGAGCACGATTTAGTAAACAACGCACGGGCGGGGATCTGTGGGTTGCTCGCCACATGGGCTTCGGCCCATAGGCAGAGGAGGTGAGGCAGGCCGGGGCTGGGCCGGAGCTGGGCTGGTCGGCGTGGGCTGGGCCTTGGCCAGGTCGTGGCCCACGCGGGGCGCAGACAACTGGATCGAGAGGAGCTCGTCTCTCCTCGTGAAGCGGACGCCAGCCGGTGAACTTGGAGCGGCTCCGCGAGCTCAGCCGACCGGAGATGGGCGCGGCGGCAGGAAGCGGGCGGATCCGGGCGGCGGTCGCCGGATCCGGCCGGGCTGGGCGGTGGCGGCGTGCATCCATGGCGGCGGGTCGATCGGATCGGGAGCTCCTCTCCGATCTGGATCGCTGGGCGAAGGGCACGGGCTCCAGCGGGCGCGGGCGAAGCCCGGCGACGGCGGGCGAACGCGAGGGGAGGAGGACGAGGCGGGGGCGGTGGAGAGGTGGCGGTGGCGAGCACGGCGGCGAGGGAGCGGGCGACGTCAGGAGAGGCGCGAGCTCGGGGCTGGAGCTCCTACGGCGGCGGCGGCGCGATGGGCTCGTCCGGGCCCAGATGGGCTCGGGCGGGCCGCGAATGGGCTCGGGGGGCTGCGGCGGTGGTGGAGACTGAGGTGGCGACGTGGAGGCCTGCGAGAGGCTGCCTTCGGCGGCTGGCGGCGGCGCGACCAGTGGGGCGGCGACACTTGGCGGCGGGGGAGCGGGCTGGCGCGGAAAACGATGAAGGGCGGCGGCTAGAGGTAGGTGGAGGGCTAGGGGTGCCCAAAAATGGCAAGGGGGGCTTCTTAAATAGGCAGGGGTCTAGGGTTAGAGGTTTAAGGGGGTTCTGGAGCGTTCCGGAGCCTCCGATCGCGATCCGATGGTTCCGGTCGAAGGGGGGGTTAGGTGGACTGCAGGAGGGCTATGTAGAATGCATTGGGCTGAGAAGAGAGAGAGGCCCGACAGCAGTTTCAAAGACCGAAACGTCCGACGAAGGTACCGGCAGCGGTACCGCTATATATTTAACGGTTGGGCAGTCAAACGGACTCCGAATGCGACGAAACTTGACAGGCGCTCTTTCTACACTATAATAAGACCGCCTGCCAAGTTGCATCCCATTCCGACAACATTTTTGTGCCACTTATAAAATAATATTTCGAGGTGCAGCGCTGCGCGCGCGAGTGTGTCCGCTCGAACGGACAACGGAGAGAACCGCGGAACTCGAACGGATGCAAGTTTTGAAAAACATGCAGATGAAATGCAGATGATGACATGGCAAAGTGCAACATGCAAGCAAATGACATGGCAACGACGGCGAATAATCGGCGACACACGATCGAATCCGGGGCGTTACAACACTCCTCCACTAACAAGAGATCTCGTCCCGAGATCTTAGGACCGAGACGGAAGGGAAAAAGGATGAGGTGAAACAAGAAATCAAAAGAAGAAGCAAAGAATCGAGATCACACGAGAAGAAGAGAGAAACGGCGAGAATGACGAGAATTGAAGGCTCACGGAATCAGATAGACTATGAAACCACTCGTTCTAACCGGAGTGGTTAGAATGAGAAAAGAAACGAATAAGACTGAAAGGATTTAGGCAGCACTCCGACTGAACATGGAAGGATTAGAACATGAACTAGAGAGGATGGAACGATACTTGATGAAGACATGACACAAAACCTCCGAAAAGAATTAAAAGAGTTGGAGTGAAAAGAATTTAGAAGGAAGGATTGAACGGAGTTGTCGAGAAAATCAACAACGAAAAGAATAAGCTTGTTATGGACTTATGGATAACATCTCAAAATCCTAAGGTGATAACCGGCCACAAAGGGAAACAATTGGATAGCTTAGAGGAACAAAGAAATGCAAAACTCCACTTCAAAGGAATACGGAGAATTAATTGCACTTCGAGATGTGAGAAGAAAAGATAATTGAACTCCACCAACAAAATCTTGATGAACTCTTGAAGAAAGAATTAAATCGTGAAGAACCACCATGAAGAACTCCGGTAACAAAAGGATGACGAGATAAAATGAAGGATGAAAGAATAGATGAGCATTGCGATGATTTAGATGGAGGTTCCGACAAGATGGCCGAGGAAAATTTAACTCCGGAAAAGAAGAGATGAAAACACTTGGAAGTAGAATTTATTCATCAAGAACAAACTCCGAAGAAAAGATTATTCACTTTGATGAAATAAGAATAAGATTTATTGTATGCTTATCCTTCATCAAATTAAATTGATGACAAGCAATGGATTTTGCATACTACTTATTCTTCTTGAAAAAAGGATTGAGAAGTGACATAATGCAAACTTGAGAAGGTCTTCATGAACCACCGGTATGATTGAAAAGAACGAATGAATAAAATGATAATTAAGGAAAAAGAATCTTGCACGAACCACCGTAAGACTTCGGACATGACTGATGAAAGGGACTGAATCACCGGGAAGAATTAGAAGAACAAATATGCTTGAGGGGATATAGATGCAAAAGAAAAAAGAGATCATGAGCTGAATAAAGAACACTTGAACGAAGCACCGGGATAATTGGATAATGGTAACTGAAATGTGAGGACGAAGAATTCTTCTGGAACAATGCCCTCCGGTGAAAAGAAATAGAAAACAACTCCTGAAATATTCCGGATGGGTGAGAAGAATTGCACAACTGGAAGCAACTAAATATGATAACATCGAGCTAGCACCGCGAATCTTCGGGAGAACGGACAAGATTTTAGAGAAAAATCTACTTCGGTCTTCAAATGACGACGATAAACATCACCAAAATTAATGAGATACTCCGGTAGAATGGAAAGCAGAGAAGTAGAGCCAACAATGAAATGATTTGAAATTGCTCTTGGAAAAGGCATGTGACTGATGAAATCCATTCTTACATCACACTTTGAAAAGAATTGAGAATAACTCTGGGGAAATCGGAAGAGTCAGGTAAGATCCTGGGAAAAACATGTGGGTTAGGGCCCACTAAAAGAAAACACCGTTGGAAAGGGATGTTGAACAGATAGATGATGCACCGGAAGAACTGAAATATTTGACTGAGGTGACAACCTTGAATTAATTGGAACACAGACGAATCTTCTGAGATGTCTTGAGCACTCCGGAAGGATAAACTGGCGAGAGGCGAACGAACAGGAAAAGCACTTCGAAGGAAAAGAATATGATTAACCCGAAAAACTTGAATTGAATCCACCGGAAAAAGAAAGGGGTGAAGAATGACGAACACGACGAGAATTCACCGGTTGAAATGATTGAGGGAATCTCAAGAGACTCGTCGAATGAAAATGATGGTGAAACAGACTCAAACTCCGGGAAGAAAAGGGTGGGAGGCGGAAAACACAGGCAACTTGGAAGGGGAAAACGACGAATATCTTGAAGAGAAAACACCGGTTGAAAACATTGAGGAGAGAGAGCAAAAACTTCATACGAGTAGGATGGATACTCGATTACGGACTCCGGTTCCGAGAAGAAGAAAGGGTGGGTGGGCGGGAAAACAAAACAACTGAGGATTGAACTTGCAAAGATGAAGGGGTTCGAGTCGACTTGACGAGAAATGCACCGGATAAACAGAGCTGAGGAACAACTACCGGAAAACCAACTGTGTGAACCTAAAGAAAAATTTGAAGGGGAAGAGGAGTGATTCAAAACACCTATGTCAAGATTCCTTACCAGAGCGACGAAGGGGCTGAGGAGTAAAAAGAATTCCTACTCTCCGGTATAACTAGACTCCAAAAAGTTTTATTCTAGACTCAATCTGCGCCAAACTACACGATCAATCAAGGGGCTCCTAGGGTCGGTCGAGGCTCTGATACCAACTTGTCACACCCAATATGCGACCCTATCCAAAAGGAACTCGACGGTCCCACCAAGGATAGACCCGCATATTGGAACGCTTTTGCAAGGTGGATATCATTACATCAACATTACATAATAGATGGGGATACATACATAAGGCACAAATGCCACAAGAATACATCAACATCATACATGAGAGTAACATCCGACTACGGATGAAACATAAACAAACTCAAACGACATCCACCACTGCTAGCCCAGGCTGCCGACCGGAACCTATCCCTAATCAAGAAGAAGCGAAGAAGAACTCCAACACAAGCAAACATAGCTCTCGCGTCATGATCATCGCAAACCTGTACCTGCAACTGGTGGTGTAGTAATCTGTGAGCCACGAGGACTCAGCAATCCCATTACCATGGGTATCAAGACTAGCAAAGCTTAAGTAGGAAAGGAAGGGATAAGGTGGTGAGGTTGCAGCAGCGACTAAGCATGTATGGTGGCTAACATACGCAAATGAGAGCGAGAAGAGAATCAAAGGAACGGTCGTCAACTAGTAATGATCAAGAAGTGATCCTGAACTCCTACTTACGTCAAACATAACACAGAAACCGTGTTCTCCTCTCGATCAACCCCGAAAAGAGACACTCACGGTTACGCACACGGTTGGTGTATTTTAATTAAGATCAACTTCGGGTTTTCTACAACCGGACATTAACAAATTCCCATCTGCCACATAACCGCGGGCACGGCTTTCGAAAGTTCAAACCCTGCAGGGGTGTCCCAACTTAGCCCATGATAAGCTCTCGCGATCAACGAAGGATATTCCTTCTCCCCGGGAAGACCCGATCAGTCTCGGAATCCCGGCTACAAGACATTTCGACAGCAATAAAACAAGACCAGCAAAGCCGCCCGATGCGCCGACAATCCCGATAGGAGCTGCACATATCTCGTTCTCAGGGAAACACCGGATGAGACTAGCTACAAGTAAAACCAAACCTCGGGTTGCCTCAAGGTGGCCCCAGAGTAGCTGTTCGAGCCAAGACTTAGAGAAGCACCGGCCGGGGAGGGGGCTGAATAAAGATGACCCTTGGGTTAATTATTCCCAAGGGAAATGTAGGTGGTGGTGAGGCAAATGGTAAAACCAATGTTGGGCCTTGCTGGAGGAGTCTTATTCAAAGCGAACTGTCAAGGGGGTCCCATAAATCACCCGACCGCGTTAGGGACGCAAAATCCGGGAACATAACACCGATATGACGGAAACTAGGGCGGCAAGAGTGGAACAAAACACCAGGCATAAGGCCGAGCCTTCCACCCTTTACCAAGTATATAGATGCATTAATTAAAAAGATATATTGTGATATCCCAACAAGTAAACATGTTCCAACAAGGAACAACATCTCCATGTTCCAACAAGGAACAAACTTCATCTTCACCTGCAACTAACAACGCTATAAGAGGGGCTGAGCAAAGCGGTAACATAGCCAAACAACGGTTTGCTAGGAAGGGTGCAAAAGGTTAGAGGCTGACATGGCAATTTGGGATGGCTTGATAAACAGTAATAGGTAGCGCAGCATAGCGAAAGAACGAGGCAACTAGCATAGCAATGATAGTAGTGAGATCCAGGGTAGCGGTCATCTTGCCTGAAATCCCGCAAGGAAGAAGAACGAGTCTATGAAGAAGATGAAGCCACGAAGACGAACCAAGCGTGAGCGAACGAATCCTCACGATCGCAACGAAATAGGAACTAACAAGAAGAAGCACACAACATAGTAAACACACCACACATGAACATGACAAGATGCACAACAAACATGATGCATGACAAAACTACATGAAGCTACTCATGGCAAGAGATGATGCAAACAAGAGCAACACATCAAAGCAAGTTTAAATGAGGCCGAAACAACACATAACAATTCGGTAAGTCCTCATATGCAAATTTCGAAATTGGTCCAGATCTGAATAAATATTATGTTCAAGTTGTTAAACAGCAATTTAAAATGCACCACGATGATCTACACGAAATTCTAGTCAAGTTACATATAAAGTTCATTAAATTCGGAGCTACGGCCTAGAAGATATGAGCAAAACAAGATAAACATGGCATTGATGCAAAATGCATACAACATCAAGCAAACACCTCAAAACAAGGATGCAACATGATAATATGAAACTACATGCAATTCTAAGCAAGTTTCATATAGAGCACACTCAAAACGAAGCAACGGTTCAACACATACACCATATACAAGTCATAGCAACAATCTGTCCAAAACAGCAACTAGGCATATTGCAAGCATCAAAACAATATGCTACAGCACCTCAATATGAAAACAAAAGGCATGGGCATGATGTACAGGTAAAGCATTACAAAACATGAACACTGAGCTATCTCCAGAAATCACTCGAACATGCTCAAAGTGACATGGCAAGATTGCAAATAGTAACAGTTTCAGACTTTAGCAGAAATAACATCAGGTTGCAATGTTTAGAGCTATCAAACAACATGTTACAGGAACTTAATATGGCAAACAAAGGCATGGCATGAATCTACTCAAAGCATAGAACAAAATTCCCTTACTGACCATGAGCCAAAAAGGATCAGAAGATATCATGGCACCCATGTAAACATGGCAAGTTATATTACAGATTCATACATGGTAGGAACAACGATAAGTAGGCATGTTGGTGAGCTTGAATCACTCACCACAGAGCAATACATGGCATGGCAAGGCAACTCACAGCAAGAAGACATGGCATAGAAGCTATACATGGCAAGAACAACATCATAGCATACACGGATCAACTACAACAACCTTGGCAAAATTGAATAACATGTAAACAACCTGCCAGGAAACATTTTATAGCAAAAGTAGAGCTCGATTGACTCAAGCTATGGCACTCCATAATTGCAAAAAAGGGCATGGATGGATAGAGCAACACATGTAGAACAAAACATCCTTACTGAAGTATCTCAAAATATGCATGGATCTCTCGGTAGCATCAAGTTAACATGGCATAAAAATATCAGCAGAACAGGGCTGAAATCAGCAACATCAAGAAGCCTAGTTTGCATGCTTGTGCTAGTCACCACAGAGATCACAAAAATACATGGCATACACCCCTGGAAAGATGGCATGGCATATTACAAAACACATGTAGGACTCAAGTCCATAAGGTGCACACATCAATCATGGCAAAAATGACAAAAGTGCATGTTCTGATAAGAATCTGAAACTAACATCACATAGCACTCTTCTAACAGCATTTCGGGCATCAAGGTGAGCTCAAATGAAAATGATGCAATTATATGAAATGATCTACTCATCGAGACAAACATTTTGACATATTACACGCACGAAACGGAGCTACCGATGCAGAGTTATGGCATGATGAAAATGCATAAAAATGTTAGCAGATTCGGGACTTAGTCGTTTTCAGGAAAAAAACGGAGTGAGCACGATTTAGTAAACAACGCACGGGCGGGGATCTGTGGGTTGCTCGCCACATGGGCTTCGGCCCATAGGCAGAGGAGGTGAGGCAGGCCGGGGCTGGGCCGGAGCTGGGCTGGTCGGCGTGGGCTGGGCCTTGGCCAGGTCGTGGCCCACGCGGGGCGCAGACGACTGGATCGAGAGGAGCTCGTATCCTCCTCGTGAAGCGGGACGCCAGCGGCGAACTTGGAGCGGCTCCGGCGGAGCTCCAGCGGACCGGAGATGGGCGCGGGCGGCAGGAAACGGGCGGATCCGGGGCGGCGGTCGCCGGATCCGGCCGGGGCTGGGCGGTGGCGGCGTGCATCCATGGCGGCGGGGTCGATCTGGATCGGGAGCTCCTCTCCGATCTGGATCGCTGGGCGAAGGGCACGGGTTTCAGGGGCGCGGCGAAGCCCGCGACGGCGGCGAGGCACGCGAGGGGAGGAGGACGAGGCGTGGGACGGTGGAGAGGTGGCGGTGGCCGGAGCACGGCGGCGAGGGAGCGGGGCGACGTGCAGGGAGGCGCGGGAGCTCGGGGCTGGAGCTCCTATGGCGGCGGCGGCGCGATGGGCTCGTCCGGGCCCAGATGGGCTCGGGCGGGCCGCGAATGGGCTCGGGGGGCTGCGGCGGTGGTGGAGACTGAGGTGGCGACGTGGAGGCCTGCGAGAGGCTGCCTTCGGCGGCTGGTGGCGGCGCGGCCAGTGGGGCGGCGACACTTGGCGGCGGGGGAGCGGGCTGGCGCGGAAAACAATGAAGGGCGGCGGCTAGAGGTAGGTGGAGGGCTAGGGGTGCCCAAAAATGGCAAGGGGGGCTTCTTAAATAGGCAGGGGTCTAGGGTTAGAGGTTTAAGGGGGTTCTGGAGCGTTCCGGAGCCTCCGATCGCGATCCGATGGTTCCGGTCGAAGGGGGGGTTAGGTGGACTGCAGGAGGGCTGTGTAGAATGCATTGGGCTGAGAAGAGAGAGGCCCAACAGCAGTTTCAGAGACCGAAACGTCCGACGAAGGTACCAGCAGCGGTACCGCTATATATTTAACGGTTGGGCAGTCAAACGGACTCCGAATGCGACGAAACTTGACAGGCGCTCTTTCTACACTATAATAAGACCGCATGCCAAGTTGCATCCCATTCCGACAACATTTTTGTGCCACTTATAAAATAATATTTCGAGAGGTGCAGCGCGCGCGAGTGTGTGTCCGCTCGAGCGGACAACGGAGAGAACCGGCGGAACCCGAACGGATGCAAGTTTTGAAAAACATGCAGATGAAATGCAGATGATGACATGGCAAAGTGCAACACGCAAGCAAATGACATGGCAACGACGGCGAATAATCGGCGACACACTGTCGCGCCGAATCCGGGCGTTCTGGCGCCCCCCTCGTCGTTTCCTCGTTGATTGCCTTGCGTAGACTCCAAGTCCTCTGGATCACGTTTGTTCCGAAAATCTCATTCCCGACGGTTTCATTCCGTTTGGACTCCGTTTGATACCTTTTCCTTCGAAACACTGAAATAGGCAAAAAAAACAGCAATTTGGGCTGGGCCTGCGGTTTATAGGTTAGTCCCAAAAATAATATAAAAGTGTATAATAAAGCACATTAAACATCCAAAATAGAATATAATATAGCATGGAACAATCAAAAATTATAAATACGTTGGAGACGTGTCAGAGGACCAGGCAGCGGAGGATGCCTACTAGGCGGCCCTTGCGGCAGTCTACCGCGAGAGCGAGGAGGACGAGCGGCGCAGGGTGGAGGCGGTGGAGGCTCAGTACGAGGCGGCCATGGTGCAAGCCCTTGCCCTCTCCGAGGCCGGGGATTGCGTGGTGCCGGCGGTGGCCCCGCGTCCCCTCCACGACGCAGCGTAGCCCATCGAGCGCTACTCGAGATGTGGCCACACAACCCCCCGCGCCGGCCCTGCCCCCCGTGCGACCCTGAGGGCAGCGCACCACCTTGTAGTTTAGTTTTTTAGTTTTATTTAATGCTAATGTGGACGCGTGGACTCTCACCGGCTTTCCTGACCGGCTTTAATGTTTAATTAAGTTGTTTTTATTTTAAATATGCATGCACATTTTTTTTGTCGGCGTCGTCTAAATGGATCAAGCAAGCGTTGGGCGCATATGCCGACCCAAACGTGGAAGCGGACGTCCGTGTCCGCCTGGTCATCCCAAACGAACGGGAGTTGCTCTTATGTAGCCGTAGGTGTCTGCCTCTTTTTCACAGCCAAGCGAGGTGGGACTAATATTGCTTCCTCGATCGACCCGGCTGGTCACACACGCCGTATGGGAGTGACGTCCCTGATTGTGGAGGCTGGTTGCACGTGAGCTAGTGGGTTGCCTAAAAAAAGGTGAGCTGGTGGGTGGCAGCGGCGCTGGGTACGGATGTACGTTGTGAGAGATTGCAAGAGTTTCTCACTAGTACGTTCGATTATTTCGGCTAACCGAGTTAAAAACCAAACCGAACAAATTTAGTTCGGTTAGTGAAACTAAAAACCGAATTTGTATCCACTAATAGAAAAAACTGAAATTTCAGTTTTTGGTTTTGGTTTCAGTTTCGGTATGGTGTTCGGTTCCTTGGTTTTTATACCCACCCCTAGGAAGGCCCCGCCCCGTTTAAGTGGAGACGAGCTTTGCTTGTCGCCGCCTTTGCTCAGGGAAGGCGTATTCCCCCGACTACGCCTCATGCGTCGACAGCCCGCGTGCGGGTGAGCCACTGGGCCGGCCCAGTTGTGCCTCACCGCTAAATCCCGCCTAGTGCGCACTACTGCCAGTGGATTTTGGCTCGTTTAGGTATTTTTCTTTCCCCTTTATTTTTCCAGTAGATTCAAAACTTTTCCACATAGCTCATTTCAAATCACAAATTGTTGTTTCATATTTCCGGTGACTCCATAAATCAAGATATATTTAATGAGCCATAGTGAACATTTTTACCATGCTTAGTTCTCACTAGATCTACTAAATAGGTCATTTATCCTCATAAGTCTAGTTCAAAAACCCATATGATAATCATTTGAGCTCCAAATTCAATGAAACCAATTTCTAAATGTTTCTAAAATCATGCCCTGCTTAATGAGTGCTTTTGCTCATTTTACAAAAAATATATCTTTGTAGACTTCTTATAGATCCATTATTCCCTTGTTTCCGCAAAATTAAAATGTTCAAAAATCCTCATTGGTCCAAATCCAGTAGAACCACTTAGCTTATTATTCATATAACCAAAGGTGTCCTAGAAAAGTGGAATTCCTATTTTTAGAGCACTCTTATTTTCTGCCTTGTTGTGTTGCTTATTATGATTGCTTTCGACGTTAGTTGCCGAATTAAACGGAGTTCTTGGAGATGGACCAGGAAGATGGGAGACTTTGCTGAGCCAGGCAAGCTACCCTTTGACCATGATGCACCCCTCTTTCGTTCATCGAATAAATTATGTATGCATGATGATGATGATGATGATGATGATGATAGTAATGATGAATTTGCTATGCATGTCACATTCATGCACGATCCATTGACACTTGCATGATTCATGGCTCTATTTTGTGCTTAGAAATACGGTGGTGACCCATAGTTGTTGATGCATGAACTTGCATAAATTCCGTGAATACCACCTTGAGAGAAATCTTTCGAAAAGCCACAATGGGTGCCACTAGTTCCCTTGGGAGATGATGATGAGCTAGGTCACTACTTGATGGAGAAGTACTACACCGAGGCAAGTTGAATGTGTTGTTTCTAGAAATGGATTAGATTTAAGATTTGTCGACCGTCCCAACCAAACATGCGCAACCACACTACCATTATATGGGAAAGAACATTACTGACTACCTAGTTCGTGCTAGCATGGATGCTCACATTACTAGTGACGGGAGTGGTGTGGACACTCTCGGGACGGGGTCGTGCTTGGATAAGAAGCCATGACTATTTTTACAGGGCATCAGACACATTGTTGGTACCTCCGTGCGTCGTTATGTGATATGTCTAGGAGCGAGGCTCCAGAGACAGTGATAAAATTGTGAGAATGTTTGGCAGGGGGTTGTTACCAATCGAGTAGACTCTATGTTACTCACGACTAGGGAAAGGTAGTGATCGGGTGCTCACCCCGGGTACTTGAGGTACCGCGGGTCGTGGCTGACATGGGAGTTCACCGGATCTTGTGTGTAAATTGTGCAACCGGTGCAGAGTGTAAAACTATTTGAATAGTCGTGTCCATGGTCAAGGACAGTTGGATGGTGCTGCTTCGACTATGTTCACTTGTTTGTGAAAAACAAAACAGGCTGGCAACATTGTTGTCGTGAATCGTGAGGAAGGTCACGATGAGCTTGAAATCGAGTTGTGGAATAACTCTTTCCCTTTATGTTGATATTTGTAACCTCTTGTTGCATGTTGGAGACACATGCATGACCCCTAAAAAGGTATTGATCATACTTGCATGAGGAAAACTAGCATTCCTAGACATGCCCGCTTAGAATTGAATCCATGCATATTTATTTTGTTATCATTCATGGGTTGCTTGCGAGTATGTTCAAATGTACTCACTGGCTTCTCCCCAGCTATTTACTTGGACAGGCCTGGAAGATCATGAATATGAAAAGAGATCTTTGGCGACGAACATGTGAACTAGGACGCCTTCTGATACGTCTCCAACGTATCTATAATTTTTTATTGTTCCATGCTATTATATTATCTGTTTTGGATGTTTAATGGGCTTTAATATACCTTTTAATATTATTTTTGGGACTAACCTATTAACCGAAGGCCCAGTGCAAATTGCTGTTTTTTTGCCTATTTAAGTGTTTCGCAGAAAAGGAATATCAAACGGAATCCAAACGGAATGAAACCTTCGCGAGGATCATTTTTGGAAACAACGCAATCCAGGAGACTTGGAATGGAGGTCAAGAAAGCCAAGAGGAGGCCACGAGGCAGGAGGGTGCGCCCCAAGGGGGTGGGTGTGCCCCCCACCCTCGTGGGCCCCTCGTAGCTCCACCGACCTACTTCTTTCGCCTATATATACTCTTATACCCTGAAATCTTCGAGGAGAGCCACGTAACACTTTCTCCACCGCTGCAACCTTCTGTACCTGTGAGATACTGTCGGTGTACTAGAGTAGGGGTACCCTAGTATCCCGAACTTGTGCACGGGAAGTTGCAGCACCCCGCTGCAGGGCTGGCCTGGTGACCGCCAAGATCCTCAGCGGCTCCCCTGGAGCCATTCAAGAACAAAGTATTCAAGGCCCCGGCAAGAGGAGCTTGCCGGGAAGGCCACTCAAGGCACTAAGGAAACAAGGCCCCGGCAAGAGGAACTTGCCGGGAAGGCTCGGTGAGCGACAAGCTTCAGAGTGCGACAAGGTTTCAACCGCGGCAAGGCGCTTGCCGCGGCAGGCAACCTCTCTTCATCTCCGCTCCAGCTCATCCGCCAACGTGTCGTCGTGGGGCTACTCCAGGCACGCGTGTCGAAGGGCTGTGCAGCCAGCGGAGAGCAGCTATAAGCGGCGCTGACAAGCTTACCATCGTGGCAAACGGTGGTGCACTTGACGGTCCCTGTTGCACTGTTTAGGCGACAGGGACGGGCATTTATTGATTTTGCCCCTTGCCGCCGAGTTAGGTATAGATCAACGCACCTTCGTATGGATCGGTGTACCAACTACTGTTTTTCCATTTGTACCCTCATCTGCGTTGCCACCTGTCGGTGACCCCTTGTGCCTATGAAAGGAGGCCCAAGTGCAACGTATAAAGGGTTCGGCTCCGTTCAGTTCATTCGACTCATTCGAGACCACACTCACTTAGGCTAGGTTTTGTAGCTTCCATTGCTCCCTAGAAAGAACACAACATAATCAACCAAGCAGCAGTAGGAGTATTATCTCTCCGGAGAGCTCCGAAGCTGGGTAAACTGCTCGTGTGCATCGCCTCGATCTGCTCTTTGTGCAATCTCCGCCCCCCATCGAACCACAAGGGACTCGGTCCGCCAGGTCCCATAGGTGTTCGTGGGTCACGATCAGCTTCCCCGACATCTTTGGCGCGCCAGGTAGGGGGCGTCGAGGCTGTGTGAACCTGATCCAGCGGTCACACGAGCAACTTCTTCGTCAACCTTCATCAACATGCCACCAAGAAGAAGGCTTGGCGGCAGAGAGCCGTCTCGCGTCAAACCCACCACCACCGTGAGCTGATGAGTGGTGGGGAAGACGCCGCGGAGGAACGGCGTCGTCGAGGAGCCCACGCGCCGCCAGTCCAAGGACAAGGCGGCGCATTGCTTCGCGTCCGAATCACTCGTCCGTCTCGGGAGGCGCGGACCGACAATCATGATGCTCGCAGCGCCATACGCCGTTGGATCAAGGCCAAGCCGGAGGATCCCGAGGCCTCGAGACCCGCATGCACGCCAAAGATGTTGGTACGAAGCGAGTATTTATCGCTGGACGGATGCTGCTCCTCCTAACTTGGTTAGAATTCGAGCACATCCTTCCTCGCACCGTACGCCATTGCCACCCACCACTCCAGCAGAAGCCTTGGCGAGAGCTCAACTGCTTCTAGACTACCCTCCAACAGCCGACAAGGTCGACGAATGGAGGGCCACCATCCAGAGTCTCATCGGCTTTGCCAATGGCGACGTTCCGCGGCAACCAACTGTGTCCTTGCCGCGACGCGACAACAAGGCACGAGCCGGTGGCGACGAGATATGCGGGGTGCAACCACCATGCACTCCCCATCCCGAAGGCTAAGATCACCAGCCCTCGGATCCACCTCGACAGCGACTCCACCGCCATCGGATCCACGAGCTCGCCGTGATCAGCGCCAAGTTCTTCAAGAACGGCAACAAGAAGACGCCGAACTCGCGATCGAGCGCCAAGAGAAGCGCCAAGCGTCGATCCGATCAGCGCGCCGGGCCCGCTGTTGACATGCACGCCCGAAGAACCAGCGACTTGTCGTCGCGGTAGGTTGCCCTGCGCTCACTCGTGAGCTGCGGCAAGTCCAGTGGCCCGACAAGAAAAACTTCAAGCCAGATGTGCCAGAGAAGTATGATGGCAGGACACACCCATCGGAGTTCCTCAGCATCTACACCATCGCTGTGCAAGCTGCAGGGGGACGAGACGACAAGATCCTCGCCAACTACTTCCCGCTGGTACTCAAGCCAAATGTCAGATCTTGGCTCATGCACTTGCCGGATAGCTCCATATCCTCTTGGGCAGATCTGTGCCATCGGTTTGTCGGCGCCTTCACAGTGACCACAAGCCTCATGGCCAAGAGAGTGACCTTCACCGCCGCCTGTAAGGAAGGAGAGTCCTGCGCAAGTTCATTCGGAGATTCACCGTGTGCACTACAACATCCCGGATGTCCACCCCGCCGGTGATCAGCGTGTTTCATCGTAACGTCGGAACCGCAGGATGAGGAGGAGATGGCGATGTGTAAAGTCAAGGACGCCGATGAGCTGTATGCCTTGGCCGACAAGTGTGCACGTGCTGAAGAAGGGAGGAGACTCCCAGGAGAGAATGTTGAAGCAGGATCAGATAGTGAGGAGACCGCCCCGGCAAAGAAGAGCCAAGGCGGAACAACGAAAGAAGAAGAGCAAAGAGGTACTAGTTGTCGAGCAGTCCGCAACGGAGGTGGCGCCAAGAAGGCCAAGATTGGTGGCTCCGCAAGGAGGTTATCACGACACCGACCGCCAAGTCGTGGCGGCCGCCGACAAGCGTGACAGCTCCAATAAACAATCTTGCAAGATTCACCGCACCAAGGGCCACGATCTCCGAGTTGCAAGAAAGTTGAGCAGCTTGTTGAACAGCGAAAGGCTGAATCTGACGGCGAGACAAGGAGAAGGCCCAGAAGGTGTTTGAGCAGCTAGCAAGAAGCGACCCGGCCGGGAGGACGCCATGTAAGGCCAAGCAGCGGCAAGGAGACAGACCTCCCCGCGGCTGCGACAAGGATGAAGACGATGATGACGACGAAGACATGGAAGACGATGAAGCTGACGAGCAGGAGTTTCAGAAGGCAACGGAGGTCCTCTGCGTTGACGGTGGTGCTTCTCTGCATACCTCGCACCGCCAGCTCAAGCAATGGATGTGGGAGGTTAATGCAGCAGAACCATCCGTAGAGTCACGCAGACCTCTGAAGTGGTCCAGCACGCCCATCATCTTTGACATTGAGGATCACCCTGATCGCATAACTGCGTTCGGGTGCTTGCCGATGTTGGTCTCACCAACTATCCGCAACCTCAAGGTCACTAAGATGTTGGTTGACGGCGGGGCCGGCTTGAACCTGATCTCCTCTGCAGTGCTCCAGAAGCTTCAGATCCCTGACAGCAGCTCGAAGAGACTGGCACTTTCCAAGAAATCAACCCAAGAAGGAGCAGGCCGAAAGGGAAGATCACGTTGCCAGTAACATTTGGCAGCGAACTGAATTTCAGGACTGAGAGGGTCACATTCGACGTTGCTGATTTCCCATTGCCCTACAATGGGATACTTGGCCGTCCAACACTCGCCAAGTTCATGGCAGCCTCTCATTATGCATACAACTTACCCAAGATGCCCGGCCCGATAAGTGTCATTTCTGTCCATGGCGACAAGAAAGATGCGCTTATCTGCGCCGACAAGATTTACCGGGATGCAGCAGCTGCGACAGATAGCAAATCACTTGCCGCTGAAGCTCCCGGGGGGAAGAAGAAGACCACTTCGTCCGGCAAGAGCTCTGATGCCTACTCCGGCAAGCGCACCTCTTCGGAGTGCTGCGCTACCGTCGAGGACGCACCATCGAGCTCCACCGGCAAGTGCAAGAAGATGATGGCAGCTCCACCGAAGACCAAGAAGGTGCCCGCCAAGGAGGACGGCACTGGTGGTACCTTCACCATCAGTGCCACGCTTGACCCTAAATAGGAAGGCGAGCTCGTTGCTTTCCTGCGGGCGAATGTCGATGTGTTTGCATGGCAACCTTCTGACATCCCCAGTGTTCCCAGGAAAGTAATTGAGCACCACTTAGCTGTTTGTCCTCACGCCGCCCGTCAAGCAAAAAGTCGAGAAGCGAGCAAAGGAGCGCCAAGAGTTCATTGCAGAAGAGATCAATAAGTTGGAAGCAGCAGGCCTTGTCGGAGGAGTGCTCCATCCCACGTGGTTGGCCAATCCGTAGTTGTATAAGGCAAATGGGAAATGGAGACTTTGTATCGACTTCACAGATGTTAATAAAGCTTGTCCCAAAGACCCATTTCCCTTGCCACGTATAGACCAGATTGTTGACTCCACGGCTGGATGTGATTTGCTTTCATTTCTTGATGCATACTCAGGATACCATCAGATCTTCATGGCAGAAGAGGATGAAGAGAAAACCGCATTCATTACACCATGTGGCACATACTGTTTCATACGGATGCCTTTCGGTTTGAAGAATGTTGGTTCAACGTTTGCAAGAGTAGTCCACGACACTTTTGAGCCCCAAATGCACAGAAATGTAGAAGCCTACATGGATGACATAGTGGTCAAGAGCAAGGACAAAGCAACTCTAGTTCAAGATTTGGATAAGACTTTTGCAAATCTGCGCAAAATCAACCTCAAGCTCAACCCCGAGAAGTGCGTGTTTGGAGTCCCATCCGGCAAGCTTCTCGGGTTCTTCGTGTCTCAGAGGGGAATTGAAGCCAACCCCGACAAGATCAAGGCCATTGAGCAGATTGAAGCACCAAAGCGCGTCAAGGATGTACGAAGGCTTGCCGGTTGCGTGGCTGCTCTCAACAGGTTTATCTCTAGGTCTGCTGAGCGCGCCCTGCCATTTTTCAAGATTTTGAAAAAGGCAGGTCCAATGAAATGGACTCGAAGCGGAGGCTGCGCAGACTTGAAGAGGTACTGTCCTCCACTCCAATACTTGTCGCACCTAGGCCACAAGAGAAGTTGCTGCTATACATAGCGGCGACCAATCAAGTGGTTAGTGTTGCGTTAGTAGCGGAAAGGGAGGCGGATGATGAGCCGCAACCGAGGCGGATGCGTCCAATGACAAGCGAGGGGCTTCACCGACAAGCTCGGTCCCGACAAGGACAGATCTGCGCAGGAGGATTGCGAGAAGATTCGAAAAAGGATGGTGCAGCGCCCGTCTACTTTGTTAGTTCCCTTCTGCAGGGGCTAGGTCAAGGTAGTCTGGTGTGCGAAGTTGCTTCGGCCTCCTCATGGCCTCGAAAAGCTGCGCCATTACTTCCAAGCACATGAGATAACGGTTGTCACTCGCTTTCCCAAGAGGATATTGCAAAATCCAGAAGCAACAGGCAGGATTGTCGAGTGGGCACTGGAACTGTCAAGCTTTGGCCTCAAGTTTGAAAGCACCTCAACTATCCAAAGCAGAGCATTGGTAGAGTTTATAGCAGAATGGACGCCGACGCAAGATGAAGAAATTCCAGAGACGAGCATCCCCGTCAAGGAAGCAAGAAAAGAGTGGCTTATGTACTTTGATGGTGCCTTTTCGCTGCAAGGCGCCGGTGCCGGCGTGCTGCTTATCGCACCCACCGGAGAGCATCTCAAGTACATAGTCCAAATGCACTTTCCCAAGGAGCAAGCAACAAATAATACTACAGAGTATGAAGGTTTGCTTGCCGGTCTCGGGATTGCAGTAGACCTTGGGATCAGGAAGCTTATTGTCAGGGGTGACTCGCAGCTTGTCGTCCGCCAAGTAAACAAAGATTATCAAAGTCCATTGATGGAAGCTTACGTTGACGAAGTGAGAAAGCTAGAAGAGCACTTTGAAGGCCTGCAAATGGAACATGTTCCAAGAACTCAGAATGATATTGCTGATGGCCTGTCAAAGTGTGCTGCACTCAAGTTACCTGTGGAACCAGGAATTTTTGTGCTTAAGCTGACTCAACCAACTGTAACACCATCAACCGGACAAAGCAAGAAGAGGAAGTTGATTTCCGGTGACTACTTTCCGGCAGAGCTCCCTGAAGCCGCCGCCAAGAAGGTCCCCAAAATCAACGCAGATATCGCTGAGGAGCAGTCTGCTCCGACAAGCCCTAGGGTTTGTTTCGTTGAAGCAGACGCTCCCGACAAGTTTTGCTCCGGCAAGCTTGCCGGGGATCATCAAGCTCTGGCTGAGCCGCAGGTTCTTGCCGTAGAAGCTGATGTTCCCGCAGCGGCAGATGTGCCTTTAGTCCTTGTTGTCGAGCCGCAAGCTCCAACATGGGCGCAGCAGATCGTCCATTTCCTTCAGACAGGAGAACTACCCGAAGAGCAAGAAGAAGCGGAAAGAGTAGCCCGGCAGTCAAGTATGTACCAGTTTGTTGACAACATCCTGCATGTAAGAAGACTCAACGGTGTGAAATTGAAGTGTATTTGCCGGAAGATGGACAAAAGCTGTTGGCGGAGATACACGGAGGCATATGAGGTCACCACATTGGCGCAAGAGCACTTGCCGCAAAGCTTTCCGCAAGGTTTCTTCCGGCGGAAGCCCTCCGTGATGCAACTGCACAAGTAACCAAGTGTGAAGCATGCAGTTCCATTCAAAGCGGATACATCACCACTCAAGCTCTCCAGACGATCCCTTTATCCCGCCATTTTCGATGCTGGGGCTCGACATCCTCGGCCCTTCCCCGAAGCTGTCGGGGCTTTGAGTACTTATGCGTCGCAATCAACAAGTTCACAAAGTGGCGGAAGTGGAAGCGATGAGGAAGGTGACAGCACGGTCGGCGATCAAGTTCTTGGTCAATTGTTTGCCGTTTGAGATTCCTAACCGGATCATCACCGACAACGGCACACAATTCACAAGTCGCACCTTCATGCAATCGTCCAAGATCTTGGCGCCAAGGTCTGCTTTATTCATTGCTCATCCGAGAAGCAACGGTCAAGCGAGAGGGCAAATCTTTGAAGTGCTGCGAGGACTCAAGACCAGAACTTTCGACGGGCTGCGTAAGTCGCGGAAGAAACTGGATCGAGGAGCTGCCGGTGGTTCTTTAGTCGATCAGACGACGCCAAATCGAGCCATCGGCGGACACCTTTCGCTCAAGTCTATGGAGCAGAGGCAGTTCTCCCCACGGAACTCAGTATCTGGTCGCCTCGAGTGCTCGCTTATGATGAGCTTGAGCAAGAGCAGCTGCGACAAGATGACGCGTTGCTCCTTGAGGAGGATCGTCTTCAGGCATTTGTCACGAGCTGCTCGTTACCAAAGAAGCTTTGCGCCGCTACCATAGCCGCAAAGTTAGTGCGAGAAGCTTCGAGGAAGGCGACCTTGTTCTTCGGCGCGTCCAATCCGCCAAGAATTCCAACAAGTTGACGCCGAGGTGGGAAGGCCCTTATCGGGTGAAACGAGTCACTAGGCCTGGCGTTGTCCGCCTTGAGACCGAAGATGGCGTTCCGGTGAGCAACTCCTGGAATATAGAGCATCTTCGCAAGTTTTACCCATAGGGCGCGATTGCCGGAACCCGTTCCGGCAACCACCCTTTTGTACAAGTCTTGCCACTGTTGCATGTAATCCTTTGTACAAAGCCAGGCGCAGACCCCGTGCATCAGTAAAGCTCATGTGTTGCGCACAACTTGACAAATGCATGCTTTCATAATCCTTTATGCATGTGTTGTCTAACATTTTGTGCAGCATCCACACCCGGTAAGCAATAACGAGCCACTAGGCTCCATAACTTTATTTTCTCTTCTTTCTTCTCAAAGGAAGGAAGGTCCCTTCGCCCAAAAGTTAGCCGGGGGGGAGGGAGAGGATAATGGTGTGGGCCGCCAAGTGTCGCTCGAGGAAGTATCGCCTTGCCGGGAAGCGAACGACAGAAAAGCTAAGTTGCCAAAGTTTGAGCAATCAGTTTTTAAATTTTTAAGTTATCTTCCTCGAACAATAGTACTTTGTATGGAAAACCTGTGCGCGAAGGAACCAACTCGTAGCTAGTTTGCGCCCTTACTTTGTTTCGAGTCCGCTCAACAACTTAAGTGAGCTGCAACTAGTTGCGACAAGGTTGCTTGTCGGAGGCGGCATCGCCAAAGCGAAGGCCGACGTCCCTTTTCGGCGCTCGCCATGCAAAGGTGCCCGCACCGACAAGTTCCCTAAAAGCGTGGGCACAAACATACAAAGGAAGAAATCGAGTAAAGGAAATAACATTGTGATCGTTTGCCTAAGATAGAGTATATTACAAAATGACTTGTCGCAGATCTAATAAATTGTTCCCCGAACATGGTGCTGCAGCGACAAGGGAAAGATAAACTTAGCGGCCTAGTCTCACGCGGTTGCCATCAACCCTCTTGACCCGCTCACCTGTCCACAATGGGTGCGACAAGGGCCTTGAGCGCTTCAACGTCGGCGATTGGCGGCGAGGACTTGAGGGCGTTGGCGGCCGACGCTGGATTGTGGAAGGCCACCTTCATCAGCACCTTCTGAAGAGCCCCTGCACAGATTTGGCGCGACTCGTGGGCCAGCTGCTTTGGGATCTCCTCCCGAAGGCGCTGGAGAGTCGTCAACACGCTCTTGAAGAACAGGCTGAGCTTGGCACTGGGCTGGAGATGCTCGTCGGTGGAGTATCCGAGATCCACCATCCCCATCTCCATCAGCTCCTGGTCAATGGCGGCGGCAGTATCCACAAGGCCCTCCGTCCAGTGCGTCACGTTCTCCTTGAAGTTGTTGTGGGCGTTCGTGGCATTCGCCAGCAGCTCCTCATTAGCCTTGATCTTCTCCAGCAAACCCACTTCCCGCTCCTTGGCGCCGTCCAGCGTCTCCGTCAGAGTGGACAGCTTCAGCTCAAGATCTTCCTTGGAGTCCTTGGCGGCGTCGAGCTCTTTGATCTTCTCAGCGAGACGGCCCTGCAACTCGCCAAGAGTGTAGGCGTCTTTATCGCGCTCGCGCTTCAGCCCGGTGACCTCCTCGCCGCTCTTCTGGAGGGTGGCCTCCAGCTGCGCCACCCTCGTCTCCAATTCCTTCTTGGCGGCCTCGGCAGCTGCGGCGGCATCCTTTGCCTCCTTGAGTGCTCCGCCAATTGATTGCTCATGCAGCAAGATCTTCCTCATAGCTGCCGAGGTTGATCTTCCGCTGCGCCATGCCACCTTCTTCGCGAAGAGCTTCTGCGGCAAGCCTTTGCTGCTCTTGACCTCGGCCTTCTCCAGGATGAAGGCCGTGCGCTCTTCGGAGAGTTGCTCCCGCTTCTGCTATGTCCCGGAGAGTTTCTTTGTTGGCGCGCCGGAGCTCTTCTGCGCGCTTCTCCATGTCAGCTCCCGCCCTCGCGACAAGTGCCTCCCACGACTCCAGCTTAGCTTGTCGGCGCGGTAGAGCGCGGCAGCTTCTTCAAAGCTGCTCTTCCTCGAACTTCGCCATCGCTGCTGCTTGGCGCGTCAACTAGCGACAGCCAGCCAGTGGAGGCGAGTAGCTCCTCGTCGAAAGTCTCTCCTCGACCGCACCACAGAGCTCGACGCCCATGGAAGCTTGATGAAGACACCGTCGCCGGCCTTCAGATAGGCGCCGGGCTGGGGCTCTTCGGAGCCTGGTGCTGCATCGGTGGCGGAGGGATCGGCGGTCGGCGTGGCGCTGGCGCTCCTGCGCCTCGAGGTCGTCGAGACGATCACTGCACCCTCCCGGCCTCTGCGCCAAGCCTTTGGCGGCCTCCTCGCCGGCGGACCCATCGGCGCCGGCCTCCTCCTCCATGTTGGCGGCGTCATCATTGTTGCCGCGCGCGTCCTCCTCGCCGGCAACCTCAGTCTCCATCGGCTCTCCGGCAGATGGATCTGAAGATCAGAGAAAGAAAAGAACAAGTCAAGCAAATGTTCAAAAAGAAGAACAGAAGAAAAAGAACCCAAGGGAAATTTTCAAGTAAGAAGATTACCTGCAATGGGATCTGTAGCCGCGGTCTCCACCACTGGAGGGTCGTCGGCGCTGCCCCTTGTCGGAGAGGCTCCCCTTGTCGGAGAGGCCTCCCTTGCCGGAGAGCGCTCCCTTGGCGGAGAGTTCTCCCTTGGCGGCGTAGTTGAAGCAGACAGAACTTCGGGAGTGACCTCCGGGGCCTCCTGATGAGGCTACTCTGCTCCTGCACAATTCAACAAGCCAGATATCAGTAAGGAAGGAGCACCCAAGCAAACCTAACCGTAAGAAATAAATCAAATACTTACGCTGGGGGCTGTGCTGGGGGCTGCTCTGATGAAGGGTCGCCGGATCCGGCAAGGGAGTCTTAGACGCGCCTCCACAGCCATGGGGGATCGCCTTCGATGACAACCACCGGGGTCTTGGCTCTCTTCGACGCCCTCTGAGCCAGCGTCCTGAGAAAGGAAAGAGTTCAGAATGAAGCAAATCAGATACAAGACAAAACAGCAATTAGAAGAATTATAAGTACAGCGACAAGATCTTACTCTTCTTCTTCTTCTTCCTCGGAGCTGAGAGCGGAGAAGTCGAATTCCGCTCCACCTCCGGTGCGACGAGCTGGAAGAGTAGGCTCCCTCGGACGCTTGGCGGGTGCGGGAGCCGTGGTCCCCGATGGCCCCGCTCCAGTTGCTGTGGCGGCGTGAGGCGCTCCAGCAACAGAGCTTGCCATGCGGAGAGCGCGGCGCGCGCGCGAGACGGCTGTTGGCCCGTCTGCCGCCCGCCACTTCTCCGGTCTTGCGGAGCCTTCTTGGCGGGCCGCTGGCTCCTCCGTGGCAAGCTACCCGGCGGAGGGGGCCCGGCGGCTCGTTCGGCTCGGCGTCGGGCTCGGCTGCTCCTCCTCGCCGCAAACTCCTCTCGATCGGCAAGGCTTGCCGCCTCGGCTGCCTCTCCTCCTCCACGGTGAACCCAAACACGCCCGCGCAGCAGCTGCTGCCGCCTCCAACCTTGTGGCGTCGCACCATCTCCCCTTTCGGTGGTGTCGCGGGTGAGCCACTTCTGCTCGTCGGTGCGGATCAGCACTTCTTCCAAGTTGTCGAAGAATTGCTGCACGATGTCGTCGGTGGGCTCCTGCCAAGTTGGAGCGATTCCATGGGAATCGAACAACGGCATCATCGCGCGGATGCGGTCAAGCGACGAGTTGTTGCACAAAGGCACGACCCCCCTCGGCAGCATGAACCACTCGGGGCGATCTGGGTCAGGCTTGAACAGCTCCAGCAGCATCGCATCTAGCTCCAAGACAGTGAAGTTCGAGTTGAGGCCCGGACGCAGCCTCATGATGTCCGCCGCGTTTTGGAATTCCCAAGCAGGCCTCCCCCTCTCCTGCAAGGGCGCAATCGGCGGCGAAGGAAATCCGCGCCAACAAAGACCTCAAGATGTCCGGCATGCCTAAGGCGCAAGATCCGGTCACGGCAATCTTCAACTTGGCATCCTCCGGCGCCAAGTTGCTCCAATCGTTGCCAAGACTATGGGATGTTGGCGCAGGCAGTGAAAGGCTGTGGGTTCTCCTCTATAATCCAACACCAATCGGCTCTCCACTCCTCCCACTTGCTGCAAAGCTCTCCTTCCAGATCGCTTCTTTCTTGCCGATCCCGGAGATCCAAGCAATCCTTTGACAGCGGCTCTCCTCTCTCAACACGGGCATGAAGTAGTGGCGGAAGAGGGCTACATTTGGGTGGACTCCGACAAAGTTCTCGAGAGGTGTGTGAAAACCGCCATGGTGAGGACGGCATTGGGGTGAAATCAAGGAGGCGGAGGCCGTATGTGTTCATGATGTCGCAAAAGAATTGGAAAAAGGGGCAGAGCCCGCAGAGAAGAAAAGCGAAGAAGGGATACCCGACGAAACCTTCTCGGATGTGGCGGCGGAGATCACCCTCGTCTTGCTGGTGCGCCTGCGTCTCTGTCGACCGAAGAGGTAGTACAGCTCCCGCAGCTCCTTTGGCGTCGAAAGCAGCGGGTCGAAGGTGACCGCTCCTTCCTTCAGCGCCATGAGCAGCTGCGCCTCGGCCGACTTCACGCCTTTCCCCTTGTCGGCCTTCGGGCCCATGGCGGAGGTGGTGGAGGAGTCCGACAGCGTTGGTGGCGCCGGTGGAAATGGGGAGGGACGGGGCGTCGCTCTCTTCGGATTTGAGAAGAAGGCGGGAGCGGCGGTGGTTTTTGATGTGACAGCAATGGCAAGTGGGCGTCCTGCCCCTGTTTCCCCTGCTTATAAGGAGGGAGAGGGGGCGGGCGTTCCGCTTTTCCCATTAAAGAAAGCCCCCACGATCTCTCCACGACGCCACGTCCGGAGCGTGCTGTTCGTGGGGCACGTGGTGGGTCCGAGGCGAATAACTGCGCGATCTAGGCCGCGCATGCCCGTGCACTGCTTTGGGCCTGGCCCAACAGAGCTCGGCGCTGTGTGTGGCCCAGGCCCGGGGGCTCCTGTCGGTGTACTAGAGTAGGGGTACCCTAGTATCCCGAACTTGTGTACGGGCAGTTGCAGCACCCCGCGGCAGGGCTGGCCTGGTGACCGCCAAGATCCTCAGCGGCTCCCCTGGAGCCATTCAAGAACAAAATATTCAAGGCCCCGGCAAGAGGAGCTTGCCGGGAAGGCCACTCAAGGCACTAAGGAAACAAGGCCCCGGCAAGAGGAACTTGCCGGGAAGGCTCGGTGAGCGACAAGCTTCCCAGTGCGACAAGGTTTCAACCGTGGCAAGGCGCTTGCCGCGGCAGGCAACCTCTCTTCATCTCCGCTCCAGCTCATCCGCCAACGTGTCATCGTGGGGCTACCCAGAACGCGCGTGTCGGCGGGCTGTCGGCCAGCGGAGAGCAGCTATAAGCGGCGCCGACAAGCTTACCATCGTGGCAAACGGTGGTGCACTTGGCGGTCCCTCACAGATGCCTTGTTTAAGCGGCGAGGGCGGGCATTTATTGATTTTGTCCCTTGCCGTCGAGTTAGGTATAGATCATCGTACCTTCGCATGCATCGGTGTACCAACTACTGTTTTTCCATTTGTACCCTCATCTGCGTTGCCACCTGTCGGTGACCCCTTGTGCCTATAAAAGGAGGCCCAAGTGCAACGTATAAAGGGTTCGGCTCCATTCAGTTCATTCGAATCATTCGAGACCACACTCACTTAGGCTAGGTTTTGTAGCTTCCGTTGCTCCCTAGCAAGAACACAACATAATCAACCAAGCAGCAGTAGGAGTATTATCTCTCCGGAGAGCTCCGAAGCTGGGTAAACTGCTCGTGTGCATCGCCTCGATCTGCTCTTTGTGCAATCTCCGCCCCCCATCGAACCACAAGGGGCTCGGTCCGCCAGGTCCCATAGGTGTTCGTGGGTCACAATCAGCTTCCCCGACAGATACCATCTTGGGGCCTTTTCCGGTGCTCCGCCAGAGAGGGAATCGATCACGGAGGGCCTCTACATCAACACCATGGCCTCTCCGATGATGCGTGAGTAGTTTACCATAGACCTTCGGGTCCGTAGTTATTAGCTAGATGGCTTCTTCTCTCTCTTTGGATCTCAATACAATGTTCTCCTCGATTCTCTTGAAGATCTATTCGATGTAACTCTTTTTGTGGTGTGTTTGCCGAGATCCGATGAATTGTGGGTTTATGAACTTGATTATCTATGAATATTATTTGATTCTTCTCTGAATTCTTATATGCATGATTTGATATCTTTGCAAATCTCTTCGAATTATCGGTTTAGTTTGGCCTACTAGATTGATCTTTCTTGCAATGGGAGAAGTGCTTAACTTTGGGTTCAATCTTGCGGTGTCCTTTCCCAGTGACAGCAGGGGCAGCAAGGCACGTATTGTATTGTTGCCATCGAGGATAAAAAGATGGGTTTTATATCATATTGCTTGAGTTTATCCCTCTACATCATGTCATCTTGCCTAATGCGTTACTCCGTTCTTATGAACTTAATACTCGAGATGCATGCTGGATAGCGGTCGATGTGTGGAGTAATAGTAGTAGATGCAGAATCGTTTCGGTCTACTTGACACGGACGTGATGCCTATATTCATGATCATTGCCTTAGATATCATCATAACTATGCACTAGTCTATCAATTGCTCGGCAATAATTTGTTCACCCACAATAATACATGCTATCTTGAGAGAAGCCACTAGTGAAACCTATGGCCCCCGGGTCTACTTTCCATCATATTAATCTTCCTTCAACTAGCTATTTTTATCGCCGTTTATTTTGCAATCTTTACTTTCCAATCTATACAACAAAAATACCACAATATTTATCTTATTATCTTTATCAGATCTCACTTTTGCAAGTGGCCGTGAAGGGATTGACAACCCCTTTATCGCGTTGGTTGCAAGGTTCTTATTTGTTTGTGCAGGTACTAGGCGATTTATGTGTAGTCTCCTACTGCATTGATACCTTGGTTCTCAAAAACTGAGGGAAATACTTATGCTACTTTGCAGCATCACCCTTTCCTCTTTAAGGGAAAACCAACGCATGCTCAAGAGGTAGCAAGAAGGATTTCTGGCGCCGTTGCCGGGGAGATCTACGCACAAGTCAAGGCATACCAAGTACCCATCACAAACTCTTATCCCTCACATTACATTAATTATCATTTGCCTCTCGTTTTCCTCTCCCCCACTTCACCCTTACCATTTTATTCGCCCTTTTTCGTTCATCGCTTTTTGCTTGCTTCTTGTTTGTTTGTGTGTTGGACTGATTGATTGTCACGATGGCTCAAGACAATACTAAATTGTGTGAATTTTCCAATACACAACAATAATGATTTTATTAGCACTCCGATTGCTCCTATTACCGATGCTGAATCTTGTGAAATTAATGCTGCTTTGTTGAATCTTGTCATGAAAGATCAATTTTCTGGCCTTCCTAGTGAAGATGTCGCTACCCATCTAAAAAGATTCGTTTATTTGTGTGATATGCAAAAGAAGAAAGATGTGGATAATTATATTGTTAAATTTAAGCTATTTTCGTTTTCGCTTAGAGATCGTGCTAAAACTTGGTTCTATTCTTTGCCTAAAAATAGTATTGATTCATGGAATAAGTGCAAAGATGCTTTTATCTCTAAGTATTTTCCTCCCGCTAAGATCATCTCTCTCAGAACTGATATTATGAATTTTATGCAACTTGATCATGAGCATGTTGCACAAGCTTGGGAGAGGATGAAATAAATGATACGTAATTGCCATACACATGGTTTGAATTTATGGATGATTATACAAAAAAATTATGTTGGATTGAATTTTGCTCCTAGAAATCTTTTATATTCGGCCGCGGGAGGCACTTTATGGAAATCACTTTAGGAGAAGCTATTAAACTCCTAGATAATATTATGGTTAATTATTCTCAATGGCACGCCAAAAGATCTACTAGTAAAAAGGTTCATGCGATAGAAGTGATTAATGTCTTGAGTGGAAAGATGGATGAACTTATGAAAGTGTTTGCTAATAAGAGTGTTTATTCTGATCCTAATGATATGCCTTTGTCTACTTTGATTGAGAATAATAATGAATCTTTGGATGTGAATTTTGTTGGTAGGAACAATTTTGGTAACAACGTGTATAGAGGAAACTTTGATTCCAGGCCGTTCCCTAGTAATTCCTCTAATAATTATGGTAATTCCTACAACAACTCTTATGGAAATTTTAATAAGATGCCCTCTAATTTTGAGACTAGTGTTAAAGAATTTATGAATTCGCAAAAGAATTTCAATGCTTTGCTTGAAGAAAAATTGCCTAAGATTGATGAGTTGGCTAGGAACGTGGATAGAATTTCTCTTGATGTTGATTCTTTGAAACTTAGATCTATTCGACCTAAGCATGATATCAATGAGTCTCTCAAAGCTATGAGAATTTCCATTGATGAGTGCAAAGAAAGAACTGCTAGGATGCGTGCTAAAAAAGATTGCTTTGTGAAAGCGTGTTCGTCTAGTTTTCATGATAATAATAATGAAGATCTAAAAGTGATTGATGTGTCTCCTATTAAATCTTTATTTCCCAATATGAATCTTGATAATGATGGGACTAGATATGAGTCAACTTTAGTTAAAAGGCGTCCCAATGATTCGGAGTTTTTGGATCTTGATGCAAAAATTGGTAAAAGTGGGATTGAAGAGGTCAAAACTTTACATAGCAATGAACCCACTATTTTGGATTTCGAGGAATTTAAGTATGATAATTGTTCTTTAATAGATTGTAATTCCTTGTTGCAATCCGTGTTAAATTCTCTTCATGCTTATAGTTAAAATAAAGCTTTTACCAAACATATCGTTGATGCTTTAATGCAATCCTATGAAAAAAAGCTTGAATTGGAAGTTTCTATCCCTAGAAAACTCTATGATTAGTGGGAACCTACTATTAAAATTAAGATTAAAGATCACGAATTCTATGCTTTATGTGATTTGGGTGCTAGTGTTTCCACGATTCCCAAAACTTTGTGTGAAGTGCTAGGTTTTCGTGAATTTGATGATTGTTCTTTAAATTTGCATCTTGCGGATTCCACCATTAAGAAACCTATGGGAAGGATTAATGATGTTCTTATTATTGCAAATAGGAATTATGTGCCCATAGATTTCATTGTTCTAGGTATATATTGCAATCCTACATGTCCTATTATTCTTGGTAGACCTTTCCTTAGAACGATTGGTGCAATTATTGATATGAAAGAAGGAAATATTAGATTCCAATTCCCATTAGGCATGGAACACTTTCCTAGGAAGAAAATTAAATTACCTTATGAATCTATTATGAGAGCTACTTATGGATTGCATACCAAAGATGATAATACCTTGATCTATTCTTGTTTTTATGCCTAGCTAGGGGCGTTAAACGATAGCGCTTGTTGCGAGGCAACCCAATTTTAATTTTCTTGATTTTTGTTTCTGTTTAGTAATAAATAATTCATCTAGCCTCTGTTTAGATGTGTTTTTATGTTTTAATTAGTGTTTGTGCCAAGTAGAACCAATAGGATCTTCTTGGGTGATAGTTGTTTGATCTTGCTGAAAAAGACAGAAACTTTACACTCACGAAAATAATTGTTAAACTTCACCAGAACATGATAAATTGCTAATTCGTTTTGTAGTAGATCAATATACAAATTATCCAGGTTATCCTAGTTTTTTAGAATTTTGGGAGTTCCAGAAGTATTCGAACAAATCAGATTGCTACAGACTGTTCTGTTTTGGACAGATTCTGTTTTTTGTGTGTTGTTTGCTTATTTTGATGAATCTATGGCTAGTATCGGGGGGTATGAACCATAGAGAAGTTGGAATACAGTAGGTTTAACACCAATATAAATAAAGAATGATTTCATTATAGTAGCTTAAGGTGGTGGTTTGTTTTCTTATACTAACAGAGCTCATGAGATTTTCTGTTGAGTTTTGTGTTGTGAAGTTTTCAAGTTTTTGGGTAAAGATTTGATGGATTTTGGAATAAGGAGTGGCAAGAGCCTAAGCTTGGGTATGCCCAAGGCACCCCAAGGTAAAATTCAAGGACAACCAAAATCCTAAGCTTGGGGATGCCCCGGAAGGCATCCCCTCTTTCGTCTTCGTCTATCGGTGTCGGTGTACTAGAGTAGGGGTACCCTAGTATCCCGAACTTGTGCACGGGCAGTTGCGGCACCCCGCGGCAGGGCTTGTCGGGTGACCGCCAAGGTCCTCCGTGGTTCCTTTGGGGCCATTCAAGAACAAAGTATTCAAGCCAAGGAGACAAGGCCCCGGCAAGAGGAGCTTGCCGGGAAGGCCAACCAAGGCATCTCAAGGAACTTGCCGCGACGCGCCACGCGTCCCGGCGAGGCTCGGTGAGCGACAAGCTTCCAGACGCGACAAGACAACGACCGCGGCAAGGCGCTTGCCGCGGCAAGCTACCACTCTGTACCCGCGCTCCAAACATCCACCAACGTGTCGCCTCAGGACCTTTCGGTAGCGCGTGGCAGCAAGAGGTCTTGGCCAGCGGTGCGCTGATGGCAAGCGACGCCGACAAGATTGCCATCGTGGCAGCGGTGGCGTCCCCGAC
Organism: Aegilops longissima; assembly: GCA_021605205.1. NCBI lineage: Eukaryota > Viridiplantae > Streptophyta > Magnoliopsida > Poales > Poaceae > Aegilops > Aegilops longissima. The sequence goes on along the minus strand of CM038679.1, from coordinate 307,469,823 downwards.
GGTCCTTTTTGCACTATTTGGGCGACGAGAGCGGGCATTTAATGCCTTGGTCCCCTGCCGTCGTGGTTAGGTATGATACATCGTGCGGTAGTTGTACCAACCGCAATTCCTTTTCCATTTTACCCTTGTCTACGTTGCCACCTGTCGGAGACCCCTTTAGCATGTAAAAGGAGGCCCATGCGCAACGTAGAGGGGGTTCGAAGGCAGAAAAACACTCACGCTCGGTCTCGTTAGCAGCTAGTGTGTACTGTAGCATTCAGCGCTCCCGAGCAAGAACTCAATACACTCGGACATGCAGCAGGTAGGAGTGTTATCTCTCGGAGAGCTCGAAGCTGGGTAAACTGCTCGTGTGTAGCCGCCTCGATCCGCTCTTCGTGCGATCTCCACCCCCGCCGTCATCGAAGGGGCTCGGTCCGCCGGTCCCATAGGTGTTCGTGGATCAGTTTCCCGACATCTTTGTCCGCCTTGAGACCAAGATGGCATTCCGTGAGCAACTCCTGGAACATTGAGCATCTTCGTAAGTTTTACCCGTAGATGCCGGTTGCGGAACCTGTTCCGCAACCACCTTTTGTACAAGTCTTGCCGATGTTGCATGTAATCCTTTGTACGAAGCGGGCGCAGACCCCGTGCATAAGTAAAGCTCATGTGCTCCGCACATCTTGTCAATTTCATGCTTTCTACTTTTTTTTGCATGCGTTATCTGACACTTTGTGCAGCGCCTACCCCCGGTAAGCAATAACGAGCCGTAAGGCTCCATATCTTTATTTTCTCTTCTTTCTCTTTCTCAAAGAAAGGAAGGTTCCCTCGCCCACAAGTTTGCCGGGGGGAAAGGAGAAGATAATGGTGTGGACCAAGCGTCGTTCGAGGAAGTTTCGCCTTACCGGGAAGCAAACGACAGAAAAGCTAAGTTGCTAAAGTTTGAGCAATCAGTTTTAAAAATTTTAAGTTATCTTCCTCGAATGACCGTGCTTTATATGGAAAACCTATGCGCGGAGGAACCAACTCGTAGCTAGTTGCGCCCTTACTTTGTTTCGAGTCTGCTCAACAACTTAAGTGAGCTGCGACTAGTTGCGACAAGGTTTCTTGTCGGTAGCGGCACCGCCGATGAGGGTCTTGACGTCCCAGCTTTCAGCCATGACTAAGGTGCTGCTACGACAAGTTCCCTAAAAGCGTAGGGTAAACATACAAAGGAAGGAATCAAGTAAAGGAAATAACATAGCAATCGCCACCCGAAATAGAGTCATATTACAAGATAGCTTGTCGCAGCTCTAACAGATTGTTCTCATAACATGACTAGCAGCGACAAGAAAAAGAGAAAATGGGCGGCCTAATCTACGCGATCGCCCTCAACCCTCTTGATCCCGCTCACCTTGTCCACAATGGGTGCGACAAGGGTCTTGAGCGCTTCCAGATCAGCATCCGGCGGCAAGGTCCTAAGGACGTTGGTGAGGTTGAGGCCTGGGTTGCGGAAGGCCACCTTCACCAACCTTTGAAGAGCTCCAGCAGATCTGGCGCGACTCGTGGCCATCTGCTTTGGGATCTTCTCCGGAGTCGCTGGAGGGCCGTCGCCACGCCTTTGAAGAACAAGCTGAGCTTGGCGCTGGGTTGGAGGTGCTCATCGGAGGAATACCGAGATCCTCCATCCCGGCTGCGTGAGCTCCCCGTCGATGGCTGCGGCAACATCCACGAGACCCTCGGTCCAAAGCTCCACATTCTCCCTAAAAGTGTTACAGGCGGCAGCGGACTTCGCCAGCCAGCGCCTCGTCGGCCTTGATCTTCTCCTTCAAGGCCACCTCCTGCTCCCTGGCGCCGTCCAACATGTTGGTCAAAGTAGTCGGCTTCAACTCAAGATCTGCGTTGGAGTCCTTGGCGGCGCTAAGCTCCTTGCTCCTCTCGGCGAGGCGACCTGCAGCTCGCCAAGGGTGTGGCGTCCTTCTCGCCACGCTTGGCGCAGCAAGCTCCTCGCCGCTCACCTTGAGATCGGCCTCCAGCTGCATCACCTTCGTCTCCAGCTCCTTCTTGGCGGCCTCGGCAGCTGCGGCAGCATCCTTTGCTTCCTTGAGAGCCCCGCCGAATGTTTGCTCGCGCGCGGCAAGCTCCTCCTCGTGGCTGTCAAGGTTAACCTTCCGCTGCGCCAACTCGCCTTCCTGCGCAGACAGCTTCTCGGCAGCAAGCCGCTGTTGCTCTTCAACTTCAGCCTTCTCGAGGAGGAAGGCTTTACGCTCCTCGGTGAGTTGCTCCCGCTCCTTTGCCAGGGACCGGAGAGCTTCCTGGTTGAGGCCCCGGAGCTCCTCCGTGCGCTTCTCGATTTCCACTCCCGCCTTCGCGACAAGCGCTTCTCAGGATACCAGCTTGGCCTATCGGGCACGGTAGAGCGACAACAGCTTCCGCAGCAGCTGCTCCTCCTCAGGCTCGCCGCTTCTTTGCTGTCCGTGGCGTCGACCAGCGTCGGCCAGCGAGGCGAGCAACTCTTCATCAAAGATTTCTCCTTCGATCGGCGCCTCGAGGCTCGATGCCTGGGAGCTTGATGAAGACGCCATCGCCGCCTTCAAATAGGCGCCGGGCTGGGGCTCTTGAACTGGCAGCTGCAGCAGCGAAGGATCGGCGGTCGGCGTGGCGCTGGCGCTCCTGCGGCCTCGGGGCCGTCGGTCGATCGCGGACCCTCGCCATCTTCTGCGGCGGCAGCTTTGGCGGCCTCTCCGCGGCGGGATCATCAGCGCCGGCTTCTTCTTGGTGACAATGGCGTCGTCGGTATTGCCGCTGCGTTCTCCTCGCCGGCGACCTCGGTTTCCATCGGCTCCGTGGCGATGGACTGACGACCGGAAAAGGAAGAAAAGTCAAGCAAATATTCAAAAGAAAATCAGAAGAAGAAGAACCCAAGGGAAGTTTTCAAGCAAGTGGATTACCTGTACTAGGATCTACAGTCATGGTCTCCGCCACCAGGGGGTCGCTGGTGTTGTCCCTTGCCGGAGAACGCCTCTTCTTTGGAGAATTCTCCTTGCTGGGAATCCTCCTTGGCGGTGTAGCCAAGCAGATGGCATGCCGGGCGGCTTCCGGCACTCTGGTGAGACTGCTCTGCTCCTCGAAACCAATAGTCAGATGTCAGCAAAGAAAGAGCACCCATGCGCGCCTAACAGCAGGAAGTAAACCATATACTTACGTTGGGGGCTGCGCTGGGGCTGCTGAGAATAGTTGCGGGTCCGGCAAGGTGGTCTCGGACACACCCCTGCTGTCATGGGGGTTCGTCCTCGATGACAATCACGGGACCTTGGCTCTCTTCGCCGCTCTCCGGGCGAGTCCCGAAAATGAATGGGTTCGAGTAAAGCAAATCGGATACAAGACAAAACAACAAGAATTGAAGAACTACAAGTACAGACAAAGAATCTTACTCTTCCTCTTCCTCGTCGGAGCTGTGCGCGGAGAGGTCAAGTCCGCCCACCTTGGTAGCGACAAAGGCGGAGGAGAGGTTCCTTAGCCGCTTGGCGGGAGCGAAGCGGTGGTCCGGGAGGGCCCGCTCCGATTACCGCAGCGGCGTGAGGTGCTCCAGCAACAAGATGCTTGCCACGGTGGAAGCCAGCGTCGCGCGGCGGGCTGTTGACCCGTCTGCCGCCCGCTTCGTCCCCGGCCTTGCGGAGACGCCTTCTTGGTGGAGCTGGGGGCTCCGCTTGCGGCGAGCTGTCTGAAGGTGAGAAAGAGGAGGAGTCGATCTTCAACGAGTCGCTCGCGCCCTCGGCGGGCTCGCTCGACTCAGCTTCAGGCCCGACAAGCTCTCCCTCGCCGGCAAGCTCCTCTCGCTCGGCAAGGCTTGCCGCCTCTGCTGCCTCTGCCTCCTCCACGGTGAATCCAAACTCGCCACGGGCAGCGCTGCGCCGCCTCTTCCGGCCCTAGTGGTGATGCGCTGCATCTCCGCGCCGGTGGTGTCGCGAGTAAGGCTCTTACATTCATCGGAGCGGTGGCATTTCTACCAAGCCGTCAAAGAACTCATGCACGACGTCGTCTGCAGGCTCTTGCCAAGTTGGGACAATTCCATGCGAATCGCACAAAGGCATCATTGCACGGATGCGCCAAACGAGGAGTTGTTGCACGGCGGGCGACACCCTCGGCAACCTGAACGCCGGGATGTTGAGGATCGTGCTTGAACAGTTCCAGAGCATCGCGTCGGTTCCTGTGACAGTGAAGTTGAAGTTGAGGCCCGGGCGCAGCCTCATGATATCCGCCGCATTCTGGAACTCCCAGGCGGGTCTCCTCCTCTCCTGCAGGGGGGCGATGCGGCGGCGAAGAAAATCTGCGCCAACGGCGCCAACGGTGAGCCCGGCAAGCCTGAGGCGCAGGATCCGGGTGACGGCAATCTTCAGCCTATCGTCTTCCGGGGCCACGTTGCTCCAATCGTTGCCGCGCGCTACTGGGGTTTGGCGCTGGGCGGTAAATGGCTGCGGGTTCTCCTCGACAATCCAGCACCAGTCTGCTCTCCACTCATCCCACTTGCTGCGGAGCTCTCCCTCCAGATAAGCTTCCTTCTTGCTAGTTCTCGAGATCCAGGCGATTCCACCGGATAAAGGCTCCCCTCTCTCAACTCGGGGCATAAAGAAGTGACGAAAAAGAGCTACATTTGGATAGACTCCGACAAAGTTTTCGCGGAGATGTGCGAAAACTGCCATGGTCGGAACGGCGTTAGGGTGAAGTCAAGGAGGCGGAACCCGTAGGTGTTCATAATGTCATAGAAAAACTCAGAGAAAGGCGGGCAGAGCCTGCAGTAGAAGAACAACGCAAAGAAGGGATATCCATTCGAGCCGCCTCGGCGGCAGTGGGAGTACCTTCGTCGCGGATGCGCTCGCGTCTCCGTCGACCGAAGAGGTAGTAATACTCCCTCGGATCCTTCAAGCGGCGAGCTGAGGGGGAAGGTTGCCGCTCCTTTCGCGGGCCATGAGCAGCTGCCTCGGCCGACTTCACAACCTTCCCGGCTTTGAGCCATGGCGGAGGTGGTGAGAGAGATCGGCGGTGTTGGTGGTGCTGGTGGCGATGGGGGGCGGAGCGCTGCTCTCTTTTCAGCTTTGGGAAGAAGGGGGGAGCGGCGGAGGTTTTTGAATTGGAATAGCAACCGACGAGATGGGTGAACTGCCCTGTTTCCCCGCTTATAAAGAGGGAGGCGGGCGTTCCGTCTTCTCAATAAAGAAACCACCCACGATCTCTCCCACGACGCCGCATTCGACGCGTGCCATTCGAGGAGGGCACGGTGGATCTGAGTGAGATCTGGCGTAACCCGGGCGCGCGTGCCGTGCCTGTTTTGGGCACTGCCCAACAGCCTCGGCACCATGTGTGGCCCAGCCGGGGCTCTGTCGGTGTACTAGAGTAGGGTACCCTAGTATCCCGAACTTGTGCACGGGCGATTCTGCACCAGCGGCAGGGCTTGCCGGTGACCGCCAAGGTCCTCCGTGGTTCCTTTGGGGCCATTCAAGAACAAAGTATTCAAGCCAAGGAGACAAGGCCCGGCAAGAGGAGCTTGCGGAAGGCCAACCAAGGCATCTCAAGGAACTTGCCGCGACGTGCCACAGCGTCCGGCGAGGCCCGGTGAGCGACAAGCTTCCGGACGCGACAAGACAACGATCATGGCAAGGCGCTTGCCGCGACAAACTACCACTCAGACCGCGCTCCGGCACATCCACCAACGTGTCGCCTCGACCTTTCGGTAGCGTGTGGCAAGAGGTCTGTGCAGCCAGCGGTCTTGTGATGTGGCAAGCGACGACACAAGATTGCCATCGTGTGGCGGTGGCGTCCCGACGGTCCTTTTTGCACTATTTGGGCGGCGTGACGGGCATTTAATGCCTTGGTCCCCTGCCGTCGAGGTTAGGTTTGATACACGTGCGGTAGTTGTACCAACCGCAATTCCTTTTCCATTTTACCCTTGTCTCGTTGCCACCTGTCGGAGACCCTTTAGCATGTAAAAGGAGGCCCATGCATAGCGTAGAGGGGGTTCAAGGCGAAAAACACTCACGCTCGGTCTCGTTAGCAGCTAGTGTGTACTGTAGCATTCAGCGCTCCCAAGCAAGAACTCAATACACTCAGACATGCAGCAGTAGGAGTGTTATCTCTCCGGAGAGCTCCGAAGCTGGGTAAACTGCTTGTGTGCTTCACCTCGATCCGCTTTTCGTGCGATCTCTGCCCCCCGCCGAACCGAAAGGGGCTCGGTCCGCCGGTCCCATAGGTGTTCGTGGATCAGTTTCCCCGACAATCGGTAACTTTACTTGAGGCTATATTTTTATTCACCACATGATATGTGTTTTGCTTGGAGCGTCTTGTATGATTTGAGTCTTTTCTTGTTAGTTTACCACAATTATCCTTGTTGTACACACCTTTTGGAGAGACACACATGAATCAGAATTTATTAGAATACTCTATGTGCTTCACTTATATCTTTTGAGCTAGATAATTTTTGCTCTAGTGCTTCACTTATATCTTTTAGTGCACGGTGGTGGTTATATTTTATAGAAATTATTGATCTCTCATGCTTCACTTATATTATTTTGAGAGTCTTTTAGGACAGCACGGTAATTTGCTTTGGCTATAAAATTAGTCCTAATATGATAGGCATTCAAGATGGGTATGATAAAAACTTTCATATAGAGTGCATTGAATACTTTGATACTTGATAATGGTTTTGAGATATAAAGGTGGTAATGTTAGAGTCATGCTAGTTGGGTAATTGTGAAATTGAGAAATACTTGTGTTAAAGTTGGCGAGTCTTGTAGCATGCACATATGGTAAATGTTGTGTGACAAATTTGAAGCATGGGGTGTTCTTTGAGTGCTTTCCTTATGAGTGGCAGTCGGGGACGAGCGATGGTCTTTTCCTACCAATCTATCCCTCTAGGGGCATGCATAGTTGTACTTGCTTCGAGGGCTAATAAACTTTTGCAATAAGTATATGAGTTCTTTATGACTAATGTGAGTCCATGGATCATACACACTCTTACCTTTCTGCAATTTGCTAGCCTCTACGGTACCGTGCATTGCCCTTTCTCACCTTGAGAGTTGGTGCAAACTTCGCCGGTGCATCCAAACCCAGTGATACGATACGCTCTATCACACATAAGCCTCCTTATATCTTCCTCAAAACAGCCACCGTAGCTACCTATTATGGCATTTCCATAGACATTCCGAGATATATTGCCATGCGACTTTCCACCGTTCCATTCATTATGACACGCTCCATCATTGTCATATTGCTTTGCATGATCATGTAGTTGACATCGTATTTGTGGCTAAGCCACTTTCATAATTCTTTCATACATGTCGCTCTTGATTCATCGCATATCCCGGTACACCACCGGAGGCATTCACATAGAGTCATATTTTTGTTCTAGTATCGAGTTGTAACATTGAGTTATGAGTAAATAAAAGTGTGATGATCATCATTATTAGAGCATTGTCCCATGTGAGGAAAGACTATGGAAAAAAAGGGAGGCCAAAGAAGCCCAAATTAAAAAAAGAGGCCAAACAAGCCCAAATAAAAAAAGAGGCCAAAGAAGCCCAAACAAAAAAATGAGAAAAAAAGAGAGAAGGGACAATGTTACTATCCTTTTTCCACACTTGTGCTTCAAAATAGCACCATGATCTTCATGATAGAGAGTTTCTTATTTTGTCACTTTCATATACTAGTGGGAATCTTTCATTATAGAACTTGGCTTGTATATTCCAATGATGGGCTTCCTCAAAATGCCCTAGGTCTTCATGAGCAATCAAGTTGGATGCACACCCACTTAGTTTCTTTTGATGAGCTTTCATACACTTATAGCTCTAGTGCATCCATTGCATGGCAATCCCTACTCCTCGCATTGACATCAATTGATGGGCATCACCATAGCCCGTTGATTAGCCGCATCAATGTGAGACTTTCTCCTTTTTTTCTTCTCACATAACCCCCATCATCATATACTATTCCACCTATACTGCTATATACATGGCTTGCGCTCATGTATTGTGTAAGGGTTGAAAAGGTTGAAGCGCGTTAAAAAGTATGAACCAATTGCTCGGCTTGTCATCGGGGTTATGCATAATGGGAGCATTTTGTGTGACAAAAATGAAGCATGGCCAAACTATATGATTTTGTAGGGATGAGCTTTCTTTCGCTATGTTATTTAGATAAGACATAATTGCTTGGTTAGTATGCTTGAAGTATTACTATTTTATGTCAATATTAAATTTTTATCTTGAATCTTTTGGATCTGAACATTCATGCCACAATAAAGAGAATTACATTGAAAATTATGTTAGGTAGCATTCCACATCAAAAATTATGTTTGTATCATTTACCTACTCGAGGACGAGCATGAATTAATCTTGGGGATGCTTGATACGTCTCCAACGTATCTTTAATTTTTGATTGCTCCATGCTATTATATTATATGTTTTGGATGTTTAATGGGCTTTAATATACCTTTTTATATTATTTTTGGGACTAACCTATTAACCGAAGGCCAGTGCAAATTGTTGTTTTTTTTTGCCTATTTCAGTGTTTCGTAGAAAAGGAATATCAAACGGAATGAAACCTTGCGAGGATCATTTTTGGAACAAACGCAATCCAGGAGACATGTAGTGGAGGTCAAGAAAGGCACGAGGAGGCCACGAGACAGGAGGGCGCGCCCCAGGGAGGTGGGGCGCGCCCCCCACCCTCATGGGCCCCTCGCAGCTCCACCGACCTACTTCATTCGCCTATATATACTCTTATACCCTGAAACCTTCGGGGAGAGCCACGAAACACTTTTTCCACCGCCGCAACCTTCTGTACCCGTGAGATCCCATCTTGGGACCTTTTCCGGCGCTCCGCCGGAGGGGGAATCGATCATGAAGGGCCTCTACATCAACACCATGGCCTCTCCGATGATGCGTGAGTAGTTTACCACAGACCTTCGGGTCCATAGTTATTAGCTAGATGGCTTCTTCTTTCTCTTTGGATCTCAATACAAAGTTCTCCTTGATTCTCTTGGAGATCTATTCGATGTAACTCTTTTTGCGGTGTGTTTGCCGAGATCCGATGAATTGTGGGTTTATGAACTTGATTATCTATGAATATTATTTGATTCTTCTCTGAATTCTTATATGCATGATTTGATATCTTTGCAAATCTCTTCAAATTATCGGTTTAGTTTGGCCTACTAGATTGATCTTTCTTGCAATGGGAGAAGTGCTTAGCTTTGGGTTCAATCTTGCGGTGTCCTTTCCCAGTGAGAGCAGGGGCAGCGAGGCACGTATTGTATTGTTGCCATCGAGGATAAAAAGATGGGGTTTATATCATATTTCTTGAGTTTATCCCTCTACATCATGTCATCTTGGCTAATGCGTTACTCCGTTCTTATGAACTTAATACTCGAGATGCATGCTGGATAGCGGTCGATGTGTGGAGTAATAGTAGTAGATGCAGAATCGTTTCGGTCTACTTGACACAGACGTGATGCCTATATTCATGATCATTGCCTTAGATATCATCATAACTATGCACTATTCTATCAATTGCTCCGTAGTAATTTGTTCACCCACCGTAATACATGCTATCTTGAGAGAAGCCACTAGTGAAACCTATGGCCCCCGGGTCTACTTTCCATCATATTAATCTTCCTTCAACTAGCTATTTCTGTCACCGTTTATTTTGCAATCTTTACTTTCCAATCTATACAACAAAAATACCAAAAATATTTATCTTATTATCTTTATCAGATCTCACTTTTGCAAGTGGCCGTGAATGGATTGACAACCCCTTTATCACGTTGGTTGCAAGGTTCTTATTTGTTTGTGCAGGTACTAGACGATTTGCGTGTAGTCTCCTACTGCATTGATACCTTGGTTCTCAAAAACTGAGGGAAATACTTACGCTACTTTGCTGCATCACCCTTTCCTCTTCAAGGGAAAACCAACGCATGCTCAAGAGCTAGCACCTTTCCAGTCAGAATGCCTGTAGGGTTAAGGCAGATGGCATGGGTCCAAGTTTTCGTAGAAGATTTTCGCTGCTTTGTTTTATTTGTTGTTTATCCCCAGAGGCCCTATCTATGTAAGATTTGACCATAATGGTCCTATTTATGTAAGGCGCTATGTAATGGATGTAAACTCTTGATATTCAGTCTGTTGTGTACGGTCAGCACTGATCCTTGGGATCAATATGCACGTACAAACGGTGGCATCGACTTTATAAGTCGGGGTCCCCACATACTCCGACAAAATTTGCGCACATATGTGCGAAGACGGACATGCAAGTCATGGAGTTCGGTGTGAAGTCAAGGAGGTTGAACCCGCAAGTGTATATGACCTCAACGAAGAAATCTGAGAACAGGGAGCAAGCCTGCAATAGAAATACACGGTGAAGAAAGGGTAGTTTTCCCGCTGGGTTTCATGGAGCCGGGAAGAACCAATGGTGTGGGATGGGCCGTCGTTCCCCTCCCCCACATGAGTGAGTACCGCGCTACCAAATCCTCCTGCTTTAGCACTGGCGCGAAGACGACGTTGTTCCTCCGCAGCGCCGCCATCTCTTTCCTCCTGTCCTCAGCCTCTGAGGGGGTTACATTCTTGGCCTTGCCCTGGACCTTCTTGGGTGCCAGAGTGGTCAACAAGGATGTGGATTTCGTGGGGGTGGATTGAGGAATAGCGCGGCGGGGCGGCGGGTGGAAGGAGCGGAGTGCTTTGTTCTTGCGCGTGGAGGAAGATGAAGGAGGTGGCTGCTAGATTGGGAGCGGAAGGGGGTAAATGAGCAGCGCCTCTCACAGTTTCCTTATTATGGGGAAGGCACGGAGGCTGGCTCCTTTCCATCCTACGTGGTTGCACTTTTCAGGCGCACTGCCCCCTGCAGCCATTTCGTTCCACCTCTCCCACGTTCCACATTTAATGCGCATCGTGGGGGCGTGATAAAAGAGAAGATTACAACAGCTATTCCCTGCCATGCGTGCATGTGCACTGTTTGGGCCTAGCCCAACGACGCCTCGCATGCGTGTACGGTCCAGGCCCGGGTGCTCCTCTTAGTGTACTAAAATAGGGGTCCTTTAGTACCCCAGACTTGTGCACAGGTACTTGTAGCCCTCCGGACGACAAGGGCTTCCCATAGGATAACTCAACCCAAGCCTCACCTCTTGGTCACCAAGACCGTTAAGAAGACCTCGAGGCAAGTCATCAACAATTACTAAGTTAGCACTGAAGATCAAGACCTCAGTTGCTAGCAAGCTTCGCACCGGCAAGCCAAGACTCGGCAAGCGCCTTACCCGAAACATCTCCCTCTCACCCTTCGGCCACTCCACCTCATCTACCGGCTAATGACTTGTCAAGGTGAGGTGTTGAGCGGGCAGGTGGCCTAAGGGGGGTCAACAAGACGCGTGTCGGTACCTCTCATGCAAATCAACTTTATTGATACCTGTATAGTCGACGTGTCAAGAAGATAGGTTCATCCACGTCGACGGCACAGGAGAGACACATTTTGCCGAAGGATGGCCACCAGCTCACGGAGCATTAAATGCCCTTGTCCTACTCCGACAGGATTAGGTTGGATAGCATCAGGACTACTATTCACATGCTTGTAATGACCATGTTGCCACTGTGGTGACCCCTTTTCGTCTATAAAAGGAGGCCCATGGCTACCTTGGCACGGGTCGAGACCCTGCTCACGCTTACACAGTAGTTGCACCTTGCTAAAGCTCATGGGGGCGTATCCGTATTCGCTGGAGTAGGGGAACGGACTCGTGAAGGAAATGATCTTTATATGGAAATGAAAGAATCCGGAGTAATTATTGAAAAAAATATTGAGGAATCAAAGGTAGCTCTAGTCTATGGCCAAATAAATGAACCACCGGGAGCTCGTGTGAGAGTTGGTTTAACTACCCTAACTATGGCGGAATATTTCCGAGATGTTAATAAGCAAGACGTGCTTTTATTTATCGATTGCTCATGTTTTTCCGGTAGGCTGCACTTGTAACTTGAGCCCCAAGTCAAGCCACCCAAACATAGGAGTAGGGTTTTACGCCTCCCCAGCGGCCCGAACCTGACAAACTCCCGCATGTGAACTAATGGATTTGCTCTCTGTGCATTGTTGATAACCCTAGCTGAACTGCAAAGGGATCACCGTCGATCCCATAGATCGTCGTACTTCGACAAGTAATACTAGAGCACTTAAACCCTCTAAACAAATTATAGTGGAACCTAATATTGCTATGGCTAAAGATCTCTTCGTTCATAATATTGATGGGCATGTTATTTACTTCTATGATGAAGCTGCTAGAATTGCTAAACCTGCTAGAAATGAACAAGATATAATAGATAAGAATAAGCCAGTAGTTGGCAAGCCTATTGTTTCTGTTAAAATTGGAGATCACTGCTATCATGGTTTATGTGACATGAGTGTAGTGTGAGTGATATTCCATTTACTTTATATCAAGATATCAAGAATGATATTGCTCCTGCTGAGATTGAGGACATTGATGTTACTATTAAGCTTGGGAATAGAGATACTATTTCACCACTTGGGATTGTTCTAGATGTTGAAGTAATGTGTGGTAAGATCAAATCCCATACTGATTTCTTAGTACTTGGTTGACAACAAGATAATATTTGTCCCCTTATATTTGGCAGGCCTTTCTTGAATACCGTTATTGCTGAAATTGAGTGTGTTAAAGAAAAGGTTAGAGTTAATTTTGGTGATGTATCTCATGAGTTTAAATTCTCTATGTTTCTATTGTCTAGTAAAGATGAAATTATTGGACTTGCTTCTATTGTTGTACCTCCTACTGATCCTTTAGAAAAATATTTGCTAGACCATGAGAATGATATACGTATGAATGAAAGAAATGAAATAGATGAGATATTGTTTAAACAAGCACCAGTCCTTAAACATAATTTGCCTTTCAAAACTCTTGGAGATCCTCTTCCACGTAAGAGTGATCCTGTGTTTCAATTAAAAAATTACATGATACACTGAAATATGCTTATCTTGATGAAAACAAGATATATCCTATTATTATCAATGTTAACCTTTCAAAGCATGAAGAAAAGAGATTACTGATAACTCTGAGGAAGCACCATGCTGCTATTGGATATAATCTTGACAATCTTAGGGAATTAGTCCCACTTTATGTCAGCACAAGATTAATATGGAGCCTGGTGCTAAACTAGTCGTCGATCACCAACGTCATTTGAATCCTAAGATGAAGGATGTGGTAAGAACTGAAATATTAAAGCTTCTAGAAGCAAGTATAATTTATCCCATAGCTGATAGTAGATGGGTAAGTCATGTTCACTGTGTCCCTAAGAAAGGAGGAATTACCGTTGTTCCTAATAATAAAAATGAACTTACCCCACAAAGAATTGTAACTGGTTATATGATATGGTAATTGATTTCAGGAAATTAAATAAAGCTACTAGAAAATATCATTACCCATTGCCTTTTATTGATCAAATGTTTGAAAGATTATCTAAGCATACATAGTTTTGTTTCCTTGATGGATATTCTGGTTTTTCTCAAACACCTATGTCAAAAGAAGATCAAGAGAAAACTACTTTTACTTGTCCTTTTGGAACTTATGCTTATAGACGTATGCCTTTTGGTTTATGTAATGCACCTGCTACAGTTCAAAGATGTATGACTGCTATATTCTCTGACTTTTGTGAAAAGATTGTTGAGGTATTCATGGATGATTTTTCCGTTTACGAGACTTCTTTTGATGATAGCTTGAGCAACCTTGATCGAGTTCTGCAGGGATGTGAAGACACTAATCTTGTCTACAAGTGCCACTTTATGGTGAATGAAGGTATAATACTTGGGCATAAAATTTCTGAATGAGGTATTGAGGTAGATAAAGGTAAGGTTGATGGAATTGAGAAAATGCCATGCATTCCATGGTCATGCTGGTTTCTATAGAAGATTCATCAAAGATTTCTCTAAGATTTCTAGGAAGCTAACTAATATCCTTCAAAAAGATGTTCCATTTGCTTTTGATGATGATTGTATAGAAGCCTTTGAAATACTTAAGAAAGCCTTAATTTTTACACCTATTATTCAACCACCTGATTGGAACCTACCCTTTGAAATTATGTGTGATGCTAGTGATTATGCTATTGGTGTTATTCTAGGTGAAGGAGTTGATAAGAAATTGAATGTTATTCATTATTATGGTAAGACTCTAGACAGTGCTCAAGGAAATTATGCTACTACCGAGAAAGAATTTTTAGCAATTGTATTTGAATGTGATAAATTTAGACCCTATATTGTTGGCTCTAAAGTTACCATTCATACTAATCATGTTGCTATTAAATATATTATGGAAAATAAAGATGCTAAACCTAGATTAATTAGGTGGGTATTATTATTACAAGAGTTTGATTTGCATATTGTTCATAGAAAGGGAGCTGAGAATCCTGTAGCAGATAACTTCTCTAGGATGGAAAATGTTCTTGATGACCCACTTCCTATTGATGATAGTTTTCCTGATGAGCAATTAGGTATTATAAATGCTCCTCATATGCTAATTACATTGTTGCTAAATATATACCACATAGTTTCACATAACAACAAAAGAAAAAGTTCTTCTTTGATTTAAGACATTACTTTTGGGATGACCCACATCTATATAAAGGAGTAGATGGTGTTATTAGACATTTTGTACCTGAGCATGAACATGAACAAGTCCTACGGACGTGTCACTCTGAGGCTTATGGAGGGTGCCATGCTAGAGACAGAACTGCACATAAGGTATTACAGTCTGGTTTTTATTGGCCTACTCTCTTCAAGGATGCACGCAAGGTTGTATTATCTTGTGATGAATGTTAAAGAACTAGCAATATTGGTATACGTCAGGAAATGCCTTTGAATTATTCACTTGTTATTGAACCATTTGATGTTTGGGGTTTTCATTATATGGGACCTTTTCCTTCCTGTAATGGGTATACTCATATTTAAGTTGCTATTGATTACATTACTAAGTGGGTGGAAGCTATTCCAACTAGTAGTGCTGATAATAAAACCTCCATTAAAATGCATAAAAAAGTTATTTTCCCAAGGTTTGGTGTCCCTAGATATTTAATGACGGATGGTGGTCCAGATTTTATTCATGGTGTTTTCCGTAAACTTCTTGCTAAATATGATGTCAAGCATAGGATTGCATCACCTTATCATCCTCAGTCTAGTGGTCAAGTTGAATTTAACAATAGAGAATTTTCAAATGACTGTTAATAGATCCAGAAAGAATTGGTTTAAGGACCTTGATGATGCACATTGGGCTTATAGAACTTCTTATAAAAACCCTATGGGAATATCTCCATATAAAATGGTCTGTGGAAAAGCATGTCATGTACCTCTTGAGTTAGAACATAAATCTTATTAGGCAATAAAAGAACTTAATTATGATTTCAAACTAGCCATGAAAAGAGGTTATTTGATATTAGCTTATTAAACGAATGGAGGACAAAAGCTTATGAAAGTGATAAGTTATTTAAAGAAAAATGTTAAAAGATGGCATAACAAAAGAATCCAAAAACGGGAATTTAAAGTAGGGATCAAGTTCTGTTATACAATTATCGTTTCAAATTCTTTGCAGGAAGGCTTCTCTCTAAATGGGAAGGACCATATATCATCAAAGAAGTATATCGCTTTGGAGCTATCAAGATCAACAACGTTGAAGGCACCAATCCGAGAGTTGTTAATGGGCAATAACTAAACATTATATGTCAGGTATGCCCATTAATGTTGAACTAATATTATTCAAGTAATGACACCGGAGGAGCACATAGAAGAGACCTTCTAGAACGCTCCAAAACCCTGAAAAGGAATAGGTATGTGGTATGATAAGTAAACGGACTCCAAAAGTTCCATAAAAGTACTTTTGTTAGTTTTGGAATATAAAAAATTAGAAAATAATAAACAATAAGGAAAGTTGGATGCGACAAGCCCAGGGGGCACGCCCTACTCCTTGGGCGCGCCTCCCGAGCTTGTGGCTCCCTCATGGACTTTCCGGACACCGTTTTTCTTCATATTACTTATCGTGCACGAAAAAATGTCATTATATACTCTCAGATGTTTTGACCACCGTATCGCAAGTTTCTCCTCTGTTCTTGTTTCGGGCTGTTTTTTTTTTGACAAATCTAGATCGCCATGGCGCCTCCAAGTTCATCCAAGGACAAGTTCTACGAGAAGTTCATCAACCCCTACCTTCCAGAGGTGAGGAAACACCCTCAAGCCATTGAGATGCGTGAAGGGGTGCTTCACTTCCGGGATGTTCAAGGGCCCAAGAGGGACAGAAGCGAGATGGCTAGGCTCAAAGCTGTGGAGTAGGAGATCTTCAAGTGCCAAGGGATGGTGGAGCGCAGGCTTAGCGCCAACCACTCCATGATCACATAATTCATCCGTGAGCACAAAGTGGACAACAAGGATATTGGGGACGCCATCTTCAAGTTCAATGACCGAATTGGTCATATTCAGGCTCAAATCTATGACTTGCAGAACCAAAATTTTGAGTATGAAGCCATCTTTAAAAGTATGAGTTTAGCTGCAAGTTTCAGGACCCCGGAGACATGTTCATCCTTCTATGATGGAGAGTCCATGCCTTGGAAGCCGGAGGACAAGCCTACCACCTCATCACCATCATCACCAAAGAAAGACACTTGAGTACACGGGTATGGGCACCACCCTTTGCTAGTTCCAAGCTTGGGGGGGGGGTGCCCCGGTATCTTATCACCATCACTTTTATCATGATTATCTATCTTAGTTCGATCCTTAGTTATTTCGTGATTTAGAATAATAAAGTTTTAGTATGATCTAGTTTCGAGTGCTTGTTTCGTGATCTATGTATCTATGTAATAGTGTGAGAGTTATATAATCAAGAGTAGTTTGAGTTTGCTTTACCTTTTTGTTTCAATCTTAGTAATGAAGTAAATAATGAAAAGATCATTTTCTAATCCCATGGGATTAATGACTTCACATAAAACAAGTATAGTCGATAAAATTTGTTGGAAGTTAACAAACATAGCATTGGTCATTGGTGCAATTCATGAAAAACTAATAAAGGAAGAGAGGTCTCACATATAAATATACTATCTTGGACATCTTTCATGATTGTGAGCCCCCATTAAATATCATATATCAACTAGTTGAGGTTGGACAAGGAAGAAAATGTAATGAGTTATGTTTGCTTATACTCACATAGAAGTTATATTGTCATGGATCCTCTAACATGTGGTGCTTGTCTAGGATCTTGGGCTAACAAAAATTCACACTAAGTAAAGAGAGACTACTTGTGCATCCCGAACCCTTAAACCAAATCTCTTGCCATGAGCGTCCACCATATCTACCTATGGATTGAATAAGATCCATCAAGTAAGTTGTCATCGGTGCATAAAGCAATAAAAATTGCTACTAAGTATGTATGATCTTTTTTGGAAGGGAAAATAAGCTTTGTACAAACTTGTGATGGTGAAGAAATAGAAGCGACAGACTGCATAATAAAGGTCGCCATCACAAAGGGCAATATAAAGTGACGTTCCTTTCCATTAAGAGTTTGCACATCCAAAGAAAAGCGCATGACACCTCTGCTTCCCTCTACGAAGGGCCTATCTTTTACTTTTTTTATTTATTTTTATGCAAGAGTCAATAATGTTCATCCCTATTCCGCTGTAACATTCTAAATTTTAAATTTGGAATGTTACTATAACCATTAAGGGATATCATGATTTTATGCATATTTGAAATTTTTGGAGTTTATGAAATGCTAAATGAGAGGGAATAAAATGACTTTCCCGGACTATCCATTTGGATCTTATTTGAATTTTATATTTAAAATAATTCCAACTCAAAATTAAGTGAGAGGAGGTAATATGACTCCTTTAGAATAAAAGAGTTGGAAAATTCTTTGTAGATTTTGGGATTTTTAGAATGAAAAAATGCTCAAACTGATTTGCTGCCAAAAATTAGTACTTAAAAAAGATTTATTTTAGACCAGGAAAAAGTTCACTTAACTCCATATAGTACGAGGGAGTTTTGTGACATTTTTATGTTATTTTTTTAGTCCATTTACTACTTATTTTAGCTCTAAACTGCTATTGTTTTATTAAAAAGAACATAAAAGGCTTTCTGTTTTAAACGACGCCCGGACCAGCGCAAAACAGCCGGCCCAACTGCTACTTTCGGCCCATCAAGCAGTTTGTGCCGCAGAAAAAAATAAAAAAATAGTATGGAGCCCCGCCAGTCGTCCGATCTCAAGAGCTCCAACGGTCCCTGCCTTTCCTTTTTCCTCTCCCATTCCACCACTGACAGCGGGACCACCACATCATCTTCCTCACACTAGGCCATTAGTCCACCTCGGACACGGCCGAAGTCACATAGTTCAAATTGCCCGGATTCTATCCCGAGGATTGTGTTAGGATCCAACTACTAGTCTCACTCAATCACCATGATCTGGCTGCAAATCAAGGATTACAGGAGGAAAAGCAGAGGAAGGGAGGAGACATAGGGGGAAGAACGAGCCAAAGAGAGATTGTTGCCATGCCAAACCAGGCCAAAAGGCCTTTCCATCCAAGCTGAGGCGCTTGTTGGCATCTCTTCCCATATTTGTAGTAGCTGCTTTCCATGGCTTTTGTGCAGGCCCAAATCCCAAGAGCAGCCCACCGTCCAGTCGAGGTAGTAGTGCAGGGAAGGTCGCTGACATCCCCCCCCCCCCATAAGATTCGGCTTGCCCTCAAGCCGACTCAATGTTGAGCCACTAGGATCCCATGGTGCTTGTACAACAAAGTGAACACCATCAAGAACCGTCTCACCTGGATCCCATGTTCGCTGCAGCGACCGTTGAACAGCGAGGCACACCGAAAAGTACCTATTAGTTCTGGAATGAAGACACACTTGTACTGCCCATACACTAGTGGTAATAATTGCCAAGTTACCAGGGTCCCAAGGAAGCAACACTAACAAGAAAATACTGTTGCTAGTTGCAATGCATATCTTCTTGAGCAAACAACAGTTGCAATTACTGCCAAGTCCATCGGTGCACAAAACATCTTCTATTGGCAAAGTCAGGATCCATAAGAAGAGCTCCCAAGGAGGCCAAAGCTGGGCCCAAGGTGCCATTGATTTGAGTTGCACAGCTGCGTCCAGCATAATCACATGGAGATCACCTCCATAAAGCATATCGGGCAATCCTCACACAGCAGAACAGAGGATTCCCGAGTGAAAAAACACGCCATTTCCCACTGAATATGTTCAAAACCATAAGGGACTGAATTCAGCTTCCTCGCCTCGCGTGATGCAAAGCCATGTGGTTTGTCATCTACAGCTGAACCCACTAATGAAAAAGAGCCAGGAAATCCTCCATTGGGCATGTTCATGACCACAAAAGGAATTATAGGGACTTCTCATCTCCAGATCAGTCAATAAGCACAACCTCACGGCTTGATCAATGTACACGAACTCAAAGGCAAGTAATCAAGGTAACACTTCTATCTAATATTATTTTTGTGTTGAATATACCATATTCTAATGTTGAGAACCTGGGATTTGCAGAACTAGTGGACGATTAATAGTTGAGTGATAAAATTGATTAATCAGTCAATTTTCGATTAATCTCTAACCCAAGCGGATCGAAACGCTAACGATAAACGATATCCTCGGCATTGGTAGATTCAGAGGTATATTTGTACTTTATTATTGTTTCTTACCACTAACCTGGCCATATTTGAATCATTTTTAGATAAAGTGCGCAACACGTCAATCTTATCAGCAAGGGACCAAGAAAAATAAGGTGGTGCCCGGACTGGGACCACGAACACGTCGAGCGAATTCGGAGAGGGAGATGACATTGTAGACCTTGAGTTCCTGTCCATAGGGTTTGCCAGCATCATCGCCACCATGAGCAATTTCCCAAAACATTCATGTCGACAATTTAACATAAGTGTTCCATTACCTCTTAGAACTGTTCACCATGTGTTTGAGGTAACGTGTATTTCAATCTTCTTTTGATATGATAACAACTAAGTTGGAATTTAGCTGATGTCAACATATGGATTGTTTCTAGACCAATATTCTCTTCAACAATCATAACCAAATTTAATAATTCTCCTGCAACACCACCTTATCAAACCTGATTGATATTTGTAGTGCTATTTGTCGATATCCCTTATGATGTATTGTGTACAACTATACAAAAATAATATATGGAGTTGTGAAAACAAGTGCTTCTTTTCTTTTATAGTGTTGCAATGAAGGAGTCCATCAGGTATGTGCTAAGGACATGAAAAGTTCTTTTTCTCCCGTTGCAACCCATGGGCATGTTTCTGTCGGGCCTTTGGTACTGGGGGTATCCATACCAGTTTGCCTGCTACCCATCACGTGGCACCATCATAAGGCCCGACGTGGCCCAGCTTCAAGATTTCACGAGCAAGGCCCTCGTGAGAGCCCCTGGCTCGCAAGGCGAATGTCAGCAAGGGTCTTCAAGAGCCCCTGAGGGCCTAATGCATGCTGGCCTCCCGAAGCTGCCTCCAGAGGCTCCTCGCGACGCGGATATCTCTCTAGGCTCGCCAAACCCGCCTGCGCTGCACGTGGGTGACACGAGCCACGACGAGCAGTGTTGTAACACCCCATTTGTAACACTTCCCAATTTGGCATGTATCCAACTTTGTTCATGATCTAATTCCAAGTGGGTCCATCCTTGTTGGCTTCATTTTTTGTTTTGCCTTCTTATTTTACCTATTGCATTGCCTTGTCATTCGCTGTTGTGCTGCATCATCCCTTCCTCTTTGGGGAAATACTGACGTAGCTTCAAGCCACCATCAAAAGGAACTTCTGGCGCCGTTGCCAGGGAGGATCTTCAACATATACCAGGTTCCTAATCACAAATCTCATCTCCTCGCAATTTACATTATTTTCCATTTGCCTCTCGTTTTCCTCTCCCCACTTCACAAAAATTTGCCATTTTATTCGCCCCTCTTTTTCGTTCGCTGTTTTCTTGCCGGATCTGTTTTTGAGTGCAATCTTGTTGTAGTCATCATGACTGAAGAGAACACTAAGTTATGTGATTTCTCAAATACCAACAACAATGATTTTATTGGCACTCTGATTGCTCCTCGCGCCACTAGTGCAGAGTCTTGTGATATTAATACTGCTTTGCTGAATCTTGTTATGAAAGATCAATTTTCCGGTACTCATAATGAGGATGTTGCGTCCCATCTTAATACCTTCATGGAATTATGCGATATGCAAAAGAAAAAGATGTGGACAATGATGTGGTAAAGACGAAATTATTTCCGTTTTCTTTGCGTGATTCTGTAAAAATTTGGTTCTCTTCTTTGCCTCGCAATAGTATCGATTCTTGAAATAAGTGCAAAGATGCTTTTATCACTAAGTATTTTCCGCCCGCAAAAATTATTTTCCTTAGAACCCAGATCATGAATTTCAAGCAACTTGAACATGAGCATGTTGCACAATCTTGGGAAAGTATGAAAATGATGCTAAGGAATTACCCAACTCATGTGTAAAATCTTTGGATGATCATACAAATTTTTTATGCGGGATTGAATTTTGTTTCTCGTAATCTTTTAGATTCCGCCGCGGGTGGTACTTTTATGGAAATTACTTTGGGTGAAGCCACCAAATTTCTTGGTAATATCATGGCAAATTATTCACAATGGCATACCGAAAGAGCTCCTACTAGTAAAAAAGTTAATTCGGTTGAAGAAATTTCTTCTTTGAGTGAAAAAGTTGATGCTCTTATGAAATTGATTGCTAGTAAAAGTGCTCCTATTGATTTCAATGATATCCTTTGTCTACTTTGATTGAGAAAATAGTGATTCCGTAGATGTGAATTTTATCCGTCGAAATAATTTCAACAACAATGCTTATAGAGGTAATTTTAATCCTACGCCTTTTGCAAGAAATTCCTCTAATAATTATGGTAATTCCTATGGAAATCAATCTTATAATAACAGGAGCACCTCTGATCTTGAGAATAATATTAAAGAATTTATCAACACGCAAAAAGTTTTCAACACTTCCATAGAAGAAAAGTTGAATAAGATTGATGATTTTTCAAGAAGTGTTGATAGAATTTCTTATGATGTGGAAAATCTTCTTCTTCTTCTTCTTCTTCTTCTTCTTCTTCTTCTTCTAAGCCTTTTGTCCCAAACAAGTTGGGGTAGGCTAGATATGAAACCCTTTCATGAGGTCTTCCCAGGAGGTCACCCATCCTAGTACTACTCTCGCCCAAATGGGTTTCATACCCAAAGGATTGGCTAGTTTTTACGTTGGCTTGCCAAGCCTATCACAACCCTTATATATGAAACCCTTTCACGAGGACTTCCCAGGAGGTCACCCGTCCTAGTACTACTCTCGCTCAAATGGGTTTCTGATGACCCACAAGTATAGGGGATCATTGGTATTCCTTTCGATAAGTAAGAGTGTCGAACCCAACGAGGAGCAGAAGGAAATGATAAGCGGTTTTCAGCAAGGTATTCTCTGCAAGTATTGAAATAAGTGGTAACAGATAGTTTTGTGATAGGATAATTTGTAACGAGCAATAAGTAACAAAAGTAAATAAAGTGCAGCAAGGTGGCCCAATCCTTTTTGTAGCAAAGGACAAGCCTGGACAAGCTCTTATATGAAGGAAAGCGCTCCCGAGGACACATGGGAATATCGTCAAGCTAGTTTTCATCACGTTCATATGATTCGCGTTCGGTACTTTGATAATTTGATATGTGGGTGGACCGGTGCTTGGGTGTTGTTCTTACTTGAACAAGCATCCCACTTATGATTAACCTCTATTGCAAGCATCCGCAACTACAACAAAAGTATTAAGGTAAACCTAACCATAGCATGAAACATATGGATCCAAATCAGCCCCTTACGAAGCAACGCATAAACTAGGGTTTAAGCTTCTGTCACTCTAGCAACCCATCATCTACTTATTACTTACCAATGCCTTACTCTAGGCCCAAATAATGGTGAAGTGTTATGTAGTCAATGTTCACATAAAACCACTAGAGGCTAGACAAAATACATCTCAACAAAATATCGAACGAATACCAAATTCACATGACTTCTAATAGCAAGACTTCTCCCATGTCCTCGGGAACAAACGTAACTACTCACAAAGCATATTCATGTTCATAATCAGAGGGGTAATAATATGCATATAGGATCTGAACATATGATCTTCCACCAAATAAACCAACTAGCATTAACTACAAGGAGTAATCAACACTACTAGCAACCTACTAGTACCAATCCCAGACTTGGAGACAAGAATTGGATACAAGAGATGAACTAGGGTTTTGAGAGGAGATGGTGCTGGTGAAGATGTTGATGGAGATAGCCCTCTCCCGATGAGAGGAGCATTGGTGATGACGATGGCGATGATTTCCCCCTCCCGGAGGGAAGTGTCCCCGGCAGAACAGCTCTGCCAGAGCCCTAGATTGGTTCCGCCTCGTGGCGGCGGAGTTTCGTCCCGAAAGGTTGCTTATGATTTTTTCCTCGAAGAAAGACCTCATATAGCAGAAGATGGCCATCGGATAGCCAATGGGGGGCCCACGAGGTAGGGGGGCGCGCCCTGGGGGGTAGGGCGCGCCCCCACCCTCGTGGGCAGGTGGGCCCCCATCTGGTGAACTTCTTCCGCTCAATATTTTTTATTATTTCCAAAAATGACTTTCGTGGAGTTTCAAGACTTTTGGAGTTGTGCAGAATAGGTCTCTAATATTTGCTCCTTTTCCAACTCAGAATTCCAGCCGCCGGCATTCTCCCTCCTTATGTAAACCTTGTAAAATAAGAGAGAATAGGCATAAGTATTGTGACATAACGTGTAATAACAGCCCATAATGCAATAAATATCGATATAAAAGCATGATGCAAAATGGACGTATCAACTCCCCCAAGCTTAGACCTCGCTTGTCCTCAAGCGAAAGCCGATAACGATAAATATGTTTCCATGTTTAGAGGTAGAGGTGTCGATAAAATAAAATACGGACATGAAGGCATCATGATTATTCTCATAACAGCAACATATATAGATATTGTCATATGATTTCTTATGCTTAAGTAATAATCTATTCACAATGCAAAAGTACGAATCATAAACTTAATTGAGAACCAACAAACTATAATCTCAGTCATTGAAGCAATTGCAATTTATCATAACATCAGAAAGAGTCTATGTCAGAGCTTAACATCAAGTCCACATACTCAACTATCATTTAGTCTTTCATAATTGCTAACACTCACGCGATACTTGTGAATCGGACACAGAGAAAGATAGGGGCTTATAGTTTCGCCTCCCAACCTTTTACCTCAAGGGTAATGTCAACAATAATAATTCATGCTCCCCTACATCCAATTAGATATATCTATCAGGATCTTTCCAACACCCTGTGCTTGCCAAAGGATAAAAATATAAAAAGGAAAGGTGAAGATCACCATGACTCTTGCATAAGGTAGAGGATAATAGTAACAGATAGGCCCTTCGCAGAGGGAAGCAGAGGTTGCCATGCGCTTTTATGGTTGGGTGCACAAAATCTTAATGCGAAAGAACGTCACTTTATATTGCCCCTTGTGATATGAAACTTTATTATGCAATCCGTCGCTTTTATTTCTTCCTCATCACAAGATCGTATAAAGCTTATTTTCTCCCACACTAATAAGTCATACATATTTAGAGAGCAATTTTTATTGCTTGCACCGATGACAACTTACTTAAAGGATCTTACTCAATCCGTAGGTAGATATGGTGGACTCTCATGGCAAAACTGGTTTAAGGTTTTTTGGAAGCACAAGTAGTATCTCTACTTGGTGCTGAGAATTTGGCTAGCATGAGGGGGAAAGACAAGCTCAACATGTTGGATGATCCATGACAATATACTTTATCTCAGATATAAGAAAACATAACCCATTACGTTGTCTTCCTTGTCCAACGTCAACCCTTTAGCATGTCATATTTTAATGAGTGCTCCCAATCATAAAAGATGTCAATGATAATATATTTATATGTAAAACCTCTCTTTCCTTATTACTTCCTATTAATTGCAATGATGACCAAAGCTATGTTTGTCAACTCCCAACAACTTTTAATCATCATACTCTTCCTATGTGAAGTCATTACTCTCAATAAGATCAATATGAACTCTTTGTTTCTTTTTTCTTTCTTTTATTTACTCAAGATCATGGCAAAATAATAAAGCCCTTGACTCAACACTAATCTTTATTATATAGCTCACGGACTCGATTACATAGAGATCATAAAGCAGAACTCAAAACTAGATCATGCCATAAACTTTATTCTACTAGATCAAGATACTACTAATAGGATCGAACTAAGAAAAACGGTAAAGATAGGAGTGTGATGGTGATACGATACCGGGGCACCTCCCCCAAGCTTGGCAGTTGCCAAGGGGAGTGCCCATACCCATGTGATTATGTCTCCTTCTTTGTTGTTGGTGAAATATTCTTGGCGATGATGCCCTTCAGGATACGATTCTCCTCCTCGAGCTTATTGACTTGCTGCTTGAGGTCCATTATTTCCTTGCGAAGCTTTCCTATAACAGCTAAGGCTCCTTGCACCCAAGGGTGTTGCATAGCTGCGGGAGAACAAGTGACACTCCTCTTCATATTTTCATAAGAAAGAAATCTACCATTGGAAGGGATAACCGAGTTTGGAATAGCTGAGCTCTATAGTTCCCCCATCGTGAACCCAGCTCGGAAGCGAGAAGTGACTTCTTGATCCTCCATGGCATCTACTCTCATCAAGTCAGCCTCCATCTCTTCCTTCGTTGCTGGCCCAAAGTGGTCAGTGTCGCTGTTTGCCCTTGGTTCCAATGCCGGATGAGACACCCGGCTCTCCCCGACTGACTCTTGAGAAGACATCTTGCTCTAATCTGCAGCAGCAACAGCTCGAAACAAAAACAGAGGATATTTGCGTGATACGGGAGTCAAAACCTTCGGGAGAATATATAATGAATTTTTACCGACCAAAATACGTATCGTGCAAGAAAATGGAGTCCGTAAGGCACACAAGGTGCCCACGAGGTAGGGGGCGCGCCCTCCACCCTCATGGGGCCCTCGTGTCCTTCCCTGACTGCTACTTATTTTTCTATTTTTCTAAATATTCCAAAACGGAGAAATATTGCCTCAAAAACTGTTTTGGAGTCGGTTTACTTACCGTACCACATACCTATTCCTTTTCGGAGTCTAAAACGTTCCGGAAGTGTCCCTTATGTATTCCTCCGGGGTCACGGTTTCAATAACATTGGTTTCAACATTTATAGGATTACCTGAGATATAATGCTTGATTCTTTGACCGTTTACCACCTTCGGATTTGTGCCTTTGAAATTGTTGATTTTTATGGCACCAGAACGATAGACCTCATCGATAACGTAAGGGCCTTCCCATTTAGAGAGAAGTTTCCCTGCAAAAAATCTTAAACGAGAGTTGTATAGCAATACATAATGACCTACATTGAACTCACGCTTTTGTATCCTTTTGTCATGCCATCTTTTAACTTTTTCTTTAAACAACTTGGCATTTTCATAAGCTTGGGTTCTCCATTCATCAAGTGAGCTAATATCAAATAACCTCTTCTCACCGGCAAGTTTGAAATCATAATTGAGCTCTTTAATAGCCCAATATGCCTTATGTTCTAGTTCGAGAGGTAAGTGACATGCTTTTCCATAGGCCATTTTATACGGAGACATACCCATAGGATTTTTATATGCAGTTCTATAGGCCCATAATGCATCATCAAGTTTCTTGGACCAATTCTTCCTAGATCTATTGACAGTCTTTTGCAAAATTAATTTGAGTTCTCTATTACTCAATTCTACTTGACCACTAGACTGTGGGTGATAAGGAGATGCAATTCTATGATTAACATCACATTTAGCAAGCATTTTTCGGAAAGCACCATGAATAAAGTGTGAACCACCATTAGTCATTAAATATCTAGGGACTCCAAACCTCGGAAAAATAACTTCTTTGAGCATCTTAATAGAAGTGTTATGATCAACACTACTAGTTGGAATAGCTTCTACCCACTTAGTAACATAATCAACAGCAACTAAAATATGTGTGTATCCATTAGAGGCAGGAAAAGGTCCCATATAATCAAAGCCCAAAACATCAAATGGTTCAATAACAAGTGAATAATTCATAGGCATTTCTTGACGTCTACTAATATTACCAATTCTTTGACATTCATCACAAGATAAGACAAACTTACGGGCATCCTTGAAGAGAGTAGGCCAATAAAAACCGGATTGCAATACCTTATGTGCAGTTCTATCTCCCGCGTGGTGTCCTCCATAAGCTTCGGAGTGGCACTTGCGTAGGATCTGTTCCTGTTCATTCTCAGGTACACAATGTCTAATAACACCATCTACTCCTTTATAAAGATGTGGATCATCCCAAAAGTAATGTCTCAAATCATAGAAGAACTTTTTATTTTGTTGGTATGTGAAACTAGGTGGTATGAATTTAGCAACAATGAAATTAGCATAATCAGCATACCATGGAGTACTACGAGAAGTATTTATGACATTTAATTGTTCATCGGGAAAGCTATCATCAATAGGTAATGGGTCATCAAGAACATTTTCTAACCTAGACAAGTTGTCTGCAATGGGGTTCTCAGCCCCTTTTCTATCAACAATATGCAAATCAAATTCTTGTAGCAAGAGAACCCATCCAATGAGTCTAGGTTTAGCATCTTTCTTTTCCATAAGATATTTAATAGCAGCATGATCAGTGTGAATAGTTACTTTAGAATCAACAATATATGGTCTGAACTTATCAGAAGCAAATACAACTGTTAAGAGTTCCTTTTCAGTAGTAGCATAATTTCTTTGAGCATTGTCCAGAGTCTTACTAGCATAATGGATAACATTTAATTTCTTATCAACTCTTTGCCCTAGAACAGCACCTATAGCATAATCACTAGCATCACGCATAATTTCAGAGGGTAAACTCCAATCAGGTGGCTGAACAATAGGTGCAGAGATCAATGCTTTCTTAAGTATTTCAAATGCTTCTACACAATCATCATCAAAGACGAATGGTATATCTTTTTGTAATAAATTAGTCAGAGGCCGAGAAATTTTTGAGAAGTCCTTAATGAACCTCCTATAAAATCCGGCATGACCAAGGAATTTGATGTCCTTGGGACATGGCATCTTTTCAATAGCATCAACCTTGGCTTTATCAACTTCAATACCTCTTTCAGAAACTTTATGCCCCAAGACAATACCTTCATTAACCATAAAGTGGCACTTTTCCCAATTCAAGACAAGATTAGTTTCTTCACATATCTGCAAAACTCGATCAAGATTGCTCAAGCAATCATCAAAAGAAGATCCATAGACGGAAAAAGTCGTCCATGAAAACCTCACAAATCTTTTCACAAAAGTCAGAAAATATAGCCATCATGCATCTTTGAAAGGTAGCAGGTGCATTACATAAACCAAAAGGCATACGTCTATAAGCACAAGTACCAAAAGGGCATGTAAAAGTAGTCTTTGATTGATCTTTAGCCGACACAGGTATTTGAGAGAAACCAGAATAACCATCTAGAAAGCAATAATGTGTATGTTTGCATAGTATTTATAGCATTTGGTCAATAAAAGGTAAGGGGTAATGATCCTTTTTAGTATCCTTATTTAATTTACGGAAATCAATTACCATCCTATAACCTGTAATAATTCTTTGCGGAATCAATTCATCTTTATCATTAGGAACAACAGTAACACCTCCCTTCTTAGGGAAACAATGGACAGGACTTACCCACTGACTATCAGCAATAGGATAAATTATACCTGCCTCAAGGAGCTTTAGTATTTCTTTTCTTACCACTTCTTTCATTTTAGGATTCAGACGTCGTTGATGATCACGAACTGGTTTAGCATCTTCCTCCAAATTTATTTTATGTTGACATAGAGTGGGACTAATGCCCTTAAGATCATCGAGAGTATATCCAATAGCAGCACGATGCTTCTTCAGAGTTTTCAATAATCTTTCTTCTTCATGCTCTGAAAGGTTAGCACTAATAATAACAGGATATATCTTCTTTTCATCAAGATAAGCATATTTAAGATTATCAGGCAACGGTTTAAGCTCAAACACGGGATCACCCTTGGGTGGAGAGGGATCCCCTAAGATTTCAACAGGCAAATTTGTGTTTCAGAATAGGTTCCTGTTTAAAGAATACTTCATCTATTTCCCTTCTTTCATTCATAAACATATCATTTTCATGGTCTAGCAAATATTGTTCTAAAGGATCACTAGGAGGTACGGCAATAGAAGCCAGACCAATAATTTCATCCTTACTAGGCAATTCTTCTTCACGGTGTTGTCTACTAAATTTAGAGAAATTAAACTCATGAGACATATCACCCAAACCAATAGTAACAACATTCTTTTCACAGTCTATCTTAGCATTAACGGTGTTCAAGAAGGGTCTACCAAAAATAATGGGACAAAAGCTATCTTGTGGGGAACCAAGAACAAGAAAATCAGCAGGATATTTAGTTTTCTCACACAAGACTTCAACATCTCTAACAATTCCCATTGCTGATATAGTATCTCTATTGGCAAGTTTAATTGTAACATCAATTCCTTCTAACTCAGCAGGTGCAATTTCATGCTTAATTTCTTCGTATAAAGTATGCGGTATAACACTAGCACTAGCACCCATATCACATAAGCCATGATAACAATGATCTCCTATTTTAACAGAAATAACAGGCACGCCTACCACAGGTCTATGTTTATCTTTAGCGCAAGGTTTGGCAATTCTAGCGGTTTCACCGCAGAAATGAATAACATGCCCATCAATATTATCAGCTAAGAGATCTTTAACAATAGCAATATTAGGTTCAACTTTAACTTGCTCAGGAGGTGTATAAGTTCTAATATTGCTTTTACGAACTACAGTTGAAGCTTTAGCATGATCCTTTATCCTAACAGGAAAAGGTGGTTTCTCAACATAAGAAGTAGGAACAATAGGATCATTATAAGTGACAGTCTTTTCTTCAACTTTAGTAGGTGCAGCTACTTTTACTTCTATGGTAGGATGATATATAAACCACTTCTCCTTGGGGAGATCAACATAAGTAGCAAAAGATTCACAGAAAGAAGCTACTATCTCAAAGTCAAGTCCATATTTAGTGCTAAACTTATGAAAAATATCGGTATCAATAAAAGATTTAACACAATCAAACTTAGGTGTCATACCTGACTCCTTACCTTCGTCCAGATCCCAATCTTCAGAGTTGCGTTTAATTCTATCCAATAAATTCCATTTGAATTCAATAGCCTTCATCATAAAAGAGCCAGCACAAAAAGTATCGAGCATGGTGCGATTGTTTTCAGAAAGTCGAGCACAATTTTTTTGAAGAATTATTTCTTTTGAGAGCTCATGATTGGGGCATGAATATAACATTGATTTAAGCCTCCCCCAAGCTTGAGCGATGCTTTCTCCTTCGCAAGGCCAAAAATTATATATATAATTGCGATCACGATGAACAAGATGCATAGGATAATACTTCTGATGAAATTCCAATTTCATTCATTTATAGTTCCATGACCCCGTGTCATCACATAGCCTATACCATGTCGATGCATCTCCCTTCAAAGATAAAGGGAAGACCTTCTTCTTAACAACATCATCGGGTATACCTACAAGCTTAAATAATCGACAAACTTCATCCACGTATATTAGGTGCTCATCAGGATGCTTTGTTCCATCTCCTGTAAAAGTATTAGTTAGCAGTTTTTTCTAACATACCCGAAGGAACTTAAAAGGGAATATTTTCATTTGTAGGTCCAGTAGGTTGAGGAGAAACTCTTTGCTCTACCGGTCGGGGTGAAGATACCCTGAACAAGCCCTTCAGAGGATTACTTTCCATAATAACAAGTGACAGTAAATTTCAGCACACTATATAAATTTTTTCCTTACCAAATTCCACCTACATAAGGCGCTTCACTCCCCGGCAACGGCGCCAGAAAAGAGTCTTGATGACCGACAAGTATAGGGGATCTATCGTAGTCCTTTCGATAAGTAAGAGTGTCGAACCCAATGAGGAGCAGAAGGCAATGATAAGCGGTTTTCAGCAAGGTATTCTCTGCAAGTACTGAAATAAGTGGTAACAGATAGTTTTGTGATAGGATAATTTGTAACGAGCAATAAGTAACAAAAGTAAATAAATTGCAGCAAGGTGGGCCAATCCTTTTTGTAGCAAAGGACAAGCCTGGACAAACTCTTATATGAAGGAAAGCGCTCCCGAGGACACATGGGAATATCGTCAAGCTAGTTTTCATCACGTTGATATGATTCGCGTTCGGTACTTTGATAATTTGATATGTGGGTGGACCGGTGCTTGGGTGATGTTCTTACTTGAACAAGCATCCCACTTATGATTAACCTCTATTGCAAGCATCTGCAACTACAACAAAAGAATTAAGGTAAACCTAACCATAGCATAAAACATATGGATCCAAATCAGCCCCTTACGAAGCAACGCATAAACTAGGGTTTAAGCTTCATCACTCTAGCAACCCATCATCTACTTATTACTTCCCAATGCCTTCCTCTAGGCCCAAATAATGGTGAAGTGTTATGTAGTCGACATTCACATAACACCACTAGAGGCTAGACAACATACATCTCATCAAAATATCGAACGAATACCAAATTCACATGACTACTAATAGCAAGACTTCTCCCATGTCCTCATGAACAAACGTAACTACTCACAAAGCATATTCATGTTCATAATCAGAGGGGTAATAATATGCATATAGGATCTGAACATATGATCTTCCACCAAATAAACCAACTAGCATCAACTACAAGGAGTAATCAACACTACTAGCAACCTACTAGTACCAATCCAGGACTTGGAGACAAGAATTGGATACAAGAGATGAACTAGGGTTTTGAGAGGAGATGGTGCTGGTGAAGATGTTGATGGATATTGCCCTCTCCCGATGAGAGGAGCGTTGGCGATGACGATGGCGATGATTTCCCCCTCCCAGAGGGAAGTGTCCCCGGCAGAACAGCTCTGCCGGAGCCCTAGATTGGTTTTGCCAAGGTTCCGCCTCGTGGCGGCGGAGTTTCGTCCCGAAAGGTTGCTTATGATTTTTTTTCCTCGACGAAAGACCTCATATAGCAAAAGATGGCCATCGGAGAGCCAACGGGGGGCCCACGAGGTAGGGGGAGCGCCCTGGGGGTAGGGCGCACCCCCACCCTCGTGGACAAGTGGGCTCCCCTCTGGTGAACTTCTTCCGCTCAATATTTTTTATTATTTACAAAAATGACTTTCATGGAGTTTCAGGACTTTTGGAGTTGTGCAGAATAGGTCTCTAATATTTGCTCCTTTTCCAGCTGCCGGCATTCTCCCTCCTTATGTAAACCTTGTAAAATAAGAGAGAATAGGCATAAGTATTGTGACATAACGTGTAATAACATCCCATAATGCTAATGGAATAAATATCGATATAAAAGCATGATGCAAAATGGATGCCTATGAGAAGAATTAATGATGTTCTTATTCTTGCAAATAGTAATTATGTGCCCATAGATTTTATTGTTCTTGATATTGATTAGAATCCGTCTTGTCCAATTATTCTTGGCAGACCGTTTTTACGCACTATTGGTGTCGTGATTGATATGAAAGAAGGCAATATTAAGTTCCAATTTCCCTTGAGGAAAGGTATGAAACACTTCCCTAGAACAAGAATTAGGCCACCATATGAAACAATCATGAGGGCATCTTATGGATCTCGAAATAAAGATGACAAAACTTAGATCCTTGCTTTATGCCTAGCTAAGGGCGTAAAACTATAGCGCTTGTTGGGAGGCAACCCAATGAATAAAATTTATTTTTGCTTTTTTCCTTTCTGTTCTTGAGTGTTTGCACAATTACGCTACTGTTATGATTATGTTTTTTTGTGTTTTAATTAGTTTTTGTGCCAAGTAGAACCTATATGATCTTCTTGGTGATGGTTGTTTGATCTTGCTAAAATAATAGAAACTTTTGCTCTCACGAAAACAATTCTTGTTTTTACCAAAGCGTTATAAAATACTAATTCTTTTTGCAGAAGATTAATATACAAATTGCTCAGGTCGTCCTATTTTTTCAGAAATTTTGGAGTTTCAGAAGTATTAGAACAATTTAGATTACTACAGACTATTCTGTTTTTGACAGATTCTGTTTTCTTTGCGTTGAGTGCTTGTTTTGATAGCTCTATGGTTTTCTTTGATGAGTTTTGCCATAGAAAAGTTGGAATATAGTAGATATAATGCAAGAAGAAAATATGAATAGGTTGCAACAGTACTTATAGTAGTGATTTATTTTCTTATACTAACAAAACTCATGAAGGTTTTGTTGAGTTTTGTGTGATTAAAGTTTTCAAGTTTTGGGTTATCTTACGATGGATGAAAGAATAAGGAGTAAGAAGAGCCTAAGCTTGGGGATGCCTTGGCATCCCAAGATATTATCCAAAAGAGAGCAAGAAACTAAGCTTGGGGATGCCCCGAGTGGCATCCCCTCTTTCTTCTAACGACCATCGGTATTTTACTCAAAGCTATATTTTTATTCGTCACATACTATGTGTTTTGCTTGAAGCGTCTTGTATGATATGAGTCTTTACTTGTTTTATTTTGTATTTGAAGTCTTGAATCCTTGCTGGACACACCTATTTGAGAGAGCTGAAATTATGTCATGACTTGTTAGAATTTCTCTCTATGCTTCACTTAAATCTTTTATGAGCTATGGACTTGCTCTAGTGCTTCACTTACATCTTTTTGAGCACGGTGTGCTTTAGTATTTTTGAAGAAATGCTCTCTTGCTTCACTTAGATTTATTTGAGAGTTAGTAAAATTTATAATAAATTCTCTCTTGCTTCACTTAAATTAATTTGAGAGAAATAAATATTATGCTCACGATCTTCACTTATATTTGTTTAAGCTTATGAAAAGCAACATATGAAAATTAGTTCCAAACTGATAGATATCCAAGAAGGATATAATAAAAACTTTCATGAAGATCATTGGACAAAATAAACTTGATTCTTAGTAATAGTTTTGAGATATGATGATGTGATATATGAGTTATGTTGATAAGTTATTATGCTTTAGTAAGAATATTGGTGTTAAGGTTTGTGATTCCCTATGCAAGCACGAAAGTCAATAATTATGCAATGAAATTATATCCTACTTGTGATGCATTATTTGGTGTTAATTATGCTTAATGGCCGCTTATGAGATTATTTGTTTCTTGGTTGGTCGCTTCCCAATCTTTTGCTAGCCTTCGTTTTGCACTAAGTATGATCTCTACTTGTGCATCCAAAAACCTTTAAACCAGTTTTGCCACATGACTCCACTATATCTACCTATATGTGGTATTGTTTTGCCGTTCTAAGCAAATTTTTATGTGTCATCTCTAATTTTCAAAATAAACTTCTCTTTTGTGTGTTCGTACTGCTCGCGGAGCGGTGAGGGGTGACTAATATTTTCCATGCCAGATGTCTTATTCTCACGATGAGTGTTTATTCACGTACAGCGGCCAGGGTGCAAGAAAGAAAATATGGCCACGTATGTGTACATACGGGCGGGGTCTCGAACTCCTACTCGCGCATACATATGGCGAGGGCTCGTGTACATGGCTGGGTTGGTACGGAGAAACAACGTCCTCGTCGTGTTCATGGGGAGGCAACGGAATGCGTCGTGTTCATCGGGAGGCAATGGAACACGTGGGAGCCAACCGGCTGGGTCGGAACGGAATGCGTCGTCATGTTCATCGGGATGGCTTGGACAGAACAGGCGATGGAAACGAGGCCTGGCGTACCGCACAACGGAGGAAACGGACCTCCTACGTTTGGAACGGGGTCTTGTTGATCGGGAGGGGTGTGGCGTACCGCAAAACGGAGGAAACGGACCTCCTACGGTCGAAACGGGGGTCCTGTTGATCGGGAGGGTGTGGCGTCCGCAAAAGCGGATTTAAACGGACCTCCTACGGTCAAACGGGGTCCTGTTGATCAGGAGGGGTGTGGCGTATCGCAAAACGGACGAAACGGACATGTGTTGGAGCGCTACGGTCGAAACGGGGGTCCTGTTCATCGGGAGGGGTGTGGCGTACCACAAAACAGGACTCCACGAGATACTGTTCATCTCCACCGTCGACCTCCTCCAGCCTCCACGGGCTCCTGTTCATCCAGCCTCCACCGCACGCTACTCCACCGGCTATTGTTCAACCACCCCTCCACCGTCTACTATTCATCCAGCCCTCCACACCACGGGGTCCTGTTCAACCACCCCTCCACGGGCACCCTCCACCGTCTCATGCTCATCCAGCCCTCCACACCACGGGTCCTGTTCATCCAGAGGCAACGACACCTCCATCGCTCATCCAACTCCCCCGCAATGCTCACTTTATTCATCCCAGGCGGCATCGATCGGCTTCGCTAGCGCAGATGGCGAATCGCTCGATCGGGTTCGATTAACACCATCGATCGATCGCTCGGGTTCGATAACGCGTAGCCTGTAGTGCAATCGCCGGGTTCGATTAGAGCCCAACGCCTCGCTCGGGTTCGATTAGAGCTAACGCCTCACACACGCCAGCGTCGTGTATGAGAAAGCGCGCGCGCTCGCCCCCGACCTCCCACCGTAACCGGAACGCCTCAAATTTTCCTCCCCTCGCTTCTACCACGGTTTTTCCTCATGGACGGCCCAAAGAATGTCATGCAGCTGCGTCTCCGCCCGCCCAGGATAAAAAGCCCATTTTCTGTCATGATTTTTTGTCATAGAAGTAGGAGCCCACCACATCTATGATGATACCGGATTTTGTCACAATTATCGTCATAGAAGTGTCATATGTATGACAGAAAAAAAATTCGTTCGGCCCAAAATGTCACGGATGTGTCTTTTTTTTGTAGTGGTAACTACTTGAGCCGTTGAGCGGACTTACCCATTCTTA
This sequence comes from Aegilops longissima, assembly GCA_021605205.1. Taxonomy (NCBI): domain Eukaryota; kingdom Viridiplantae; phylum Streptophyta; class Magnoliopsida; order Poales; family Poaceae; genus Aegilops; species Aegilops longissima. Next base: position 307,433,874 of record CM038679.1, on the reverse strand, counting down.
TCATTGGTAACAATAGTAATACCTCCCTTCTTAGGGACACAATGAATGGGACTTACCCATCTACTATTAGCAATAGGATATATTATACCTGGTTCCAGTAGCTTTAATATTTCATTTCTTACCACTTCCTTCATCTTATGATTTAACCGTCGTTGATGATCAACAACTGGTTTAGCAACGGGTTCCATATTAATTTTATGCTGACATAGAGTGGGACTAATGCCCTTAAGATCATCCAGAGTATATCCAATAGCGGCATGGTGCTTCTTAAATGTTTTCAATAATTTCTTTTCTTCATGCTCTGAAAGCTTAGCACTAATAACTTTTCATCAAGGTAAGCATATTTCAAAGTATCAGGAAATTGTTTAAGATCGAACGCGGGATCACTCTTTGGTAGTAGAGGATCTCCAAGAGTCTCAACGGGCAAATTGTGTTTCAAAACAAGCATCTGTTTAAACAATATTTCATCTATTTCCTTTCTCTCATCCATGAACATGTCATCATCATGGTCTAACAAATATTGTTTGTCGGAGAAAACGACACCTACGGGATCACGTGGATCCCTTCTTGTCACACCCTGATTTTCATGCCACAACACTTAAGCTAATAAATTATGATAAAATGTGGTTTTACAAAAAACTTTTGAGTGTTTTGGTCTTTGCTTGATTCGATTTTCGTGTGTTGGTTGCAAGTGCTCTAAAAAACAAATGAATCCTCCAACTCTTATACTCCTTCTCCTTGATCCAAAACATTGCCCAATGATCATGCCATGTGCATAGGATAGAATAGTATTTTCTTACAAAAATATTTTGGCCAAAAAGTATTTCCTAAATTAGCTATTCCAAAAAACCCTGAGTTGAGACTAGAACTACAAGTACTTAATTAAGGGTGTGAAAAATCTTTCAAAAATTATATTTGACTCCTATTAGGTATAAGACTCCCAAAAACCACAAAAACATTATTTTCAAAGTTGTTTCTCTATTTTATTTAAAGGCCATTTCTTAAGGCCATATATGGTCTTTAATAGGTTAAAATTATTTTAATGTTTCAAAAATACTTGAGAAAATTTAGGGAAGCTCAGTGGACATATATTGTCCATATATATAAGTTTCAACACATGGTCATCTTCAAAATATTGGACAAAACCCTCCAAAACCATTTCTGCTCATTTCAAGTATTTGAAATATTTCTATAAGAAATATTTTCAAATAAATCCAGTAAAATTCTAGCAAGTAACATATGCATAATGTGATGATCTTGCAAAGTTTCATTCCAATCAAAATATATTTGGTTCACAAAAGTGCCCCAAAACCCTTCCCGTACAGATCCAAATTTGAACAACTCTACATTACCAACTCCCTCCTTTTTACCTCAAATTTGTTGGACATGCTAACATCTCCAAAATATGACACTACACCAAGTGGTGCATCAAGGGGAATAGTTTTGCATGACTAGATCTTGGAAAACCCATTTCTATTGATTTCTAGGGTTTACAAAAGTTGCATTGGCAACTTTACCCAAATGAGCTCAAACTTACTGGAGCACCTTATTTCTTCATGCAATTTGACCCTATTAATTCTCATATCAATTGGACTTCATTTTCTAGACCAAAACAACATCAAACACCTTCTGCCATTTTACCAAAACCACCATTTGGACCACTTTCACTATTCTCCTTTGCCTCAATTTTTACCAGAGGTGTGCCTGGTCATCATCTACCTCCAGTAACTCCCTCTCTCCCAATGCTCAATGATTGAGGGGTAAAAAAAACCTTTACCTCTCTGGACAGCCATGGCAGAGCTACTTTTGCCTCCCTCTCTCCCCATTCCTTCACCTCCACTCCTACCTTAGCTCCTAAGAGCTCTTGGGCATCTCCAGAACCTCCAAGACACAAGTGGACACGCTTGTTCCCATAGTTTATGCCAATGCTAGCGAAAACCACGCTCTGGAGCGAGCTACAGTGTGCTCCTGCACTGTAGCCGCCCCCATTCCAATGCCCTGACCACCTAGGGCCTCCCTCCTCGTGTCTCCCGAGGTCGCCTCGACGTCCATGACACGCAATGCTATCGGGCCTCTTGTTGGTGTCAAAACCGGCGGATCTCGGGTAGGGGGTCCCGAACTGTGCATCTAAGGCGGATGGTAACAGGAGGCGGGGGACACGATGTTTACCCAGGTTCGGGCCCTCTCGATGGTGGTAATACCCTACTTCCTGCTTGATTGATCTTGATGATATGAGTATTACAAGAGTTGATCTACCACGAGATCGTAGAGGCTAAACCCTAGAAGCTAGCCTATGATTATGATTGTCCTTCTGGTCCTACGGACTAAACCCTCCAGTTTATATAGACAACGGAGGGGGCTATGGTTACACAGAGTCGGTTACAAGGGAGGAGATCTACATATCCGAATTGCCAAGCTTGCCTTCCACGCAAAGGAGAGTCCCATTCGGACATGGGACGAAGTCTTCAATCTTGTTTCTTCATAGTTCAACAGTACGGCCAAAATATATAGTCCGGCAGTCCGAGGACCCCCTAATCCAGGACTCCCTCAGTAGCCCCTGAACCAGGCTTCAATGACGATGAGTCCGGCGCGCAATGGAAGGACATGCAGCTGGCCGCCTGAGGGAGTCCTGGACTAGGGGGTGTCCGGATAGCCGAACTATCATCACGGCCGGACTCCAAGACTACGAAGATACAAGATTGAAGACTTCGTCCCGTGTCCGGATGGGACTTTCCTTGGCGTGGAAGGCAAGCTTGGCGATACGGATATGTAGATCTCCTACCATTGTAACCGACTCTTGTAACCCTAACCTATCCGTGTCTATATAAACCGGAGGGTTTTAGTCCGTGAGACTAACAACAATCATACCATAGGCTAGCTTCTAGGTTTAGTCTCCTTGATCTCGTGGTAGATCTACTCTTGTACTACCCATATCATCAATAGTAATCAAGCAGGAGTAGGGTATTACCTCCATAGAGACGGCCCAACTGGTAAAACATCGTGTCCCTTGTCTCCCCGTTACCATCCGCCTAGACACACAGTTCGGGACCCCTACCGAGATCCGCCGGTTTTGACAATCGACATTGGTGCTTTCATTGAGAGTTCCTGCGTCGTCACCGATAGGCCCGATGGCTCCTTCGATCATCAACAACGACGCGTCCAGGTGAGACTTTTCTCCCGGACAGATCTTCAGATTCGGCGGCTTTGCATCTGCGGCAAATTAAGCAGCCATCTGGAGCAGATAAAAGCTACGCCCGCCATCAGGTCAGATTTGGAAGTTTGAACTATATGACGATATCCGCGGAGACTTGATCTTGACGGATTCGAGCCATGACGCAAGCGTGCCGCCTTGTCTCGATGGGCATGATCTAGCTCTGCGGCGAACGAAGGCCACGAGGCCACACTAGCATCCGCTCCGACCCTTAATCCGGAGCCGGATTCCCCGATCGAGGACGAGTGGTTGGACACCGCCTCGGGGGCTACAATCTCTACGGCGATTGAGTCGAACTCCATCCCTGTCCTTTGTGAAGACCTCGACTCCAGGGTGCTGGACTCCTCTCCGGACTCCGAACCCTCTGCGCCCCTGCCAATCGAATCCGATTGGGCGCCGGTCATGGAGTTCACTGCTGCGGACATCTTTCAGCACTCGCCCTTCGGTGACATCCTGAATTCACTAAAGTCTCTCTCTTTATCCGGAGAGTCCTGCCCGGACTACAGACAGGAAGGTTGGGATACGGACGATGAAGAAATTCAACGCCCACCCACCACCCACTTCGTAGCCACTGTCGATGATTTAACCGACATGCTCGACTTCGACTCCGAAGACATCGACGGTATGGACGACGATGCCGGAGACGACCAAGACCCAGCACCTACAGGGCACTGGAAGGCCACCTCGTCATACGACATATACATGGTGGATATCCCAAAAGATGGGAACAGCGGTGGAACAACGGAGGATGACACCTCCAAAAAGAAACCGAAGCGCCAACATCAGCGACGCCGCTCTAAATCCCGCCACAGCAAAAACAGTGATTCCGGCACGGGAGATAATAACACCGGACAAGATGAAGACAACCCCTCCAGCAGGACTCGTAGCGGGAGGAGGGAGAAGCAAGTCCGCAGGACAAGGTCTGGCGAAAGAGAGGTCGAGGACGATAATTATGCGCCTCCCTCCGAAGATGAGGCAAGCCTCAACGACGATTTAATTTGTTGTGCACGAGGATCCCGCCGAATAGGAGCGTTTCAAACGCAGGCTTATAGCCACGGTAAGCAGCCTCAAGAAAAGCGACAACACTTAAAGTCGACCAAGACCTGCTAGGTGACAGATGGATCAAGTCCTTGCAGCCAAGAGTATGAACTCAACGCCCTCCAAAACTACCCCAAACGCAGGCCGTTGCCTCGATCGAGGAGGAAGCACCCAAGTCACCAGCCTTGCGACATGGCGGACCGGCCACCCGTGGTCGCGACAGAAGCCTCTCGGCCCTCCGCTCAAGCCACACCCCGCGCCGCTCAAAAAGTACCAAGGCATGGGAAAACGCGGACTTGCGAGATATATTGGAGGACAAGGAAAATATACAAGATCGATCTACGGATCGCGTGGGTGCCCAACGACACGGATGATTACCGTCGCGCGGATACAAACAAACCGGCCGGGCGAACACGAGAACAAAGATCATATGAGCTACGTCGTGATATAGCCCAATCTGAGGCGCCAAGACACCCACTATGCTTCACAGATGAAGTAATGGATCATCAAATCCACGAGGGTTTCAAACCCGTAAACATCGAATCATACGATGGTACCACAGATCCTGCGATCGGATCGTGGACTATCTCCTCCATATCCACATGTCCCGGGTGATGATCTACATGCCATCAAATACCTCCCACTCAAGCTTAAAGGACCAGCTCGGCATTGGCTCAACAGCTTGCCGGCAGAGTCAATTGGTTGTTGGGAGGACACGAAGCCGCATTCCTTGATAACTTCCAGGGCACATATGTGCGACCACCGACGCCGATGACCTTAGACACATAATTCAGCAGCCGGAAGAATCGGCGGACAATTACGGACACGGTTCCTAACAAAGAAAAATCAAATCGTTGATCGTCCGGATGCGAGAGGCCCTTGCAGCCTTCAAACATAACATCCACGACGAGTGGCTTGCCCGGCACCTAGGACAGGAAAAGCCAAAATCCATGGCAGCCCTCACAACACTCATGACCCGCTTTTGTGCGGGAGAGGACAGCTGGCTAGCTCAAGCAACAACTTGGCTAAACATCCCGATAGTTCGGATACCAAGGACAGCAATGGCGGTCGCGTCGCAACAAGAACAAGCGCCGCGTTAACGGCGATATCATCAAGATATGGCCGTCAATGCCGGATTCGAGGCTCTAAACCCGGTCGTGGAAGAATCCATTCAAAAGAAATACCAGGCCCGTCCCAACTTGGACCGAATACTCGATCGCTTGTGCGGATACATGGCACCCCGAAAACCAGCCAATCACACCAACAGGATTGTTGGGTGTTCAAACAAGCAAGCAAGTTAAGTGCGAACTCAATGACAAGGGGCTGCATAGCGATGACGAGGAAGAGCCCGACCCCGAACAATAGAGGCGAAGGGTTTCCTACACAAGTGCGGATGGTGAACATGATATACGCAACCCACATACCCAAAAGGGAGAGGAAGCGTGCACTAAGGGGCGTATATGCGATGGAGCCATCGCCCCAAAGTTCAACCCATGGTCTTCCTGCCCGATCACCTTCTATCGAAGGACCACCCCACTAGCATTCGTCACGGCGGTTTCGCCGCATTGGTTCTTGACCCAATTATTGACGGATTTCACCTAACCGAGTCCCGATGGATTACGGCAAGCAAGCTGAACTCGCTTTATCGGGATACGGTCGCAAAATGGGCATAGACCCTCGAGGATTAAACCCACAAAGACGACCTTTAAAGGTGTCATACCGGTGTAGAGGCCAGTTATGCGGGCTCGCCACACTCGAAGTGGTCTTGGATCCCGGATAACTTCAAGCGAAGAGTTAATCTTGACATCATCCCATTCCGCAGCGGCTATCATGCACTGCTCGGACGAACCGCATTAGCAAAGTTCAATGCGGTGCCGCACTACGCATACCTCAAGCTCAAGATGCCAGGCCCTCGAGGAGTAATCACGTGTAACACCCCGGAAGTAACTTTCCATAATTGTAACTCCAACTCTTGCCATTTTCGGCATTGTGATATGATAGTCCCTCCGTGGTTGGGTTTTTCTTCATTTTGCATTTTGTCCATGTCATGCATTTTATATCATGTCATCATGTGCATCGCATTTGCATACGTGTTCGTCTCATGATTCCGAGTATTTTTCCCGTTGTCCGTTTTGCAATCCGGCACTCCTATCTCCCCCGGCGGCCCCTTTTACGTTTTTCCGTGAGTGGGTACTAAACCTTCTCGGAATGGACCGAGGTTTGTCTAGTGGCCTTGGTATACCACCCGTAGACCACCGGTCAAGTTTCGGGTCATTTGGAGCTCGTTTGGTACTCCAACGGTTAACCGCACTCTCGCAAAGGCCTCTTTTAAGTTGCAGCCCAACACCCCTCCAAAATAGTCCAATAACCCATCTAAGTCACTTCCATGCTCTCCGTCGTTCGATCACGATCGTGTGGGCGAAAACTACACCTCATTTGGACTCTCCTAGCTCCCTCTATGCCTATTTAAACACCCCCATTCTAAATCCGGATCAACCCTAGCCTTCCCTACCTCGGCGCCGGACGAACGTCCGCGCGCCGGACGTCCGCCCCACCAGCGCCGCCGCCCTCGGCCAATAAGGGCGCGACACGTGGCCGCCGCCGCCACGCCATGCCATGCCCTGCGGCCCACGGCCACTTGCCCAGCCCGGGTCGGCGCCCGCGCCCTCCAGCGCCGAGCTCCAGCGCCTCCGCCGCCCGCCGCGCCGCCACGCCACCGCCGCCGCCTCCTCCGACGCCGCCACCCCGCCGTCCAAGGCTGCGCCGTCCCATCTCCGTGCGGCGCCTCCTCCGGCTCCTTCCGGCCGCGGCGCCATCTCCCCCCTTCCGCCGCCCGTCCTGCCGGGATCCGCGAGCCGCCGCCGCCGTCGCCCGATCGGGCCGGATCCCGATCGGATCTCGGAGCCCGTTGACTTTCTTCCCCCCTCAATTTTCTTCCAAGTATTTTTGCATCCTGTTAATATTTCGTGGCATTTTCAACGTAGCACATCTTTGTATCTGTAGCTCCATTTTGCGCGTTTAATATATCAAAATGTTCGCCTCGAAGAGTAGATCATTTTATCTCATTGCATCATTTTCATTTGAGCTCATATTGATGCCCGAAATGCTGTTGGAAGAGGGCTATGTGATGTTAGTTTCGCTTTCTTATGAAACTTGCACTTTTGTTATTTTTGCTATGATTGATGTGTGCACCCTATGAATTTGAGTCCTACATGTGTTTTGTAATATGCCATGCCATCTTTACAGGGGTGTATGCCATGTATTTTAGTGATCTATGTGGTGACTAGCACAAGCATGCAAAGTAGGTGTCTGATGTTGTTGTTTTCAGCTGTTTAGTGATATTTTGATGCCATGTTAACTTGATGCTACCGAGAGATCCATGCATATTTTGAGATACTTCAGAAGGATGTTTTGTTCTACATGTCTTGCTCTATCCATCCATGCCCTTGTTTGCAATTATGGAGTGCCATAGCTTGAGTCAATCGAGCTCTACTTTTGCTATCAAATGTTTCCTGGCAGATTGTTTACATGTTATTCAATTTTGCCTAGGTTGTTGTGGTTGATCCATGTATGCTATGTTATTGTTCTTGCCATGTATGTCTTCTATGCCATGTCTTCTTGATGTATGTATGCTTAGTTTGTCATGAAAGGTTCTGTAGTGAGTGCATCGAGCTCTTAAACATGCCTACTTGTTATCAGTTTTGGACATGCCATGTTGTTGAATCTGTTAACAAAACTTGCGATATTGACATGGGTGTTACTATATTTTCTAATCCTTTTTGGCTTATGGTCAGTAAGGGACTTTTGTTCTATGCTTTGAGTAGATTCATGCCATGCCTTATTTTGCTATTATAAGTTCCTATAGCATGTAGTTTTCTTGCTCTGAACATTGCTACCTGATGTTGTTTTTGCCATGTCCAGCCTGATATTTTGTGCACTTTTGCCATGCTTGTTTGAACCTGTTATGACGTGATTTAGCCGTAGCTCAGTGTTCATATTTTGTCAAGCATCTTGTGTAGATCACTGCCATATACTTTGTTGGTACGTTTGGGTGCAGTAGCTTAATTTCTTGTTGCTTGCTAAGTGGCATCATCTTTGTTAATGGCGATTTGTGCCATTCTTGTTTTGCTTGTCATTTGCAAACCGTGCATCCGATTCGGTGATCTTTATATCGATTTCAACCGAAATCATCTCATCTATCCAGTGGCATACTTGGTTTGCCAAGTTGATGCCAGTTCGTCATTTTCCTTCCGGAGCGCGCATATCGCATTGCATATCACATCCCGCATATCATGCCATATTTTGCATCATGTTGATTGTGCATTGCACCGTGATTTATTGTGGTTCCTTTGTTTGTGTTCTTGCTTTGGGTAGAGCCGGAGACGAGTGCGTGAGCGAGGAACCTGTTGAGAACGCTTACGAGGATCAAGCTTTCGACAACTCGAGAACATTGCGAGCAAGATGACCATACCCTCGAAATCACTTCTATCTTTGCTATGCTAGATGCTCGCTCTTTTGCTATGCCTATGCTACGATGCCTATCTCTTGCTTATCATGCCACCCATATTGCCATGTCAGCCCCTAACCATCCTTTCCTAGCAAACCGTTGTTTGGCTATGTTACCGCTTTGCTCAGCCCCTCTTATAGCGTTGCTAGTTGCGGTGAAGTGAAGTTTGTTCCTTGTTGGAACATGGAGATGTTGTTCCTTTTGGAACATGTTTACTTGTTGGGGATATCACAATATATATATCTGCTATATTTAATGCATCTATATACTTGGTAAAGGGTGGAAGGCTTGGCCTTATGCACGTGTTTTGTTCCACTCTTGCCACCCTAGTTTCCGTCATACCGGTGTTATGTTCCTTGATTTCGCGTTCCTTACGGTTGGGTGATTTATGGGACCCCTTGACAGTTCGCTTTGAATAAGACTCGTCCGGCAAGGCCCAACATTGGTTTTACCATTTGCCACCTAAGCCTTTTTCCCCGGTTTTCGCGAGCCCGAGGTCATCTTTATTTTAACCCGGGCGAGTTCTCCTTCGAGTGCTGGTCCAACTTGAGCGATGTCCGGCGCCCTTGGGCAATCAGGGTTTATGCCAACCCGACGTCTGGCTCATCCGGTGTGCCACGAGAACGAGATATGTGCAGCTCCTATCGGGATTTGTCGGCACATTCGGGCGGCTTTGCTGGTCTTGTTTTATTCTTTGTCGAAATGTCTTGTAGTCCGGGATTCCGAGATTGATCGGGTCTTCCCAGTAGAAGGAATATCCTTCGTTGACCGTGAGAGCTTATAATGGGCTAAGTTGGGACACCCTGCAGGTATTATCTTTGAAAGCCGTGCCCGCGGTTATGAGGCGATGGGAATTTGTTAATGTCGGTTGTAGAAAACCCGAAGTTGACCTTAAATAAAATACACATCAACGGCGTGTGTAACCGTGATGGTCTCTTCTCGGCGGTCCGGGAAGTGAACACGGTGTTGGAGTTATGTTTGGCGTAAGTAGTTCAGATCACTTCTTGATCGCTACTAGCTTCACGTCCGTGCCTTGCTTCTCTTCTCGCTCTCTTTTGCGATGTAGCCACCATATATGCTAGTAAACTGCTGCAGCTCCACCTTACTCCCCGTCCTTCCTATAAGCTTAAATAGTCTTGATCTCGCTGGTGTGAGATTGCTGAGTCCCGTGACTCACAGATTCTACCAAAACAGTTGCAGGTTCCGGCGATGCGGTCAGGTGGCGAACCGAGCTCAAGTGGGAGTTCGACGAGGAACGTGGTCGTTACTATGTGTCTTTTCCGATGATCGATAGTGGTGCCCAGTTGGGACGATCGGGGATCTGTGTAGCATTTGGGGTATCTTCTTGTATTTTGGTTCCGTAGTCGGACCTTGAGTGTACTCGAATGATGGATGATTATTTATGTATTGTGTGAAGTGGCATTTGTAAGCCAACTATGTATCTCTTTCCCTTATGTATTACATGGGTTGTGTGAAGATTACCTCACTTGCGACATTGCTTTCAATGCGGTTATGCCTCTAAGTCGTGCCTCGACACGTGGGAGATATAGCCGCATCGAGGGCGTTACATCACGGTCAATGGAAACACCGAACGCTATCTCCGAACGGAGGAGAACACGGCGGCCCTCGCGGCGGAGGTACGAAGCAGCCTCTCACAGCAATTCTCGAGTCCGGCAACTAAGCGTCCGGACAACATCAAGCGCACCCGAGTAACGCGTAACAAGACCGCTGCACGATTCAAGCATCGCGTAGCAATCCGCCCCAACCCGGCCCTCGCGAAATTGCGAAGCTAGTATTACGCGTACATAATTACGCTCTGGAGATACCATGGGCATATGGGGAGGGCAAGACCACGGCGCGCCAAGAATGCGGCTCGACCGCACTGGGGCTCCGATTGTGTCATTCCTTTTCTTTTCCTTTTCTTCCTTTTCTTACTTTGAAGTCATGTCCGGCACTAGAATCGCCGAACTCACGATGCAACAGCCGAGGAAGCGAAAGCCACGTCGAGTGTTCGGTGGTCTCTATTACGAGCATTATACCTGTTTACATACCATCCCGCAGCTTACCCCTAGAGGGGACATGTTAGATAGTCCCATCCCTTGCTTATCGCACTATTTGTATCGTTCGCTTTCATTGCGGTACCTTTTGAATAAACAATACATAGCTTTTGCTTATTATTGCACTCTTTTCTTTATCTATATATATGTTCATTTCATGACATTACGCACCCGCACACTTTAGTACGGCCAATACACACAGGGCTTAAGTACCCCAAAATTATGGTGTGATAAGTCGAACACTTTCACAAGTGCGGCACCCGAACTTATAGCATTATATGAATCGGCTCCGAATCATGTCTTGGGTCAATAGTTGGGTTTGCGGCTCCGTGTTTTGGTACCTTACGTTCCGTTATATCGGCTAAGGTAGCACGGAGAACCATCGCGATTGTGCCCAGTTGAGCTGGGTCGAGCACCTCGGTGGAAAAGCTAAAACTGACCGTCATGATAGGGCGAGAGCGATCGCTATTCGAGAGGTTTTTGGTCCCTAAAGACTTATACCGCTTAGGCGAGGAACCGAATTGTCCGGCCAAAGGCGTGGATAGCGCCCGAACTCGGTCTTCGAATACTAGGGGCTTCACGAAATTTAAAATTATAGAATTATGTGGCTAAGTGAGAGTGTTCAAGCATTATAAGTCTGGTTGCCTTGTTCGTTGTGTTGGCGCCTCCTAGATGGACCCAAGAATGGGAACAAGAGTGCTCAAGTTTATCCCGAACACCCCACACTAGTGGCATGGGGTTGAAACCAACGACTTGCCATCTCTCAAATTTGATAAGCGGCCGCCTGAAGGTAATATTTTAAATTAACAAGCGTTGCTTAGCGCATATGAACAAGTTTTCAGCGTCAGGATAACAAATGCGAGTCTATTCAAAATTACATCTTTGGAGCACTCATCCGCTATTCGGCGGGCACCCTTGAGAGGCCCTCATAGTACATTTCGGGCGTGCGATGCTCCTTGCCCTTCGGTGGCCCGTCCGTCACAAGCTTCTCGCATCCAGCTTGCCCGGTGCACTTTAGCACGGGCAAGGGCCAACGGACACCTTCAAGGCGGGCGGAGCGCAGATGACTTCAATCGGTGGACAAAGGTCCACCACCCGCTACACTAAGCGAAGTAGCTCCAGGCATGGCTTCCAATGGCCACAACCGCTATAAGGCCCTTCATGGCCTGTTCGGCGACCTTGTGGAGCTCGACCAACTGCTTCACTGGTCGCTCGAGGGCACTGGATGTCCGGCCTCGACATCTTGAGACCGAACACCTTTTCCGTCGAGCTCCCTCCTTGGCGCGGTAGAATGCAGTGACATCGGACACACTATGGGGCAAATCTGCGAATGCTCCTGGAGAGCTCCGAATCCGGGTAAGTAATAGGTAATTCACTTTCACATGCTTGCTTTGCATAAAGAATGCCTTACCCGCCGCTATCTTCTTTAATGATTCAATTTCTTGGAGGGCTTTTTGGGCCTCGGCCCTAGCAGCTTTGGCACTCTCAAGAGTCGAGGCGAGCTCGGACTCTCGAGTCTTCGAGTCACGCTCCAAACTCTCGTGTTTTTCCACGAGAGCTTGGAGCTCTTGCCGTACCTTGGCCAGCTGCGCCTCCCCCTTCTCTCGCTCGGTGCGTTCCGCAGCCGCTTTGTTTTCGGCCACGGACACCGCTTCCTTTAGGGTCGCCACCTCGTTCGTGGCCCCTACAGTACCCATGTTATTCCTGTTATTTTTTGCAACCGAAACCTTTTTATAAGGTATTTCTTTAATAAGGTACTACTTACCTTCCTTGTCCTCGAGCTGCTTCTTGGCTTGGCCGAGCTCGTCCTCGGACCGCTCGAGGCTCTGCTTCAATGCATTGACCTCCATGGTCGGTCTGGCAGAGGTCGGCGGCGCATCTGCATTCCCATATTGACATACTTATGTTAGACTCCTGCGTATATCTTTTTAGATCCTTAGTCCGGCTTTTCTTTCCAACACCGAACTAAGCATCGAGAACTCTTGTCTATCGGTAATATTTTTACATATTCTAAACTTACCTCAAAGCCTTGTTAGAAGGTGATGCAGAGCTTCAGTCGGCCCGCTCTTGGCGGATCGAATCGTCGAGATCACCGCACTCATAGCAAAGGCGGTGCTCCTCCTCAATGGGGCGCTGTTAAGCGCCTCCGATGCTATCCGGTGCCTCGGTTGGGCGGAGGACACGGCGTCTTCCCTTCTTATGAAGGGACCGCTTGCGAACTCGGAACGGCTGAAGGTTCGGCATGGAGTCGAACAAAGGTCGGGCTTAGAGCCCCGGGTCTTGCCCCCACGCTTTGAGTCAGGAGGTTGCCTTGTGGCGCCTCTGCGCCACCTCCTCTTGACCAAGCCCCCTTGGGGCCCCATCGTGACATCGTCCATGGCGTGAGGTGAGGAGGCGGTCGGAAGTGAAGTACTCTCCATTTTGGCGAACTCGAGGACCCGCTCGTGAAGTGGCGAACTTCGCCCTTAGGCGGGCTGCATGATTGTTCGACATTAGAGAACACTATGCAATGATAAAAAGCCATGGGTATCCGGACACTTACGATCTCGCCAGGCTTGGCCCTTGTTGGCCAATCCTCCTCGTCGTCGTTGACGTTGGTGGAGAAGTCCGGAGGAAGGTTCTTCCTTCTTGGACCCTCCGGCCTCCCGGTTAGGGCGGCCTTCCTTTTCCTCTCCTCCCTGCCGGGGAGAAGCTTCTTTTCTCCTCCTCGTCCTCGGGAGAAGACTACGCTTGAGAATCGGCGGCACTGGCGTCGGGAGCTCCTTGAGTTCCGTAGCCTCCTTCTTAGCCTTCTTCTCCGGCACCACATGGGGTACCGGAGCCAGAGCCCGTCGATCAGGCGTCCGTGGGTCTTCGGCAAAGGAGCGGACGATTAATCTGTCCGGGCGTCTTCACCGATCTGTCAAAGATTAGGGAGTTTTAGATCCCACATAGAGTCAATCTATGAAAAAAGAGTCCCGCCATGAAATGTATCCGCGATCTTTGTTGGCGGATCTTGGGGCTTCAGCACCTTGACAAAGACCTTCCGGGCATCTTGAGCGTAGTGTCGAAGAGCCGCTCAAACTTCGGTCTTTGTCTTGGATCGAACTCCCACAAATTAAAGGCCCGTTGTTGGCATGGGAGAATCCGGCGGATGAGCATCACTGGATTACGTCGACAAGCACGAGATTCTTGTCCACGGTTTTGGACGCATGTTTGGAGTCCGGATAGCTCGTCCGAATTCCCCACGTCGGGCCCGCTCTTTCCATGATGAGAGCGTGTGGAGAAGCGGATCTGAATTGGGGCCGCCACCCATTCGAGGTCGCGTGGCTCGGTGATGTAGAACCACCCGATTGCCACCCCTTTATTGTCTCCACAAAGCGCCCTCGAGCCATAGGACCTTGGCCATCTTGCCGACCATGGCGCCTCCGCACTCGCTTGACGGCCGCCCACTACCTTCGACCGACATTGAAGATCTTGACCATAGGCGAAGTGGGGCTGGATCTGAGAGGAAGGCCTCGCACATGACGATAAACGCCGAGATGTTGAGGATAAAATTGGGGCGGTCGTGGAAGTCCAGGCCGTAGTAGAACATGAGCCCCCGGACAAATGGGTGAAGTGGAAAACCTAGTACGCGGAGGAGTGGGGGAGAAACACCACCCTCTCATGGGGCTGGGGTTGGAATGAGCTGCCCAGCGTCAGGGCAGCTTTGTCTGTGATGTCGCCGGACAAATATCCGGCCTCCCGCAGTCTTGTGATGTGCCCCTCCGTGACGGAGGAGGCCACCCACCTGCCTCCCGCTCATGACATGGTTGGAGAAGGCTGAGGTGGGATGTGCGGACTTGGGCGCTGGAGCTCGAGTCTTGTGAAATGGATGAGCAAAGGAGGAAGAAGGCGTGGGTGAAAAGGTGGATCCTTATCCCTTATATGGACGAGACGAAGCTATCGTCCCCACCACTGGTAAAACTCGCTTATCTCCCAAGCGCCGTAATCAATGGCGCGGATGGGTTACCCACGTCCGTATTGATGAGAGTCCGGAATAAGGGGCACGATCTATGCTTTGATAAGACATGCCAAGAAACCACCTCGCTAAATCGCTAAGGTGGAGCGGTAAAAATGATTCATATAAAGGCTGGCGAGGTGTGATGTCACGCCGCGAATCGTCAGCAGATCTGTGCAAAAATTATTCTCTACGTGTTATGTGGAACTTGTTTTGCGAGCGGACACCATCACAGTGTTCAAAACCTTCTATGAAGTATTCGGAGAAGGAACCCGCCTTGCAATGCCGAAGACAATATGCTACCGGACTCGTCGTCATTGAAGCTTTGGTTCGAGAGCTCTTGAGGAGTCTGGACTAGGGGTGTCCGGATAGCGAACTATCATCACGGCGGACTCCAAGACTATGAAGATACAAGATTGAAGACTTCGTCCCGTGTCCGGATGGGACTTTCCTTGGCGTGGAAGGCAAGCTTGGCGATACGGATATGTAGATCTCCTACCATTGTAACCGACTCTGTGTAACCCTAACCGGGAATATTGGCCAAAGGTCCGCTCCACCATATCCATCGTTTCGGCTGAGCATCTAACCGGGAATGCTGCACTTTTTGCAAGGTTTATCTTGAGCCCCGAGGCCTCTCCAAAGGTGTTTAGCAGCAGCGCACAAGTGCATAGGTCTAGCTCATTCGGCTTGGTGAAGAAAACCACATCATCGGCGAACATTGACAGCCGATGTTTCATCCCAGATCTTGCTAGAGGAGCAAGCATGCCCCTTGAAGTCGCGAGCTCAAACATGTGATGCAATGGCTCCATGATCATGATAAACAACATAGGAGATATTGGGTGCATACCTGCCTCAGCCAATTTGGTTCGAGATTGGCCTTCCTGGTGTTCCATTCACCATGATTCGAGTGGACGATGTCGAGAGTAACCCACAGATCCAGTCCACCCAGCGAGCGCCAAAGCCCATAGCGTTGAGCACTTCCACTAAGAACGACCATTGCACCGAGTCGAATGCTTTTGAGATATCCAATTTGAGCATAATTGCCGGCTCCCGAAGGGCATGGAGACATCGCGCAATGCATTGAACAAGCATGAAGTTATCATGAATTGATCGTCCCTTGACGAACGCACTTTGGTGATTTCCCACAAGGAGTGGTAGCTTAGTGGCAAGTCAAGCAGCCAAGACTTTGTCAAAGATTTTGATCACCCCATGCACCAAGCTAACCGGTCTATAGTCCTTGTTATCCACGGCTCCATCCTTTTTTGGCAGCAGAGTCACAATTGCTTTGTTCAGCACGGCCAAACCTCTCATGCCCGCTTGGTAGAAAGCTCCCAATGCCCGCATGAAATCCTCACGAATTATGCTCCAGCACATGGCATAGAATCGGCCAGTGAATCCATCTGGCCCCGACGCTTTGTCGAGTGGCATAGATTTCACTATCTTCTCCACCTCCTCCTCGGAGAATGGGGTTTCAAGACGAGCCAAGTTTCTTGTTGGTAGACGAATCTTGTCCAAATCAAGAGTGTGTTCTTTTTCCGGCGCCTCCCCAAACACATTGGAGTAGTAGTCATCAACCTCGCTTGCGATTTCCTCCTGTCCAGTGGCTACTCTGTCATCATGCCGAAACGCATTCATCATGTTCCTCCTCTGTTTATGACACACACTTTGGTGAATGAAGCTGGTATTGGCATCTCCCCCTCGGAGAACGAGGATTCTTGACCTTTGTCGTGCGATGGTACGCTCCAGCGAGCAAAGACCCAGTAACGACCCAAAATACTACAGTTTTAAAACCACAATTGTTAGAGGCAAGCAAACAACTCATTGTAAATAAATTATGGTAATCATAAAAACTGTAGTATTCTCAAAATACTTAGAAAATACTTTGTCATCAAACATACATGATGTGGTCGAAATAAAATATGAGTAATATATATATATATATATATATGAGAGGTATATATATATATATATATATATATATATATATATATATATATATATAGTGATGCTATTCATCACGCAGGTGCAGAATAAGTTATTCTTCACCCGGGGTAATCTTATGATCATTTCATAATTAAATTACATTTGGAATTCAAATAGTTACATTCCTATTGATTCACTACGTAAAATTTGATATAAGAAAATAAAAATATAGGTCATAAGACAAGAAAATTTGGAGTTTATTTATATTTTACACTATGTTTTTACATTCGTAATTTTACATAACATAAAATATTTTTTACGGCGATTATATATTTTCTTACTGTCTCTTTTTACGTCAGAAATAAGACAAAACTTACGGAACGTAAAATTACAGTGCATTGATGGTAAAATAGAGGGGGTGGAGAATAACTATTCCTGACGAATAGTCAATCCCTATATATATATATATGGAAAATGCGTCCTACTACCGGGTGTAGTTACACCCATTTCTCATATACTACCATGTGGTAGTATATACTCTACTTTATTACTTTTAGTATGCTCATATACTATATCTAAGATACTCCAAAGCGAATTATGTGAAAAAATTGCATGTGAGCCCATGTTTTTATAATATTTATGAAATACATACATATTTGTACGTAAAAAGAGTATACTCAAAATATACTACATACTACATAAAAATAGTATATATACTACCTAAACATTTCTTAATACTACATACTACGCGTACATACTCTCCGATATGATAGATACTACCTAGAACGTATGAAACAAAAGTGGGAGTAACTAGACCCGGTAGTAGGAAAAATTTGTCATATATATATATATATATATATATATATATATATATATATATATATATATATATGAGAGAGGTATTAGCTGTCACGCAGCGGTTGCATCGTGTCCAGCGGTTCCAGTAACGGCTTTAACTAATTCCTGCCTCCTCCAGCAGATCGACCCCTTCTTAATCCATTCCGTATTTCCAACCCCCCCAAAATCTCCCCACTTCTCTCAGAGTTGTGGTTGGGAGTTAGGTCTGGGTAGGGGGAAAACGAATTCGGCCACATCTCCGGGTAGATCCACTAGAGGTAATCTCCGCGGTGATGCTCTAGAAGAATTTGTTCAATCGATTTGGGAGCTGTTTCCTTGTTCGCATTTCTTGCCCTCTAATAGATCTATCTCCTGTCCATTTTCTTGGAATTGAAGGATTTGCAGTGTGTGGGAGAGGCCCATGGAGGTGCACAACGAGGTAGATGGATCAGGTGTACCCCTGGCCGTGCTCCTCAAGCGAGAGCTGTGCAACCAGAAGGTGGAGAAGCCGGATATCCTGTTTGGGGAGGCGAGCAAGAGCAAGAAAGGGGAGGACTTCACGCTTCTCGTGGCCAATTGCCACCGCACTCCAGGCGAGGGCCCCGGTGACGATGCAGGCGGCGATGACACCATCTCGATGTTTGTGGTAATGCTTCGGCCCTCAATGTTTTGGTTCTCCTTAATTTGCTGATATGTTTTTGTTTTTGCAATAAGCCCATTGAGACAAGTCAAATAAAAGTGTTATTCATACATACTCCAATTCGCATAAAGCCTGCCTAACTAGACCTCGCAGCCTCACAGTGATGCTTTTGAAGTGGATGAACCATGTAGCCTGTTTCATCTTTTGTAACTTAGAATGTGTTAGTGTCAATATGTAAAAAAGGCGTCATTTCTCAACCTCTTTGAAAGTTTTGATCCATGAATTTTTTTGCTGGCTGTAGTCTAATATTTTGACTTTTACATAGAGGACCATGTCATAGGCCTTATTTTGCCGTGTGTTTGCATCAAGGCACATGGGGGCATTTGTCAGCTAATATTTTACTGGCCCTTCATTGTTATTTGTCTGGTCATTTCGGTAGTCAGAAGGTTATTGAGTTTAGGTACATTCATAGCGGACACCCTAGCTTTGCTAGATCTTTTAGGCTTCCAGCAGTTCTCAAAATATCTATTTAGTCCTATTAATTTTTGTATATGAACTCAGCAAGATCCCTTGGCATTCAATAATGGCAAGTCCAAGTCACAATGAATTTATTCCTGTAACAATGCAGTTCTACACTGAGTTTATCACTATACTGTCATCTATTTTTAAAGTTGTGCGTACACCAACTGAAGTGGTTGCTAGTCTGACTTGAGTTATTATTCTGGCTTCTTCCTAGATTGTTGATGGCCACAACGGACCTGCGGCTGCAGTATACACTAGGGAGAATCTCCCAAACAATGTGTTAGCTGCTATTCCTCCAAATCTTACAAGTGAGGAGTGGACAGCGGCATTGCCAAGGGCACTAGTTGCAGGTTTTGTTAAAACAGATAAAGACTTCCAAACAAAAGGTATTATTCTTTCATTAGATTTACACTTTTAAGTACTGCAAGGGATGATATATGTACGCATGATTATAATGTGGAGGTTTATAGCATTACCCCCTCTTCGAAAATGTATCTTCCCTTTATTACATGTTCTTATGTAGAAGTACTATTTGTTTAATAGGATATCAGTTATACATATTTATCATCCATGATAAAAAAATAGTTATCAATGTCTGGGTGATCTTTGCAAAGCTAAACATATTACTGTTTGCTGCATTGATGGTACCTTTATGATTTTTAGCTGCTTATATTGCATAGTATCATCAGTATTGTTGCTCTGCAGTGTGAATTGACTGCAACATTGTTTTCAGCTGCACGTTCAGGAACCACGGTAACTTTTGTAATAATAGATGGATGGGTTGTCACTGTAGCATCAGTTGGTGATTCACGTTGTATTCTAGAATCTGCTGAAGGTTCAGTTTACTTCTTGTCTGCTGATCACCGCCTGGATGTCAATGAGGAGGAGTATGTTTATGCATCGAGGCTTCGTTGTATTCATGTAATATCCTTAGCTTTGTGATTAAACTAAGGCCCATGACTACAGGGTGGAGCGTGTAACAGCAAGTGGTGGTGAAGTTGGGAGAATAAATATTGCTGGAGGTGCTGGGGTATGTTCTTTTCATTTGTGTATGTTTGTCAGTTACCTAGTTAACAGCTGTCTCCTAGGCTGTTAATTATATATTTTTTCTTTCCTTGGATATACCGTACTGTAAATGTAGCTCCAGTGACTATTTTTATTTCACTTTTTCCCTCTGCAATCATTATTCAGATCGGTCCACTAAGATGTTGGCCAGGCGGATTGTGTTTGTCAAGGTCAATTGGTGATACCGACGTTGGAGAATACATAGTTCCTGTCCCCCATGTGAAGCAAGTAAAGGTGTTAAATCAACAGACTTTTTTTTTATATTAGAGCCACTGGTGGAAAAGATTCTGTCATGTTATAAGTAATATCTGACACCAATAATACCATATAAAGACCAATGATTTCTTAGATTAAAACAGCGCATTCTTGCGATCATAATAGATGTGAGATTTGATGCATCCAAACTTATTGCAGCTATCCAATGCCGGAGGCCGGCTTGTCATTGCTAGCGATGGTGTGTGGGATGCACTGCGCTTTCAAGAAGCCCTGAACTACACCAGGGGGCTGCCAGCTGAAGCTGCTGCGAATCGAATTGTTAAAGTACTGAAATTTTATTAAACCCAGGTGTATCCTTTCCTGGCGTAGTGCATATCTTGGTACACTTATAAGCCATTATCTTATGTAGGAAGCTGTGAGCTCAAAAGGACTACGAGATGATACTACCTGCATAGTAGTCGACATATTACCTCCAGAAAAGCTAAGCCCTCCATTGAAGAGGCATGGGAAAGGAGGCATCAAAGCATTATTCCGATGGAGGCCCTCAGATGAATTATCTGAAGAACAGACAGACAATGGGTGTTTTGAACCTGATGTTGTAGAGGAACTATATGAAGAGGGGTCCGCAATGCTTGCTCAAAGGTTAGCATTACTGTAATACACTATAGAATTTCGAAGTTTGTCCTAGAAGAGTATATTGGGTACATGCATCAGTATACTATATTAGTGTTATCATATATGTCCCGGAGATGTCCTCTTAGGTATCACTGACACTTGTTAGTGCATTCCTGTCATGTTACTTTCATTTGTCAATAGATGTAGGTGAATGTGTCAACTTATTTAGGAGAGCTCACGATCAGATCAGCCTATCGTCGTTTCTTCTTAGGGGCTGTTGATTTTGAGCCATGGAAGGAATTTGGCAAACTTGGGCTCCACCTCGTTGCAAATTTTTCATTTAGCTGGCCTCTATAAATCGATGTTGGACTGCTGATCGATTGGCTCGTCGAGGTCTTGACCACCCTGAAAAATGTGTGCTCTATGACCAGGAGGAAACCATATAACACTTGCTCACTACATGCGTGTTCTCTAGAGAAGTTTGGTTCTCTGTGCTGTCCTTGGTTGGGTTACACAGCACACTCCAAGGCCAAATGATCTTGCGTTTACTGATTGGTGGCGCCAAGCAAGGCAACAAGCGGTTCGACAACACCGCAAGGCTTTCGATTCTTTAGTCATGTTGGTAGCTTGGTGGATTTGGAAGCATAGGTATGGATGTGTTTTTGAGGGGGCTCTTCCTAGTCTTAGTTTAATTATGCAGGACCTTAGGGATGGGGCCCATTTGTGGTGTATGGCTGGGACCAAAGTGCTGCGGGAGATTTGGCCATAGGTTGTGTGGTTTTGGGTCGTGGTCAAAGTAGTTTCTTTCTTTCTTTCTCGGTGATCCTGTGTATTTAAACGCTGCCCTATTGGGCTTGTATGAGTCTTATTAGACTCCTTTCTTTCTTAATATAATGATGCGTCGCTCTCCTGCGCATTGGAGAAAAAAAAACGTGTCAGCTTATTTGGTTATTCTCCTGAAACAAGGAATCTCTTCCTTGTATTAAGTTCATGTATCTACCCCAAATTGAACAATTGTTTTCTCCTTATTCATTTTAAATCATATATACTTGATGACTATTTTCCGTATTAAGATTTCTAACTAGGATATGTACTATGCAAATAATTTCTTAAATTACAGCCTATCCCTTTTAACTGGTTTCCAGTGTTAGAGTTATATTAGTGATGACTTTTGGTCTTTTGCATTCTAGCCTTTTGGCATCCTCATGTACTTGTATATATGTTGCCTTTGGCCTCCTAATAATATTAAGTTGCTTTCGTAACATGGTATTAGCGCTCTAGGTATTTTTTTCGCACGTTGCAACTCGTGCTACTCGATCAATCTCTGCCTGCGGCCGCGTTGCTCTCATCATCTGCGCCGGCGTGATTATGCTTTTAACGTCGTCCAACTCAGCTACACGCTAATTAGGCGATCCATCGTTGTGTTGGATCCTATCGGAGTGTGTCTGATCGATCAAGCCGGCCCGCCACTTGTATTCCTCCAAGGTCGCCACGGCCGTTTGTCTTCCTCATGGTGCCGCCGCCCGTCTCCTCCGTATTCTTTGCTGCCTTCCATGGCGCTGTCCGCCATCGGCCTCGTCCGCGCCACCTTCTTTTCCTTCATTGCTTGTTCATGGCGCTTCGGTCGATCGCGCATGCGTTCATAGCTCTTCTTTGTTTAGTGTCGAGCATCCATCCGCTCGGATCGAGAGCTCTCGAGATCAAGCGAGGCGGCTATCGGTCAGCTGCTCGCCTCGGTTTGTTCGTCTGCTTGGATTGAATCGAGTCGCCGCTTGATTGCTCTGCTTTGTTTTTGGCACGGGTCTGCCTTTGGGACTCATTTGTTGGCACGAGTCGATTCTTGGTGTTGCTGATCTTTCCGTTGTTGTCACAAAAAAATGGAAGAAAAAAACGGCATGATGTTTGGTCGAACTGCGTCTTCGTCGCCATCCACGAGACTTTCGGCGTTCCTATATTGATCCAGTCTCGCACATGCGCCCTCGCTCGGTGCTTGGTGCATGTCCGTCTGCGATGTTGTCCCCTTCAGAGTCTTCAACAGGCTGTGTTGGTCGCTATACGTCGACTCCTCTTGCGGCTTCCGTGCACGGCAGTGGCCGCTCTACGTCGACTCTTCCCACGACTTCTGCACCTGGTGCTTGTTGCTCTACGTCGACACCCTCAGTGGCTTTCTCATGCGGCTCTACGTCGACTCACTACTCCCGGTCGACTCTACATGCAGCTTCCACGGGTGGAGGCGACTGCTCATCATTGGCAGGTGTTTCTACCACGACCTCTTCGGCCGTGTCCTTGTCTGCGCATGAGATTGCACAGCTGAAATGGATGCTTGATGCTTGGGATTCTTCACCAACGGTTTCTCTGAGTTTTGTGGCTAACTCTTACGGCATTTGAGAAACCACCTTCCACTCATTTAGGTACATCCCCATGGATTCTTGATCTTGGAGCATCTTTTCATATGACTTATGATTCCTCCACTTTGACCTCTGTTCAACTTTGTGGAGTCTCATGTTCGTGTTCTTCATTGATGGCTTTCCTCCCAGTAGCTAGTCGAGGCACTCTTAGCACTTCTTCATTTCATGTTCCCTCTGTCGCTCATGTTCCTCGACTTACCATGCAGCTCATATCTGGTGGTCAGATTGTTGACTCTAGTTGTAGGGTCATTCTCGACTTTGATTCATGTTCTGTTCAGGATCGTCGCACGGGCACTCTGCTTGGTGCTGGCCCTCGACGCTCTGATGGTCTCTGGGAGCTTGGTGGCCGTCTTCCTCCGCCGCCACCGCCCAGATCTCGCACCCCCCCTATAGCTGCATCTACCAGCTCTTTTCAGCAGTGGCATCATCGTCTTGGCCATTTATGTGTTTCTCGTCTCTCATCTTTGGTTCATCGCGGTGTTAAGAGGCATCTCTGGTAGCAACCGTTGGATTATGCAGGTTGTCGGCTTGGTAAGCAGATTCAGCTACCCTACCCTCACAGTGAGTCGGTGTCCGAGCGTCCTTTTGATCTCATTCACTTTGATGTTTGGGGTCCGGCTCCCTTCGCTTCGAAAGGGGGTCATCGCTACTATATTATCTTTATAGATGATTTTTCTCGGTACACTTGGATCTATTTCATGTCTTCTCGTAGTGAGGTCTTACCTATATACAAAAAATTTGCCGCCATGGTTCATACCTAGTTTTCCACTCCTATTCGTGTTTTTCGCGCAGATTCAGCTGGTGAGTATATCTCCATGCCTGCGAGATTTCTTCTTTGGCGGTACTCTTACTCGATTCTCTTGCCACGGTGCTCATGCTCGAAATGGTGTGGCTGGCGCAAGCATCGTCACCTTCTTGAGGCGGCGCGTGCAATGATGATTCTGCCTCTCTTCGCCTCACTTACGGGCGAGGCTGTTACCACTTCCACCTATCTCATCGACATTCAACCTTCGCGCTCTCTGGGTGGTATTCCTCTCGAGCATCTTTTGGTCGTTCTCCACGATTATTCGGCGCTCCGTTCATTTGGTTGTGTTTGCTATGTTTTGCTTGCCCTCGTGAGCGCACCAAAGTGACCGCTCGATCTGTTGAGTGTGTCTTTCTTGAATCTGATGATGAGCATAAGGGCTATCGGTGTTGGGATCTGTCGGTCGCGGATCGTATTTCCTAGGATGTGACCTTTGATGAATCTTGTCCTTCTACCCACGTCCATCCCGCTCGGCTTTTCTCGGAGGACATCTCTTTTCTTACATTTCGGATACACCACCCTTTGTGCCCAAAGTATTCCTACTCCTCGTCCTGCATTGCGAGATCCGATATAACGCCCCAATGCGGCTATATCTCCCGTGTCGAGACACGACTTAGAAACATAACCGCATTGAAAGCAATGTCGCAAGTGAGGTAATCTTCACACAACCCATGTAATAATTAAGGGAAAGATACATAGTTGGCTTACGATCGCCACTTCACACAACATAATTAAACATACATCATTGAGTACACTCAAGGTCCGACTACGGAACCAAAATGAAAGAAGAAACCTCAAATGCTAACACAGATCCCGAATCGTCCCAACTGGGCACCACTCTTGATCATCTGGAAGCGACACATAGTAACGACCACGTTCCTCGTCGAACTCCCACTTGAGCTCGGTGGAATAAATGCCCGGCCTCGTCGGAACACTGCAAGCGTGTTTGGAAGTATCTGTGAGTCACGGGACTCGGCAATCTCACACCAGCGAGATCAAGACTATTTAAGCTTTAGGAAGGACATAGTAGTAAAGTGGAGCTGCGACAGCGACTAGCATATATGGTGGCTACATCGCAAAAGAGAGCGAGAAGAGAAGCAAAGCACGGTCGTGAAACTAGTCGTGATCAAGAAGTGATCTGAACTACTTCGTCGGACATAACTCCAACACCGTGTTCACTTCCGGACTCCGCGAGAAGAGACCATCAGTTACACCTTGATTGATGTGTATTTTATTTGAGGTCAACTTTGGGTTTTCTACAACCGACATTAACAAATTCCCATCGCCTCATAACCGCGGGCACGGCTTTGAAAGATATTACCTGCGGGGTGTCCCAACTTAGCCCATTATAAGCTCTCACGGTCGGCGAAGGATTATTCCTTCTCTGGGAAGACCCGATCAATCTCGGAATCCGGACTACAAGACATTTCGACAAAATAAAACAAGACCAGCAAGACCACCCGATTGTGCCGACAAATCCCGATAGGAGCTGCACATATCTCGTTCTCGGGGCACACGGATAAGCTAAGCGTCAGAGGACCGCGTAATCCATGTTGCCAAGGAATGGTCCCATACGGTGCTCTAGTTTGGGCCAGCGCCGGAGGAGCACCGGCCGGGGTTTAAAATAAGATGACCCTCGGGCTCGCGAAAACCGGGGAAAAGGCTTAGGTGGCAAATGGTAAAACCAATGTTGGGCCTTCTTTGGAGAGTCTTATTCAAAGCGAATCTGTCAAGGGGTCCCATAAATCACCCAACCGTGTAAGGAACGTAAAATCAAGGAACATAACACGGTATGGCGGAAACTAGGGTGGCAAGAGTGGAACAAAACACGGGCATAAGGCCGAGCCTTCCACCCTTTACCAAGTATATAGATGTGTTAAACATAGCAGATATATTTATATGTTGTGATATCCCCAACAAGTAAATATGTTCCAACAAGGAACAACAATTCCATGTTCCAACAAGGAACAAACTTCCGCTTCACCTGCAACTAACAACGCTATAAGAGGGCTGAGCAAAGCGGTAACATAGCCAATCAACGGTTTGCTAGGAAAGGATGGTTAGGGCTGACATGGCAATATGGGTGGCATGATATAGCAAGTGGTAGGCATCGCAGCATAGGCATAGCAAAAGAGCGAGCAACTAGCATAGCAAAGATAGAAGTGATTTCGAGGGTATGGTCATCTTGCACGCAATGTTCTCGAGTTGTCGAAAGCTTTGATCCTCGGCGTTCTCAACGGGCTCCTCGTTCACGTACTCGTCTCCGGCTCTACCCAAAGCAACAACACAAACAAGGAACCACGAAGAAATCACGGTGCAATGCACAATCAACATGATGCAACAACATGACATGATATGCGGGAAGGGATATGCAATGCTTATGCGCGCTCCGGAAGGTAAATGAAAAACCAGGCATCATCTTGGCCAACCAAGCATGCCATCGGAAAGATGAGATGATTTCGTTAGAAATCGATATAGAGATCACCGGAAACGGATGCACGGGTTGGACAAGACGGGCAAAACAAGATTGGTGAGAAAACCTACATAACAGCATGATGCACAAAGCCATGCATGTGTGCAAACTACCTCATAGCATAAGGCAATGAAATAAGTCCAATGAAAATAACACATAACCATGATGCAAAAGACATGAACATAAACTTGCCCAAATGCGAAACTAATGCCACCACGAGTTGGTGGGATTTTTCTACCCAAAAACATATATAATATGTTAGGGTTGCGATGAGAGAACCATCACAAAATCATTAAGTTAAAACCTGCCTAATATGGAAGTTAGCAGAAATGGCAATTTCAGATTTGGAAATGTCGAAAATGGACTTGCCTAAAAACAGAAAAGAGACAAGGCTGGAAATGGAAGCGTGGGGTAAAAGAAAAAAATAAGCATGGAGGAGGCGCCGAGAGGATGACAGTCGCCCTCTTGTCATAGAGGCAGTGAAATGGTGTAAAAGGGGAAGAAAACAGCCTCGGGGATTGAACCCGGTCTCCCGTTGGAATCCAGCCCTGCTACCACTGGGCAAGGCGGCGACAGAGGAAGGGCCTCGGGCCTTATCTCTTCTTCTTTGCGGAGGCGACCGGATGAAGCGCAAAAACAGAAATTAAAGGGGGGAGGCGCTGAGGTTCGAACCAGTGCCGCCAGTGAGAGCGAAGTCAACCAGCTCGGCTCTGATAGAAAGTCGGTAGGATCCGGTCAAGGCTACTTGACCAAACCAGGGCTGATCTAAGAGCAGAGGAACACCGCGACTCCGTGCGAGACACGGCAACTCTGGCTGACTCTGCGCCTGGTACAAGCGGGTGCGCCACGAGGCACCACAGAACAAGAAGTGACGAACCCGGCGGGAATCGTGGCAACCACAGCGGTGACACTACTCTGAAATTAAAACTACGAGCATCTTGAGCACGCCGAGGCAGCAAGGACACGGCCGTACCCTACACTCACGGAGATCTAACGACAACAGAAGGAGCGGGGAGGAAGTGGGGTATACCTCATACCCTAGGACAAGAAAACGGCGGCGGAGGGGCCGACGCGATGAGGTCGTGCTCTGAACCTCGCCGGGTTTCTGGCGAGAAGAAGACAGTAGAGGCGTCGGCGAACTTGGCGATCCGGGCCCCGTGGTCGGCGTCGCGGTCGAAGACGACGACGAGGAAGGAGAAGGACACGGCGCGCAGGTCGGGGTGGCGGAGAAACACGCCCGGCGACGAGGCGCTCCCTGATCGCCGAGGAGCAAGAGGCGGCGAACAGGTGGTTTCCTACGGCGGCGGCGAGAGGGAGAGGAAACCCTAGAAGTCGACAGCGGAGCGGAGGGAAGTAGGGGCTAGGGCGACGGGCGAGCTCACGCTCCCGTGCTCGGGTCCCATGGCGATGGCGAGAGGAGAGGAAAAGGCGGGTGAGAGGAGGCTGTCATTGCCAAGCGGACCAGGCGCTTCCACGTGGACGAGGGGCTAAGCGAGAGCACGTGAGGGATGGGTCTTGTGAGCAGGGAGAGAAAGAAGCAGGCGGCTGGCGCTCTCTCTCGCTGGCAGCGGGGCCGAGGGGAGGCTGGGCCGGCTCGGAGTGGCGGGGGCCAGTGGAGAGGGCTAGCTGGGCTGCCTGCTGCTGCTGCCACCTTTCCTTAATTCCTTTTAAAAAATCAAAAGGAAGAGAAAAGAAATCTGAGAGAGAAAAGAAAAGAGTTTGAGTGAAAAGAAAATATCCCCACACTCGGAATTCTCCACTATTTAAATAAATTGTAATGGACATTTTAAAGGTAGAAAAATAAGACAAGTTTGAAAATATTTCAAACTTGTGCCATTTTTGAACCTGACCATAACAACTTCAAATGAGGAGATATTTGGCAGAGAGGTTTAGTGCAAAGAGCATGATTAGCAGGGAGAAGATGAACATTAATTGAGAAAGGAAATTATAGCCCTTGACAAGGATAGAAGTAGAGGGAAGGAGGAGATGGCAATGCAAGTTGAGAATGAAACATGCAACCACATGACATGTAAGAGAACACCACAACCACATGATAAGAAAAGAATGCAAGAAGACAAGAGACACAAATGCAATATGGTAAAAGGAGCAAAACAAGAAAGAGCAAAAACCCACATAACCAAACAACATGAAGCCAAGCATGACAAAAACCCACAAGACTTGGATGAAGGTCAAATTGATATATTGCCCAAAAGGGAAAGTTTACATCCAGGGTGTTACAACACTCCACCACTACAAGAGGATCTCGTCCCGAGATCTAGGACTGAAAGAACTCCGGATACTCGAGCGGAGGTGATCCTCGCGCTCGGGTAGCTTCTCGGTGAATGGTGTGACCACTTCACTTTCAGGAATTTGATTGACTTGTTGCGAGTCTTGCGCTCGGTTTCTTCAAGAATAGCAACGGGTGCTCATGATAAGAGATCTTCTTGAAGGTCGATCTCTTGAAGTTGATAGTGCGTTCAGAGCCTTGAAGCACTTGCGAAGGCGTGACACGTGAAACACATCGTGCACATTTGCAAAGTTGGATGGGAGCTCAAGTTGATAGGCGAGATCGCCTCTTTTCCCAATGATCTTGAAAGGACCCACGTATCTAGGGGCAAGCTTCCCTTTGATACCGAGCGGCGAGTGCCTTTCATTGGAGAGGCGCGAGGTAGACATGGTCTCCGATTTCAAAAGTCACATCACGGTGCTTATCATCATAATAGCTCTTACGGCGCGATTAGCAGCTTTGAGATTCTCACGAATGACCTTGCACATCTCTTACATACTTGATCAAGTCATTGCCAAGAAGTTGGCTTTCACCGTCTCGGACCAATTGAGAGGAGTACGGCACTTTACGCCATAGAGAATTTCAAATGGGGCCTTGCCGAACTTCGCTTGGAAGCTGTTGTTGTAAGAGAACTTCGGCATATGGAAGACAATCTTCCCACTTCATACCGAAGGAAATGACACAAGCCACGAGCATATCTTCAAGAATTTGATTTACTCGCTCAACTTGGCCACTTGTTTGAGGATGGAAAGCTGTCTTTGAAGCGAATGTTGGTGCCCATGGCCTTACGAAAAGAATCCCGAACTTGGAGGTAAAGATGCTGCCACGGTGCAGAAGAGATCACTTGTGGAATGCCGTGCAAAGAGACAATCTGGAGGTGTATAGCTCGCTAACCGAGCTGCGATGATGGATTCTTTGATAGGAAGAAAATGAGCCACTTTAGTAAGCTTGTCAATGACAACAAAGATAGCATCATTTCCACGCTTGGACTTTGGAAAGCCATCCACGAAGTCCATTTCAATGTGATCAAACTTCCATTCGGGAATAGCAAGAGGTTGGAGGAGACCACTGGTCTTTGGTGTTACCTTTCACTCTTCTCGGACATCACACTCATTCACGAATTGCGCAATTTCTCGCTTCATTCGAGTCCACCAATATATTGCTTGAGGTCATGGTACATCTTCGTACTTCGGGATGGATGGATAGAAGCGAATTGTGAGCCTCGTTCATAATGACTTTTCTCGGATCACCCTTAGGAACCACAATCCGGTCCTCAAAGAACAGTGTCTTTGTCATCAGCGGAAGCACTTGTACTTGAAATGCCCTTGTCGATACCACGTTTCACTTTTTTCACCATGGTATCCGAAGTTGAGCCTCACGAATCTGATCTTCCAAAGTAGGAGAGACTATGAGGTTGGCAAGAAAGCCTTGAGGAACAACTTGAAGATTCAGCTTGCGGAAAGATTCACGAGATCCGGTTTGAAAAGGCTTGAGGATTAGGCATTGCGATAAGCCTTCTGCTCAAAGCATCTGCAATGACATTGGCTTTGCGGAGTATACTCAATACTTGGGTTGTACTCTTGAATCATTTCGACCCATCGAGTCACTTTGAGGTTGAGGTTGGGCTGAGTGAAGATGTACTTGAGACTCTTGTGATCGGTGAAAATGTCCACTCTCCTTCCCAGCAGAGATGTCTCCACGTTATCAAAGCATGGACAAGCGCCGCCAACTCGAGATCGTGAGTGGGGTAGTTCTTCTCGTTGAGCTTCAATCTGGCGAGAGGTATAAGCCACAACTCTCTTCTCTTGCATTAACACAGCACCGAGACCTTGAAGAGAAGCATCACGAAAACTTCATATGGCTTGGATTCATCGGGAGGAGTCAAGGCGGGGAGCTGTGACGAGTTTCTCTTTGAGGGTATTGAAAGCAACGTCACATTCGGGAGACGGACATACTTCACATGCTTCGGAGAAGGTTGGAAAGAGGCTTTGCAATCTTGGAGAAGTTCTCAACGAATCTTGACAATAGCTTGCAAGACCAAGAAAGTCATGAGTCGCTTGACATTCGAGGAGGTTCCCAATTCACAATTGCGGACACCTTCTCGGGATCAACAAATGATACCCTTGGCGAGAGATGATATGACCAAGATAAAGCACTTCATCAAGCGAATTCACATTTGGAGAACTTAGCATAGAATTGGTACTCTCTGAGCTTGTCTAGCACCAATCGCAAATGTTTGGCATGATCCTTCTTATTCTTAGAAGACCAAAATATCATCAAGATAGACCAAGGCGAATTCATTGGTGTAGGGATTGAATATGAAGTTCATCATCAGAGAGAAAGTTGGAGGAGCATTGACAAGGCGAAAGACATGACAAGTATATTCATAAGAACCAAAGCTTGTTCGAATCTTGTCTTGGGAATATCTTGTTCACGAATCTGAATCGATGATACCCCATCTGAAGGTCGAGCTTTGAGAACAACTGTAGCACCTTTGAGTTGCTCGAAAAGCTCATTGATGTTGGGAAGTGGGTACTTGTTCTTGATTGTCTTCTTATTCAATGGACGATGTCGACACAAAGTCGGTCCGAGCCATCTTTCTTCCTGGACAAAAGAACACCACAACCCCAAGGAGATGAACTCGGTCCGATCAAACCCAGACGCTCTTGTTCATCGAGCTGCTTCTTCAATTCCCTCAGCTCATCGGGTCCAAGCTTGTATGGGCGCTTACAAGCGGGTTGATGCGGGCTCAAGATCGATAACGAACTCAAGCGGCGATGAGGAGGCATACCCAAGCTCTTACGGAAAGACATCTTGGTACTCTAAACGATTTGGAATCGAGAGATGGCATTCAATTCGCCCTTCTCATTGAGAGAAAACAACCGAATAGTTTCATCACGAGAGGCATAAATGATCACATCATTAGAAGAATGAGTCGATTGAATTTCCACAGCAGCACAATCAAGCCGAGC
Organism: Aegilops longissima; assembly: GCA_021605205.1. NCBI lineage: Eukaryota > Viridiplantae > Streptophyta > Magnoliopsida > Poales > Poaceae > Aegilops > Aegilops longissima. Next base: position 307,402,319 of record CM038679.1, on the reverse strand, counting down.
TTTGTCTTGATAAAGCCATCCATTCCGAGAATAAGATCAATGTCCGAGTCACCAAGAACAAATGGTTTAGCCGAAATCTATAATCACCCATCTTGATAGAAACATCCGGAATCCTTGTGGTAGCCCTCATAGAAGAAATTTGGAGAAACAACTCCCAAGGGTTTTTCCAACATTTCGAAATGAAATCATGCTTTGCAACAAAAGATCTAGACATGAAACAATGCGATGCACCAATCAAATAAGACTTTTGCAGAATATCATTAATCGGAAGATTACCCATGATCACATCGGAAGAATCCTCTGCTTGAGCTGCATTCATCATATTGACCTTGGCATACTTTGGATTGTGCTTGACCTTTGCATTCTTTGGAAGATTTCACGGGGAGGAGGCGGAAGGCGCCTCTGGTTGAAGCACTTGTTCAAGATAGTGACCCTTCTGCGGCACTTGTTGCAAGTGACCTCGAGAGCGGACGGTGGTAAGGAGCACTTGACCTTGGAGCTTGAGAATTAGACTTGTTACGATAGCTTGGGTTGGGTGGGTGGGAAGATCCACGGCCACAGAGTTCTTCTGTTGGTAAAAATTTGGCGGAGCGGAGGAGGGCGGTAAAACTTCGCTGCTTGGCTGCCACTTGAGAGGACGAGGAGGACTGAACTGCGTCCTGATTCTCTTCTTAGAAGCCTCGCATTTGAGCTGTGCCGCTTCTTGCTTGAGCCATGTTGTAGAAATCATCATACTTATCTGGCTCAAACAGCACAAGAGGTAATTGCAGATCCTCTCTCGGACCACCTCTGAATCGATAGATCATACTCCTTTCATCGGTACATCTTGCTTAGCAAAGCGAGCGCGAGCTCGAACTGGATATTGTATTGATAGACGACATGGTGCCTTGCTTGAGATTGCGGAACTCCTCACGCTTGCTCTCAACAACACTCTTGAATGTGATGAGCTCGGAAATCACGGCGGAACTCATCGAGTAATGACACGACCTCCTCTGGAATCTTTGTATTTACGGAACCACTCAAAGCAGCTTGATCCTTGAGTTGAAGCGATGCAAACTTGACAAAGTCCTCGGTCCGACATTGCTACAATCAAAGTGCTTGCAGATGTCCACTAACCAATCGTCGCGTCTGTGGGCCTCAACACGTAAACCGAAAGACTTGACTGATTAGCGAGGCCCGGTCGAGAGTAGCAAAGTGTGGCTGATTGTTGCCTTGACCTTGATTGCCTTGATTTCCTTGCCCACGAGTGCGTTCTTGCAAGAGCTGCAAAATCATCGAGCATTGGCATTGGTGGCTGCCATAATAGCTTGCCACGCTTCGAGGCGGAGGTGGAGGTGGAGGTGGAGGATTCGATGATCCCCATCATTGCGATCCGGATTCGGGCGCGTTGGCGGAGCCATCTGAAGAGGGTGACATCCGTTAGTCCTATGATAGACAAATAGATAAGTAGAATCAGCGGATAGAAATTGCAACATATAGTCTTCACAATAAACATTGAACAAGAATGAGCGAATGAATTCAAAGTTAATCATCACACATCCATTAAGGAGAGAAGCCACTTAGATATAGATATGGAAACAACATCGGATGAGAAACAATTGAATATCATAGCGAAAACAAAAGGTTGGCTGCTAGAATGAGCGGAACAAACACATGATAGAGATTACGCCCAAAGTGTTAGTGGTGGGGCCCACACGGACACGACGTATAGCGGACGTCACGAATGACTAACAAGGCGTCCCGAATCAGCATAGCCAAGGATTCTTTAAGGCGTCTCGCGACCATCAGAATCGACCGTGAATGGGCGGACCACTGACGTTGAACCCCAATCTCAAATCATACATCCGCCGGAAAGAATATCCCGTAAGCTACTAGAATTCCCACCTATAAACTCCGAAACTTTACGGTTATGCAATGCGGTGTTGGGGATACAGGGACACAAAATATATCACCCAAACTAACAATACCTAGATCCATCTGTATCCATCCGTCGACACATAACCAAGAAATCCTCGGAAATCGTGTACCTCGACCTTGAAAAACATCCGTTATACAAGTCATGGCAATACTCCACTTTTCGCCACGATCTTTGGGATATCGGGGTTATCTCACCAACAAGCGCACAAAAGAGATTTCGATGTCGGCAAAAACTCGTATTCGAGCGCAGCGATAAAATTGTGGCGACAACACCTCGGAGCTCAACTCCCGGGACACCGCCACAACCCCTAAATGTCGGGAGGCACCAAGAACAATGTTCTCGTCACAAAACCATCGAACGATTCCAAGATACCCACGTGATCCTAAAAAATTTTAGTGAAATTTGAGAAGAGAAGAGTCAAAACTCTCGTCGGGATACCTCACAGAGCGATGAAGGGACCGGGGAGTAAAAAGAATCCTACTCTCGATATATATAATCCTAAGACTCAAAACATTTTCCATTCTAGACTCAACAACGTCGACAAACAATCAAGTAGGGGCTCCTAAGTCGGGAAGGCTCGATTACCAACTTATATCGCCCGATGCGGCTATATCTCCCACGTCGAGGCACGACTTAGAGGCATAACCGCATTGAAAGCAATGTCGCAAGTGAGGTAATCTTCACACAACCCATGTAATAATTAAGGAAAGATACATAGTTGGCTTACATTAGCACTTCACACATACATAATTAAACATACATCATTGAGTACACTCAAGGTCCGACTACGGAACCAAAATGAAAGAAGAAACCTCAAATGCTAACACAGATCCCGAATCGTCCCAACTGGGCACCTCTTGATCATCCGAAACGACACATAGTAACGACCACGTTCCTCGTCGAACTCCCACTTGAGCTCGGTGGAATCGCCTGCAGACCGGCCTCGTCGGAACACTGCAATCGTGTTTGGAAGTATCCGTGAGTCACGGGGACTCAGCAATCTCACACCAGCGAGATCAAGACTATTTAAGCTTTAGGAAGGACATAGTAGTAAAGTGGAGCTGCGACAGCGACTAGCATATATGGTGGCTACATCGCAAAAGAGAGCGAGAAGAGAAGCAAAAGCACGGTCGTGAAACTAGTCGTGATCAAGAAGTGATCTGAACTACTTACGTCGACATAACTCCAACATCGTGTTCACTTCCCGGACTCCGCGAGAAGAGACCATCACGGTTACACACGCGTTGATTGATGTGTATTTTATTTGAGGTCAACTTTGGGTTTTCTACAACCGACATTAACAAATTCCCATCGCCTCATAACCAAGGCACGGCTTTGAAAGATATTACCTGCGGGGTGTCCCAACTTAGCCCATTATAAGCTCTCACGGTCAACGAAGGATTATTCCTTCTACCGGAAGACCGATCAATCTCGGAATCCCGGACTACAAGACATTTCGACAACAATAAAACAAGACCAGCAAGACCACCCGACCGTCCGACAAATCCCGATAGGAGCTGCACATATCTCGTTCTCGTGGCACACCGGATAAGCTAAGCGTCAGGAACCGCGTAATCCATGTTGCCAAGGAATGGTCCCGACGGTGCTCTAGTTTGGGCCAACGCCGGAGGAGCATCGCCCGGGGTTTAAAATAAGATGACCCTCGGGCTCGCGAAAACCCGGGAAAAGGCTTAGGTGGCAAATGGTAAAACCAATGTTGGGCCTTCTTTGGAGGAGTCTTATTCAAAGCGAACTGTCAAGGGGTCCCATAAATCACCCAACCGTGTAGGAACGTAAAATCAAGGAACATAACACGGTATGACGGAAACTAGGGTGGCAAGAGTGGAACAAAACACCAGGCATAAGGCCGAGCCTTCCACCCTTTACCAAGTATATAGATGTGTTAAACATAGCAGATATATTTATATGTTGTGATATCCCCAACAAGTAAATATGTTCCAACAAGGAACAACAATTCCATGTTCCAACAAGGAACAAACTTCCGCTTCACCTGCAACTAACAACGCTATAAGAGGGCTGAGCAAAGCGGTAACATAGCCAATCAACGGTTTGCTAGGAAAGGATGGTTAGGGCTGACATGGCAATATGGGTGGCATGATATAGCAAGTGGTAGGCATCGCAGCATAGGCATAGCAAAAGAGCGAGCAACTAGCATAGCAAAGATAGAAGTGATTTCGAGGGTATGGTCATCTTGCTCGCAATGTTCTCGAGTTGTCGAAAGCTGATCCTCGGCGTTCTCAACAGGCTCCTCGTTCACGTACTCGTCTCCGCTCTATCCAAAGCAACAACACAAACAAGGAACCACAGTAAATCACGGTGCAATGCACAATCAACATGATGCAACAACATGACATGATATGCGGGAAGGGATATGCAATGCTTATGCGCGCTCCGGAAGGTAAATGAAAAACCAGGCATCATCTTGGCCAACCAAGCATGCCATCGAAAAGATGAGATGATTTCGCTAGAAATCGATATAGAATCACCGGAAGCGGATGCACGGGTTGGACAAGGCGGCAAAACAAGATTGGTGAGAAAACCTACATAACAGCATGATGCACAAAGCCATGCATGTGTGCAAACTACCTCATAGCATAAGGCAATGAAATAAGTCCAATGAAAATAACACATAACCATGATGCAAAAGACATGAACATAAACTTGCCCAAATGCGAAACTAATGCCACCATCGAAGTTGGTGGGATTTTTCTACCCCAAAAACATATATAATATGTTAGGGTTGCAGTAGAGAAACCATCACAAAATCATTAAGTTAAAACCTGCCTAATATGGAAGTTAGCAGAAATGGCAATTTCCAGATTTGGAAATGTCCAGAAATGGACTTGCCTAAAAACAGAAAAGAGACAAGGCTGGAAATGGAAACGTGGGGTAAAAGAAAAAAAATAAGCATGGAGGAGGCGCTGAGAGGATGATGATCGCCCTCATCATAGAGGCAGGGAAATGGTGTAAAAGGGGAAGAAAACAGCCTCGGGGGGGATTCGAACCCGGGTCTCCCCGTTGGAATCCAGCCCCTGCTACCACTGGGTCAAGGCGGCGGCGATCGACAGAGGAAGGGCCTCGGGCCTTATCTCATCTGCTGCAGAGGAGGCGACCGGATGAAGCGCAAAACAGAAATTAAAAGGGGAGGCGCGCTGGGGTTCGAACCAGTGTCGCCAGCGAGAGCGGGGGGTCAACCAGCTCGGCTACTGATAGAAGTCGGTAGGATCCGGGTCAAGGCTACTTGACCAAACCAGGGCTGATCTAAGAACAGAGAGAACACCGACGACTCGGCGAGACACGCGCAACTCTGGCTGCTCTGCGCCTGGTATGCGGGTGCGCACGAGAGCACCACAGAACAAGAAGTGACGAACCCGGCGGGGAATCGTGGCAACCACGCCAGCGTGACACTACTCTGAAATTAAAAACTACGAGCATGCCGAGCACGCCCGGCGCAGCAAGGACACGGGCCGTACCCTACACTACGGAGATCTAACGACAACAGGAAGGAGCGGGGAGGAAGTGGGGTATACCTCATACCCTAGGACAAGAAAACGGCGACGAGACGGCCGACGGCGATGAGGTCGTGCTCAACCTCGCCGGTTTCTGGCGAGAAGAAGACAGAGCGAGGCGTCGGCGAACTTGGCGATCCGGGCCCAGTAGTCGGCGTCGCGGTCGAAGACGACGACGAGGAAGGAGAAGGACACGGCCGCAGGTCGGGTGGCGGAGAGCACGCCCGGCGACGCAGGCGCTCTCAGATCTTCGAGGAACGAATGGGCGGCGAACTTGGGTGGTTTCCTACGGCGGGCGGCGAGAGGGAGAGAAACCCTAGGGGTCGGCTTGACGCGAGAGGGATAAGTAGGGGCTAGGGCGACGGGCGAGCTCACGCTCCCGTGCTCGGGTCCCCATGGCGATGGCGAGAGAGAGGAAAAGGCGGGTGAGAGGAGAGCCTGTCACGCTAAGCGGGACCGGCGCTCCACGTGGGCGGGGCTAAGCGGGTACGCTGTGGGGATGGGTCTTGTGACAGGGAGAGGGAAGCAGGCGGCTGGGCTCTCTCCGGGGGATCGAGGGAGGGGCTGGGCCGGCTCGGAGTGGCCGGGGCCAGTGGAGAGGGCTAGCTGGGGCTGCCTGCTGCTGCCACCTTTCCTTAATTCCTTTTAAAAAAATCAAAAGGAAGAGAAAAGAAAGTACAGAGAGAAAAGAAAAGAGTTTGAGTGAAAAGAAAATATCCCCACACTCCTGGAATTCTCCACTATTTAAATAAATTGTAATGGACATTTTTAAAGGTAGAAAAATAAGACAAGTTTGGAAATATTTCAAACTTGTGCCATTTTTGAACCTGACCATAACAACTTCAAATGAGGAGATATTTGGCAGAGAGGTTTAGTGCAAAGAGCATGATTAGCAGGGAGAAGATGAACATTAATTGAGAAAGGAAATTATAGCCCTTGACAAGGATAGAAGTAGAGGGAAGGAGGAGATGGCAATGCAAGTTGAGAATGAAACATGCAACCACATGACATGTAAGAGAACACCACAACCACATGATAAGAAAAGAATGCAAGAAGACAAGAGACACAAATGCAATATGGTAAAAGGAGCAAAACAAGAAAGAGCAAAAACCCACATAACCAAACAACATGAAGCCAAGCATGACAAAAACCCACAAGACTTGGATGAAGGTCAAATTGATATATTGCCCAAAAGGGAAAGTTTACATCCAGGGTGTTACATCCGACCCCGTCCTCTCCTACGTTTTCTTCTCCTCCCTCATCGCATGACTCTCCACCTTCATCGTCGATACCTTCCCCTTCTCCACCTTCATCACCGATACCTTCCCCTTCTCCACCTTCATCGCCGATACATTCCCCTTCTCCACCTTCATCATCGATACATTCCCCGTCTCCACCTTCAGTGATTCCACCTCTTCCCTCATTTCCTTTCCATTATACTCGCCGTTCATGTGTTGTGGATAAGTCTATAGATGTGCCCTCTACTTCTGATGTGTCGTCTTCCTCCTCTCACCCGACTTATGGTCTTCGTTCTCGGCCTTGTCCGCCCCCTGACCGTTATTCTCCTTCTCACTATGGTCTTTCCACCGTTCGTGAGCCGACTTCTTATCGAGATGCTATTGTTCATCCTGAATGGCAGTTTGCGATGGCAGAGGAGATTGCTGCCCTTGAGCGCAATGGCACGTGGGACCTGGTTTCTCTTCCTCCCCGTGTTCGTCCCATCACTTGTAAGTGGGTCTATAAGATTAAGACTCGCTCAGATGGTTCTCTTGAGCGTTATAAAGCTCGTCTTGTGGCTCGTGGCTTTCAGCAGGAGCATGGTCGTGATTACGATGAGACTTTTGCTCCTGTGGCCCATATGACTACTGTCCGCACACTTCTTGCCGTGGCCTCTGTTCGCCACTGGTCTGTGTCTCAGTTTGATGTTAAGAATGCTTTTCTTAATGGTGAGTTGCGTGAGGAAGTTTATATGCAGCCACCACCTGGGTATTCAGTTCCTGATGGCATGGTTTGCCGTCTTCGTCGCTCTCTATATGGCCTTAAGCAAGCCCCCCGTGCTTGGTTTGAGCGTTTTGCCTCTGTGGTCACTGCAGCTGGTTTTTCGTCCAGCGCTCATGATCCAGCACTGTTTGTCCACCTTTCTGCTCGTGGTCACACTCTTCTTCTTCTATATGTTGATGACATGATCATCACTGGCGATGATTCTGAGTACATTGCCTTTGTTAAGGCCCGTCTCAGTGAGCAGCTTCTTATGTCTGATCTTGGTCCTCTACGTTACTTTCTTGGGATTGAGGTTTCCTCCACCTCTGAAGGCTTTTCTATTTCCCAAGAAAAGTATATTCAGGATCTTCTTGCTCGTGCGGCTCTTAGTGATGAGCGCACTGCTGAGACTCCTATGGAGCTCAATGTTAACCTTCGCGCTTCTGATGGCGAGCTCCTGTCTGATCCGACGCGTTACCGTCATCTTGTTGGGAGTCTTGTCTATCTTGCCGTCACTCGTCCAGATATCTCATATCCTGTCCATATTTTGAGCCAGTTTGTTTCCGCTCCCACTTTAGTTCACTATAGTCACCTTCTTCGTGTTCTACGATATCTTCGTGGCACGATCTCTCATCGTCTCTTTTTCCCCGTTCTAGCTCATTACAGCTCCAGGCCTATTCAGATGCTACGTGGGCTAGTGATCCTTCGGATCGCCGTTCACTTTCTGCTTACTGTGTTTTTCTTGGTGGTTCTCTCATTGCCTGGAAGACGAAGAAACAGACTGCAGTTTCCTGTTCGAGTGCTGAGGCCGAGTTGAGAGCTATGGCTCTTCTGACGGCAGAGGTGACTTGGTTACGATGGCTACTGGAGGATTTTGGTGTTTCTGTTATTACACCTACCACTCTCTTGTGCGACAGTACAGGTGCTATCAACATTGCGCGGGACCCCATGAAGCATGAGCTTACCAAGCATATTGGTGTTGATGCTTCCTATGTGCGCTGCTGCTGTGCAGGATCATGTTATTGCTCTTCAGTATGTACCTTCCGAGTTACAGCTAGCGGACTTCTTCACGAAGGCACAGACTAGAGCACACCATAGATTTCACCTCTCCAAACTCAGTGTTGTGGATCCACCATGAGTTTGAGGGGGGGTGTTAGAGTTATATTAGTGATGACTTTTGGTCTTTTGCATTCTAGCCTTTTGGCATCCTCATGTACTTGTATATATGTTGCCTTTGGCCTCCTAATAATATTAAGTTGCTTTCGAAACATCCAGGTTGAATGTAAGCTATCCAGCCGGAAATATGTTCAAGCTTCATGATTGTGCGGTCTGCCAATTGGAGATGAAACCTGGTGAGGGTGTCTCTGTTCATGGCAACATGCCGAAGCATCATTCACGGGTTGACCCCTGGGGCGGTCCTTTTCTCTGTTCATCCTGCCAAGTGAAAAAGGTGGCAATGGAAGGGAAGCTGCATTTGTGAAGTATGAATATCTTTAATCACGGGCTTGAATCATTTTCACATTAGGACAATAAATGCTGAATCTTCATTCACTTCTTATTTCCAGATTCTCCATATACAGTCCACCCTGCCCAAGTAGCCTTCCTCAATGGTTTTGTATACTTCGTCAGACAAGCTAATATTACTAACAGTGTTAACTTATAAAGCAGACTTGTCAAGATCATCCATCAGTCACTGGTAAACAGACTTAAGGACTGTTCTCTAACTCATCTCAACTTGGAAGATCAAATTGGACGTCAGTGCAGATGATTAAAATTTGTGGAATCATTCATGTGAAGCACCACATTTATTTTGTTGAAGGTGCACTCTATTTATGCGAAGAAACAAGAAAGGATCCCAGGTTCAAATCAACCAGTGTCCTTAAGGTGTGTATAAGTGCCCTTGACATCGGTTAGCACTTGTCAGGAACCCAGGCTCAGTCCATTTGTCAATACCAGTCATGGAGCCATTTTTAGCTCGAGCCTAGGCTTTTCTCATGTCACTCTGTGATAAATGACTCAATCTCTTATGTGATGGTTTTCCTCTTGTTCATTCTTCTTACATGTCCATTTTCCTTGCACCCCAGTTTTTTATTCGTCGCTGTGCATAGCCACGAGGCCCAAAACTGACATATTTTTTTGTATTGATACCACAATTCCGTAGTTCTATCACAGTACTTATAGTTTTTAACATATATGTATTACATATAGTGGAAGTTCTACCTCAATTTTGTACTTGATGTCATTAAATTTTAATATAATTCTTAAGTTTGTGCTTATTGTATGGTGCTTATGGGTCTATTACATATGGTCTAAGTGTGTTCTTCAAGGTCTGAATATTAAATGTGCTAAAAAAGTCCCTGAAAAAAAAAGCTCAAAAAAGGAAGGGAAAAAAATCTTGGATGCTGGTCAGAATTAAATTGAACAATAGACATGACAGAACTATTTGAACAATAAGGGAGTTTTGCTCTGACAAATTTGGATGCTGGTCCTTGTGAGATTGGGTTTGGTTTCTTTCATGCCGCAACCCACTGCACTCTGCTTCTGTAATTGGTCGTATAGTGTGGTTAAAGGGGGGCCTAAGGAGTTGAGGAAAGGGCTAAACTACCATGTTATACTGGTCACCAGGGGCGGAGCCAACATATAGTTGTTGGGTTCAGTTGAACCCAACAATTTTTTGGCGGCTTCTATATAACGAATGCTAGAGTACCCGCCTGGAGGCCTTCGAGGAATTATTTTTTTGGTGTCTCCTATATTACTTCTCTAAAGGATGTTGGGATATCCGCCTCCTGGAGTCCTTGGAGGGCGAAGAGTGCCTCCGCGCCGTCTCTTCCTAGGTGGCGTGGCGGCTCCGTTCCGTTTGATCTGCTCGGACAGTGCATGCGCGCGTGCCTTGTCGGCATGTTCCGTTTGCACAACCTAGATAGTCTTGTGCACCGCGTCACTCGCATGAGCCGGTTCGTGTGCGATTAGGGGTGTGGTTTGCTGTTTCGCTCGCGATTGTGCGCCTATTTCCTTCGGCCGACCCGGGCACCTTTGAGCGCCCAATGCGATTGTGCCTTGTCGGGTTGTTTCATTCGTGCGACCCAAGTAGGTGTGCACGTTGCATCGCTCGCGCGAGTCATCTAGAGGTGCGGTTAGGGGTGTGTCGACTTGGGAGGTTTCATGGGCATTTCAGACTTTTCCTTAGGTCGGTTGTGTTTTCCTATAAATTGGCTATTTTAAGCTTGGGACGAATTCCTTGAAAAACAAGGCGTAGCTCCCTACATCATTGGCTTGAAAGTTATGGGACTCCGAGAGGGCCATCCTTAGCTTCCCAGCAATCATGAAGACACGGTCATGGACCTCCTTGAAGACATCACACTGCATCTTGCGCTGCCCCCGAAGCTGATCCATTTCTTCACTCCGTTTTGCGAAGTCGCCCACCAGCTGGGCTTTACGCGTTTCGAGGTGCGACATCTCTGCCCGACAATCCGGGAATTTCTGCAAGGCCTCATCCCAGGCCTTTTCGCTGATGCCCGCCAAAGACCTTGCATCACTAACAGAGCCCTTCAAGGAACCCAACTGTCTCTCCAGGTCCACGCATTTGGCCTCTAAGTTCTTACTTTTCTCCGTGAAGCGTGTCTCTTGGAGGGTCAGCTTCCACTAATATTTGGAGCGGGCGTCTTCCTTCTGCTTAAGAAGAGCGTCCGCGAGGGTCCTCTTGTTCTGGGACTCCTGCTTGTCGCGATGTTCCCTTAGTCGAGCATCGGCAGCGTCAACATTGGCTTGATGGGCAGCCTCCCAGCATGAGATGGTTGCCTCACGGCCTTCAAGCTCGATCTTCCGAGCCTGCAGCATCTCTGAAGCAACTCCAACTGTTCCCTCTCGACGCGAAGGTCCGACACTGTCTTCTTAGCCTTCACCTCATGCGCTATGACGTCGACCTCCCGGTCGGTCACGACTGCCTCACAGGAATTCAGAATACCCTGCTGCTGACAGGACAAATCTTCCTTAAGAAAAGGGTCCGCCGTTCGCCAGGAAAACACCAGTAGCACGGACGACCACATGCTCCGACGACGGACAAGAAAGGCTTGGAGTTGGGTGGGCTCTCTGATGCCTACCCCAAAGGGCCCCTAGCATCCACCAAAGCCTAGGCCGCATGCAGGCGGGTGGCCTCATTCTCTTGGCGGGCACACTCAGAACGAAGAAAATAAGTGTTCCAGGCTCTAAGCAAGAGGAGCGGGCCTAGGGCTAAGAGGACTTTCTCGGCAGCCTGGCCGGTGTCAAGACAATCGATCTCTAGGTGCGCCATCTTAAAGGGTTCATCAGTTCATATGCCCGGATCTCCACCACTGCCACCGCTCAAGGTCAACGCTAGGCCTGGAGTCTTGCCGATCCTGGAGACCAAAGGCTGCATGAGCGGTTCCACCAAAGAGACTTCCCGTCCCTACTACGGACTCGGGGGGACGGGGGCAGCTAAGGATGTCCCCGGCGCACTTTCGGAGTGGACGAACCCCGTCGAGCCCTTCAGCAGAAGGGTCGCGCTGGCTCCCATAGCTTCCGGAACACCCAAAGCTCGGACACTCCCCTCATCAGCATCTACAAACGTGTCCCTCAAAGGAGCATTGTCAACCACTTGTTGATCGGCCGTAGGCCACGGGGTGTATTCACCTAACAGGTCTCCCTCTAGAACCCTGGTCGAGGCCTTCGCAGACAATGGGTGTGATGGAGGACGACCTCCAAGATTGACAGGATTCTGGATCATCATTGGCTCCCCCCGATAGTGCGAAGGGGGTTGCCTAAAAAGGGAAAAATGGTCTTATAAGAAGAAGGCTGAACCAGCAAAATGGATGAAGGCCAAGTCAGCGCAAGCAGGCTAACCTGTCGTCTCGGGACCCTGGCGCGATCCACGGTTTTCTGACTTCCCGACGCGGCTAGAGTCTTCCGGAAGTGCCTCCCCTAGCCAAGTCGGTGTTTCATTCCTCCCGGCCGGCGGCCTCGGGCTCCTCCGACCTCCCGGCCTTCACCTCCAAAGGCGGGGCCTTGGGCTAGGGGCTGCACATCCTACAGAAATAATAAGACCGCTCGAAGGATAGCGCAACAGCAGAGAAACCAGAGAAATTCACATGTCTGTGGCATGCCCCTTCCTCTTCAGCAAGCATTTGGTGAAGGATGAAGTTGGGGCGCCTTGTCAAGAAATGCGCCGGGCGACGTTGAAGTTCCAGGTCCTGGCATAGACTCGCCAATAGCCGCTCCCACAAGGGAAGAAGCATCCACCTCCACAACTTCGTTGCCTGAGCCGTCCGGGCTGCCAACAGAAGGGCGGCTGCAGTTAAATCATACCAGTCCAAAAAAAATAACAGGTGAAAGTGATAAAACAATTCTTACCCACCCACGCCAATGACGGTCGTTAGACGCCTTCACTTGGGTCACCCGCACGACTCCATATCCCCCAAGGGAGGTGACCCTCTCTTCTTACTGGCTGTCGGCGATGCGGTCCGCATGAGCGGAACAGACGAGGAGCTTTCGGCGTTGTTGTAATCCCTCTCATCATCGTCTCTTTATATGGTCCCGTCATGGCCAGGTTGGGACGACCTCAGCTGCTCTTGAAATGGCTTAGGACGACCAACATCTCCTGCGCCCTTGGAGATGATGCCCCACCTATCGCACTCTGGCAGACCTTCCAGGATGGCCCCGCATGCCCTGTCAGCACGCAACATCCGAACAAAGAAGCGAAGGCCCGTACCACCTTCATGATCAACTTTAACATGGCCTTCATGGTCAACTTTAGTTTCTCGTCCTCGATAATGGACATGTGAAGGCGTGTCGGGTCTTGAGGTCCCTGGCACATCCACACTGGAAGCTGTTGGGCTTGCAGGGGGGCTACCCATATCCAGGAAAAGCTGAGGACCACCATGCGCCCATTAAGGCATTTTTCATTAGGCGTTTGATATGACTGAGCACATGATCCAACACATCTTCAGCCGGATAGCTCACCCACCCATTGTGCTCCCCTGCCGGAGCGGTAGGCTCGTGTAGCCAGATAGACCCTCGCAGGGCATCAATGAACATCCAGTTCAGGCACCACTCATTCAGAGGTTCATGAAGATCTAGGGAAATGAAATTGGCCTCCCCCTCCTTCCCGGCAACATGGAATATTATGGAATGTGAGGTCTGATTTCCTGGATTTCGATATGCTGAGAAGAAATGTCGGAAGAGCTCCAAGGATGGCCTCACCCCCACAAACCCTCACACAAGTGGGAAAAGATCACCAGAACCAGCATGGCATTAGGATGAGTATGGAGCACATGGAGTTGGAAATGTTCCAAGACCACCATGAAGAAGTTGGACAAGGGTGGAACTAAACCAGCGACGAGGAAGTTGACAAAAATGGGGATCATGGTGCTACCCTCCACTGCGCTGCTCGCCGGAACAAGTTTCATTGGCCCCCACGAGTGGTTCACACCAACCAAGAACCTAAATTTCCACAGGCTCCGCTCATCGAGGAATGCAGACTCAAGCACAACCGGTGGAAGCTCCCCTCGAACTATGTCCTTATCTCATTCCCCCTCAAACTGGGGAGGATTTGGGTGGCGGTGTAGGACCATGAAGGGGAAAGGACGACCGACTCGACATCGTTCAATTTCTCCCCTTTATAATTAAATCAACAGGCAGAAAGGCAACCACTCGCCCGGGTCTTGGCAACCCATGAAGAATGATGGGAGTGGCGCAGAAGTCGAGAAGGTGGCCCATTTCCTCGTGGGGTTATCGATTAGCCTCTGCCATTATGACAGAACAAGGACTAGTTTCGTTAGTCCACATGAGATGGCTAAGGTGGCCACATGTCACATCCTTGGGATTACTTGGCCCCATCCCACTCTTTGTTGCCACTATTAGGCGAGAGGAAGATGGGCTCGGGGCTACTGCGGTGTAAATAAAACTAGGGTGTAGGCAGCCTGGCGCACTGGGCCTAAACAAATTGGGCCGTACGCCTTTCTTGCACATGAAGGAAGCTTTTTGAAGACTCCACAATATCCGGTGGACTTTGGTCTACAACAATAAGGGCGGATCGAGACACGACACCGGACGAACTCCCGAGATCACTTCATAGGATCCTTCCGGGAGGATGCGTCAACGCTTTCGGGAAGAGAAGACCTCGATTTCAGGGAAGATGAGTAGCAACCCATGCCCGAAGGATGGCAACCGGCACTGCACGCAGGATAGGGCTGTACGATGATGACCCACAAGTATAGGGGATCAATCATAGTCCTTTTGATAAGTAAGAATGTCGAACCCAACGAGGAGCAGAAGGAAATGATAAGCGTCTTCCAGTAAAGTATTCTTGGCAAGTACTGAAAGTAGTGGTGATAGATAGTTTTGTAGCAACATAATTCATAACAAGTAACAAGTAGCAATACTAGAAAGGTGCATCAAGGTTACCCAGTCCTTTTTATAGCAAACGATAAGTCGGAAAGTTCTCTTATATAAGGCAAGGCGTTCTTGAGGACACATGGGAATTATCGTCTAGTCATTTTCGTCGTGTTTAGTCTACTTTGATAATTTGTTATGTGTGTGGACCGGTGCTTTGGTGTTGTTCTTACTTGAACAAGCAACCCACTTATGATTACCCCCTCTCGCAAGCATCTGCAACTACGAAAGGAGAATTAAGATAAATCTAACCGTAGTATGAAACATATGGATCCAAATCAGCCCCTTACAGAATAACACATAAACTAGGGTTTAAGCTGCCGTCACTCTAACAACCCACCATCTACTTATTGCCCAACAATGCCTTCCCTTAGGCCCAAATATGATGAAGTGTCATGTAGTTGACATTCACATGACACCACTAAAGGAAGCAACAACATACATATCATAAATATCGAATGAATACCAAATTGACATGATTACCTATAACAAGACTTCTCCCATGTCCTCAAGAACAAAACCAACTACTCACAAATCATATTCATGTTCAAGATCGTACGTGTATTGAATAGCATTAAGGATCTGAACACGTAATCTTCCCCTATATAAACCAACTAGCATAAACTACGAGATGTAATCAACACTACTAGCAACTCGCAGGTACCAATCTGAGGTATTGGGACAAAGATTGAATACAAGAGACCACTAAAGGAAGCAACAACATACATATCATCAAATATCGAATGAATACCAAATTGACATGATTACCTATAACAAGACTTCTCCCATGTCCTCAAGAACAAAACCAACTACTCACAAATCATATTCATGTTCAAGATCGTACGTGTATTGAATAGCATTAAGGATCTGAACACGTAATCTTCCCCTATATAAACCAACTAGCATAAACTACGAGATGTAATCAACACTACTAGCAACTCGCAGGTACCAATCTGAGGTATTGGGACAAAGATTGAATACAAGAGATGAACTAGGGTTTGAGATGAGATGGTGCTGGTGAAGATGTTGATGAAGATTTGTCCTCCCACGATGAGAGGATCATTGGTGACGTTGATGGCTTTGATTTCCCCCTTCCAGAGGTAAGTTACCCTGGCAGAATCGCTCCACCGGAGAGCAAAAGTGCTCCTGCATAGGTTCCGCCTCGAGACGGTGGCAGTTCATCCCGAAAATCTTCTCTTGATTTTTTCTAGGGCAAATAGCCTCATATAGCAGAAGATGGGCACCGAAGGCCTACCAGGGGGCCCACAAGCTCATACGGCGTGCCCAGTGGGGTTAGGGTGCGCCTCCTAAGCTTGTCGCTCTCTAGTAGCCCCCTCTTGATATTTCTTTCACCAATATTTTTTATATATTCCAATAAAATTCTTTGTAAATTTTCAGGTCATCTGGAGTTGTGTAGAATAGTTATCTCTGTTGTAGCCTTTTCGGGTCCAGAATTCCAGCTGCTGGGAATCTCCCTCTTCATGTGAAACTTGCAAAATAAGAGAAAAAAAGCATAAGAATAGTATCATAAAGTGAAATAATGAACCCAAACATAATAAATAACAGTAGGAAAACGATGCAAAATGGACGTATCAATTCCCCCAAGCTTAGACCTCGCTTGTCCTCAAGCGAAAGCTGAAATCGATAATCATGACCACATGTTTAGAGAGAGAGAGAGAGGTGTCGATAAAAACAAAATACGAACATGAAAGCATCATGATCATTATTATAACAGAAATATATCATCATAAGACTTCTAATTCTAAAGTAACAATTCATTCACAAGCTAAAGTATGAACCATAAACTGAATTGGAAAGTAACAAACTATGATCTCAGTCATTGAAACAACCACAACCCATCATATTTGCAGAAAGAGTCTATGTAAGAGCTTTGTTTAGCAAGTTCACATACTCAACTATCATTTAGTATTCTATGATTGCTGACACTCACAACATACTTATAGAGCAAAAGTTTCAGTCAAACACATACGCAGATGGGGGTTTATAGTTTTCACCGCCCAACTTATTTATCTCGAGGTTAATGTCAACAATAATAACTCATGATCACCTACATCCTACGGGATATATATACCTGGATCTTTCCCCACCACATGATACTTGCCAACTAGAGAGTAAACAGAGCGGTATAGAGATGAACATTATTGACTCTTGCATAAAAGTAAATACAAAAAATTAAAAGATAGGCCCTTCGCAGAGCGAAGCAGAGGTTGTCATGCACTTTTTATTTTGGGATGTGCAAACTCTTAATAGAAAGGAACATCACTTTATATTGCCCCTTGTGATAGCAACCTTTATTATATAGTCCGTCGCTTTTATTTCTTCACCATCACAAGTTTGTAAATTTTTTCCCTTCCAATAAAAGATCATACATATTTAGGAGCATTCTTTATTACTTTATGCACCGATGACAACTTACTTGAAGGATATTATTCAATCCACTGTTAGATATGGTGGACTCTCGTGGCAAGAAACTGGATTAGAGGGTTTCTGGACGCACGCGTAGTATATCTACTCAGTGCGAATTTCGGCTAGCAAAAGATCCTAAGTAAGCATTACATGTTAGAGGATCCATGACAACATAACTTCTATTTGAATATAAGCAAACATAACTCATTATGTTGTCTTCCTTGTCCAACGTCAACTATTTGATCATGCATAGAATATTTAGTGGGGTCTCACAATCTTACTTTATTTATTTTTCATGAATCACATTAATGACCAATACTATGTTTGTTAACTTCCAACAATTTTTGTCAATTATACTTCTTTTATTTTAATTCATCACTCCCCATGGGATTATCATATGGTATTTTTAATCTTCTTATTTCTAAGATTGAACTACTCGTTATTATATAACTCTCACACTCGATTACATAGATAGGTAGATCACGAAACAAGCACTCAAAACTAAATCATACTGAAACTTTATTCTTCCAAATCACAAAATAACTAAGGATCAAACTAAGATAGAACACAATGATAAAAGTGATGGTGATACGATACCGGGGCACCTCCCCCAAGCTTGGAACAAGCCAAGGGTGGTGCACATACGTGTGTACTCAAGTTTCTTTCTTCGGTGATGATGTTGATGAGGTGGTAGGCTTGCTCTCCGTCTTCCAAGCATAGGCTCTTCATCATAAAAGGATGAATGTGTCTATGGAGTCCTGAAATTTGCAGCTAAACTCATACCTTTACGCCTGGCTTCATACTCAAAATTTTGGTTTTGCAAGTCATAAATTCGAGCCTGAAGATGATCAATCCGGTCATTGAGCTTGGATATGATGTCCCCAATATCCTTGTCCGCTTTGTGCTCATGGATGAATTCCGTGATCATTGAGTGGTTGGCGCTAAGTCTGCGCTCCACCATCCCTTTGCACTTGAAGATCTCCTGCTCCACTGCTTCAAGCCTGTCGTTCTTGCTTCCCTCCTTCTTGGGCCCTTGAACGTCCCGGATGTGAAGTACCCCCTCACGCATGCTACTTGTGAGTTGCGTTGGGATTTTCCCCGAAGAGGAGAGGAGATGCAGCATAGTGGAGATAAGTAGTTCCCCCAGGGAGAACCAAGGTATCAATCCAGTAGGACAATCACACAAAGCCTCATGAACAGCAACTACGCACACAAAAGCAAATACTTGCACCCAACACGGGCAAGAGGGTTGCCAATCCCCTTGAACTCGTTACTTGCAAGGATTAAATCTTGTAAAGGTAGATAGATAAATTGCAAAACAGAATAAAAAGAATAAAATTGCAGCAAGGATATTTTTGAATTATATATATATACATATATACATATATATATATATATATATATATATATATATATATATATATATATATATATATATATATATATATATATATATATATATATATATATATATATATATATACAGACAGTCTATTCTGCTAATATTAGCAGAATAACTATTCTACACACCACTTCCAGACTGCACGCTCATGAAGCGCCTTTGCATCATTTTGACGACGTGCACAGCAATACAGACTAGTGAACTTCGTGTCCAAAAAAATTGCGTGCAGTGTTTTTCTGGTACTGTTTTTGCTCTAGTTTTTAACCGTTTATCGGAACAAGGCGTACAATATACCGTTGGAAAGCTACGGATTAGGCGCAACTTCTCCATGTTAAACACTTTTCGAGATTCCTTGCGGTTTAAGAGCAGTTTCAAAAATGGCGCGGCGGACGACGAGTGGCAGCGAGCGTATTTTCGCGATTTTTCCTAAACCGTTCATCGGAATAAAGCAAATGATACACCACTGGAAAGATATGATCGAGGCGCATCTTTTTCATATCTATTATTTTCTGTAATTCGTTACGGTTTAAGAGCAGTTTCAAATTTGCTAAATCGCGGAATTACGTTTTTTTGAAATTTTTGCAATTTTTGTATTGTTTTTGCTCCAGTTTTTGAACCGTTTGTCGAAACGAGGCGTATGATACGTCGTTGGAAAGCTACGGACAAGGTGCAACTTTCGTATGTTGGAATATTTTTGAGATTCCTTACGGTTTTCAGTTAATTTTGAAAATCGTGCGGTCGATTTACGGAGGCAGCGCCATTTTCATAAAATTTTTGCAAACCGCTGGTCGAAATGATTCGAATTATACACCGTTGGAAAAATATCGACGAGGCGCAACTTTTTCGTGTAGAACACACTCTCTAATTCCTTACGGTTTAAGAGCAGTTTTAAAATTACTAAAATGCGGATACTCTGTTTTTTCACGACACCAAAATCGGCATGTGTAATTCATCTGACAGAAAACCACACTTCATCGGATGAAAAACCGCACTGCGTCAGACGGGTAAGAGAACTGCATGGTTTCTTTTATTCAAACGCAATTTTTTCAAGGACGAGAAAGTAGAGTGCACTTCACATCGGGTGTGAATGAACCACAACACTATCAAGAAGTGAACCCCATTACTTTTTCTTCGCTTCCGTAACAATTTTTTCGCACCTACGGAATGAACAACATCATACAGCCGACCACACTGCTTCAGAATGAAAACTGCACTGCATCGGACGGGCAAGCGAGCTGCATAATTTTGAGACACATGAAATCAATTGCACTTCATACAGAGTGGTAATGGGCTGCTATACAAATGGACTGGACTACATTATTTTTGTCTCTCTCCCAACAAATTTGTTCAAGACACGCAAGCACCCTCACCGGTGGATCGCACACCAGCCGCACCGCAATGACGACCCATGCGGACTGCAGTGTTGCGCCTAAATGAACTTTCGTGATACGCTGAGGTGCTCACGTCGGCAACGGCCCTGGATCTGGCAGCGGATCGGAGCGGCCATACTTGACACCCGCGATCAACAGCTTAGAGCCCAAGAGTATCAAGACTGCGCAGCCCGTCGGTGCCACAGCAGGAATGTAACCCTGCATCAGGAAAAGGAGCTAATTTCTTTGATTTATTTTCTAACTAAAAGAAATGGGTTAACCAAAACCATCGCATAGCAAACTGCAGGCAATCGTAAGATTTTTCAACCGCAAAAAAACAAAAGTGTACTGCAAGACCAACTTCCCCCAATAAATTTTAAACTCAAAATAAAATGCCACTCGGGCACTTTTTCTCAACCACATGATCCTTCTTTGTGCTCTAGCACTTTCCCGTGAGCAACCGAAAGCGCCGCTTCACACCCACAACCATACTTGCTCGTCGGAGGTGAGCTGCACGGGTAGCGGCAACCGAAAGCATGCTTCACACCCACAAACATACTGCTCGCCGGGGGTGAGCTGCACGGGGGCGACAAGTGAGCTACATGGGGGAGTGGCAACCGAGCGCACTGCTTCACACCCATAAGCATACTGCAGTGCGGTTGAATTCAACATCAACAAAAACAAACTTCATACTGGGGGAGGAGAAATTGAGGGGGCGCACACCCACTGTACTGCACGCGGAGTCGCGGTGCACTGCACCAGCATGGCCTTGCTGCTCCAGTGGAGGTGGTGGGAGGGGCGGCTCACCGCCGGGGGTGGATCCCAGAACTCCTTGGGGGGGGCCCGATCTGGAATCTCGGGGGGCGCGGGGAGGCCGATCCGGCGGTGTTGCATAGTTGGGAGCCCGGCACATCCCGATCGGTGACCCCAAAGTGGGAGGTGAGCGCGCTAGGGAAGGAGATGGCTGGAGGAGATGGTGTCGGTGCGGGAGAGGGAGGCGGAGGAGGATCGCGCGGAGGAGCTCCGGTAGTGGTCGTAGGGGGGCGGTGGCGGCCGGTTCCGGTGGCGGAGGCGTCGCCAGGGGCCGGTGGCGGTCGAATCCGGTGGGGGAGGCGTCGCCAGGGGCCGGTGGCGGTCGAATCCGGTGGCGGAGGCATCGCTTGGGGCCGGTGGCGGCCGGATCCCGCCATGGCCGCAAGGGGGCGGGGCGCCGATGGTTGGCGGGTGATGGGGGCGCGCCCGCTATGGGAGGTAGGTGGGTAAGCGCCGACCATGGGAGGGGGTTGGGGACGCGCCGGCGTGGGAGGTAGATGGGGTCCCTTAAGACCCTTATTCTGCACACCAAAACGCTTATTCTGCTAACACCTCGCAACGTAATCAGGTCAACCCCCAGCCCACCCACCCACGCACCACATCTCTTCCTTCCCCCGCCCCCACGACCCCCTCCTCCTCCACCACCATTCTTCCCCGCCAGCCAGCCCCCCGACTCCGCCACCTTCCACGGTCGTCGCGCCCCACCCCCCCTCCAACCATTTGGGACACCTAGGTGCCCAGGCTCCTTGTTTGTCTACCTTCGGATTGCATTAGGATTTGTGCCATTGTAACAGGTGTAGACACTAACGGGTATAACCGTTAACTGTTTGCAGTATTTAATTTGGAAAGTTATTGCAACGTGCTAATTAATTCCATTTAACTATATGTTAATTAGCGGTTCCTTGCTCTAATTTGGACGTAGGCATTAATTATGATGCATGCACCAACACTTCCTTTAGAAGATCCATGTACGTGTGAGTATTCGAAAAATAGTTTCTCTTTCCATGATACTTAGTTGTGTTTACGGTATATACCCACAAATTATGTTAGGATAATACATATTATTTTCCGTATGTAGCCGTTTTTTGGGTATTCCTCTATTATCATACATCAGATAGATCACCATCAGGTATGTTTTATGGATGATTTTAACAATATGAATGTAATGTATCATTTGTCGAGGTATTTAGTTTACATACATGAATTCACTCATAAAAGGGAAATAACACTTATGGGTATATACCAACAAATTTCACATTGAGTATTTACAGATATATTTTGAGTATGAACTGTTTGTTTTTGGCGAAAACTTAAGTGTCCACTTACAAATATATCGGATACGCTTGTAGGTATCTAATACCTACAATAAATCATAGGGTATATATACTATAATATTTAAGGAAAGACATCTAATACCTAGAATAAATCATAGAGTATCCGCAAATAATCACAGGGTATATATATACGTGCCCAAATAAAAATCATAGTATTTAAGGGAAATCATAGGGTATATATACACGTACCCAAATGAAAAAAATCATAGGGTATATATTTACGTACCCAAATATGAGTTTTTCGCCATTTTTTAACAATATTATAGTATTTAAGGAAAGAAGTTGTTTATGAGGAAATCAATAACATGCCATTTTCTGGAAACCAATTGACAATCAATGGCAGTGCATGCAAGTACAAAAGGAAAGAGAATTATTTGAAAGGTAGTATTGATTATTTGTAAGCAAAAAATGAATTAGCGGGTCGGATCCGAACTAGGTGCCTAGGCACCTAGGTGCCCCAAATATATATGATAAAAGTAGACCCGGGGGCCATAGTTTTCACTACAGGCTTCTCTCTCGAACACATAACATACGGTGGGTGAACAAATTACTGTTGGGCAATTGACAGAAAATCGCATACTTATGACAATATTCAAGGCAATGATCATGTATATAGGCATCATGACCGAAACAAGTAGACCGACTCCTGCCTGCATCTACTACTATAACTCCACCCATCGACCGCTATCCAGCATGCATCTATGGTATTATGTTAATAAAAACAAAGTAATGCCTTAAGCTAGATAACATGATGTAGACAAAGTAACTCAACTAATATGAATAAACCCCATCATTTTACCCTTAATGGAAATAATACATTTACGTGTCTTGTCCCTTTCTGTCACTGGAATAGAGGACCACAAGATTGAACCCATCACAAAGCACCTCTCCTACTGAAGATAAATAAATCTAGTTGGCAAAACCAAACATATATACCGGAGAGAAATACAAAGCTATAACAATCATGCCTAATAAAGTTCAAAAAAGACTCAATTACTTCTCATGAATATTCAGATCATAAACCCACAATGCATCGGATCCCAACAAGCACACCACAAAAGAATATTACATCGGATAGACACTAGTACAACAAGGTGCTATACAAACGGTTTTTAACCCCTTTTCGCGACGGCGTTCTGAACCGCCGCCTAGTGAGTGACTGCGATAGGGGGGGGGGGTCCTTCCCACACGACCCAGAAACCATCGGTGATATGCCCTCCTGGCACACATGCTCGGCAAAATGAGGTCGTGTGCGACTGGCGAGCGATCAAATACGGTTATACGTACAGTTGTGCTAAAAAAAATACAATTATACATGCCAAATCGTTTCCGGTCGTAAGTACACCCCACACAGTCAGTTCTTGCTAAATGTTTCCATTCGTATGTACATTCCACATAGTCAATGCAAGGAATATGTTTCCGTTAGTATGTACATCCTACATAGTTAATCCATGAAGTACGTTTCCGTTCATATATACATCCCACATAGTCACCCCAAGGAAAACATTTTCGTTCGCAGGTACATCACACACAATTTTCCCCATTAAATCGTTTGTGATAGCGTTGCCATTACACATTATATTAACAATTTTATCGTTTGCGTTATTGAATGCATCACACACGGTGTGTAGAAGAAACTGTGTGGCAAAGGCTGTCCATCACACATACTTTGTATGTGGTAAATGTTTGCGCAAGGTGGCCTAACGCAAATAGTTTTCAGGAGGATGTCATGTGTGATTGTTCATTGATCCAACACGGTTTATTCCTAGAAACTGTGTGCGTTGCCTGAGGTCATCGCCCACGGTGTTTTCTCAATAACACTTTGCAATAGAAAAACCCAATTACCTGGATAATTGGCCATTAGTAGGCTAATTTCCCTATTATTAATAATCCATTTATTAATTTAATTGGCATTTCATATTAAGCACACAATATATTTTAATTCCATATTAAGGAAGTATGATTTCATAATTGAAATACATCAGAGTACAACATCATATAGCTTCAGCACTAAGCTACCCCATTACACAACTGCACCAGCACCAAGTTTCACATGCAACATCTAAAACCTTTCAAAATTAGCATCATAGACGGTACATAGACAGATGAATCTCATCTGGAAAACTGCTAAAGCGGATGGCGAATATTGAGCCTTCATTGATGTTGAAGGTCTTTGCAAATTTAGGCCAATGCCTGTGGATGATTGACCGTCCATCCTTTGTCCTCTTCAGGAACACTTCAATATTGAACCGTGGGTGTTGTATGCAAACCTTCCTCGCCTCCTGACCATACAGGTGGTTTGAGAGGTAAGCATCAGTGAACTGCTTTGGAAAGGCCTGAAAACAAGGACATGCATAAATATCTTCTCCAGATTTGAAATGGCACAAAGGAACTAAAAAACATGCTATAACAGTTAGTACCATGCCATAGTGAACTGATGTCTTCTTCATTGTGCAGACAAAGATCTTGTTGTTTTTTGTCGCTATTTTTTTCGTAACAATCTTTCCGAGTTTCTTGACTTGACTGATATTAATGGATAGCTCATTTCCACATATGCAAAAAGGGTCAAACAGTGGGTCAAAACCTCTAACAGCAGGACCTACATGTGCAAGACCAAATTGTTAAAAACCTAATATTTATAAACAAGAAATGGAAAGGTGTGTTATTGTCACGCCCAATATGCGACCCTATCCAAAAGGAACTCGAAGGTCCCACCAAGGATAGACCCGCATATTGAAACGCTTTTGCAAGGTGGATATCATTACATCAACATTACATAATAGATGGGGATACATACAAGACATACAATGTCACATGAATACAACAATACAACATACAAGAACAACATCCGACTACGGATGTAACATAAACAGAAGCTCAAACGACATCCACCCTGCTGGCCCAGGCTGCCGACCTGGAACCTATCCCCTGATCGAAGAAGCAGAAGAAGAGCTCCAACACAAGTAAACATCGCTCTCGCATCATTATCATCGCAAACCTGTACCTGCAACTGGCAACGCTATAAGAGGGGCTGAGCAAAGTGGTAACATAGCCAAACAATGGTTTGCTAGGAAGGGTGCAAAAGGTTAGAGGCTGACATGGCAATTTGGGAGGCTTGAGCAGCAAGTGGTAGGTAACGCAGCATAGCGAAAGAACGAAGCAACTAGCATAGCAATGATAGTAATGAGATCCAGGGTAGCGGTCATCTTGCCTGAAATCCCGCAAGGAAGAAGAACGAGTCCATGAAGAAGCCGAACGGATGAAGCCGAACCAAGCGTAGACGAACGAATCCTCATGATCGCAACGAAACAGGAACTATCGAGAAGAAGCACACAACAAGGTAAACACACCACACATGAACAAGGCATGATGCACAACAAGCATGATGCATGACAAAGCTACATGAAGCTACTCATGGCAAGAGACGATGCAAACAAGAGCAACACATCAAGGCAAGTTTAAATGAGACCGGAACACATATAACAATTCCGGTAAGTCCTCATATGCAAATTTCAAAATTGGTCCAGATCTGAATAACTTTATGTTCAAGTTGTTAAGCAGCAAGTTAAAATGCACCAAGATGATCTACACGAGATTCTAGTCAAGTTACATATAAAGTTCATTAGATTTGGAGCTACGGCCTAGAAGATATGAGCAAAACAAGTTAAACATGGCATTGATACAAAATGCATACAAACATCAAGAAAACACCTCAAAACAAGGATGCAACATGATAATATGAAACTACATGCAAAAACAAGCAAGTTTCATACAGAGCACACTCAAAACGGAGCAACGGTTCAACACATACACACCATACAAGTCATGACAACAATCTGACCAAAACAGCAACTAGGCATATTGCAAGCATCAAAACACTATGCTACAACATCTCAACGTAATAAAAAAAGGCATGGGCACGATGTACAGGTAAAGCATGACAAAACATGAACACTGAGCTATCTCCAGAAATCACTAGAACATGCTCAAAAACACATGGCAAGATTGCAAATAATAACAGTTTCAGACTTATCAGGAAATAACATCAGGTTGCAATGTTTCGAGCTATCAAACAACATGCTACAGGAACTTATCATGGCAAAAAGAGGCATTGCATGATACTACTGAATGCATAGAACAAAAGCCCTTTACTGACCATAAGCCAAAAAGGATCAGAAAATATGATAGCACCCATGTAAACATGGCAAGTTATATTACAGATTCATACATGGCAGGAACAACAATAAGTAGGCATGTTGGTGAGCTTGAACCACTCACCACAGAGCAATACATGGCATGGCAAGGCACCCAACAGTAAGAAGACATGGCATAGAAGCTATACATGGCAAGAACAACATCATAGCATACACAGATCAACTACAACAACCTTGGCAAAATTGAATAACATGTAAACAACCTGCCAGGAAACATTTTATAGCAAAAGTAGAGCTCGATTGACTCAAGCAATGGCACTCCATAATTGCAAACAAGGGCATGGATGGATAGAGAATAACCATATGTTCAAAACATCCTTACTGAAGTAACTCAAAATAAGCATGGATCTCTCGGTAGCATCAAGTTTACAAGGCATAAAAATATCAGTGAGCAGGCTGAAATCAGCAACATCATGAAGCCTAGTTTGCATGCTTGTGCTAGTCACCACAGAGATCACAAAAATACATGGCATACACCCTGTAAAGATGGCATGGCATATTACAAAACACATGTAGGACTCAAGTTCATAGGGTGCACACATCAATCATGGCAAAAATGACAAAAGTGCATGTTCTGATAAGAATCTGAAACTAACATCACATAGCCCTCTTCTAACAGCACTTCGGGCATCAAGATGAGCTCAAAAGTAAATGGCGCAATGAGATGAAATGATGTACTCGACGAGACGAACAATTTGACATATTACACGCATTTAAACGGAGCAATATGCAGAGAGTTATGGCATGATGAACATGAGCATATAATATGCAAAAATCTGGGACTTAGGGGAATTTTGACCTCGCGGGGTAAAAGTCAACGGGCGAGGGAGGCGACGGATCTCGCCGGAGACATCGCCGGAGACGGAGAAGAAGATGGCCGGAGGGTCGGGAGGACGCCGGCGAGGCCGGAGGCGCGATCCGCGGATCCGAGGTCGGCGAGTCTTGGCGGCACCAAAGCGAGGAGGGCGGCACGGGCGAGGCGCCCGATGGCGCGGCGGCGCGTGGCGGCCGCCGGAGATCCGGCGCGCCGCTGCTCGAGGAGGCGGCGGCGGCCAGGCAGGGCGCTGGTGGTGGGCGCGGCGCCTGGCGGGCGGCGCGCTGGAGGCGGAGGGCGGCTCGGTCGGCAGGCCTTCTGGCGAGCCCAGGCGAGGTCGGCAGCGACGCGGCCGGACGGGCGCGAGGCGGCGGCGCGGCGGGGCTCGAAGCGGCGGCGTCTTGGCTCGCAGCGCCCAGCGTGGCTCATGGGCGGAGGCGGCGGAACGGCGCGAGGCGACGCGTGGCGGTTGGCGATTTGTCCGGGAGGCGGCGGACATGTCCGGCGGCGGGATGGACATGTCCGGCGCGCGGAGGGGGAGATTGACTAGGGTTTGGACCGCGAATTTGGGGAAGACATATATATAGGTAGAGGAGCTAGGAGAGTCCAAATGAGGTGCGGTTTTCGCCCACACGATCGTGATCGAACGACCGAGAGCATGGAGGGAAGTTTGCTGGGTTTTGGGCCACTTTGAAAGGGGTGTTGGGCTGCAAAGAGAAGGGGGCTTTTACGGTTACCCAGTTAACCGTTGGAGTATCAAACGACCTCCAAATGGCACGAAATTTGACAGGCGGTCTACCGGTGGTGTACCAAGGCCGCTTGGCAAACCTCGGTCCATTCCGAGACCGTTTAACACCCGCACACGAAAAGAGGCAAAATGGGGTGCCGGGGGACATAGGAGTGCCGGATTGGAAAACGGACAACGGGAAAAATGCTCGGATGCATGAGACGAACACGTATGCAAAATGAGATGCACATGATGACATGATATGAAATGCATATGATGACATGGCAAAGTGCAACACGCAAGCACATGACATGGCAAAGACGGCGAATAACTGGAAGACACCTGGCGCATCGAATCCGGGGCGTTACAACACTCCTCCACTAACAAGAGATCTCGTCCCGAGATCTTAGGACCGAGACGGAAGGGAAAAAAAGGATGAGGTGAAACAAGAACTCAAGAGAAGAAGCAAAGAATCGAGAGCACTCGAGAATAAGAAAGGAACGACGAGAATGACGAGAATCGAAAACTCACGGAATCAGATAGACTATGAAACCACTCGTTCTAACCGGAGTGGTTAGAATGAGAAAAGAAACGGATAAGACTGAAAGGATTTAGGCAGCGCTCCGGCTAAAACATGGAGGAATAGAACTTGAACTTGAGAGGATGGAATGAAACTTGATGAACTCTTGAAGAATGAATTAAATCAAGAAGAACCACCATGAAGAACTCCGGTAACAAAAGGATGATGAGATAGAATGAAGGACGAAAGAATAAGATGAGCATTGCGATGATTCCGATGGAGGTTCCGACGAAATGGCCGAGGAAACTGAACTCCGGATAAGAAAAGATGAAAACACTTGGAACTAGAATTTATTCCTCACGAACAAACTCTAAAGGAGGGGATTAAACACTTGGATGAAATAAGAATAAGATTCATTGTATGCTTATCCTTCATCAAATTAAATTGATGACAAACAATGGATTTTGCATATTACTTATTCTTCTTGAAAAAGAATTGAGAAGTGACATATCACAAACTTGAGAAGGTCTTCATGAATCACCGGTAGGATTGAAAAGAACGAATGGATTAGTGTGATAATCAAAGAAAAAGAATCTTGAACGAACCACCGTTAGAAATGAAAATGAACGAAGAGAAGAGAACGGATCGCCGGAAAGAATTTGAAGAACCAATATGCTAGAGGGGATTTAGATTCAAAAGAACAAAGAGATCATGAGCTGATTAAAGAACACTTGAACGAAGCACCGGAAGAATATTGAGATGAACGAAGGGGCACGGATATAGAATAATTGGAGAACGAATTTGAAAAACTTAGAATGAAGAAATCTTCCGAAAAGGTGACCTCCGGATGATCGAGAGGGAAAGCAACACCTAAAATACTCCGGATTGATGAAAAGAATTGCACGACTAGAACAATTAGATAGGGTAACATCGAGCTATCACCATGAATCTCCAGGAGAATGGACAAGATTTAAGAGAAAAAAGTCTACGACGGTCTTCAAATGACGAGGAGAAACCACCAAAATTGTTGAGATACTCCGGTAGAATGAAAAGCGAAGAGGTTGAGCCAACAATGAAATGATTTGAAATTGATATTGGAAAAGGCATGTGACTGATGGAATCCATTCTTACGTCACACTTGAAAAGAATTGAGAATAACTTCGGGGGAATTAGAAGAGTCAGGTAAGATCCTGGGAAAGGACCTGTGGGTTAGGGCCCACTAAAAGAAAACACTGTTGAAAAGGGATGATGAACATAGATGATGCACCGGAACAATTAAAATATTCGAATGAGGTGACAACCTCAAATTAATTGGAACACAGACGAATCTCCTGAGATGTCTTCCGAACTCCGGAATGATAAACTGGCGAGAGGCGAACGAGCAAAGAGAACACTTCGAAGGAAAAGAATATGATTAACCCGAAAAACTTGAATTGAGTCCACCGGAGAAGAAAAGAGATGAAGAATGTCGTACAAAACGAGAATTCACCGGTTGAGATAATTGACAAAATACTGAAGAGGCTCCACACGAATGGAATTGATGGTCGGAAGAGAGTCAGACTCCGGGAAGAAAAAGGATGGGAGGGCGGGAAAACAAAGGTAACTTGGAAGGGGAAACCGACGAATATCTTGAAGAGAAAACACCGGTTGAAATCATTGAGGAAAGAAAGCAAAGACTTCGCACGAGTAGGATCGATACTCGATTACGGACTCGGTTCCGAGAAGAAGAAGGGAGGCGGGTGGGAAAATAAGACAACTGAGGATTGAATTTGCAAAGATGAAGGGGTTCGAGTCGACTTGACGAGAAATGCACCGGATAAAAAGAGCTGAGGAACAACTACCGGAAAACCAACTGCGTGAACCTAAAGAAAAATTTGAAGGGGAAGAGGAGTAGTTCAAAACACCTCGTCGGATTTCTCACCAGAGCGCGGCGAAGGGCTGAGGAGTAAAAGAATTCCTACTCCGATATAACTAGACTCAAAACAGTTTTCTTCTAGACTCAACAACGGCCAAACTACACGATCAATCAAGGGGGGCTCCTAGGGTCGGTCGAGGCTCTGATACCAACTTGTCACGCCCAATATGCGACCCTATCCAAAAGGAACTTGAAGGTCCCACCAAGGATAGACCCGATATTGAAACGCTTTACAAGGTGGATATCATTACATCAACATTACATAATAGATGGGGATACATACAAGACATACAATGTCACATGAATACAACAATACAACATACAAGAACAACATCCGACTACGGATGTAACATAAACAGAAGCTCAAACGACATCCACCCTGCTAGCCCAGGCTGCCGACCTGGAACCTATCCCCTGATCGAAGAAGCAGAAGAAGAGCTCCAACACAAGTAAACATCGCTCTCGCATCATGATCATCGCAAACCTGTACCTGCAACTGGCAACGCTATAAGAGGGGCTGAGCAAAGCGGTAACATAGTCAAATAATGGTTTGCTAGGAAGGGTGCAAAAGGTTAGAGGCTGACATGGCAATTTGGGAGGCTTGAGCAGCAAGTGGTAGGTAACGCAGCATAGCGAAAGAACGAAGCAACTAGCATAGCAATGATAGTAATGAGATCCAGGGTAGCGGTCATCTTGCCTGAAATCCCGCAAGGAAGAAGAACGAGTCCATGAAGAAGACGAACGGATGAAGCCGAACCAAGCATAGACGAACGAATCCTCACGATCGCAACGAAACAGGAACTATCGAGAAGAAGCACACAACAAGGTAAACACACCACACATGAACAAGGCATGATGCACAACAAGCATGATGCATGACAAAGCTACATGAAGCTACTCATGGCAAGAGATGATGCAAACAAGAGCAACACATCAAGGCAAGTTTAAATGAGACCGGAACACATATAACAATTCCGGTAAGTCCTCATATGCAAATTTCGAAATTGGTCCAGATCTGAATAACTTTATGTTCAAGTTGTTAAACAGCAAGTTAAAATGCACCAAGATGATCTACACGAGATTCTAGTCAAGTTACATATAAAGTTCATTAGATTTGGAGCTACGGCCTAGAAGATATGAGCAAAACAAGTTAAACATGGCATTGATACAAAATGCATACAAACATCAAGAAAACACCTCAAAACAAGGATGCAACATGATAATATGAAACTACATGCAAAAACAAGCAAGTTTCATATAGAGCACACTCAAAACGGAGCAACGGTTCAACACATACACACCATACAAGTCATGACAACAATCTGACCAAAACAGCAACTAGGCATATTGCAAGCATCAAAACACTATGCTACAGCATCTCAACGTAATAACAAAAGGCATAGGCACGATGTACAGGTAAAGCATGACAAAACATGAACACTGAGCTATCTACAGAAATCACTAGAACATGCTCAAAAACACATGGCAAGATTGCAAATAATAACAGTTTCAGACTTATCAGGAAATAACATCAGGTTGCAATGTTTAGAGCTATCAAACAACATGCTACAGGAACTTATCATGGCAAAAAAAGGCATTGCATGATACTACTAAATGCATAGAACAAAAGTCCTTTACTGATCATAAGCCAAAAAGGTTCAGAAAATATGATAGCACCCATGTAAACATGGCAAGTTATATTACAGATTCATACATGGCAGGAACAACAATAAGTAGGCATGTTGGTGAGCTTAAACCACTCACCACAGAGGAAAACATGGCATGGCAAGGCACCCAACAGTAAGAAGACATGGCATAGAAGCTATACATGGCAAGAACAACATCATAGCATACACGGATCAACTACAACAACCTTGGAAAAATTGAATAACATGTAAACAACCTGCCAGGAAACATTTTATAGCAAAAGTAGAGCTCGATTGACTCAAGCTATGGCACTCCATAATTGCAAACAAGGGCATGGATGGATAGAGAATAACCATATATTCAAAACATCCTTACTGAAGTAACTCAAAATAAGCATGGATCTCTCGGTAGCATCAAGTTTACAAGGCATAAAAATATCAGCAGAACAGGGGCTGAAATCAGCAACATCATGAAGCCTAGTTTGCATGCTTGTGCTAGTCACCACAGAGATCACAAAAATACATGGCATACACCCCTGTAAAGATGGCATGGCATATTACAAAACACATGTAGGACTCAAGTTCATAGGGTGCACACATCAATCATGGCAAAAATGACAAAAGTGCATGTTCTGATAAGAATCTGAAACTAACATCACATAGCCCTCTTCTAACAGCACTTCGGGCATCAAGATGAGCTCAAAAGTAAATGACGCAATGAGATGAAATGATGTACTCGACGAGACGAACAATTTGACATATTACACGCACGAAACGGAGCAATATGCAGAGAGTTATGGCATGATGAACATGAGCATATAATATGCAAAAATCTGGGACTTAGGGGAATTTTGACCTCGCGGGGTAAAAGTCAACGGGCGAGGGAGGTGGCGGATCTCGCCGGAGACATCGCCGGAGACGGAGAAGAAGATGGCCGGAGGGTCGGGGAGGACGCCGGCGAGGCCGGGGAGGCGCGGATCCGCCGGATCCGAGGTCGGCGAGGTACTGGCACGGGCGGAGGAGGCGGCACCGGCGAGGCGCCCGCGCGGCGCGCGCGCGCGTGGCGGCCGCCGAGATCCAGCGGCAGCAGCTCGAGGAGGCGGCGGGCCAGGCCGCGTGGTGGCGCGGGCGCCTGCGCGGCGACGCAGGGAGGCAGGCAGCGGCTCTCGGTCGGCAAGCCTTCTGGCCAGCGCCGGCGAGGTCGGCGGCGGCGGCGGGCGGCGGACGCGGGCGCGACACGGGCGGAGGCGGCGGCGGCGGCGACGGCCTCGGGCGGCGGCGTCTTGAGCTCACAAGGCCCGGCGCGGCTCATGGGCCGAGGCGGCGGACGGCGCGGAGGCGGCGGCGGGCGGCCGGGCGATTTGTCCGGGAGGCGGCGGACATGTCCGGGGCGGGATGGACATGTCCGGCGCGCGGAGGGGGAGATTGGCTAGGGTTTGGACCGCGAATTTCGGGGAGGAAGACATATATATAGGTAGAGGGAGCTAGGAGAGTCCAAATGAGGTGCGGTTTTCGCCCACACGATCGTGATCGAACGACCGAGAGCATGGAGGGGAGTTTGCTGGGTTTTGGGCCACTTTGAAAGGGGTGTTGGGCTGCAAAGAGAAGAGGGCTTTTACGGTTACCCGGTTAACCGTTGGAGTATCAAACGACCTCCAAATGGCACGAAACTTGACAGGCGGTCTACCGGTGGTGTACCAAGGCCGCTTGGCAAACCTCGGTCCATTCCGAGACCGTTTAACACCCGCACATGAAAAGAGGCAAAAGGGGGCGCCGGGGGACATAGGAGTGCCGGATTGGAAAACGGACAACGGGGAAAATGCTCGGATGCATGAGACGAACACGTATGCAAAATGAGATGCACATGATGACATGATGTGAAATGCATATGATGACATGGCAAGGTGCAACACGCAAGCACATGACATGGCAAAGACGGCGAATAACTGGAAGACACCTGGCGCATCGAATCCGGGGCGTTACAGTTATTAACTGCAACAGGCCAATATTTAAAAACAAGCAAACATAGTCATTCAAACTTGTATTGTGCAGGTCTAAGTACACTAGTTATTGGCCCTGTTTGGATCCATGGGTTAGAGTTAGTTTGAGCTAGTTTGGGCTCAAATATCCCTAAAGTATCCAAACATGAGGGCTAGTTTGAGCTACTTGCGTCAAACCCACCCAAAACAACTATCCCACCCAAGAGCTGCTGATTGGGGCTTGTTATCCTAAGGAATTTATTGTGAATCTAACACTATCATCCAAACACCTCTTTGGCTAGAGTTAGTTCAGGGGTAGTCATTGTTTAGTATCATTGTTATTTAGGAAATGTAGGATAGCGTAGTATTTATTCTACCTTGACATGTACTCCAAGATGACAAGGTAGAATAAATCCTACGCTATCCTATATATATGCCCACGAGGCTCAAGCAATACAATCAACTATTCCACCAATCTCTCTCTCTCCCTTTTAACTGTCATGAGATAGAAACCAACTCTAACCTCTAGCTAAGTTAGAGTATCCAAACAGTGTCATTGTTAAATCAAATGGAAAGGCATGTTCAATACTCGCTCCGGCCCTTTTTACTCTGCATATAATAATTGTCTGAAGTCAAACTTCATAAAGTTTGACCTGATTTATATGAAAAAATATCAACATCTACCATGCTAAAGTTATACAATATGATAATTTAAGTCATGACACATGTACTGATATTTATTTCATATTGTGAATATTGGTATTTTTCTCGATAAAGTTGGTCAAACTTTACGAGGCTTGACTTTAGACAAATCTTATATGCGACCTAAAAAGATTCGGAGGGAGTACAACATGCTTAACAACAACCAAATATAGTAATTCATAGAGCTATTATTAAATTTGGTATTCATGAAATTGAACTGCACAGTTCATACTAGGACATATAGAACATCACACTATTAATAGCTGAAATAAACAAGGCATACTACGAACAACCAAAGATGGCAATTGAAACTGGACATATGCTAACTACAAACAACCGAACAACCATAAACCATAGAAATAAATAAGGCGTAATGGAAAAACCAAATATAGCAATAAATACTGGACAGGTTCTCACTACAAGAGGGGTTCGATAAAACAAATCATGAGTTTCCTCACTTGTCACAGATTGGCTCCTCCTCGGTGTCGCCGTCGATGAGGTCTGACTTGCCAGCTGAGGATCCCAAGCCAGCATCGCAGAACGTGTCCTTCAGAAATGACAAAGGGGCTCCATGGCGATGAAGTATGGAAAATTGTTCATAACAAGTCGCAGGAGATCAGCGGCAGGGCCGTCGATGAGATCGACGGCTGTTGAACCCGAAGGGTTGGGGTGGGCAACTTAACCAGTGACATAATCTGCATCAAGCCATCGGTGTCGACGACCTGGATGTCGTAGCCGGCGTCCGCGACATGCCAGAATACTCTAGCCCGCTAATTGAAAGGCTCAATCCAGGTCCAGTCATCGCCGCCAGCTTCCTCGATGGCTACCTCACCGACGTCAGGCGAAGAGGCCGCGGTAAAGATCTTTTGGGCCATTCTCTCCTCGAGCTCCTCGGGAAGCGTAGCCGGGCTTAGACTGTGATGCTCTGGAGTGGGGGAGGGGGAGGTGGGCATGGGGATCTCTGGGAAAGGGGGCATTTCACAGGCGTCATCTAAGAATCTCAGGGCGGCGAGGGTATGTATATCGATGGGTAAGCTGCATGGGCAGACCGGCAGTGGTTAACGATGGAGGCGGCGTGGTGGCGTCGGCGACCTAGCTAGGTTTGGAGCGAGGGAGGGGTGGTGTGTATGTGTGTGAGCGGGGTATTTGGGGTGAGCGAAGGATTTGCGGTGTGTGTGGAGGGGGTCCAAGGTGGTGTTTGAGGAAATGCCACGGGTACTAGAAATTTTACTAGGCGGGAGTAAAATAGCGGGGCTACCGAAAATTTGGATCAAGGGATTGAAGCAGAGCGGGGCGGGAGTAACGAACATCACGCACGGTTAAAACATAATAATCATGTGCTATCAAACAGAAAAACACTCTAGCCGAGCAGATATTTTTGAGATTGCGAGGGATGGAGGTGGGAGTAAAATGCCAGGGCTACTGAAAATTTGGATCTACTGATTGAAGTAGAGCGGGAGTAACAGACATCGCACACGGTCCAGACATACTAATCGTGTGCTATCAAACAGAAAAACCATCTACGCGGGTAGATATTTTCGAGATTGCAAGGGAGTAGATATTTTTGAGAGGGGGAGGGAATCCTCATGGAGCCCAATCTACTGTGATCATGTGGGTGACAGGGGCAGGGGAGCGGCACACTGGTAGTCCTAGGGAACCGTGTCTATTTCGTACCCGATCGCAGAGGGTTGTTGCGTCCGACTTGTCTGCTGTTTATA
The DNA here is from genome assembly GCA_021605205.1 of Aegilops longissima. Taxonomy (NCBI): domain Eukaryota; kingdom Viridiplantae; phylum Streptophyta; class Magnoliopsida; order Poales; family Poaceae; genus Aegilops; species Aegilops longissima. The sequence continues at coordinate 307,365,903 of CM038679.1, read as the reverse complement.
AATTTGGCCAAAAAACGCGGGAAAGGGTCAGAACACGAACACACTTGCATGTGGACCAAATATATGTATGAAAAGGGTGGTTTGATGTTCAAATACCCAATGCACAACTTTGATGTGGCACCTGTCGCACAAAGCGCACGTTATTATTGCTAGCCCCCCCACAACACACACACACACACACACACACACACACACACACACACACACACACTTCATGTTGCCGGGAGGGGAATCCTAGCTATGAACGCATGCCCCCAAATAGCTAGGTCTGACATCTCACTGTACCGTAACACAAAACCGAAAGGAGTACATCAACCCCCCTCCCCCCTTTGCTTCTGATCAAATGTGGATAGTGTGCGGGCCCATAGATGTGTTCTTCTAAAGTTAGATGGGTGAGACCACTTACGAACCACACCTGCGGGTGGCCCGATGTGTGTGTGTGTGTGTGTGCGTGTGTATGTGTGTGTGTGTGAAAAGATGTGCTATGATATTTAAATAACCAAATCACAAATTTGATGTGGCACATGTGCATCGCAAATTAACCGGGCATCCCTGACCCCACGGAGGTTCATCTAGTATGAAGTAGTACTGTGCCCCCCACACACTTTGAGTCGATGGGAGGGGGCATCTCACCAAGGCGTATTGTAAGACTGACCAAGAAGAATCACCACCTTGGTCGTATAACCTCTCTTGTTTGTAGGGTCAAAGTCATGCATTGACGTTCCACACACAGCCCACATAATAGGCTAGCTTGTCGCCAATAACCACGCGAGGGTGTGCCTGAAGACAACCATTGCGTGCATGTGGCCCAAACATATGTATGAAGTGTCATGTGGTGTTTGAATATACCCAATGCACAACTTTGATGCCGCATGCTTTTGGAACCGGAAAGTCCCCACACGGAGCGAGGGTTCACGACGCGTAGTATACTATATATATAGGGATTCATGTGTATGCGAGCCCTCGAACTTAGGTCTCGAATCTCACCATGATCGACGTATAACTATACGGTAATGCGAACCAAGAGAAGAAGAATCCACCCTGGTAACCTCTCTCGCGTTGTTGGTCGAAGTGATGGACGTCCACGCGGGCCCACGAATATATAGGCCGTCGTTGATAACCAAGCGAGGGAGAGTGTCCAAAGACAACCACTGCATGTATATATGTGCCCGAAACATATGTATCGACATGCGTGATGCATGCATATATGTTTGAATACCAAAAGCACAACATTTTGATGTGGCACATGCATGCGTCGAAAAACGCACAGCCCCCACACAGATCTGGTTCATGATGCGTCGCGTGCTCACCCCCCCCCCCCCACTTCAACTTGGTGGGAGGGATTCATGCGTACACATGCGCGCGAAGTATAGTTGCATGTAGCAAACCATATAAGACGAACCAAAATTTAATCCCCTCTTAATTATAAGTCAAACTAACCTCTATCGCTGTCGGCACGAAGCATCTCGTGGATAACCCCGTGAGTGAGTGATAGAGGACAACCGCCATCGCTTGCTTGTGGGCCAAACACATGTATGAAGATGTGTGGTTGTGATGTTTGAATACCTAATATATATGCAGAACTTTGATGTGGCACCTGCCTCGGAAACCTTTAAGTCCCCCACACGAACCGAGGTTCATGACACACATTATATATATGTTGCCCCCTCCCCTCTTCGACGCGTAATATATACTCCTACGTACCGTAACACATCCCGAAAATAATCCTCCTTGTTCGTCAAATTACCTTTCTCGTTGTGTCATATATTAGATGGACGACGACCTTGCGGGCCCATGGAGGGAAGAGTCGCAGGCGAATGAGTGACAACCATCATCTGCACGTGGCCCAATGTGTTGGTGATGTTTTAATACCCAATATGCACAACTTCTTTGCGGCACCTGCCTCGAAAACCAAAAAGTCCCCACACAGAGCGAGATCGATTCATGACGTGTGTGTAGTATATATGTGTTGCCCTGGCTCCCTCACCCCCTCTTTGACGCGTACTATATACTCCTACCGCAACACAACCCAAAAATAAACCTCCTTGCTGGGTCAAAGTGATGGAGGACAACCTCGCGGGCCCATGGATGGAAGCATCGCACGCGAGTGAGTGTCCTATATGACGCGCCCCCGGCCACCCTCTTCAGTGCGTACTATATATATACTCCTACCGTACGTATAACAAAAACCAAAAAATGACCATCCTTGTTGGTCAAATTAACCTCTCTCATCGCATGTCATAGTGCTGGACGGCGACCTCGCGGGCCCACGCAAGTGAGTGTCCTATGACCACCACGTGCATGTGGCCTAAAGATGCATGTCAAACTATTTCTGCAGCGAACATGTGACCAAAGGAGTTTAGGGTTGAAAATAAAAAAAAATAGATAGCATCTGCCTGTTTTTTATACATTGATTGATTTCCCAGGGATTTAAATGTGCAAAAATCAAATTTGATCTACATGAGACCCGTGATAGTGCACGAAAATGGATTGCAAAATCATATCTGTAAGTGTCCCTCGGTGCATGTTCACACCCCATGCAAGAAATTTCTAACATCTAGAATCTTGATTTTAAAATCCAATAAATCCAAAACTAAGTTGAAATTCATGAAACTTATCGTGGTGTCATATGGACACCAATAGACTGTGATATTATTATTATTTTCAAATTTGAGACAAGTTTTGATATAATCTTCTTATATACAGGAAATTAAATAATTATCAACCAATATCGCAAACGAACTCTTTATTCGAACCATGTGCGTTAGACCAACAATGTAAGTGCGGTGCTTCAATTAACCAATAAAGAGGCAAAATTAATCATCAAAAAGGAAAAATCGATATAATACGTGCCGCACACGCTTCCTGTGTGCCGCATGAGCATGAGTGAGTTGATGAGACACATGCTAGTAGACAGACCGGGAGGCCGAGGCATGCGCTTGTTCGCTACACACTCATCGTGGGGCGTGCTAGTAGCTGTGTGAAATGACGGTAGGCGTGCCAGCAGTCCACTGCGCAGGCTCACCGGGAGGCGAGCCAGCCCTTTGACAGCCGCCCACCTCGCTCCCACTGCTCCATATTAATGGCGCGCCCGATCGCTGGTCATAATAGGCGGCCGCACACCCCGTCCACAGTTGTCATAGGTTGCCGAAGCGCACCATCGGTGGGAGTAGCGACGACGGGACTGGCGAAGCACCCGTGCAACACAGGAAGCTGGGCGCAGAGGTTGCTGTCGCCGCCGACGAGGTCTCGTGCGGGTAGCAGCGCAACCATGACTTCGTCGCCATCGTCGTGCCTCCCCAGCCGGAGCCGGAGGTCCACAGCTACTCCGGCAACGACTCCGACTACGACGGTAAACCGGTTAGTCCCCCTCCCCCCGTTTGTTGGGAACATAAACCCTTTTTGTTCACCCAGTCCACGAAATCAGAGTAAGATTCGTTAGATCCGTCTAGGGTATTGATTGTTTGAATGGTATCTATGGTTAGTGATTAATTGTTTGTTCTATACAAACATTTTTTTGCTAATAACCCGACTTGGGTTAGCGTGCGTGCTAATAATTTGTAGCCAGATCTTGAGAATTGATTTTGAATGTCCTACATATATGTTTGTGCCCTTTTTTTACTTCCAGATCTTGAGAATTGATTTTGAATGTCCTAAATGTATGTTTCTTCCTTTTTTCCCTTCCAGATTGCTATGTACACAAATGAGGCTCCGCCGGCTGTAGAGCCTGCACCCGGCAGCGCGGGAAGAAGCGGCCACACCCCCTGGATCTGAGGAACCCGTAGAATATTGAGCGCACCACATCAGTGATCTCCCGGACACCATGCTTGGGGAAATCATCTTCCTTCTCCCCACCAAGGATGGCTGCCGCACACAGGTCCTCGCATCTCGGTGTCACACTCTGTGGCGCGCCGAACCTCTTAATCTCGACTGTCGCCGACTATCTGTCGTTCATGATTTTGAACTCCACGGAGCCATCATCTCCTCCCACCAGGGCTCCGTTCAATGCCTATGCATCCCGGCATGCTGCCTGCTGCACATACCCTTCACGGTGAACGCCTGGCTGACATCCCCTCAATTTGAATAACTCCAACATCTTGAGTTCTACCATTACTATGCAAATAGCTGTCCACCAAGTGTTGTAGCTGTGCCCTCACCACTAGTGTCCATCTCATGGTTTTCCACCTCTCTCCGCACCACCACCCTAGCCCGGTGTCATCTACCAGACAATCTGATACAAATGCTTTGACTCCCACTGCTATAAATACTCGCGCTTGTGGTGGTCGATCTGTCGGTGGCCTCACCGCACAACATCATCCACTCCTGCTGCCCTGCCCTGGAGCGCTTGCTGCTTGTTTTTGGAAAATAAATCTGTATCCGTTGTCTCCAAATAAAGCCGCCTCACCTTGTAAGCATTGGAATTTACTTTAAAGGAGAGGAGCTCATCACCAAAGATGCCCCTTCACTCCAAAGGCTGCTCCTTGATTATCGTTATGCACCTTCGCAAATAACTATGGTCTCTGCGCCTAAGCTGAAGACCTTGGGTGTAATTCCTGATCCGTTTCAAGGTTACAAGATGGTGGTTGGCTCCACACTTATTCAGGTACTGTATATTATCATCAACACTTTTGTAATCATAAGCTGCATTTTTCATTTGTGTGCGTAAGTTTTATATCATCAACACTTTTGTAATCAAGCTGCATTTTTCATTTGTGCGCATAATCTTTACATAATCTTGGAGAACGCTCTTGGTACTAATATTATGTTCTATGCTCAATCAGTGGTGCTGGATTCTGCCAAGACCTTACATATTAGTACGTGGTGTTTTGATCTGAACATGGTTATCGACTTGCTGCGATGCTTTCCATGTCTAGAGAATTTGTATATACAGGTGATGATAATCAAGCACATTGATATACTTCACTAGAACTAACCGTTCAATTGTACTATTTTTTAGACATTAACCGTTTTCAGTCTTCATGTCTATCTATACCTACTAATAAAAGGGCTAGCGTTTCTTACCATAGTAATTTTCGTCCGTTCGGTCCGTTGTTAGATTTTCGTCCGTCCGTATGGAAAAAATTACATCTTGCACATGGGCCAGCCCATTGACGATGCATCGCTTATAAATCAGCCGAAAACTAATGTGGTCCGGTGGTATCGAACCCGCGCCTCCTCTTTATCGGAGGTAAGGAAGGTACCAGCTCGCCTATGATTCAATTCTGTCAAAAGACAGTGTTGGCTCGATCAATAGTACCACATCGCTGCTTTATATGAAATTACACCAATTTATATATGTCCGCAAGTACACAAGGAGCAAGCTTGGCAAGAAATAAAAGAGATGCCTGAATGAAGATGGATCGCGCTATAACAGGAATAAAGAGGGGACCTTGAGGCAAGGAGATCCAATAAATGCGGGAATAAAGATGGATTGTGTTGCCCGAATAAAAAGATGGAATGTGTTGCACTATAAAAGAAATAAAAGAGAGGATGCATGGCAAGGAAGGAGATCCGACAAATATGGGATTTAAATAAATAAGGACATGCATGCTGAGAAATAAAAAAGAAGGCATAAAGATGGGATGTGAAATAAAAGAGAGGCCTAAAGATGGGATGTTGGTACATTATAAACGAATGGCAAGAAAATCTGAGGTTATAATGTCCGAGGTGCACTATAGTAGAATAAATATGAAGAGAGAGACCCAAAAAAGAGGGATGTATGCGCCCATTGTTTGACATAAAAAATGTTGTCTATGTATTTTCTTTAAAAAATCTTCACTTCTAAATATGCATGTGATTTTTTTCAAGAGTTGTAACAAAAATTCTTGCACATAAAAAATAAACTTGATAGAGGATGCATGAAGAATTTCATAGTAATGTTTCACGTCAGAGGGAAACGAGGATGAGCTCGGGGCGGTGGTACGAGGATAAGCTTGAGGTCATGGAGTGAAGCCAAGAGGTGGAATGATGTTGAACATGCCCTAAGTTGGTTACGCTTAACCGCCAATGATGCATGTATGTCTCCGTAGTGTGCAAATGTATAATGTTTGTTTTTATCGTTTTCCTTTACCGATAACAACACCCCATTCTATGCACGCCATGAATAAATCTAAGAACATCTTTGTTTCGGCTGCAACTACATATTCTCAAACTCTAAACCACCCATTTGTAGACTATAAGAGCGTGTGACATGTTTTCTCCCGTTGCAACGCACATGCCCTTTTTCTAGTTTAGGCTAAAGGACATGGACAAAAAGGTATAACCAATCGGTGGCATAAGAAGCATCGGGATTTTCTCAGTTCTCATGACATTCGTTTGAGGACAATAACACTGGAAGGATATGCAATCAACAATGCAAACACTAGCTTTGTCACATTCTTCCCGTTGAATACGAGAGTACTATTGTCCATGAGGATTAAGTTTTTTAACAGACACTTTCTCACGGGTGGACACGTTGAACAGCATAAAAAGAAGCTTCAGGTGGACAAAAGGGCTTCTGAACATGCTCGGCTTCTATTTACAACAACTTTTCTTCATGTATCAGTAGATTTTCTGGTCCAGGATCTTCATTTTGTGGATCAGACCGATCCATTTGACTGTGACTGCTCAAAACTTGGGTCGAGTTAGTTTTTATTGTCCTGTTCAATCTGGATTTTGTGTAAACTTGATGAACAATTAATCATCATGCTTTTGTACCTTCTGTAAGCTGGGGTTAGATATTGCAGCCTTTTTCAACTCGTCTTTGACCCATATTTTCTTTCATACAAACCTGAGCTTCTATCAATAAGCCTCATGGTTCCGAGAGGGAACTTGGTCACATGATCTGGTCGCGAAACAACAAACGTTGTATCTTCCCGCCTTGATTTATTTTACAGAGGCAACATGCAACTATGCTAAACATATGAAATTATTCAGGGTTCGTTTCGCCTTTTTATACATTCATTTTCCTAGGCATTTGTAACAAATAGCCACCACGTTATTATCGCAAACGGTCGTATTAGTCAAACCATGGGCGTTCAACTAACCATTTACTACCGCGAGCGCTGCAATTTTTGGACTTTTGTTTCGGCTGCCTTGGGAAGGTACGTAGAACAGTCCTCCGTTCTCATCTACAAGCACCACCGCCGAGGATTGCCGCCTGCTGCGAGATGGAGAACGAGCCGGCCAACAAGCGGGGGCGAGTCGAGCCAGAACCGCAGGAGCCTCTGGTGAACGTGGACTTCACCAGCAGCCTCCTCGACGAGATGTTGGTAACCATCATATCCCACCCCCATCAAATATGGCGTGCGGACCACTGTCCTCTCGCGGCGGTGGAGCCCCCTCTGGCACTACACCCCCTGGACCTCATCATCGACCACGAGTTCTACAGCGGGGAGTAGCAACGCCTCGACACATTGTCCCACGTCCTCGCCACACACCCTGGGCTGGTCAGACGCCTTGCTATCGGCAGGCTCAGTCCCCACAACAAGACCGAACCCAGGTTGCACTACTGGTTCCTATCCCCAGCCCTGGATCGGCTCGAGGAGCTTAGCCTTCATGCTAGACGTCCTTTCCTCGCTGCCGCCGTCCGTGTTCCACCTCGCGCCCATGCTGCGTCATGCTACATTCAGGTGGTGCATTTTCCCCCGGATCGATGTCGCGCGCGCTCTTCATCTCCCTAAACTTAAGCACCTCGAGCTCATTGCCGTCCGCATCTTGAAGGATGATTTGGAGTGCTTGCTCGTTGGCTGTACAACGCTCAAGTACCTTCGTCTTCATGCGATAAATGGGTTCAGTAGCCTCCACATCACCTTGACGAATGTCCGTGCGATTTATGTGCATTGCTGGCGCCGCCCAAGGCTGTCAGTTGAGGTGTTTCATGATATTGTCATTGAGAATGAGCCTTTCCTCGAGAGATTGTATGTGCATGATAAATTAGGTCCAGCAAGAATCAGGGTCATTCATGCATCGAAATTGACAGTGTTGGGCTATTCGTGTGCTGAATTCAACGAACTTGTTACTGGATCATTTTCCGTTCAGGTACAACAGTCTTCTTCTTCTCCTTCTTATATATTATCGAACAACACATTTTATCTAATTGTTGTTGATCTATATGTTCGCCTGTCATCTAGAAAATGATTCCCACAAGCTTAAACCGACCTCTGCGCACAGTGAAGATCTTGGCACTACAATCTGTCGGCCCCGATCTGGATGAAGTTGTTAGATTCCTTAGATGCTTTCCTTGCACGGAGAAGCTATACATCAAGGTGATGCTCCTTTCCTATTAATTGTTAACCACAATGGAGCTCAATTTTTTGTTACTTTTACCCATTATTACAATGACAAATGTAGATGCTTTCCTAGACGACTACATCAACACAGTTGAGCAGTTGCTTGCTCGAGACAAGTACAAGGTGGTCGGCAACGACCTCCAGTACACCGGCGGTCGTCCCAACATATATCAGAAGGTTGTCGTCGCCCAGTTGTGCGTGCGCCATCATGTCCTCATCTACCACTATTGCATGGCCACAGAGCCTTACGAGCGTTTTGCCAGGTTTGTCAACAACACCGACTACAAGTTCGCTACGGTGGAAACCACCGATGATGGAAAAGCGCACAGGTTTACGGGATTGGCCTGCAAGAACCTTGTCGAAATCCGTGAGCACTACAGGGTCTGTGGCAGCACGAAGAAGGACTCCCTGTTGAACTCGCCTCGGCCATCATCGCCCCATACTACGAAAATATGAAGTAGGATGCCAACATAACACGTCCCGCATCCTGGCACGGGGCCTGGATGCGGCAACTGGATGAACCTCACCTCAGGTTTGCGGCCAAGAGCGTTTACACATGCTATGAGATGTACATGCATATCATTGACTAGAGGAAGTGCCTTGTTACCGAAATCGACGAGGCTGGATCAAGCCACAAGCAGAGCAGTAGCAGCAAGCGTCACAAGAAGTAGATGATGATAAGATGATCATTTATCCTAGTTAATTATGCATGTAATATATAGTTGACTTTGATGTGTGGAAATGTCATGTGTGTAGTAGCCACCTATGTAATTATGCATGTAATATTTTACTTTGGTGTGTGTAAATGTCATGAGTGTAGTAGCCACCTATGTAATTGGATGTTTAATTTGGTTATGCAAGCATGTCCTTATAAGTGTATATATATGTTGTTGTTCTGTATGCAATCCAAACGCACAACACACACATGTTATTAGCAGCAATTGTCTGTGTTATTATCGGTCTTCGCACACATTTCTGATTACAGACCTGTTTGTCGCGTATCACACACATCTTGTTAGATTGAAGCATTTCTGTTATCTTGGCTGAACGCAAACAATTCTTCCAAGTGAACTGTTTGCCCTCTATCGCAAACACCTTGATCTGGCTGACCGTTTCTTTTGTTCCGCCTAATCACAAACAGTTCATCCGAGTGAACCGTATGACGTATATCACACACACCTTCATCTGGCTGCCCGTTTCCGTACTTCAGCCTCATCGCAAATAGTTCATTGAGCTGAATCGTATGCCCCGCATCGCACATGCAACTATATTCTGAACCGTGTTTGATGCATCTGTCATCGCGTTGCATCTTTTTGATGGTTTTTTTACATCACCGTTTGAGATTATTGCATCACACACAGTTTCATCGAAGGTTGTCTGATTATAGTGTCGCGTTAGCAGCATCCCGTAGTAGTGAGAACTCCAAGAACATTGAGGAGAACATTATGTTGAAGATCAAAGAGAGAGAAGAAGACATCTAGTTACTAGCTATGGAACCGTAGGTCTATGGTGAAATACTCATGCATCATCGAATGGTAGCAAGGATGATGTAGAAGCCCTCCTTGATCGATTCCCCCTCCGACAGAGTACCAGAAAAGGCCTCTAGATGGGATCATGGAAGAACAAAAGCTTGCGTCGGTGGAAAAAGTGTTTCGGGTGTCTCTCTGGTACATTTGTAATTTATAGAGGCATAATTAGGTCAAGAGGTGCCACGAGGGGCCCATAAGCTTAGGAGGCACCCCATGGGGCGCGCCCTATGATCTTCTCGCTTCCTTGTGACTCTTCTGGTCATCTCTCGAACCTTCGTGGACCCCTTCTAGTCCAGCAACAATTAATCCAAATATTTTTCTCCATTTGGACTTCGTTTGATATTGATTTTCTAAAAAGACAAAATAAGCAAAAAATGCAACCGGCACGAGGCACTAGGTTAATAGGTTATTCCCAAAAAACGATATAAAATAGCATATAAATGCATATAATACATCCTTGATTGATACTATAATAGCATGGAACAATAAAAAAATTATAGGTACGTTCGAGACGTATCACACATCTCAATGGATTGAGGGTGTTTCATCACCTCCTGAAGGTAGGGGTTGATGACATTCTCGTAGAACTTGTCCTTGGACAACTTCGAGGCGCCATGGTGATATAGATCTGTCAGAGAATAGCTCAAAACAAGAACAAATGGAAAACTTGCGACACGGTGGTCAAAATAGCAAGGAGTATATATAATGAATTTTTCCCGTGCAGGACAAGTAATCTCGGAGAAAACGAAGTCGGGAAAGTCCATAGGGGAGTCACAGGCTCGCACAGCGCGCCCTAGTGGGTAGGGTGCGCCCCCCGAACTTGTCGCTCACTCGTGCACTTTCCTGATTGTTTATTATTTTCCTAATTTTTGTATATTCCGAAACGAACAAAATGTACTTTGTGCAACTTTTGGAGTCGGTTTACTTACCGTAGCACGAACCTACTCCTTTTCTGGTTTCTGGAGGATTCCGAAAGGTCTCTTTTATGTGCTCCTCATTTGTCATTCTTTGAATAATATTAGTCTCAATACTGATGGGCGTACCTGAGATATAACGTATAATTCTTTGCCCATTAACCACTCTCGAATTAGTGCCCTCATCATTGTCAATCTTCATAGCTCCCGAGCGATAAACTTCTTCAACAATGTATGGTCCTTCCCATTTAGACAGAAGTTTTCCTGCAAAGAATCTGAAACTAGAGTTGTACAGTAAAACTTGATCACCTACTTTAAATTCCCATTTTTGGATTCTTTTGTCGTGCCATATTTAAACTTTGTTTAAACAACTTGGCATTTTCATAAGATTGTGTCCTCCAGTCCTCTAGAGAGCTAAATATCAAATAACCTCTTTTCACCGACAAGTTTAAAAACATAGTTGAATTCTTTAAGTCCCCAATAAGCCTTAGGTTCTAACTCTAGAGGTAAATGACATGATTTTCCATAGACTATTTTATATGGAGACATACCCATAGGGTTTTATAAGCAGTTCTATAAGCCCATAATGCACCATCTAGTTTCTTAGACCAGTTCTTTCTGGATCTATTATCAGTCTTTTGCAAAATTGACCACTCGATTGAGGATGATAAGGTGATGCAATTATGTGGTTCACATCATATTTAGCTAGGAGTTTACGAAATGCATGATGCATAAAATGTGTCGTCCCAGTGCGAACCGGGGTACCACGGCCCGTCTACCTCTAGCCCAATGGACGACGCTTGGCCTGCCCAGGAAGGATGGCCCTGCCTCGAGCGCTCCAAAGGGAGTCGCCTCGCGAGGGGCAAGCGTCGCGAGGCCCCTCGCCGCCAGGCCAAGCCATGCCGATGCTGCCAAGTGTCAGGTTGCCTCACGGGGCCTTCTCATGAAGTAGATCGTACGACGCCAGCCGCAGGGCTCCACGCCTAGCATGTGGATGACGTCTCACCGTGAGGATAAGGATGGTGGAGCGTGACAAAGGCCGATTTCCATTCCGATGATAAGGGAGCATCGTCGTCTGGCTCCCCCAAAGCAGGTCCCAAAGCATTCCTCTTTAGTGTAAGAAGATCAAGACGGATCGGTGCACCAGGACGGAGATCATCGTCGAGCCCACCAGCACATTAGGAAGACTACTTTATCAGGCGGAGAGCGCCTTTATTTAGGATAAGCCTGGGAGTTTGTCCCCCTTTGAATTGCCGCCCTGTGGCCACCCTTTCCCGCTCATATTTTTGGGGAAGAGGACCAAGGCACTACAAAAGGGGTAGGGCCGCTTCCATGGGGATCGAGCCACTCCTCCCCACACCTCGTGTACTTCGAGCCACAAGCTCTCCATTACAGAGCAATGCAATGCAGGCATGAGTAGGGTATTTATACCGCAAGGTGGCCCGAACCTGGGTAGCTTGCGCATCCCTTTCATGTCTGGTGAGAGCCAGAGTTTCCGTTGTGGTCCCGCCATAGTTGCCGTCGCGTCTTAGGTCACCAGGCAAAGCTCCCCAAGAGTTTAAACCATAGTCCTTGGAGAAGTTTCTTGGACGCAAATCCTAGACTCTGACATTTGGTGTGTCGGATATGGGGACTTGCCGTCTTCGCACCTTTGACCTTGATGCCAACATCGACATGGACGCCGCCGCCGCTCACCAGGAAGACGCCACATGCTAAGCTACCACCAGGGTCCACGCGGTGCCCGCCGCCCTAGGTGCCCCTGGGCGGCGCCCTCGCACCGCCACCGAGCTCATTGGGGGGGGGGGGACTCCTCCATCCGCCTGTCGGCGAGTGAGCAGGAGCGTGGCCGCTCCTCCATCACGTCCTCATCCGCGGGCCGCGGCCCTCCCGCTCCGCACGTCGTGTTGTTCACGGCGTAGGGGCTGCTGCGCTGTCTCCCCGCCAAGGACAATCATGATGCCTGGTGATGTCCACTATGCAACTTGTTCTTGTAGACTTGTGTTGGGCCTGCAAGCACAGAGTTTTGTAGGACAGTAGAAATTATCCGTCAAGTGGGTGACCTAAGGTTTATCAATCCGTGGGAGGTGTATGATGAAGATGGTATCTCTCAAACAACCCTGCAACCAAATTGTATAGGTGCAGTCTCTTGTGTCCCCAACACACCAAATACAATGGTAAATTGTATAGGTGCACTAGTTCGGCGAAGAGATGGTGATAAAAGTGTAATATGGATGGTTGAAATATATTTTTATAATCTGAATAAATAAAAACAGCAAGGTAGCAAATAGTAAACGGGCACAAAAACGGTATTACAATGCTTGAAAATGAGGCCTAGGGTCCGTACTTTCACTAGTGCAATCTCTCAACAGTGCCAACATAGTTGGATCATATGAGTATCCCTCATAGTGCAATAAATAATCACTCCCGAGTTCCTATTAGCGGAGAACAAAAGATAGAAATTGTTTGTAGGGTACGAAACCACCTCAAAGCTATTCTTTTCGATCAATCTATCCTAGAGTTTGTACTAAAATAACGCAAGTTATTCTTTCCGATCGATCTAATCAAGAGTTCGTACTAAAATAACACCATATGACACACATTGACCAACTCTAATGTCACCTAGATACTCCAATGTCACCACGAGTACCCATGAGTTAATTCTACGATATGCATCAAAAAACTTCATGATCATAATATTCAATCCACACAAAGAACTACAAAGAGACCCCAAAGTTTCTACCGGAGAAAAGATAATAAAAAAGTGCATCAACCTCTACGCATAGACTACCCCAATGTCACCTAGGGAATCCACAAGTTGAGTGCCATAACATACATCATGTGTTCTCATATCTGAACATTCAATCCGACAAGACGAAACTTCAAAGGGTAAAGATTCGATTCATCACGACAAGAGTATAAAGGGGATAAACATCATATGATCCATCTATACTAACAAATCCCATGATATAGATCACGAGAGAGAGAGAGAGAGAGAGAGAGAGAGAGAGATTAAACACATAACTACTGGTACAAACCCTCAGCCTTGAGGGTGGACTACTCCCTCCTCATCGTGGTGGCTGCCGGGATGATGGAGATGGCCACCGGTGATGATTTCCCCCTTCGGAAGGGTGCCAGAACGGGCTCCTGATTGGTTTTCGGTGGCTACAGAGGCTTGCGGTGGTGGAACTTCCGATCTAGGTTCACCCCGAGGGTTTTCGGAATATTTGTGAATTTATAGGGTAAAGAGGGGGTGCGGGAGGCCACCGAGGTGGGCACAACCCACCTGGGCGTGCACAGGCCCCAGAGCGCCTGGGCCCCTCGGGCACCCCAGTGCTGCTCGGCCCATTAAAATCCACAAAAGTTTCATGGTGTTTGGTCTCCGTTTGATATTGATTTCCTGCGATGTAAAAAACAAGCAAAAAACAACAACTGGCACTGGGCACTGGGTCAATAAGTTAGTCCCAAAAATCATATAAAGTTGCTATAAAATGATTGTAAAAAATCCAAGAATGATAATATAACGGCATGAATACTTCATAAATTATAGATACGTTGGAGACGTATTAGCATCCCCTAGCTTAATTCCTACTCGTCCTTGAGTAGGTAAATCATAAAAGAAATAATTTATGAAGTGTGAATGCTAGCAAAGTGCACAAGTTTGATCAATGACAATTTCAATCACTTTTTCTAGCATCATAACATCAATTCTTTCTTATAAAACTTCTCATGTTAAAGTAGCAACCAATTCACATGTTAAGGTTCAAACAATGAACTCTCTTGAAAAACTCAACAACATATGTTCTTAGTCACGAAGCAATTTCAATTCAACTTATTCAACGGTGTTTAAGTAAGAGCTCCACATACTCGACCATCTTATAGTCTTCTATGATTGCTAACACTCACCGCATACACATGAGCAAAACTTTTCAACTGGACACATAGAAAGATAGGGGCTTATAATTTTGCCTCCCAACGTATTCACCTCAAGGGTGATGTCAATAATAATAACTCATGCTACCCATATCCAACTGGATATATGTGCCTAGATATTTCCTCACTACATGATGCTTGCCAAAAGAGAAAAATAAAAACGAATAGAGAGAAAAACTTTGACTCTTTGCATAAAAGTAAATACTGAAAAGTAAAAGATAGGCCCTTCGCAGAGGGAAGTAGAGGTTGCCATGCGCTTATTTATTTGTATGCTCAACCCCTTAGTGCAAAAGACACGTTATATTGCCCCTTATTATGCAGTCTATCAATTTTATTCTTTGCCATCACAAGTTCGTAGAACGCTCAATTTTCTCTTACACTAAATGATCTAACACTTTTAGAAGCAATTTTATTGCCTTATTGCACCGATGACAACTTACTTGAAGGATCTTTCTCAACCCTTAGGTAGGTATGGTGGACTATTGAAAATAAGATTTGGGTTTAAGGGTTTTTGGATGCACAAGTAGTATCTCTACTTGGTGCGGAATTTTTGGCTAGCAAAGATGGGGGCAAGCACCACATGTTGAAGGATCTATGACAATATAACTTCTATGCGAATATGAACAAACATAAACCATTACATTGTCTTCCTTGTCCAACATCAACAATTTTGGCATGTAATATTTTGATGGGGGCTCACAATCACAAAATATTTCCAAGATAGTGTATTTGCATGTGAAAGTTCTCTTCCTTAGACTAATTATTCATGAATCGCTTGTATGACCAATATTGTGATTGTCAAGCCTCAAAAGATTTCACTTTGTAAACCCAATGTGAAGCTACCACTAGGCATGATATGATTTCAACTTCATGACATTCAATTTATTCAACAATTTACTCATAGGATCTAAGTGAAGCACAAGAGTAAATGACAAGCTACTCCAAAAAGATATAAGTGAAGATCATGCGAGTAGTTAAGTAAATGGGTAGCTAATTGAGGACTCTCTCTTATTAAAATTTTCAGATCTAAGTATTTTATTAAAACAGCAAGCAAAACAAAATAAAATGACATTCCAAGAATAACACACATCATGTGAAGAAGCAAAAACTTAGGCTCAACCGATACTAACCGATAATTGTTGAAGAAGAAAGGTGGGATGCCTACCGGGGCATCCCCAAGCTTAGATGCTTGAGACTTCTTGAAATATTTTCTTGGGGTGCCTTGGGCATCCCCAAGCTTGAGCTTTCGTGTCTCATTAATTCCTCTCATATCACGGTTTTCCTAAATCTCAAAAACTTCATCCACACAAAACTCAACAAGAACTCGTGAGATAAGTTAGTATAAACCAATGCAAAAACCTTATCATTCTCTACTATAGAAAATCACTAAAATTATTATTAAACATTGCATACTAAATGCCTCTGCATATTTAATACTCCTATCCTCAAATAGAATCATTAAACAAGCAAACACATGCAAACAATGCAAACATAGCAGCAATCTGCCAAACCAGTACAGTCTGTAAAGAATGCAAGAGTATCAATACTTCCCTAACTCCAAAAGTTATGAAAAATTCCCACACTGTAGAAAATTTAACAGAACTCATTTTGCAAAAAATTTCAACATTTTATCACATTCTAACTTTTCTAGGGAATTTTTGCAACAGCGGTAAACTTTCTGTTTTCAAACAGCAACATGTATACTTGCAAAATAAGCATGGTGAAAGCTATGCTTGACATTTTTATTGAAATTAAAGATGCAAAACATTATTCTACATAACAGCAAGCAAATATTAAAAAAATAAATTGACGCTCCAAGCAAAACACATATCATGTGACGAATGAAAACATAGCTCCAAGTGAGGTTACTGATAATGTTGGAGACGAAAGAGGGGATGCCTTCCGGGGCATCCCCATGCTTAGTTGCTTGGATCTTCCTTGAATATTACCTTGGGCTGCCTTGAGCATCCCCAAGTTTAGGGTCTTGTCACTCCTTGTTCTCCTCATATCGACATCTCACCCAAAACTTGAAAACTTCAATCACACAAAACTTATCGGAACTTCATGAGATAGGTTAGTATGATAAAGAGCAAACCATTTCACTTTGGTACTGTAAAAGACAAGATTCATAATTGTTCTCACACAATTCCTACTGTAGCATATCCTTTCCAAAATTTATATTGAGCAATATAAGCCATAGAAACTAGGAAACAAGCAAACTATGCATTGAAAACAGAATCTGTCAAAAACAGAACAGTCTGTAGGAATCTGTACTCAAACCATACTTCTGCTACTCCAAAAATTATGAAAAAATTAGGACCACGTGAGAAATTTGTGTATTAATATTATGTAAAAAGAATTAACTCAAAAGCACTCTTCTGTTAAAAACAAGAATTATTTTGGCGGTGGGAATGGCATCCTGGCGGTAAGGAGAACTCTCGCCAGCCCCTCCACCACCTCCGGGCTGAGGCCATCGGCGCTCAGCCTCATGGGGTCCCCCAGGCCCGAGTGGGTCCATATTGGGCGTGCGTGCCTCTGGGGAGCAACGCGCTTAAGCACAAATTCCTTGACGACCATGGTTGCTGTGAGCCCGCCGGCTTGCAGCACCCGCATCCTCTCCATGACTCGCTCCAGTGCGGTGTCGGTCAGCTTGGCGTGCCCCCACACGGAGCTCTACATCGCTGGCGCCTCTGGGATTTCTAGAAGGGGGCTGTACTGGCGTGCATCCATGTAGACCCAGCGCTCCCTGAAGCCTTCCACCTCCTTGGGAATCCCCTTGTCAATGATGTGCGCCTGCATGCCCGCGGCCATCTGAAATGACATGCAGCCCAAACACTGGTCTGCCATGGTTAGTCGGAGGCGGAAGAATTTCTGGAGGAAAGCCACAGATGACATCACCCCCAGAAAGGCCTCGCAGAGGTAGGCAAAGACGGAGAGGAGGACCGAGCTTGGGTGCAGGTGCAGCGCATGGACCTGGTAATGGCTGCGCACAACATCGAAGAAATCAGAGAAGGGTAGTTGTTTGGCGAGAAATAATAAAAATAACGTTGGTTATTGCATTATTATCTCTCTATGCGCCAGTGGAAATTAAACATTGCAGGCGTGCTAGTGTACTAAGTACACAAATAAATATAGGGAAACATGCACTTTATTAATCTCTCATTGGAGAAACAAAAATACAAGATCCCTTTACATATGCGCTCCGTGGCCTACTAGCGCGGCCAACTTGATTGTAGCGATTGCGATCTCTTGGTTCCCGGGGCCTCGGAAGGCTCCGGGTTAAATACTCCCGCGGGTTACTCCGCGAGACATCTCCGATTAAGCCGTGTGGTCGTCTTCATCATCTTCGCCTTGTGTTCTCCATGCATGATGATGGCGGTGTATGGGCAGCGGCAGAGCCCGTGTCCTCATCGGTACATGCGCCGCTCAATACATGGCTTTTTGCTAGCCACGTCCGCCCTCGCCGTCACGCCTCGTCGGTCTTGGCGGCGATGATGTAGTTGGGGTTGAAGTTGAATGGGTCCTGCTCGGCTCGGACTTCTAGACGACTAGCGGACTCGTCGAGGTATGCAAGGGGTATGCCTCACTGGAGTAAGTTGTTTAGGAGACCGGCGTCGGTGTAAAACCATCGCACACTGACATCGGCATGGCCGATGTGGTTGGTGCCTCATCTAGGCTAGCGTAGAGTATTCGGCGGTCCGTCAAGACAAAGGGCACTGCCTCACGGGGCCGTGGAAAGGTGGCGCCATAGAGTCCGCGTCGCCTTGGGCTGGTGTTGCACCAATGGTGACATGTGCGCCAAAGACCTGTCCGCCATGATGGGTGTGCCTCACTTGATTGGACGCAAGTCTATCACGGCCCGCTTTATCAGGGGCACCTCCTGGCGAACTTGTGGAGAGATGATCGTAGTGGTTACGTCGCCTTGTCCCAGCTGGACGCCAGATTCCGTAGTCTGCAAGACAAGGGTGCCTCCTAATGGGGTCGACGAAACGTGGCATCACAGAGGCTGCGCCACCTTGGCAGATGCTACACCAAAGGGTGACCTGTATGCCGGTGACACCATTGACCTGTACGCCAGGACCTGTCCGCCATGGTGGGTGCGCCTTTCGACGGAGGGACCGGTCTTGGGTTGCATCATCGTGAGCTCTGGTTCCGCCAATGTCGTCACCTCCAGTAAAGCGTGGCAAAAGACATATACGTCGGTGACCTGTTCGCCATGGACATGGCTCGGGCTATGTTGTTGCGAGCTCTGGTTCCTCTACGCCGTCTCCTCCGGGATACAAGACCACCGACCTGTGCACCGCGATCGAGACATCATAGGCCTGTGCACCGAAGAGACCTGTTTCGCCATGGACTTTACTCAGGCTACATCGTCACGAGCTCCGGTTCCGCCATGCCATCTCCTCCGGTAAGGAAGACCACCGACCTGTTCACCGCGATCGGGACGCCAGAGACTTTTGCACCGAAGAGACCTGTTCGCCATGTACTTAACTTGGGGTATGTCATCGCGAGCTCCGGTTCCGCTACGACATCTCCTCCGGTAAGCAAGACCACCGACCTGTTCACCGCGAATAGGACGCCAAGGACTTGTGCACCGAAAAGACCTGTACACCATGGACTTGACTCGGGTTACGTCGTCGCGAGCTCTGGTTCCTCCATGCCGTCTCCTCCTGGAAGTATGGTGCAAAACCTGTACGACGGTGTCCCGTTCACCATGGACCTGTTCATCGTGGTCCTGTGTGCTGACATGGTAGACCTCCAAAAGAGCTAGAGGCTGGGCTATGTTGTTGGTGAGCTCCGGCTGCTCCCGAGTCATCTCCGCTAAGCGCAGCATCCACCATCTCCGTTGCACTTGGTAGAAGGTGAGCGTCGCGTTGTCCGCTCTCAGCTGTCATCTCCATTGGATGTGTTGTCCGCCGCCTCCACACCTGTACATGAAAAATAAGGAAAGGACAGGCTGCTTCCTCCTCGTCCATACACGTGTGTGCGCCTCCCTTGCACTTGGTAGAAGACGAGCGTCGCATGGTCCGCTCTTTGCTGCCATCTTCAATGGATGTGTTGTCCGCCACCTCCACACCGTGAGCGTTGCCGTTGCCGGCCGGGGCATCTTCATGCTTGGACGGGGTGTAGTTGCCGCTACCGCATACGCCGGTCTTCCCACATGTGTACGTGCTTTGTAGCGAGCAACGCCACCGTACATGCCGCCTCCATGGGTGCACCTCTCCCGGCTGGCTTCCGTCGCGCGAGCCATGGTCTTCTCCTCCAGGTGCGTGAGATCTTCTCTTCCTGAGTGTTTGTTGCTTGGCTTTTCTTAATGCGATCTGGTGTATTAAGAATATTAAAAAAATTAGTCATTGAAGTGAAGAGTACCGTATGTGCCTTTGCGTGCAATGGCCTCGTGTGTGCTCCGTTGCCATTGCCGTTGTCGAGCTCGGGTGGGTTTCACTGCCGCCGCCGCGTCCTCTCGGCGGTCTTCTCGCATATGTACTTGCACCATCGTGAGCCAGGCCGCCGTACACGCCGCCACCGTGGGCGCATCTTGCCCGGCCGGCTTCCTTCTCCTTTCCTCTGATGCGTACCTAAGGTCTTGGCTGCCTCCTACTTGTATGTATATGCTTGAGGGATAGGCGCTGGCCCCTCGTCCAAGTTGATCCGATCGGGCAGGTGATCTTCATGGAAATATAGATGCCTTTTAAGTACATGCCGTGTTAAATTTTCCTTATCTAGGCCGATGCATATTTCTTCCGATTGATCTTCCTCCTGGCGTGCACACCTGCAAAGGAAATACACCGTATATATACCTACCTGACCGTAGATATGAACCCGTGCGTGAGTCCGTAAAGCACAGACCGAAGGCGTGGCTAACTAACCAGGTGGCAGGCCTGGCTAGCAATCTCAAACTATGAATATGAAGGCATGGCTAACCAGGTACACGAGAAATTGAGTACGTGTACACGTACAGGCCGGCCGGCGCACGGGTATTCGCCACCCGTCGCGGTTGCCGCGTATCCCTGGGATATACATAGTATTGCTGCACACATTGCTACCCTGATGCATGTATCTGTGTACGTAGAAAAAATTGCCATGCACCACGTAAGGCCACCTGCATTTTAATTAGTACGTAGGAAAAATGGCCATGCACCTCTACAAGATCAATTAATAGATTAGCTAGTACGTGCATGCACTAGTCCGTCATGTGTATACTCTCCCCTGTGTATGCTGCACTCATGACAATTCTTTTTCGTTAAAAATTAATTAGATGGCGGTTAGTCATGTAGGAGAGAGAGAGAAAAAAAGAAGGTCAATTCGTATTTTTTTAAATACTATCAAAAGTATTTAACCTCTTTTTTATTTGGTACAAAACCTCGTCGAACAGTGGCACCAACCCGGCAAAGACGGAGTGGAGGAAGAACGGGAAGGTCATGCCCCCTGGCTGAGCCGTAGAGCGCGACGCCAGCCTGATCTTCGTCGCCTCGTTCCCATTGTGGACGCCGACCGTCATCGCCCGCACATTGTCTAGGCCCTCCTCATTGAGGATCACTGACTTCAGCAGCGCGGGCCCCGGCCCCGGATCAGCAGCGTTCTTCTTCCCCTTCTTGCCCGAGGCCATGGCGGCGTAAGAGATTGGGAGTTGGGGAAGGAGGAACAGAGGAGCTGCTCACGCGCAAGACGAGGGGCGAGATGGAGACGGGGAGCAACGATGTGCATGTGCCCTATGCGGGCAGGCTTTATCCCCAGGACGGTGGTTACCGAGTGTCGTGGGGAATGGGGGCATCCCGCCCCTCAAAAGCCACCACGCGTCACCTCTGGGGCCGACAACTCGATGGGCCCCGTGTCGTTCCGTCCCTAAAGGGCGGAACGTGCGCACCACGGTCCCGGGGGCTACTATCGGCCCAGTGGGAACCGGGGTACTACGGCTCATCTGCCTCTAGCCCAGAGGATGACGGTGGGATGGCGTAGGAAGGATGGCCCTGCCTCGGGCGCTCCGGAGGGAGTCGCCTCGCGAGGGGCGAGCCTCGCGAGGCCCCTCGCCACCAGGACAAGCCCTGCCGAGGCCGCCAATGTAACGCCCCGGATCCGATGCGCCAGGTGTCTTCCAGTTATTCGCTGTCGTTGCCATGTCATTTGCTTGCGTGTTGCACTTTGCCATGTCATCATCTGCATTGCATCATCATGTTTTTCAAAACTTGCATTTGGTCCTTTCCCCCATTGTCCGTTTCGCGATCCGACACTCTCATACGCGCCCGTTGCACCTATCAGATCTCGTTTCGTGAGTGGCATTTAAATGTTCTCGGAATGGGATGAACCTTGGCGTGCGGTGTTGTTTTAGAGTAGATAGACCGCCTGCCAATTTTCGTTCCATTTGGAGTTCGTTTGACGCCCTAACGGTTAACCGCGTAGCCTGGAACCCCTCTCTCTTTGCAGCCCCACACCCCTCCACCACAGCCCACTAGCCCAGCAAAACTCCTCTCCACGCTCTCGGTCGTTGGATCACGATCGCGTGGCCGAAAACCGCACCTCTTTTGAACACTCCTAGCTCCCCCTACCTATAAATATGTCCTCTTCCTCGAAATTCTCGGTCCAAACCCTAGTCTCCTTCCACCTCGCGCCGCCGGACAAGTCCGCCCGCGCTGGACGTGTCCGCCGGACGCGTCACACCGGCCAATCAGAGGGCGACACCTCAACCTCCGTCGCCCCACGCCCAATCCCCCGCTGCCACGTCAGCTCGGGCCGCCCCACTTCGCCGTGCTCCACTGCTGGGCCAGCTGGGCCGGCCAGCTGCAGCCCTCCCGCCCGGCACCGCCGCCCGCGCCGCCACACGCGCCTCCGCGTCGCTCACCCGTGCGCCAGCGCGCGCTCCGCCTTCTCGCGGCGATCTCCACCTCACCACCGCGCCGCCGCCTGCGCCAGCGCCTCCCGTCGCCGCCAAGGCCTCCCACGGCTCGCCCGCCACCGCAAGCCGTCTCCACCGCGCCCGGCTTCGCCGCCGGAGCCGCCGTCTGCCACCCGCCGCCACTCGCCCTCGCCGGACGGGTCGCTCCATCCTGGATCCGTGCGGATCCAGCCGGATCCGGCCACCCCGCGCCGTTCGTCTGCCTTCCCCGCGCCCGAAGCTCTCCGGAGCTCGAAGCTCGCCGGCTTTGTCCTCGCCGCCGATCTGGGCGCCGCCGTCCCCTCGCCGCCTGGTCCCTCCTTCCAAACGGCGGTCCTGCACCGCTCCGTCTCGCACCGACCTGGATCGCCCCGTCCAACATCATCTCGGGACCCTGACGTCCTTCGAACCAAACACGGCCGCGCCCCGTCCTGGATCCCGCCGTCCCGTTGACTTTTCTCAGAGTGGTATATTTTTCTAAGTCCCTGAAAAACTACTTTCTGATGCATTCTTGTGATGTGTGTAACTTCATGCATACTGCTCCAAATCATGCGTGTAATATGTCAAAATGTTCATCATGAGATGCTCGTCATTTTGTTCCATTGTGGCATGCTTGTTTGAGTTAATCTTGATGCTCTAATAATTGATGCAAGACTGCTATAAAATGTTAGCTCCTGTTACTTAGCAGTTTATGAGGATTTGTCATTTTTGTCATACTTGTTGTGTGCATCATATGGGCATGAGCACTACATGTGTTTTGATCTATGCCATGACATCTTTACAGGGGTGATTGCCATGTATTTTTGTGATCTTTGTGGTGACTAGCACAAGCATGCAAAGTAGCCTTCGTGATATTGCTGATTTCAGGGACTTAGCATTTTACTAAGCCTTTTCCCTGCTGTTATTTTTATGCCATGGAAACATGATGCTACAGTGAGATCCATGCTTCTTTTGAGTTGCTTCAGTAAGGATGTTTTGGACTTTTGGTTGTGCTATATCCATCCATGCCCATGTTTGCATTTATGGAGTGCTCTAGCATGTCTTAATATTGCTCTACTTTTATATAAAAAGTTCCTGGCTGATTGTTTACATGTTAATCAATTTTTCCATTGTTGTTACTGGTGATCCATGCATGCTATAAACTTTTTCTTGCCATGGTTAGCTTCATGAACATGTCATACTTCTGTAGGTATGCTTGTCTTGTCATGCAATGCTTTGTGATGAGTGATTTGAACTAGCAAAGATGCCTTCATAATTCTGTTTATGCCATGCTCAGTTTTTCTGCCAAGTCTGAATCTGTTTATGAAACTTGCTATGTTTACATGGGGGCCATGATATCTTCTGTGCCTGTTTGGCTCGTGATAAGTAAGGGACTTTTGTTCTATGCAATTAGTAGATTCATGCTAATGCCTTTGCTTGCTATGTTAATTTCCTGTAGCATGTTTTTTGATAGCTCTAAACTGTGCAACCTGATGTTATTTCTGTCATGTCTAGTGAATTTTTGCCAAGTCTGTGAAACTGTTATTATTTGCAATCTTGCCATGTCCTTTTTAGCATGTTATAGTGATTTCTGGAGAAATCTCAGTGTTCAAGTTTTGTAATGCTTTACCTGTACATCACGTCCATGCATTTTGTTTTCATATTGATGTGATGTAGCATGTTGTTTTGATACTTGTAAGATGCCTAGTTGCTATTTTGGACAGCTTGTCCATTAAACTTGTTTCATGTGTATGCATTGAACCGTTGCTCCGTTTTGAGTGTGCTCTACATGAAACTTGCTTAGTTTTGCATATATTTTCATGTTACCTTGTTGCATCCATATTTTGAGTGTGTTTGCTTGATGTTTGAATGCATTTTGCATCAATGCCATGTTTAACTTGTTTTGCTCATATCTTCTAGGCCGTAGTTCCAAATTAAATGAACTTTATATGTAACTTGACTATAATTTTGTGTAGATCATTGTGGTGCATCTTAACTTGCTGTTTAACAACTTGAACATAAGGTTTATTTAGATCTGGCCGTAGTTCCTGTTTCGTTGCGATCGTGAGGATTCGTTCGTCTACGTTTGGTTCGTCTTCGTGGCTTCACCATCTTCATGGACTCGTTCTTCTTCCTAGCGGGATTTCAGGCAAGATGACCGTCACCTTGGATGTCATTACTATTGTGGGGACCCCGACTCTTAAGTCGTGATCACCGAATGCACGCGTACAGTGATCCCAGAGATCAATGCTCACTGAACACACATAAGCTGAATAACAAGAGTCTTACATCCATACATACCGTCTTACACAAATTATGACCATTATGGTCAAGTCTTACATTGATAAAGCCTTAAGGGCTGAACATCAAATTAAACACAAGCAACGGAAATCTTCGTCGATAAGTAGAACCCATGCCATCTGCCTTAACCCTACGGGCATTCTCGACCGAAGCGCCCTAGTTCGCATGTTCGCTCCAAAGAACTCTTCTTCAACTCCGTTCTTCCATGCCCGCCAATTAAATAACCAGTGGCAAGCCAATGAGTACTTTGAGTGTACTCGCAAGCAACCCATGTTTTGGTTCCAGATATAACAATGCATGATATAGGTAAATTTTTGCAGAAAGCTAGTTTTGAGTGCAATAATATGTTCAACAACTTGTAAGACATGCATCAGGAGAATTCAAGTAACCATGAGGACAGGTTACAGATATCAACATAAATAGAGTGGGCACCAACCCAACTCAATCATGTCAAGTCCTTTGACTTGACCCAAGTAGTTTTATCAACACACACACACACACACACACACACACACACTGGTTTGCAAAGCTCTGGACGTAGTTTAAGCAGCACCGCCCAACTGTCCTTGACCGTGGACACGGCTATTTGAATAGTTTTACACTCTGCAGAGGCTGCACACTTTACCCACAAGATCCGGGGAACTTTCGTGTCATCCACGACCCGCGATACCTCAAGTACCCGGGTAAGCACCCGATCACTATCTTTCCCTAGACGACACTAACAAGGAGTCCACTCGTTGTTCCGTATCCTCACGATGTACATCATACGAGACTCACTCAAGATCGTAACATCCGAGAGGGGACACAACGGTGTATCCGGTGCCCTGTAAAAACATTCATGGCCGCCCTACCTGGCACGACCCCGTCCCGAGAGAGAGAACCAACTCTCCCCCGTCACTAGTAATGCGGGTTCCAAGCTAGTATCGGCCTAGGTAATCAATAATGCCCTTTCCTATACAAGGGTAGAGTGGTTGCGCATGTAAGGTTGGGACAGTCGACAAATCTTAAATCTAATCCGTTTTCGAAAACAACACACACTTGCCTCGGTACACCACTTCGTCATCAAGTGGTTACCCATCTCATCATCTCCCTCGGGCATCAGTGGCACCCGATGGGGTTTTCGAAAAGTCCTTTGAAAATACTTTGTCTCCTTCACCATGCATATACCCGTCCCTTTTTGCGTAGCACTACTTTAGCATCCTATCTACTCCCACCGGCATAACCCTCATAAGAAGGTATGGTTACGCACAATGCAAGTATCAACGAGGAAGTAACGGTGGCAAGCCGCCCCATGTGGTCACCACAATATCATGTCTCCGATGCAAGCAATAAAAGTGCTATATGGCATGCATAAAAAGGTTTCATAGACATGGTCAAAGGGCTGCTTGCCTGGCTCAACAAAGTCTTCTGGGTCTTCAAAGCCTTCTGGTCCAACTCCTTCGTCAGCAACACAATCTATCGTTGCAAAAGAATAACGAGAAAATAAGGCAATAATAAAACAGAAAAACCAAAGTGCTCAGAAAAATGTCAACACATTTTTGTTAAATACTAGGTTGAAAACTAAGAAGCGGAAAATTCCTAGTTTTGGATTTGGAGTAGCAGAATAGGAGAAATGGATTTACAAAGGTATATTTAAATGCTTAAAATCACATTTAAATATTTACAGTGAAGAAAAGGTTGTTGGATTTGAATGAAAGTTGCACCATTAAATAGGTTGCAATATTTTAGAAATTTAGGAGTTGGAATTAATTTATTTGGACAAATATTTTATCCTATGGAATTTTTGGAAAAGTGATAGAAAAGAAAAAGGGGAAGGGGCACTGTGCTTCTGGGCCAGAAAGGCCTCAGTGCAGCAGGACCAGAAGGACCTCAGCCCGCGCGAGGCTGCCACGTCGAAGGCGTAAGTGCAAAATACACCTTCAGCCGATGGGCGAACCGGTATGCGCGCGCGTGTGTGTGTTTAAACCTGACGGGTGGGACCCACACGTCAGGACGTGAGGCTGACGGACGGGCCCCACGACCGTCGTCATCAACCCTGGGTCAGAGAGGGCGGCGAGCTCACCGGCGACGATATGGGGCATGGCGAGGTCGGGCGAAGGCACAGATGGACTCAGCGTCGTGTCGCCGTTCGGGTGGAGGTAGTGGACGTCACCGGAGTTGCCTGGTTCGTCGGCGACGAGGAGGCATGGCGGAGGAGCTTTGGGCGGCGGTGGCTCCGGCTGTTTCCGGCTGCAAAAGAGGCGGGGAAGAGAGGGGGAATGGTCAGTGAGCCGCGGCGGTTCCAGATCGAGGAAGAGGAGCGGTGGAGAGGGCTTGTACCCGGAGATCGACGGCGACCCGAGGCGGCGGAGCTCGAGCTCGATCTCGAGCTCGGGCTCGTCTGGAGAGGGGTGAGTGGTGTAGGGGGGTGATTTAGGGGAGTGAGAGAGCGAGTGGTGAGGAGAGTAGGGCTCGGGGAGGCCCTTAAATAGGTGAACGGCGGTCCACCGAGGACCCATGCGCCGCGAGCCTGCTGCGGTTGCTACGGGTCACGGGGGCTCAAATGAGCGTGTCTGGGGCGTTTGTGGAGGTGGTCTACGACCAGGGAAAGGAAGAGAGGGAGCAGGAGGGGCCAGAGGCGTCGCGCGTGTGAGAGCGCTCACTGGTGCGCTCGGGCGGCCGGCACGCGTGCGAGCTGGGGCGAGAGGAGGGAGAAGGAGGAGGGGGACCACGCTGTGGCGTGTTGCGAACGTCGAGGCGCATCGTCGGGAGCGCTGGGGAGGCCCAAGGTGGCCGGAGGCGGTTGGAAGGGGGCGGCTACAGCGCGGGAGCACACTGTAGCGCGCTCCAGAGCGCCCAAATGGCCGGCATGGCCATTTTCTATGCAGGTGGTCACGGCCAAAGGTGTCTGGTAGCTCTAGGGGGAAGTAAAGAATGGGGAAGGGGCATTGGATGCCCTGGGTGGCCACTGGAGTGAGGAGGGAGGTGAGAAAGGAGAGAGAAGTTGCTGTCCAGGGAGGTAAATGGGGGTGTTTCACCCCTTAATCATTGAGCAATGGCCAGGGGAGAGTTACTGGAGGTAGGAGAGGATTAGGGGGAGCTGTGGTAAAGAGTTGAGTTCAAGGAGAATAGTATTAGTGGTCAAAATGGTGATTTTTGTAATGTGGCAGAAGGTGTTTGATAATGGTTTGGACCAGCAGATGATTTCCAACTGCCATGAGACTCCACAGGGTGAAATGACACATATAATTAGGTCCTTCCACCAAGTTGGAGCTTATTTGGGCCAAGTTGCCAATGCAACTTTTGTAAACCCTAGAAATTAGCTGAAATGGACTTATGTAGATCTAGTTGAGCAAATCACTTCTCCTTGATGCACCACTTGGTGTAGTGGCCTAATTTGGCCATGTGAACATGCTCACAAAATATGGGGTCAAGGAGAGAAAGTTGGTAGTACAAAGTTGTTCAAGTTTGATTCTGGTCAGAGAGGGTTTTGGGGCATTTTGGTGAACCAAAATGACTTCAATTGACATGAGGCTTTGCAAGGTGATCACAATATGCATTTGTCACTTGCTGGATTTTCCTTGTATTTTTATGAAAATATTTCTTGTAGAAATATTTCAAATCCTTGAAATGGGCAGAAATGGTTTTGGGAGGTTTTGTCCAATATTTTGAACATGATCATGTTTTGAAACTCTTATATGTGGGAAATATATGCCCACTGAGTTTCCCTGATTTTTGTCAAATATTTTTAAAACAATAAAATAATTTTTCCCTATTAAAGACCATTTCCGGCCTTAAGAAAAAGCTTTTTAAATAAAATAGTAAAATAACTTTTAAAATTATATTTTTGTGGTTTATGGGCATCCTATATCTAATAGGTTTCAAATTTACCTTTTGAAAGATTTTTCAGACCTCAAATCAAGTACTTGCAGTGCAAATCTCAATTCAAGGGTTTTTGAAAAACTAATTTTTGAAAATTGTTTTCGGCCAAATTATTTTTGTAAGAAAATACTATATTGCTCCATACACATGGCATGATCATTGGGAAGAAGTTTGGGGCAAAGAGATGAAGTACAGAAGGTGGAGTAGTTGACTTTAAAGAGCATTTGAAAATCTCAGAGAGAAAAACCAACTCCAAAATAAAAGCCAAATAATGCAAAAGTTTTTGTTGGGCCAAATTCTATGCTTTATTAATGCAAAGGAAATGTTACAAAATGCAGGGTGTGACAACTATAATTACTATGCTAGTTGCCTCGATGCTATCGCTATGCCGCGTTACCTACCACTTGCTTATCAAGCCTCCCAAATTGCCATGAACCTCTAACCTTTGTCACCCTTCCTAGCAAACCGTTGTTTGGCTATGTTACCTCTTTTGCTCAGCCCCTCTTATAGCATTGCTAGTTGCAGGTGAAGATGAAGATTTCTCCATGTTGGATTATGTTTATGTTGGGATATCACAATATCTCTTATATTATTAATGCATCTATATACTTGGTAAAGGGTGGAAGGCTCGGCCTTATGCCTGGTGTTTTGTTCCACTCTTGCTGCCCTAGTTTCCGTCATATCGGTATTATGTTCCCGGATTTTGTGTCCCTAACGCGATTGGGTGTTATGGGAACCCCTTGACAGTTCGCCTTGAATAAAACTCCTCCAGCAAGGCCCAACATTGCTTTTACCATTTGCCTAACAACCTATTACCTTTCCCTTGGGAGTAACTAACCCGAGGGTCATATTTATTTTAGCCCCCCCGGGCCAATGCTTCTCTAAGTGTTGGTCCGAACTAGAGCCCCTTGCAGCGCCACCTCGGGGAAACTCGAGGCCTGGTTTTAGTTGTACGGACTGCTCATCCGGTCGTGGCCTGAGACGAGATACGTGCGGCTACTATCAGGGTGTCGGCACGCCGGGAGGTCTTGCTGGTCTTGTTTTACCATTGTCGAAATGTCTTGTAACCGGGATTCCGAGACTGATCGGGTCTTCCCGGGAGAAGGAATATCCTTCGTTGATCGTGAGAGCTTATCATGGGCTAAGTTGGGACACCCCTGCAGGGTTTGAACTTTTGAAAGCCGTGCCCGCGGTTATGTGGAAGATGGGAATTTGTTAATATCCGGTTGTAGTAAACTTGAAGTAAACTCTTCTAAAATACACCAACCGCGTGCGTAACCGTGATTGTCTCTTTTCGGGGTTGTTCGAGAGGAGAACACGGTTTTTGGGTTATGTTTGACGCAAGTAGGAGTTCAGGGTCACTTCTTGATCATTACTAGTTGACGACCGCTTGTTAAGCTCCTCTTCTCGCTCTTGTTTCGTAAGTTAGCCACCATACATGCTTAGTCGTTGCTGCAACCTCACCACTTTACCCCTTTCTTACCCTTTAAGCTTTTCTAGTTTGATACCCATGGTAATGGGATTGCTGAGTCCTCGTGGCTCACAGATTACTACAAAAACAGTTGCAGGTACAGGTATTGCGATGATCATGACGCGAGAGCGATGTTTACTTGTTTTGGAGTTCTTCGTCTGCTTCTTCGATCAAGGGATAGGTTCCAGGTCGGCAGCCTGGGCTAGCAGGGTGGATGTCGTTTGAGTTTTTGTTTGTGTTTCATCCGTAGTCAGATGTTGATCATATGTATGATGTATTGATGTACTCTTGCGGCATTTGTATGCCTTGTATGTATCCCCATCTTTTATGTAATGTTGATGTAATGATATCCACCTTGCAAAAGCGTCTTCAAGATGCGCTTCTATCCTTGGTGGGACCTTCGAGTTCCTTTAGGATAGGGTCACATCTTGGGCGTGACAGCCAAGCACCTGGTTGCCTCGTGAGGCTCCCCTTGCGAGGCCTTCTCATGAAGCTGGTCGTACGATGCTAGCTGCAGGTCTTTGCACCCAGCGCGTGGATGACGTCTCACTGTCAAGATAAGGACGACAGGGTGTGGCCAAGCCCGGTTTCCATTCGGGTGATAAGGGAGCAGTAGCGTCTGCCTCCCCCAAAGAAGGTCCCAAAGCATTCCTCTTCGGTGTAAGGAGATCAAAGTGGACTGATGCGCCAGGACGAAGGTCATCGTCGATCCCACCAACACATCAGGAAGACTACTTTATCAAGCGTAGACCGCCTTTATTCAGCATGGGCCTGGGTGCCTGTACCCCTTTGAATTACCGCCCTGTGGCCACCCTTTCCTGCTCATAATTTCGGGGAAGAGGACCAAGGCACTATAAAAGGGGCAGGGCTGCTTCCATCTAAGGGGATCGAGCCATTCTCCCCCACACCTAGTGTACATCGAGCCACAAGCTCCCCATTACAGAGCAATCCAACGCAGACAGGAGTAGGTTATTACACTGCACAGTGGCCTGAACCTAGGTAGCTTGTGCATCCCCTTCATGTGCGGTGAGAGCCAGAGTGCCCGTCGCGGTCCTGCCGTAGTTGCTGTCGTGTCTTAGGTCGTCAAGCAAAGCCCTCCCCCAGAGTTTGAACCATAGTTCTTGGAGAAGTTTCTTGGACGCAGATCCTAGACTCCGATAAATGTGAACCACCATCATTCATTAAATATCTAGGGACTCCAAACCTCAGGAAGACAACTTATTTAAGCATTTTAATAGAAGTGTTATGATCAACACTACTAGTTGGAATAGCTTCTACCCACCTAGTAAGGTAATCAATAGAAACTACAGTATGAGTATAGCCATTAGGGGAAGGAAAAGCTCTCATATAATCAAAACCCCATACATCAAATAGTTCAATAACAAGTGAATAATTCATATGCATTTCCTGACGTCTACCAATATTACAATTCTTTGACATTCATCATAAGATAGGACAAACTTACATGCATCCTTGAATAGAGTAGGCCAATAAAAACCAGACTGTAATACCTTATGTGCGGATCTGTCTCTCGCAAGGTGCCCTTCGTATGCCTCGAAAAGATAATTCTATAGGATTTGTTCCTGTTCATGCTTAGGTACACAACGTCTAATAACACCATCTACTCCTTTATATTGATGTGGGTCATCCCAAAAGTAACGTCTTAAATAAAAAAAGATTTTTTCTTTGTTGATATGTCTAACTAGGTGGTATATATTTAGCAACAATATAATTAGCCCAGTCTATGTACTAAGGACTATTACGAGAAGCATTTATAATAGCTAATTGCTAATCAGGAAAACTACCATCAATACGAAGTGGGTCATCAATAACATATTCCATCCTAGACAAGTTATCAGCTACATGATGCTCAACTCCTTTTCTATCAACAATATGCAAATCGAACTCTTGTAATAATAGAAGCCACCTAATTAGTCTAGGTTTAGCATCCTTCTTTTCCATAAGATATTGAATAGTAGCATGATCATGTGAATAGTAACTTCAGAATCAACAATATAAGGTCTGAACTTATCACATGCAAACACCACTGCTAAAAATTCTTTCTCAGTAGTAGCATAATTTCTTTGATCACTGTCTAGAGTCTTACTAGCATAATGAATAGCAGTCAATTTCTTATAAACTCTTTGTCATAAAATAACACCAATAGCATAATCACTAGCATCACACATAATTTCAAAGGGTAGGTTCCAATCAGGTGGTTAAACAATGGGTACAGAAATTAAGGCTTTCTTAATTATTTCAAAGGCTTCTACACAATCATCATCAAAAACAAATGGAACATATTTGTGCAAAATATTAGTAAGAGGCCTAGAAATTTTAGAGATGTCTTTTATGAACCTTCTATCGAAACCAGCATGACCAAGGAAATTGCTTATACCTTTAATATCTTTAGGACATGACACTTCTCCCAGTTCAAGACAATATTAGTTATCTTCACATCTCTGCAAAACTCGATCAAGGTTGCTTAAGAAATCATCAAAAGAAGTTCCATAAACGGAAAAATCATCCACGAATACCTTAACAAACTTTTCACAAAAATTAGAGAATATAGCAGTCATACATCTTTAAAAGGTAGCAGGTGCATTAGATAAACCAAAAGGCATACGTCTAAGCATAAGTTCCATAAGGACAAGTAAATGTGGTTTTCTCTTGATCTTATTTTGACATAGGTATTTGAGAAAAACTAGAATATCCATCTTAGATGCAAAAATGTGTATGCTTAGATAATCTTTCTAATATTTGATCAACAAAAGGCAAGGGGTAATGATCTTTCCTACTAGCTTTATTTAATTTCCTGAATCAATTACCATCCTATAGCCAGTTAGAATTCTTTGTGGGATAAGTTCAGTTTTATCATTAGGAACAACGGTTACGCCTCTTTTGTTAGGAACACAATGAACATGACTTACCCATCTACTATCAGCTATAGGATAATTTATACTGCCTCCAGAAGCTTTACTATTTTAGTTCTTACCACATCCTTCATTTTGGGATTGAAACGATGTTGGTGATTAGCCATTGGCTTAGCATCAGGTTCCATATTAATCCCGTGCTGACACAAGGTGGGACTAATGCCCTTTAGATCATCAAGGGCATACCCAATTGCAGCACGATGCTTGCTTAGAGTTTTAAGTAATCTCTTTTCTTCTTGCTCTAAAAGGTTAGCATTGATAATAACAGGATATCTTCTTTTCATCTAGATAAGCATATTTCAGTGTATCAGGCAATTTCTTTAATTCAAACACAGGATCACTCTTAGGTGGAAGAGGATCTCCCAAAGTTTCAACAGGAAAATTGTGTTTAAGGATAGGTGCTTGCCTCGAAATTATTTCATTTCTTTCATTCATATGCATATCATTTTCATGGTCTAGCAAATATTGTTCTAATGGATCAGTAGGAGGTACGATAATAGAAGAAAGACAAATAATTTCATATTTACTAGACAATTATTTATCATGAGGTTTCCTACGAAATTAGAGAAATTGAATTCAGGAGATACATCACAAAAATTAACACCGACTATTTCCCTATTGCAATCAATCTTAGCATTAACTGTATTCAGAAAGGTCTACCAAATATAATGGGACAAAAATCATCTAGTGGAGATCCAAGAACTAGAAAATCAGCAGGGTATTTTATCATACCGCACAATACTTTAACATTTCTAACAATCCCAAGCGGTGAAATAGTATCTCTATTTGCTAGCTTAATAGTAACATCATATCCTCTATCACAACAGGTGCAATATTATTCATGACTTCTTGATATAAAGTAAAAGGGATAGCACTTACACTCGCACCTATATCACATAAACCATGATAACAATGATCTCCTATTTTAATAGAAACTACATGCATGCCAATAACATGTTTGTTTTAATCTATAGTATTGGGTTTAGCAATCCGAGTTGCTTCATAACAGAAGTATGCGAAATGTCCGTCAATATTATCAACCAAAGATCCTTGATCACTGTGACATTAGGTTCCACTTAATTTGTTCAGAGGGCCTAGGTTTTTTAATATTACTCTTATTAACTACAGTTGAAGCTTTAGCATGTTCCTTAATCCTAACAGGGAAAGGAGGTTTTTCTATATAAGCAGTAGGCACAACTGGACCAACATTACAGATAATTTTTTTCATCTTTAACTATAACAGTTTCCTCAAACATTTCTTCAATAGGTGGATGAAATTTAAATCAATTCTCCTTAGTGATATCAACATGAGTAGAACATGATTCAAAAAAGGAAGCTAGTATCTTAGAGTTAAGTCCATCTTTAGTATTAAACTAGTACAAGTTCCCGTGCGTTGCAATGGGCGATAAAGTTAATAGAACCTACTCTGTGTGTCATTTCGCAACATTTCTTATATCCAACTTTGACGAATGTCAGAAATAATTTAAACTCGAGTATCGCTTTTCAGTCCATGAAATGTGAATGTGAAGAAGCCTCCTTAACATTCTACATCACAATATATTTCAGCTCTGCATATTCGTCCGATGACGAAGTAGTGATATAAGGAATAACCTTTCAATCGTTTTTTTGTTTGTTTAGAATAACATGATTAGATTTTTTTGTAAGTTTTTATAACATTATTTGAAAATTTTAAATAATGTTGAAAAATGTAATCATTTTTTATGACTAACATGTTTTATTTTCATAATTATATTTCATTTGTAATTACTCCCTAATTTTTTTTGCATATATTTTTCCCTTGTCAATAATGGTATTTAAATATGATTCAATGTGTCACATAAAAGATCTTGCAAATTTTGGACTCCTGTAAGAATCTAAATAGGATTTGGACTCCTGTAGGAAGCGAGCGAGCGGCGCCTCCGTACGCCCTGCGTCATTTCCTTCATTGGTATGGGCCATCAACTTCATTTCTTTTTGGTAACTAAAAACTAGAGGTATGGGCCGGCCGGCCGGCTCTACTTAGTTTTAAGTGTACGTCCCGATTTCTCTACATCATGTTACTCCTGATTTGTATGTTTGATTTTTGATTTTCCTCAAATGGACAAAAGCCTCATAACGGGATGAAATAAAGCGAAACCAATCCAAGAATATCTATCCCCTTTAATAGTAGGTATAGACTTATGAAAAGCATCAGTGTCCATAAAAGATTTAACATAATCAAACTCAAGTTCTATACCTGACTGTTTAGCTTTGTCGATTTCCCAATGTTCATAGTTGTGTCTAACTCTTTCAAGAAGACCCCATTTGAATTCAATAGTTCTCTTCATAAAGGAACCAGTAAAAGAAGTATCGAGCATGGATTGACAATTATGAGAAAGCCGAGCATAAAAGTTCCGTATAATTATTTCTCTTGAAAGCTCATGATTAGGGCATGTGTGCATCATATATTTAAGCCTCTCATAATCTTGAGCGATACTTTATCCTTCACGAGGCCAAAAATTATATATATAACTCTGATCACGATGAACCAAATGCATAGGATAAAATTTCTGGTGAAATTCCAGCTTTAATCGGTTCCAATCCCAAGTTCCAGTATTATTCAATAGCCTTTACCATGTCAATGCTTCTCCCTCCAAAGATAAGGGGAATACCTTCTTCTTAACTCCATCCTCAAATAAACCTGCAAGCTTAAACAATCCACAAATTTCATCCACATAGATTAAGTGCATATCAGGATGTACCATTCCATTTCCTGCATAAGGATTAGCTAAGAGTTTCTCTAACATATGTAGCGATCCGACCTCAGACGGTCAAATCTCTGTGTTTAGTGTCATCCCTGGATCGGTAATGCTGACACACACAGTACTTGAATGGATTTATAACAGAGTAGAAATCACACACTTATTACATCGATAGTCTCAATAGAGAACTTATTACAATATATATGGCTTAAGGCCATCAAAATAAGATAACAGTGGAAGGCTTGGAAGATAAAGTGAGTCCATCAACTCCAACGGCATAGTTGAGTGCACGACAAACGACTTAGCGCACCTTACTCTTCATCTGAAAAGTCTGCAACATGATATGTTGCAGTCCGAAACGGGTCAGTACATGGAATATTCTGGCAGTATAACACAGTAAAGCAATGAACAGAATAAATGCTATCACTACATGCATATACGGTTGGTGAAGGCTCTATGGTTATAGTGTTTTTGCGAAAAGCTAATTTTCCCTACAATAAAGGAATATATTTTATTTAACTATCATGGTGGTCGAAACACTGAGAAGGTTCCTACAACTCAATCCCAATTAAAAAGTAATTATCAACCCAGCAAATTAATTTAGAGTGATGAGATCAAATCAATAATTCAAGTACCAGATACTCAAGATGTCCATAACCGGGGACACTGCAAACCATGATTAGTTTATACACTCTGCAGAGGTTTGCACACTTTTCCCCACAAGACTCGATCTCCTCCGTTGGATTTCTCGCAGTACATGGTGTTTGAGAAACGGATGACTGAAACACAGTCTTTCAGAAGCAATAACTCTAACCATGGGTAGACAGTACCAACCTACATCCCCTACATCTGCTAGCCTACCATGGGAAGAGGTCATGCAACATACTCAACTATGCTAGAGCCCATAATAGCTTGTGGCTGCACACGGAAGTTTCCAGCATGAATAATCTTATGATCCCTTTGAGCCTGAGTGGCGAGCCGTAGGATCATCACACGGGTCCTCCGGGAAATCCTAGGACAACACTGGATTATCGAGGTTCCCACAACCAATCCACCCAGATGTGTATTTAAGTAGCCACCTTAAGTAAACCATTAATTAACAATCTCACATCTGTCATGGATACACTCAAACCCAATCCACGTCTACGAGCATAGCATGGCAATATAAGCATAACGTAGAAGTAACTCCCAAGGGTTTGATAATAAAACAGGTAATAGGTTCTATCTCATCATCTATTTCCCAATTCCCACAAGTTAATCACATCCTAATCATGCAGTGTTTGAGGATTGTAACTAATGCATAAAAACTGGGTATGAAAATAGTATGATCAATGTGTTACTTGCCTTGCTGACGATCCGCAAACCCCAGAGACTCGTAGTAGCATGCTTCGCACTCCGGGAATTCTATCACAAACAAACGATAGCATACATAAGCAATCAAGCAAATAAGCACAGGTAAAACTTAAATAAGAAGATCAAATCTAAAAGTTCAACTGAAGAGATTCGATCTGCAAAATGAATCAATCGAATCGGAGCTACGGAACTGAAACTACGGTCAAAAGAACTTCGAATTCAAAACTGCTTGAAACCAAATTTTAAATTATCAAAACCTTATTCAAGTTAATTAAACAGAAAGAGGGGCTCGAGACGAAGATTTTGGTGTTGGTTTCACTGGATTTGGACAAACGGTTAAGAAACGACGAGGGTTTGGAGATCAGGGGCTAATCTGCGATAAAAATAATCGCGGATAGGTCCCTGGCCGAAAAATTAAAATAAAAAAAGACTAACGAACGAACGTTCGTTGTCTGAACCTAATTGGCAAACAACGTTCGTTAAAACGAACGTTCAGACGAATGTTCGCTAAATAAACTAAACCGACAAAAAACCGATCTAAGAAAATAAACCGTAAACTAAAAAAAATAACCGGGTTAACCAAAATAACCGAACGGTCAACGGTCAACGGCGGCGGTTCCGACGGGATTCCGGTGGCGGCGCGGCACGGTGGTGCGGGCTGCTGGCGGCAGAGCGACGTTAGGGTTCGGGGCGGCGGGGCGGCTGCTTGGGCTGGGGGCGGCCTCGGCCTCGCCTTATAAAAGCAGGCGGCGCGCAAGATGCGGTCTTGCAGCAGCGCAGTCTTGAGAGGAGGGGGGTCCCGGCGGCCTTTAAAGGGAAGGAGGGCGGCGGCGTGGGGCGAGGGCGAGGGAGGCGTGTTCGACGCGGTCATGGCGGCGGCGACGCCGTCCGACAAAGGACTACGGGAGCTCGGGACGAGCGGCGCAGGGCGTCAAACGGGCTCGGCCGTGGCTTGGCGAGCTGGGCCAGCCCGGTCCGGTCGGTCCAAAGGTTTTTTTAAATAAACATTTTTTCCAAACAAACAAAAATAATAAAAACAAAATAAATAAAAATATTATATAGGCATATAATATATCAAAATTTTCAAAAAAAGATTTTCTACGACCTGAACATTGTTCTAGCGTCAAATAAAATCCGCAAAAATTCAAATAAAGCAAAGAGTGCTACTGGTTCAATAAAACCCAATAAAAATCATTTTAAAAATACCAAAATGATTTCAAATTTATTTATCTCCAATTTTCTGATGTAGGGAATCATTTTACCCTATTTTCCATATATTTTATTTTTGGAGAAAAATAATTTTAATAAAACCAAATAACTCCAAATTGAAAATAATTTCAAACGAACTTTAAATTTGATTTATTCGAAACTCCCAACTCATATTTCATATGTTTTGAAGAAGTCATTTTATCATCTCTCATGAAAATCATTGAGTTGCTTAAAGTTTCTGAATTGGAAAATATTTCCAAATAAAATTCAAATATTGTCAAAAACCCTTTTCATTTTAAATGGAAGAAGTCATGTTATCTTCTCTCCAGGGTTTTTTGATGAAAAGTATTTGAATTCACGGAGATCATAAATGCAAAAATGAAAGTTTGGGAAAGTCCTTTTATGCCCTCTCATTTAACTTTCAAAAGTTTCAGTTTCACTCACTTTCAGTCAATCAATCACACAACAATAAAAAAATCATTCAAATCTATTTATTTATTATAACATTCTAAAATTTAGAATTTTGGGATGTTACAACATAACTGAAGGAATATCAAAAGAAATATTTTCAGTAGGTTCAGTAGGTTGGGGGGCAACTGTTATTGCTTCTGGTCTAGGTGAAGATACCCCGAACAAACCCCTCAAAGGATTATTTTCCATAGTGACAAGTGACAACAAATTTTAGCACGTAATATAAATGTTTCCTTACCAAATTTCACTTACCAAAGGCACTTCACGCCCCGAAAATGGCGACAGAAAAGAGTCTTGATGACCCACAAGTACAGGGGATCAATCATAGTCCTTTCGATAAGTAAGAGCGCCAAACCAAACGAGGAGTAGAAGGAAATGATGAGCGATTTTCAGCAAGGTATTCTCTGCAAGTACTGAAAGTAGCGGTGATAAATAGTTTCGTAGCAACATAATTCATAATAAGTAAAATGTAGCAATAGTAACAAAGGAGCAGCAAGGTGGCCCAATCCTTTTTTTATACAAAAGGACAAGCCGTAAATTTCTCTTATACTAAGCAAGGCATTCGCAAGGACACATGGGAATTATCACCTAGTCACTTTCATCATGTTTAGTTGATTCACGTTCGCTACATTGATAATTTGATATGTGGGTGGACTGGTGATTGGGTGCTGTTCTTACTTGAACAAGCAACCCACTTATGATTACCCCCTCTCGCAAGCATCCATAACTACGAAAAGAAGAATTAAGTTAAATCTAACCGTGGCATGAAACACATGGATCCAAATCAGCCCCTTACGGATAACGCATAAACTAGGGTTTAAGCTTGTGTCACTCTAGCAACCCATCATACAATTATTACTCCACAATGCCTTCCCTTAGGCCCAAATATGGTGAAGTTTCATGTATTCAATGTTCACAAGACACCACTAAAGGAAGCAACAACATACATATCATCAAAATATCGAACGAATACCAAATTCACATGATTACATATAACAAGACTTCTCCCATGTCCTCAAGAGTAAAACTAACTACTCGCAAATCATATTAATGTTCAAGATCCGAGGTGTATTGAATAGCATTAAGAATCTAAACATAGAATCTTCCACCAAATAAACCAACTAGCATCAACTACGAGATGTAATCAACACCACTAGCAACCCACACGTACAAAGCTGAGGTTTGGGGACAAAGATTGAATACAAGAGATGAACTAGGGTTTGAGATGAGATGGTGCTGGTGAAGATGTTGATGAAGATTGGTCCTCCCATGATGAGAGGATCGTTGGTGATGTAAATGGCTTGGATTTCCCCCTCCCGAAGGGAAGTTTCCCCGGCGGAATCGCTCCATCGGAGAGAGAAAGTGATCCTGCCCAGGTCCAGTCTCGAGACGCCAGCGCTTCATCCCAAAAGTCTTCTCTTGATATTTTCTAGGGAAAATAGCTTCATATAGCAGTAGATGGGCACCGGAGACCTTCTAGGGCCCCCACAAGAACATAGGGCGTGCCCAGGGGGTAGGGAGCATCCCCTGAGCTTGTCGATCCCTTGTGGCCCACCTCTTGATATTTATTTTGCCAATATTTTTTATATATTCCAAAAAAATTCTCCATAAATATTTAGGACATTTGGAATTGTGCAGAATAGTTATCTCCGTTGTAGGCTTTTCTGGTCCAGAATTCCAGCTGCCGACAATCTCCCTCTTCATGTGAAACTTGCAAAATAAGAGAGAAAAGACATAAGAATAGTATCATAAAGTGAAATAATGACCCCAAACATAATAAATAACAATAGGGAAACATGATGGGAAATGGACATATGATACAACCGGTCCTCACGCATGGGCTTCAGCAGGATCCGTGCAGACAAAGTCATCCGCAACGGTACAATAAGATTCGCCTACTGTCTACACTACTACATTGACAGTACCTCCCTACCACCCAATGTATACTGAAGAAGGAGGGAGGAAAGTATTCAGGGGGTAACATACTGCCCTGGGAGGTCGTCATCATCACTTGTACAAGCATGCTATGGGCAATCATGCCGCTATGGTACAAGCTAGACCAGCCTATTCGAATGTATATTCGACCAATAGGGGCCTCCAGGAGGTCCTTCATCGACTCTATAAATAGGGGAGGCCGAAGCCTCACCAGGGGTCGATCTTTTCATGTTGTA
This sequence comes from Aegilops longissima, assembly GCA_021605205.1. Taxonomy (NCBI): domain Eukaryota; kingdom Viridiplantae; phylum Streptophyta; class Magnoliopsida; order Poales; family Poaceae; genus Aegilops; species Aegilops longissima. The sequence goes on along the minus strand of CM038679.1, from coordinate 307,324,897 downwards.
ACAGATACACATTGTAGATCTCTACATTGCAATAAGAAACAAGGCAGGAGTAGGGTATTACACACAGAAGGTGGCCTGAACCTGGGTAGTTCTTTGTGTTGATCTGTAGTTCATCCCACCACCATTCACCCATGACTTACGATTGTTAGACGTGTTCAGTACCTGGCAAAACTCTCAAAGGGTTGTAGCAAACACTACTGCAGGAATGCCTAGCAGTGGCGGGTGAGAAAGGTCTAGTAGTGGCATGCAAGGCTCTTAGGGCCGCCTGCCACTGACCTCTGGCCACTATTAGGCCTTGAGCAGTGGCGGGATCTACGTCGTGCCCGCCACGACACTCCATGTTGCCCCCATAGGAATTTCGCGCTGCTGTGGCGGTCGTTTTCTATCGCTCGCCACTGCTATTGTTGTATGCCGACATGATTGAATTATAGGATATTGCACCTGGATCATATCATCAGATTGCATTTGATACCTAAATTCTGGTTTGAACCTTGATCCACATACACACACCACATTACAATGATTTGTGATTAATGAAAAGTAGTAGTCATAAAATATAACAAGTGCATTACAATAATTAATAAGCATATATATGTCACGCTCATCACATAATTAATGGTTTGACAAGTTATTTTGAGTGAAATGAGTGTTGGCATATATTCGACACATAGATCGCTAATAAAAGCCGCATACTACATGAATTATTACTTGATGGAACGAACGGGGACCAATGCACCGCATGCTCTGGAATTGGAGATTTGGCCTCTCGAAGATCCCATTGCACAACCTTAGCGGGCGTGTGTATGGTGGTTGGACTCATACACGTCCAGATCCTCAGCCTCTCATACACTGCGAAGTCAGTGAACCACCTCTTCGCAATCTTATCAATCGGTGTGAAAGAACAATGGGCCATTGGAACACTTTTGAACCAAGCTAACATCACCTCCTTGAGGCGCCCTGCCCAATACTTTTCCCGTGTCCATAGATAGTGCTTCTCCATGTTCGTCGCAGATACCCCCTCCCACAATTCTTCTGGCGGTCCCATATGTTATTTTTAGCAGATAATAACATTCAAAATATATACATATAGAAAAGATCACAAGGTTTATATATATATATATATATATATATATATATATATATATATATATATATATATATATATATATATATATCGCACTCGCATACATATAAAGTAGAGATCACAAGGTAACAATCATTGTGTCATCACATAGTTTAATGTTTTTCATGGTTTACTAGACTAGAAAGGAGCATGTATATTGCCATGTTGATGTTTCATTCTCATGTCTCGTTCTTCTTGACTCTCTACCCCACATAGAACATATCCTCGTCCCTCACTACATGGAGATTGATGATATTCGTGAGCACTCTCTGAAGGTGCTTGTGCTCTATCCAAAAGTGAGGTAGCTTAACTTCCTTCTCATTCTCTTCGGACCATTTTTGCAACATTGAATCACTTCTTAACAGCGGTCCTACGCGTACATAGTAATCCATCAAGTCCATGGCATAGTAGCTAGACATGTGCATGGTTTCGCCTTTCAGTTGTTGCCGACAAGAAAAGCTAGTGTTAAATTTGTACTGCGAATGTGGCATGTTCTTATGGTCGGACTTATGACACATAAGAAGAGCACCATTGAGAAATTTCTTTAGATCGGTCCACAGCTTCTTAGGGTGTCTCCTGGAATCAAAGAAATAAGCTTAGTCGTCCCGAGGAATCAGTGCAATGACGATCCAATGTTCATTGCTACGCAAAACAATTGAACAACGCAACATTAATGAGATTGACATCAAAGTACCCACGTGTATAGTGCAAGCAAAAAGAAATGAACTTACGTTTTGAAGGAAGGCACGATAAAGTTATGCTTGGTCCGAGGACTATGAAGAATGGTATTGTGAAGGTAACCATCATAAAATGTTTGCCTTTATCAGAATCCACATTGGCCCAATGCATGAATACGAATCAAGGAAGCTAACTTCCTCATTCCGGAGTAATGGATTTATAGCATGCTAGAGCGACCAAACACTCATTAAAGACAGCTTGATTACATCCACATAGAAAATATTTTCATTGACCATACTCTCAAATCCAAGATATATTTTAGCAGCAGGGTACTCGTCGACAAATCAGAGGCCCTCTATAACATTGGCGGTGTAATACATCTCACCCTTTCCTCACCTAGCTACCACGTCGTTGTGTAGAAGCTGAATCAATGCTTAGTGCACTCAACTTGTGTTGTGGCAACATCGGATCACCAGGCTTAAACATTTGCATGAAGCACCGACTGACAGAAACATTCACCACATCTTCTCCTGGTGCCTTCCTGGCGGCAGGTTCATTGGTTGATTTCTTGTTTCGCTTTCTTCCCTTTTTATGACACTGAGCTGAGTGATCCATAGAAGATAGTTCTCCAGAATGCATTTGTTGGGTTTGCTAAATTTTAGTATGCAATTATGAGTCATGATGCATAAAAAATAAAAGAAAAAGTCGACATGACCTTTGCTAAAAGTATGACAAAATGAGTGCAAGAAATTCGGCGAAACAGAAATGAATTGACGTTTCGCCAAAAATTGGCACTCATGTCGATACCTGCCAATATAAGCCAACGATACTACAATGGGTCCTACTTAAAAAACGAAAGAAAAATTCGACATGACCTTTGCTAACACGAAAACATAACGAGTGCCAGATATTCGGCGAAATGGAAATGAATTGACATTTTGCCAAAACATCTGCACTCATGTCGATACCTACAAACATAAGCCAATTATACTACAACGGTCCTAGTTAAAAATTGAAAGAAAAAACATTGGCACTCATGTCGACATGACCACACTGGAAGGGTTCCTATGCATAAACTTACCAAATATTTATAAACTACTAGTATATATTTACCCTAAACACAGATCTGACCATCATACAAAATAATACTAAGAAGCATTGTCATGTGTTTCTAAACTACTAATATTTACACTAGGCACAAATATGAAAATACATACAGGATACGTGGAATGCTTGGAGTTTGAATGCATCCCGAGGTCTTCGATGTTGGTGGGGGAGGGGGCACGGCCGCACGGCTAGCCATCGGGGTGTAGCTTGGCAGTGGCGGCGGTGATGAGATGCCTCCTCCCGTGTGGGAGAATGAGGGCATGCACGCCCACAACAGCATGAGGAGGGGAGTGGCAGCAAGGGCGAGGGGCGTCGACGAGGGGCGCGCGTGGCGGCGATGCGCGATGGCACCGAGGGGCGAGATTTCAGTGGGGAAGAGACAGCGCGCGGGGAGAAATGGCCAGTTTTGGCGAGTGGGGGCAAGGGGGAGGGTTGTTGGAAAATTGAACTGCCAGTGTAGTGGAATTATAAATGGTGGGCAGGGTATAGGGGCCATCACACATATGGTAAGAAGCAGTGGAAGTCTATACCAGGAGGCCGCCACTTCTAAAATGACCTCCTGTCCCCCCCCCCCCAACAGAAGTTTAGCTGTGAGGGCCTGACTTTGCTACCTGCCACTGCTTGCTTTCTAAAATATCTGTGGCGGGTGCCCCACCGTGCCCACCACTAATTTGATCTCCACAAGCATTTTCCCAGTAGTGAAACAACTCATACGTAGGTTCTTAGGAACTGATGGACCCACTTGATGAAGACCTCTATGCCCAAAGAATGAGGCTAAGCGAGGAGGAGACAACCAACCTCTCGTACATACTTTTGCCAAGTGATGACTACGTCGGGGTGCCATTCGTAACCCGTCTGACAAGGACCAATGTTACCCGCCATGTCATGGTATGTTACTTAGTGTAGTAATTTGTTTAGTGTGGAATCTATTGATGTGCTTAGCATGTGTAGAATCTGATTGATATGCTTAGTGTAGAATCTGATTGATGTCCTTAGCGTAGGATCTTATTATAGGCTTAGTGTACAATCTGCACTACAAAAAAAAGACACATCCGTGACATTTTGGGCTGAACGAATTTTTTTCTGTCATGCTTATGACACTTCTATGACGATAATTGTGACAAAAGCACATATCATCATAGATGTGGTGGGCTCCTACTTATATGACAAAAAATCCTGACAGAAAATGGGCTTTTCGTCCTGGGCGGGCTGGGGACGCACCTGCAGGACATTCTTTGGGCCATCCATGACGGAAAAAATCATGCTAGAAGCAAGGGCGAAGAAAATTTCAGGGAGTTCCTGGTTACGGTGGGTGGTCGGGGCCGAGCGATGCCCGGAGGGATTGCGCGTTTCTCTCGTACACGTACGCGCATGTGTGAGAGGCGTTGGGCTCTAACTAAACCCGAGCGAGGCGTTAACTATCGAACCCGGCGATTACCGCTACTACGCTTACTAAACCCGAGCGATCGATCAATCCCTGGCTGTTAACTGAACCCGATAGAGGGATTCCTTTGCTGCTGCTGCTAACTGAAGCCAATCGAACCTGCTGCCTCTTGATGAACAGTGAGCATTGTTGGGGGTTGGATGAACAGTTCCCGGTGGGGGTTGGATGAACAGGACCCCGTGGTAGTAGAGTCCGTTGCCGCTGGATGAATAGGACTCCAATCGAGAGGAGGCCGCCACACCCCCGAGCCAGTTGGGGTGGATGAACAAGACCCGTGGAGGGCTGGTTGAACAGGACCCCGTGTGGAGGGCTGGTTGAACAGTAGCCGGTGGAGGCTGGATGAACAGGACCCCGTGGTGAATAGTAGTTGGTGGAGGTTGGAGGAAGTCGACGGTGGATGAACAGTAGCATGTGGAGGCTGGAGGAAGTCGATGGTGGATGAACAATAGCCCGTGGAAGTTGGAGTGAGGTAGTAGACGACAGATGAACAATAGCCCGTGGAGTCCTATTTTGTGGTACGCCACACCCCTCCCGATGAACATGACCCCGTTTCGACCGTAGGCGCTCCAACATGTCTGTTTCCTTTGTTTTGCGGTACGCCTGACCCATCCTGATCAATAGCACCTCGTTTCGACCATAGGAGCTCAAACACAAGTCCGTTTCCTCCATTTTGCGGTACGCCAGATCCCGTTTCGGCTGTTTCGTCCAAGCCGGTTGGCTCCCGATGAACACGACGCATTCCGACCCAGTCGGTTGCCTCCCGATGAACACGACACTGTTTCTCCATTCCGACCTAGTCGATAGGCTGCAGATGAATAGGACGCCATTGCTGTACGCGTTCGAGACCCCTCCCGTATGTACGTACGTAGCCGTATTTACTTTCTTGTAGTGTGGCTGTATGTACATGTAAACGAAATTGACGGGACTGCCTGAACAACTACCGCTCCTTACTGGGCCACGGTTCATCATGGCAGAAAGACCGATGGACCACTATGTACGGACACGTTTGCGACCAGAATGAGAATGCTATGTACGCTTCGACCGGGAGGGCCCTGACTGTCAGGGATGATAAGGAGGCACTTCCTTGCGTGTGAAGATATTGATGGTGGGTCTGAGATGACAGGGGGAGGATTCTTTTTTTTGCACGTAATAAGGAGGCACTTCCTTGCCTGCGAAGATGTAGCTAGTGGGTCCATCTGTCAGCCTCATCGCATACAGTCCTCTTCAGATGGATGTCATTCGTTGACCACGTTGACCATGCCACACGGACGACACCAGGCAGTGGACGACGATGAGGCAGGGAACGACATGGAGCCTGGGAACATATGGAGGGTAGTATGAGGGTTGACTGGTTCGGCTGCAGTGTGAGGCTGCCGTTGTTGCAGAATAACAGGGGGTGTGGGTGAGTAGAGGGATGGCCTGGCCAGCGGTGGGAGTAGTAGGGGGCGGTGACGCCTGCGCGGCACCACAGCTGGCCACGGGAGGCAGGAGCAGGCGGTGGTTTGGATGACTGGAGCAAGAAAATCAGAGGTTGAAGAAGCAGGATGACCATTGGATGTTAACAATCAAACGGTTACTGGTGATAGAATCGTTTGTTGACTAAGTTGACAAAGCCCTGCGTACACGTCAACTTAGTAGGGCCACAAGTCAGCTTCGAAATCTGGTGGGCCCCAGCTGTTATGGGAAGCACTCATTATTTTTCGCTTAATAAGGAGGCACTTCCTTCCGTGCCAAGATATAGCTGACGGGTCCCAGCTGTCATTGGGAGGATTCATTCTTTTTGGCATAATAAGGAGCTACTTGCTTGCATGCGGCCATGGACCATGTGGGTCCCAACTGTCTGCCTCTCCATGTACATCCCTCATCCGATGTTGTCGTTTGTTGACAATGTTGACCACATTGTGCCGAGAACACCAACACGATGGACGACGGGGAGACCCAGGAAGGGAATGACCCGGAGGCGGCGAAGCCACAGCAGTGGAGGATGTGGGTGAGTAGAGGGATGACCTGGCCAGCAGTGGGAGTAGTAGGGGGCGGTGAGGCCTGCGCGGAAGCACAACCGACCACAGGAGGCGGGAGCAGGCCATCCCGTCGGTGCTAGATTTGGCGGCTGGAGCAAGAAGATCAGAGATTGAAGAAGCACGACGGCCGTTGGATTGACATCCAACGGTCATGTCTGCTAGAATTGTTTGTTGACATACATAATAAGTAAAATAATCTTGCGTATGCGTCAACTTAATAGGCCCAGAAGTCAGACCATTCCCTATTTTTTTTAATAATTTACAACTCATTGCAACTTCTTATGCAATTTATGGCAGTCCATTTTTTTGTTGGCCAGGGCTAGTGTTAAAAATTCAAACGAAATTTCGCATATTTCGGTGTGGTCCAAACTATTTTTAATAATGAAATGTCGAGCCAGATTTAAAGTACTTTGAAGATATATTTAAATTAGGTTAAAGCCTAGTGATTGGAATCTCAGAATGTGAAAAAATTCAGAAATTTGAAAGTAATTGCCAATTTGTCGTCTGTTTTTTATATTTACATCCCATTTCATATGACTTTCAAGATTTGTAGCCATCTTGAAAGATTTGCAGCCCATCAGAGCGTAGAAAAATAAGTAGGCCTGGATTGGGTATTCTTCAGAAAAAATAAACTAGGCTCATTTTCAAAACGAAAAAATAGCTGGGCTGGTCATGTGGTGTACGTAAAATATAAGCCTGGGCTAGATGGGCCACAACCCAGTTGAAAGCCCGCTCTGTCTCAACAATAACAAAAAAATACTGCTCAATCAGCTATGTCCCAGGTGTTAGCCGATCTTGTGCTATTCTCTTGTCTATTGACTATACCCGCTGCCAATGTCGTGGGTCCGAGATGTCAACAAACCACTAGGAGGAAGCATTTTCTTTTTCTATTGTCACACCCCTAGTTCTGGTATGCTCTGAGCTAGCTAGTCATGTGTTGCATCACGTTTAAATTATTTTGAATTTGAAATGGGGATTGATCAAACCCTAGCACCAGATCAAATCAAATAGGTTCAACATAAAATCATTTTCAATGAACCCAAAATGCCTTCATAAATGTTCATCATTTTTGAATTGGTCTAGAACTTCTGCCGAAAATGGTGCACACTTCTCTAGGACACTCTGTATTTTTGAATTAAACCATAAGTATTTGAATTTGGACATTTAAATTCTATAAAATATTTTAAATGTCCAAATACTCTTGAAAGCATTTGAGGGCTGTTAAAAATAATTCTAAAAGTGCCCACAAATATTTTCAGGAGTTTTGTTAATGGATTAGTATTTTTACTAATTCAAACAGGGGAAACAATTAGAAAACAGAAATAAAAGAGAGAGTGAGAGACAGAACCTACCTGGGTTACCTGGCAGCCCAGCTAACCAGTCCAACACTGTTGGCCCAGCCCACTGCTGTAGTGGCCCAGCCCAGTGCCGCCTCCTTCAACCTCATGCCAGAAGGCACGAGGGCATGCCATGATGCGCCAAAGACGCCAGACGCCACCGACGGCCACCTCCTGCTTGCCGCTTCACCCTGGCCCTCCCTGGTGCAGCCACGCCACCTCCTCGACCCTCTGTCACTCTCCAGGTGCCTCTCCCCCTCCTCTGGTCCCTCTCCACCTCGCACCCGAGTGCAGCGCAATGCACCGACGAGAACCACCGCGGCCATCGTCTCTCCCTCGTCCTCTCGAGTGGTCCAGAAGCTCCGCCGTGACGACCACGACCTCTACAACGAGTCACGCACCTCGGGAAGCCCCGCTTCGTCTTCACCGTCGTCGTTTTCAACCTGCAGCTACCGAGATCGCCTCCGCCGCCCTGTTCGCTCCGGTCCTCCTCCGGGCTCACCTTTTGCACCACTGCAACCGCCGTGAGCCTCTCCCTCAAACCACTCTCTCCATTGTCTCGTTTGCATGCCGTAGGTGCCGCTTCATTGACGACCGAAACCAGCCGCCGTCGATGCTCCGGTGACCATTTGGTCTCGGGCGCACGTCCATCCTGCTCGCCACATCACGTAGATGGCTTAGGTGCCGCGCACGCATCGCCTAGGACACCACAGCCGCGTTCCCGTGCATGCCCGGCCGCCGGCCGGCACTGCCGAGCTCGTTGGCCACCGTCTCTGGCCGCCCCAGCAGCTGTCGCCTACTGCTTTGGGCGCGGGTGAGCTCCAACTCCCAGTGGGCGCTCTCCGCCGCTCGTTTGGGCGCCGGGGAAGCGATCCGGAGCCCCTCCGCCGCGTATGTTGAGGCCGGCGTCGAGCCGCCGGCGGGTCAGCCTCGGTTGACCCAGTTTGACTCCCACTCCCGAGTCACTGACAGGTGGGGGCGCCCTGCTAACTAACCTAGATTAGTGTTAACTAAACCTAGTTAGTTTAGTTTAGTTCCTGACACACGGGGCCCACTGGTCAGTTTGACCTGGACCGCCCCATTGACCTGCTGACGTCAAAGTGACGTAGTGCTGGCGCAGTAAAGAATTTTCTGGATTTAAACTTATTCAGAAAATTCTAGAAAATAGTGCTAACTTCTAAAAATCATAGAAATTAATCTGTAACTCCAAATGCAAAGATTTATATATATATAATGATCAGAAAAATCCAATCTTTCCATCTGTACCATTCTCATGCATGTTAGAGCAACTTATGGCTGCTGTTTAGGACAAATGATATAAATGGCATTTATATTTCACATATGGAGTTTGAATTTGAACCTAGGGTTCAAACCAACTTCATTTAACTTCGTTGCTAGTTGCATTAGCTCAAAACATCAGCATGTTGCCATGTCATGATCATGCATTACAATGTTGCATTGCATTGATCGTGTTTCCTCTCTGTTGCCGGTAATTGTTCCCCCTCAGTAGACGTGGTTCCGACGATGAGATCGATGACACCGATGAAGAGCTATATTATCTTCAGAACTGCCAGGCAAGCAAACCCCCCTTGTTCATTCCGATACAATCCCACTCTCTCGCTCCTGCTCTCTTTTACTGCATTAGGACAACAACGATTCAACTGTTACATGCTGTGGTAGTTGAACCCCTTTCCTCTGCATGACCTGTCATTGCCACAATAAATAGATGAAACCCACTAGCATGAGTTGGAGTTGTTTGAGCCCTAATGTGCCTACTCATTCATGATTGTTTGTCATGCCTGCTACTGCTTAGAGTTGAGTCAGGTCCGATTCATCGGGGATGAATTGGAATGTGGTGAACATGTCCTACTATTGAGAGCTAAGTGTGTGAACATGATTTGGTAAAGGTAGCGATGAGAGGCCATGTAGGAGTACATGGTGGGTTGTCTCATTGAAACTGTCCTCAGGAACTGAGTCCTGTCTTTGTGATCCATGAACAGCTACTACCACACGTTGGGCCCTGAAATATGACCCCGCTCGACTTATTAACCCTCCTTGTCCTCTGTCCAGGAGTTGCAAGTAGTTTGTGGTGCGTTGGGCCCTGAAATATGATCCCGCTTGACTTATTAACCCCCCTTGTCCTCTGTCCAGGAGTTGCAAGTAGTTTGTGGTGTTTGTAGTATTCTGGAGGCCGTGCGCTGTGCTGACCCTAGGGGTGGGCTATGATGCGGTAGGCACGTGGCACGGTGTACCGGGACGCCCGTTTGGTGCCTCGGGAACCCTGCACACATCGTTCGGGGCCGTAAGTGGAAACCTCCGCCGGACTCCCTTCGGATGGAACCTGAATAGGTGATAAACCTGGACTAGGGACTTGTATGGCTAGTCAGGTCGTGGTCTACACCCACGTCGGCTTTCGCTTGAAGTCTGCCGAGCACATGTCGTGTGCAGACGCTAAGTGGTGGAAACATGTGTGAATAAGTACACCCCTGCAGGGTTATAAATGATCTATTCGAATAGCCGCGTCCGCAGTAAAGGACCTCTGGGTTGCCTATACAGTTCATAGATAAATGAAAGTGGATACTCTAAAGTGCGCAAGATAAGCGTGAGTGCTATGGATGGCATTCTCGAGGGAGACGGGAGCGGATCCATAGTGGTGTATTGATATGGTGAATATGTGGACTCGTGTGCGCCACCCCAAAAGAGTTACTTGCAGTCGTATTTCAGGATAGCCACCGAGTCAAAGCTGGCTTGCTGCAGTTAAACTCCACCACCCCTTTGTTGATACTGATGCATATGTAGTTATTTTTGATGTAAGTCTTGCTGGGTACATTTGTACTCACGTTTGCTTGATTTATGTTTTTGCAGAGAGACTTCAGTCTCGCTAGTAGTACCACATGGACTTTGTTGTTTAGCTTGTTACCTCAGCTATGATATTGTACCCTTGGCAGGGTCTTGTAGATAGCCAGGCTTCTCAGCCTTTTTCATTTGTAGTTGTCTGTACTCAGACAAGTTAAGCTTCCGCATGTGCTATTGCTTGTATGACTTGAATGCTGGGTCATGAGACCCATGTTTTTAATATCTGACTCTTCGGAGCCTTATGAATAAATACTTTGAGTCATAGAGTTTTGTTGTGATGCCATGTTGTATTTGCACATGTCGAGCATATTGTGTGTATGATTTTGAAATGCTTGGTATGTGTGGGATCCGACAACCTAGTTGTCTATCCTTGGTAGCCTCTCTTATGGGGAAATGTAGTCTAGTGCTTCCACTGAGCCATGGTAGTCTGCTACAGCCCGGTTAACCAGAGTCCTGTTAGCCCAGTTGCTACTGCTCCGGAACACTTAGACTGGCAGGCATGTGTCCTTCTACGATCCTGTGTCTGTCCCTTTGAGGAAATGTCACGCGGTGTCTTTCGGAGTCCTGTTAGCCTGCTACAGCTCGGATTCCCGGGGTCCTGCTAGCCCAGTTGCTACAGCCCGAATTCACTCGCTGATGACCGACATGTTCGTTGCTGGGTCATGTATGCCTGTCCTTATAAGTTAGTGCCACTTTGGGTTCACGACTAGTCATGTCGACCCGGGTTCTCTGTCATATGGATGCTAGTCACACTATCATATACGTGAGCCAAAAGGCGCAAACGGTCCTGGGCCAGGTAAGGTGGCACCCGTGGGAATACCGTGCGTGAGGCCGCAAAGTGATATGATGTGTTACATGCTAGATTGACGTGGCTTAGGATCGGGGTCCTGCCATCTATACGCTGACAATGGAGTATATAACGAAAACTGAGGAACTTGCTTGCGTACGGCCATGGACATGGTGGGCCCCTACTGTCATCCTCTCCACGTACAGTCCTCTCCCGATTCCTCTTGTTTGTTGACTATGTTGACAACCTGAGAGGGCGGCGTCGCAGCGAGCGCACCAAAGCGCGCGGAGGACGACGGCGAGGCCTCAGACGTCGTTGCTAACAATTTAGGAGACGGTGGGGCGGCGATACGTGCGTTGAGGCACAGCCAGCCGTGGGAGGCGGAAGCAGGCGGCCCCGCTAGCGTTGGTTTGGTTTTGGCGGTTGGAGGAAGACATGACTGATGAAACACGACAGACTATAAAAGCAGCATGAGTCCTTAGCAACCTTAACTTAAACCAAAAGGGGCACTTAACAACCATAACTGAAAGCAGTATGAGTACTGATACAGGTTCAACCGTAGAAAGCACGCCTCGAACAGTGCTACTTTGCCTACAGTTAACCAAGGGTGAGGCCACCAAGCCGCAGGACAAGGCCCTGGCGCCACCCCGCGCATCCACAACCTTCTGAAAGTGGCTTCATCTCGCAATGTGGTCAATATATAGTATATTCGCTTTAGAGCCATGGAAAAGCATGAGCATAACCTTCTGTCCTATTCTCCAAGATGGACGAGCCTTCATTATTTGAGACCACCCATGAATAAGTATCTTTTCACCTCCAAGGGAAATGGAGTAGGTCGACATAAACACTATGTTGTGGACAAACGCAAGTCTGACCTGACCATCTGTATAGGAACAATATAACTGGGGAGTTTCTGTTTCAAGAAGATCACAACTATAAAACTGTGTATAAGCAAGAGTTTATGAACAACATATATAACAGAAAACAGCTCGTACCATAAGTTTCTCAACACAGTTGGACATGTTCAATGTGTGCAGCAGTGGCACACATATCCCACATAGCCTACCACCATTGAAACGCCCCACAAGGACCTCACGACGATCAGTAAAGTGTAGGAACTTGTGGATGTCGTCCCATTCAATTTCAGTGCCATCAGTAACAGTCGAGTTCTTATAGAATAAGAAACGAGTAGCATGCTTAACTTTGAAATAACCTACACGTGCCACCAATTATAAGAAATATTAGTTAGAAGTAGAATCTTCGTGAGAGAAGGAAATCACAAATCGTTGCTACTTCTAAAGTTCATTTGTGATTAGTTAGACAGAATTGGTGGATTAAGATATAATCGAGGCAACAAGCAAGAACCAGATACAAAACTAACCTAGATGAACTACTAGAATGACGTCGGGGAAAATCACTGTGAAGACGAGACCAGGTTCTGCTATTTCCATCAACATTCGTGCTCCAACTTTCAGTCCGTAACACTTGAGAAAGTTTATCCAAGTTTGACAATAAAAAAAGCAGCGGGTTTCTTGGTTCATGAACCCAACTTGGAACTTATATCCATGGCTTGTCTTCAGTGTGACCATTAAACTGGTGTATTCAATTATGGCAAGGCCGACCATCTTGAGTACATGTGTTCTGGAAGAGCAAGGAATGCATTCCAGGAAAAATAATATGTTAACACAATGTACTCGCTATCCAAATCTAGAAATAATTTCCTCATTCACTCAAGTGTTAACCATTGTACTAGTACCTTTTATCCAAATATAGCAATCCAAATTTCCAATTAGTCGATAGCATGTTCAAAAACCCCCACCCTCCTTGATAGAAAAGAGCATTCTAGGAACATACTGTGCGTGTTTTAAGATCCCGTGTTAGGATGAGAAGGAACAAGTGTGGCGTCTGACCGAGGGCACAGAAACCTATAGGGTCCTCGCACTTTGGGCACTGCAAATGAAACACACTAGATTCAGTAGGAAGAAAAATGCATCAACGGCGGTGGCTGCCATCCTAGGATTACCCATGACAAAGGGACTTGGATTTATCAGGGATGGATGAAGAATTCGTACTTGGTTCTCCATGAGAAAACCCTATGCAACCGTAGAGAGGGGGTTAGCTCTGAACAAGCACACGAGGGAGAAGGGGATTCAGGCCAAGTGAAATATTGCTACTTCTTCTGCCTAGCTTACTGCTAAAGCTAGAAAGGTGATTTTTTTTGTGATTTGACAGCTCATTGGGCATTACTTAGGCGCTACGACCGGGGTGAGTCTACTGTGCAGTTGTGCACTCTAATTTGGTGCGTGGCACGTGGACCCCGTTGCCGGATGCCCCACATATCAGCGAAAGGAAGTAGAAAGGCAGGAGTAACTAGTTACACATAAATACTTTTTGACAGAGAGATACTCCCTCTATAAAGAAATATAAAATTATTTTATATCACAACTTTATACATAAGAAAAATCAAGGGGAATATATATAACATAATATGGGGGTTCCGCTGTGAATATAATACTCAGACATGCTCACGGTTCTGGACTTTGGGCCACAGGCCGGTGGGCCTGCATGTTTGGGGGCCCATGTGTTCTAACTCAGCGCATTTCATATTGCAAGCAATCGGTACATCGCTAGTTTTAGATGCTATCGCAAGACGAATACATAAAATTGAATAAAGCACGACAGCTGTTAGAGTGAAATTGAATGATAGTTCCTAACCAACAATCAGAGTTGCAATTCTTTCACGATATCCTACGTGATAAATAATACTGCCTTACTACTTATACACACATGACACTTGTTTCACCATGCCATATTATTACATCAAAATCTCTTAGAGGATAGATCAGTTCGGCAGTTGTGTGCTGCTATTGAAGAATTTCAAAGTTGATTTGGACCAGCTCTCCTTGCCGAGAAAGTTTGTTTTTGACATCATCCCCTACCGCAAGATTTGATTTAGTTTTGAACCTTGACCATCCTTTAGCATCAATCGTCATGAGACCATTCTTTGTACTTACGGTATATTGAGCAGGTTCATTCACACCAAGGCTACGCATGGTAAGAGAAACTTGGCCACGGTTGCCCGAATTGTTGAACGACTCCCTCGTTGCTCTAGGAATTCTCTGTTTGCAAACAAGAAGACATACACAACAGTTAGATGAACACAGTGAATCATCTGAAACAACATGGAAAGAAAAAAGAACGAAGCACTTGGGCGGCCAATGCTTACCAAGAAGCTGGAGATGTCGGTTTTTGTAAGGACTTTGGTATATGCAGTGCGAACTACAACCCAGTCTATTGCCGGTGCAACTAGTGGTTCCGTTGCCGCTGCACGGGCCGAAGCAGATGCAAGTGCAACTTCAAGTGTTGGTGCAGGTGCTGGAGCCATTGCTGGTGCCCGTGCCGGTGCGACTAGTAGTGCCGCTGCTGCTGCCAGAGATGGTGCTCCTTGTGGAGCTGGTGCCGGTGTCGGAGCAGGTGCCCGTGTCGGTGCCCGATCCTCCGGTAGTTCAGCCTGATCCGCTGATGCGGTCGGTGCCCAATCCTCAGGTGGATCAGACTGAGCTGCTGCCGCTGTTAGTGCTTGAGCAAGTGCTGTCAGAGAAGGTGACCGTGCCCGATCCGTTGCTGAAAGTGGTAACGATGTGCGAGATAGTAGAGATCATCTCTGGTCTGCTATGATCAGCTTTCTAACTTGACTAGGCTCGATGACTGTGATCCAATCTTTTTCTTCATTTCTTTTAAATGTGAGAAGGACTAATTGTGGCGTGTTTGTTAAACAAACTGTAGTTCATCATAGGGCTTCAGATTGTACTCAGATAACAGACTGATGCAATTGTGTCCAGTAATATAAGTGCTAGACAGTGCCTTCATTACTGACACGACATAAGAAGTGAAACAATAACCATCATAGAGCAAGCCAAATGGTTTATTCTATAACGAATGTCACATGGCAAAACCTGCATCGTAAAATTGCAGCAAAAGTAAGAAAACATGACATTAAATCAATAAGATTTAGACAGTAAATCAATAAGATTTACTTGATGTGACACGAGTGAATCCTTACCAGGAAATCACTATGTTCAAGTTCTAAGCAGAAGGTTAATCGTCCAATTATAGGTGGCATGCAGGGCCCCCGCTTACTCCCACAAGCAGGATAGTCCAAAGGTTGTGAAAAATCGTATGGAACGAACATCCATGGGACTGGAAATCCTGGTGGGTGCGATAAACCCTGCAATGCATACAGATATTGGAGTGTAACCATAATTGATAAACCATCCCCACAAAAAAGATGATCTGGATACTTCAAAATATACAGGCTGAATTGAGTGGACAGACATTAACATTAAACTGTTCGCAGGACTCAACACATAACAAAAGCGGCAGTACTGAACAGTCAGGTTTCACACACACAAATCAAGTACTGAACAATAGTACTTACTACTGACAAGCAAAGTTGCACCAATTAAACTCTGCAGACTATTTCTTGCCACCGACCTATGAGATGTACCCCACATAACTGACTAGGCCATGGACTTCACGCGAGATGTCTACCAGCACCATCGCCATCTCGTCAACCTTGGAGAACCTAACACAGTGGTCTTTCCAGTCATAAACATGACGATGAAGACAGTTCGCATCAGATTTGTCAGGAAGCTTTACAAGAACCACACTCTTCGTAATCGAAGGCACAACCAGGAAATTATTGTAGTGAAGTACACCCTTGAGAATACGGCTGACCATAATGCTACAGGAAAACACTAGTTCACGACACGTGGCGACCAGGACACATCAGCTGGATAGTTTAGTAGTAGAACTCATCCTCAGGTCTTCCAGTTCACACGACATGACTTTCAGAAGTTCATCTCCACCGCGGACCTGGTTCTAACTCAAACATAAACCAAATATTTTATTACTACATCCGTTCAGAAATATAAGATGATTTTCGATATTTTACTCCATATAAGACTACATATACACACATTAATGAGTGAAAAAACAAACTAGAACATGTCTTCAAAGGCATGAGAGTAGAGGGATTACTTGCAATATCCATAACACAAGTTACTTTGGCTAATATAATATCTTCAAAGGCATGAGAGCTAAAATCTTGCATTTCCTACAGCTAGCATTGATGGTCATAAAGTAGTTGAAAGTAATCTACAAGAAATCAACGTTAACCTCTCGCATGTTTTGGTCAAAAGAGCAATTTAGAACCGTCATTTGGCACACAAATATCACATGCAAGATCACCCAGAAAGTTGTACTACTAGTACTAGTACTGCGTGTTAGATGAAAAAACACAATCAAGATCGCCAAAAAGATCATCAAGAAGAGATATTACCTGGACTTGCTTAATGAGGGATCCCGAAGAGGGGGCTTGGACAGGGCGATTGATGTGACGGTGGCCCGATCTTTCGATGAGAGTGGGGATAATTATCGATTTGGTGGATTTTGACCTTGACGATCCGGCTATACCTTACCAGATGATATGCCTCGACAACCGCTAAACCAATCTCCGATGGTTATTGACCTTGTCGTAGGCACGATCAACCTGAACAACGAGGTTCGAGTTCCTGCAAGCAACCGAAGAACCGGCAAGAACAAAGATGAATTGCAACTGAAAATGCAGATAATAAACTGAGCACACGAACTAGATGAAAAGTTGGGGTTCCACTGTGGATCTGACAAGGCGGTAGTCCTACACATCTCGTAGATGCGAATTGTAGCGATGGCTAGACAATACAATAAAACCCAAGTCTAATTCTAATCTAGGCTAGCTATTTATTAATGGTTGACGCGCGACCGAGTCTATTCGTTGTGTCCCGTACGGACTCCTTGAGGTCGGTTCGTACACAGGCTGGACTTCCGAGGCCGAATCGTTGCAGGCGTGCGAATCAATGTGTTGATGAGCCTCTGGCGCAGCCAAAAATTCTAGGGCCCACCTTCGTCTCGTGGCTGATCTAATAGCCTAATACAAGTCGTTGACCATGCGCACTTGGTCCTTGTACACGTGAGAGCATGCATGGATGGGACATGACATGCATGCAAGAACATTGCTCCATTTGATCTAAACACACATTGTCTTTATCTTTAATCTCTCCTTTATTCCGAAGTACAAGTAAATCCAAACATGAGTGCAATATTATATTCTCGTTAGTTAGATCATATGTTCAAAGGAGCGATAGTACCTGGCCATTTATTTGATGCACTTGTGCTCTAGTCATAGGCCCGGATGAAAGAGCTGATGTAGGAGTGGCAGCAGGTGTAACTGCAGCAGAGATGTCCTCATCAGCGATGGCTTGAGCTTGTTTGTGGTAGTCTCAGCGTGGTGCTTGCGCTTCTTCATACCCTGAGCCTCGACGGTTTTGGCCACAACCATAGACATCACTTCAGCTGGTGCTCCAGGGTCCATCAAGAATTTGTCAAATAGAAATAAAAGAAAAGAAACCATAATCACAAACCCAAAAGAAGAACAAAGTGGGAGTTAAAGGATCAGTCTCGGGGTTGCAAGACCGGACCTTGGCTAGAAGCAACACCATTTATGCGCTCACCTTTCCTTCTTTGGGAGAGAAGAACAATGGCATAAGCAGGTCAGGGTTTTCTTGAAGAAATGAGGAACAAGATGAGGGTGAAGCGAGTTGGGGTTTTCTTCAAGAGAGGAAGCTGAGGGAGAATAGTGAAATGATGGTTGCTTCGTCCTTCCAACTTACTGCTGGAAAGGTGGATTTTTTTTATATTTGATGGCTCATTGGGTATTACTGCGGCGATTCGATCGGGGTAGTCTACCGTGCAGTTGTGCAGTCTAGTACGGAGTAATTTAGTGCATGGCTAGTGGACCCCGATGCTGGCTGTCCCACACGTCGGTGAAAGTGAGTAGCAAGGTTCTCGGCGACCGTCGAGGAGGAACCGCACGGTAGAGCGTGTCTACTGTTTTTGAACCAAAAAATGATTAAGCAAGCGTTTCCATTCTTACGATGGAGGAGTGAAAAACACGGCAACCACTTGAACTTACACAGTGCTCCAACTACTAGGCATGTGCAGTGGTTCATACGTCATTACTACATAATCTTGTTGCTAGTGTAGTAAGATATGACGATAACAAATGATGGTGTGCGCATGTCAACTATATGAACAACAATGTAACATACCCCTTTTTTGAATGTCCGATCGAGAATGAACGGTGAGATCAATGTTAATAGAACTAGGTCTACATCGCAATAGAGAGTATGGTGCTACAGTACTCCATGGAACATGAACCATATGAAGCATGAATCAGTGTTAGGCAGGGTGTATGAAGGGTTTATGGGATGGGAGCAAAAGTTCCCTTCTCAACCCACTTTTGGGTGTTTGGTAGAGTGCATGAGTCCACACCAGCAGGTTAACACAAATACATTAGGAGCATGCATGAAGAGGGGTGCTGAGATGAGCATGCACGAAGAGGGAACAACTATATTGAGATGAGAATGCAACCAAACACACCCACACGCTTTGTGCTACAGTGACTGATCTGGATGGTCTGAGTTTGATCCAACGGTCATGTTGCGCCGAGACATGGACATGCCTATGTAGAGGACGCCTAAACACCACTGAAGTCCCTCTGCTTCTCGAGGCGCACGACGTTGGTGATGCAGGGTGCCACCGCCCACAGAGCCCGCTCCCGGTCGACGGGAGCCAGCTCGTCAAAGACGGCGTCCAATGGCAAGAAAGCATTTCAGTGATGGAGCCCTGAGAGGATTCGCCCGACAATGGCGACGGCAACCTGCAACCCCTCCTTGTGCAGCTCCGCCCCCACCATCGCACGGAGACGGCTCAACTCATCGGAGATATAGGTGAAGAAGGAGACCAGGTTAGGAAGCCGCAGCTTGTTGAAGTCGACGGGGTGGTCGAACGGGTTTAGCCCGATGGCCGGCATGGTCGCGCTGGCATGACGGTAGTCATCGCGCACCCGCAACATGGGCGAGGCAACATGGTCCACGAAGTGGTTGAGGAGATCTTGGACCTCGTCACGATCGGCCCGCTCGCGCTCGAGCCGGCTCGCCTGAGCGCCTATATCTCCTGCTTCCTGCAGCAACACCACCGATGCATCGAGCATCTTTGTGGTGAACACCTGCCACTTTTGAAGCTCCGTGAAATTCCGCACCTAAAGGAGGAGCATGACACTCCTCTCCTCCTTGAGCTCACGGAGCTCCACATCCTTGGCCCTAAGGTCCGCATCCTTGGTCTGGAGCTCCTATGTCAGGCGCGTCACCTTAGACTCCGTGATTTGGTGCGCCGCCGTGGAACCTGGTAGAAGCAATGAGGAGAGGAAGCAAAGGGGGTGAAACGACTGAAAGGCTATGCAATCTACGGGAAGGCGGAGGGAGCCAGCCAAGGAGCGGGGTGAATCTTTTTGTTTTCACCATGGGAAAACACTAGTCGACGACTGTTCACATCAGGGAGCAGTGGGTTTTACAGGCGGACTCATCCTGACTAATTGCTGCCACGCCTACTCCCGTTAATCAAAAAAAAATCCTACTAGGCCTGCCGCACCCAAAGACTAGAGCAACACCGCGGTGGAATTTTCAGTTTACCTGCCGGCAAGGAGAGAAAAAAGGGGTGAAAAAACAAATGTGGGGCGGCCTAGCTAATCGGTTGCACTAGCCCAACTAGCTAGCCACCGTGCTTCACCGGTGTACTCGGCGGGAAAGGTGGTCTTTTGTGATTTGATGACTCATTTACTTGCTTCGGCGCTACGACCGAGGAGGACCCAGAAAACGCGTGGTAGGGCGTCCCACGTCTCGGCAAGGAAGAAAATATGCGTGCACCACCTGGGAGGACCCAGAAACCGCGCGGTAGGGTGTGCCATGTCTCGGCACGGAGGAAAAATGTGAGTGTAAAAATATACTATATCAGACATAGTACCTATGGTTCGACCTCGGGACCCAGCCAGTCACTCGAAAACACCCCACTAGCCACACAACCTCATCATGCTAACGTGGAACCGTCTCGACCAGCCAAAACGTCTCTTGTTCTAGGCGATTCTTCTATTTTCCAAGCATTTTTTAGTTATAATAACACCATGGCAAGCTCGTGCCGCTCTTCGTGTGTGCCCGTGTGTCTGAAGGTTAGACGATGGAGAGGAGAGAGAGATCGCAGACATGGGACCCACCAGTAAGTGAGTCAGCGGTCATGCACGTGTTGACGAGCCACTCCCTCTACTCTACTCAACGTAATACTGTATAAAATCAAGTTATGCGACAAAGCCAACAACCATTCTGTTTCAGGCTATCAACTTACGCTTTGTAGTCTAGGTTGCCAGTTCGAATCTCATCTTTTAGATTTCTTAGTTTTAGGTCCAAATTTAATCAATGACAAGTGGGACCCCCGTGTGTTGTTCCGATATTTTAGTGTAGGATGGTTTTTTGCACAAACACTTTGCACGGTTAGACAAGTAATGGCATTAGTTACACATATTTTGCAAGTTTAGGAACAAAAATGACAGCAGCATGGAATATCATACCCACCCCGCAACTTAAATGCTATGATGATACGAGTTTTTATGTCGTTGGATCTGAGATCCAATGGCTTGGGAGTAGCCTTTGTAATTATGCGCATTTTCCAAAGTCTCTAAGGTTTTTTTGCAAATAAAACATTCATGCCTCGTGTGTGCCGCTCCATCTTGGATCCAACGGCTCCCAGTAGCTCATATTAGGTGCTCCCCGTAGCTTAATTAGCCGCTACGGTGATACGGGCATCTAGGTCATATGATCTGTGATCAGATGCCACATGCGAAATACTTGTACTTTCTGCGCAATTGCCAAACTCTTTGAGGCGTATATTGCAAAAACATTGAAACCTCCTACTGTGAGCTGTTAGATCTCAGGGAACTCGTATCACCATAGAATCTACGGTGTGGGAGCCCCTCATGTTCTCCCCGTGCAAAACATCATGTGGTCTCACAGCTTGGATGCTACGGTGATATGAGCTTCGAGGTCATTCGATCTGAGATCCAATGGCATGTGAGCAGTCATTATACTTGTAAGCAGTAGCCGAACTCTTTGGGGTCTTTTCTGCAAAAAAACTTTCAAACCACCAAGGAGTTGTTGGATCACAGATCAAACGGCTCCGAAGAGCTTGTATCACCAAATCATCTAAGGTGTGGTAGCTGTGGCACCCCGGCTCAGAGCGACCGGTTTACCCTGCATTGCCAACCCAGAGATCATGTCTTCTGGCAACACACAACATGTTGGTACAGAAATCACCGCTTTATTGAAACTAGCGGAAGCATAGTATGACATTACATCAAGTTGTGAGGTCAAGCGACACACTCGGTGCGGCTGAACAATATGTACATTATTTAGTGAACTTAAAAGGGCCTCAAGCACGACATCTACACGGCAACAACGTAGCGGGACTCCATAGCACAGGGACACCGATGTGGACACGGTCTAGACACGGCAGCACTCCGATCCAGTTAGACTTTCCTGAAATCTGGCATAACACGCCAGGTCAGTACATTGAATGTACTTGCAAGCTCACAGCAAACAGAACCATAATGGCAAACAATATCATGGCATTTAATCAAGTTAAATGCAAACAACATCATGCTACTCATGCAGTGAAACCAAACTTGTGCATCAAGTCACTCGGACTCTCTTACCAACAGGTTGCATCGCAACCGAACAATGCTCACAAGGAAGCACGAACTGAACCATACTTGGTTCAACTGGTTCCCTTGTAACCAACAATGATCACTCTCGGATCACAAGTCATACCACAACAGTCAGTCTCGCTGACCACATCACAACCCAACCAGTGCAATGCGAATTACTTAGTGTGCAAGATGTATTATTAAAAGTTGATCCATGGCGAGACTTACTTACGAACTGGGCCCTTATCCGCGGGCGCGACTATTGATAGATTAATACACTCTACAAAGGTAGCACACTTTACCCACACCACGGAACCCATGGCCTCGCACTCCCATTCGGGTGGACCAACGTAATTCCGGCAGAACTCTCCCAGTGCCATGACACTCTTACGGCCACTCCGACCAACTCCGCACTGGGCTTAGTCCTGGGTTACCGAGCCTACCAAAGGCAAAACAACCACCGCCGTGGCAAATAAACAGTCCCAAACGGGGACAAGGTACAATTCCAACAACAGGTCCACAAGGTTATGTCTGCTTACCGTGCCAGGGTAATGCATGCCCATAACCTTCCCTTGTTGGAGGCACCGACAAAAGGCATGACAACAGGACGACTAACGGCCTTCCCATAAAGGCAAATGTGGTTGCACTCATCAGCCCGATTCAGTGGCACCATGACCTGACCAACTTTATACTCAAGTTCAATTATCATCAGGTTTAACTTGAAATAAAATGCTCGAGTCAATATATGCCATGCTTATGCAACCATATATCATGCATCACATATCACTTAGAAATAACAGATCAACCTCGTTCAAAGTTCTACTTGCACAAACTCAACTTTCAACATTTCTGGTCCTTTCTTACTTGTTATTTATACTCATCACCTTAGTTGGCGTTAATCAAATAAAACTCATTTTTAGCACTTAGGAAAATAAGACCGATGATCATATCACGATAGTCATGAAAATTTACTTAGATTAACTACTCAAGCTATATCTCACTAGTTCAAGCATTTACTTCTGTTAACTAAGCATTTTGATCATGACAAACTAAATAGCACAAGCATTATTTAATTTTAATACTATATGCACTGAATAACATATATATTCAAGTAGAATATCATTGATATTGCAAAGACACCATGATAATGTTGTTGTGGATTGCCTTAGTGCAGAGGAGCTTCACACTCCTCTTGGATGCCTTAATGACAAGCTTCACCTTCTGAAAATAAATCAAATGACAAAAAGAAAATATCAAGAACACTTCTAAAAATTACCAGAAATTCTAGGCAGCAAAGAAAAATCCCGTCTTGGGTGTGCTGCTAGGGTTTTCCAGCAAGAACAGAATGGAAAGAGAATCAACTCATTTGGACTAGTAGAATAAGAGTTATAGCTAGTCAAAGTTCTTGTCAAATTTGAACTAAAAAGAAAAACCAGAGGGGGGGGGGGGTGACGTCGAAGGCGTAAACCGCCTGGGCGCCACCACTCATACCGTTTCGGCCGCGGCCTGAGTGGCTGACAGCGAGCCCCATCGGTCAGGTCGGAGGGGGAGGGGAAGAGAAACAGAGGCGGGCGATGCGGTGACGGCGCTTTCTTCGACGAGGAGTGCCCGGCGACGAGATCTAGAGGGATAGGGTTGTAGAGGAGATCGAGGCGCACCTGCCTGTACCCGTAGCGTGGCTAGGGGTGGTCGGACGGGGTCGGAACGGAGCCCTCCAGTGGCGGCAGCGGGCCTAGCTCGTCGGAGATGGTGGTTCCGGTGAAGCAGGGTCAGTCCAGCAGCTCCAACGGCACCAGCTCGCACCTGTGGATCACCACAAACACGCCGGAGTGGTTGGTGGAGCTCGAGAGGCTCTAGAGAGGGAGGGGGCAGAGAACAGGGATCGTCGGCGAGCTCGGGGCGGGGACGCCGACCAAAGGCCTGCCCGGCGGGGCTGCGGCTTCCTATGGGGTCATGGAGGTGTGTTGAGTGTGTGTGTGGAGATAAACAAGATCGGGGAAGCTCTATTTATAGGCGAGGCCGAGGCGGGGATCGAGAGCTCGCCGGAGCTCTATGGAGTGTTGCCTGGCGACGAATGGCGTCAGAGAGAGTGAGAGAGAGGGGGGGGGGAGACGCCGGAGATCACGCGGAGGCTGTAGACGAGCTGCGACGAGCACAGGAGCACGGTACGCGACGAGCACAGGGGCACGGGCGCATTGTTGCCTTGGTCATGCCATGCCTGTGCTCGCTGCGGCGAGCTCCTGCATCGGCGAGTGCCACGGTGGAGTTATGGAGGTTCAAACTAAGATGGGGGCACGGTTTGGCAAGGTGCGGCGGTCGGGGCAGCGAGCACGCGCGCAACAGAGATGATGGCGCACCACAGAACGCGTCGACCGCATGCCAACCCCCTTGGACTCGCGTGGTCACCGCATGAACTTTGGCATCAGGCTGAGCTAAGCACAAACACCATGTCTGGCAGCTAGTCCTTAGTGGTTTTGGTCGTTTTGCACGGTTGGCTGGGTCACATGTGTACTGTGGGAGTGGCTTTCTTCCTGGCAAGTTTCGGGACAGAAACTTGTGAGCTTCACTAAGAAAAATTTAGTGATAATTAAAGTTTGTGCTTTGGTGTTTAGTAATCTCTTAGGAGGGTAATCAAGCTCAGAAAAGATCAGCCCCAAAAGATCAAGCAAAAATATACTTGCTATGCAAAGTGGTCATTCTGTCCAGAACAGAAATGATTTTCTGTAGCAAAAATATTCCAAAAAGTTATGCAATATTTTTTCTCAGGAAGGTGCCCTAGGGTTCAAAGAATATTTGTGAATTTTCTCAGATTTTTGTGGGCAAAGAAAATGGGGTTTACTTTGGAGCATACTTCTCTGAAGTGATTTTCAGGGAAGAAAATGAATATTTTTCTTTGATGAAAAATATTCCTTGGGTTTTTGTTGGAGTTTTTCAGAGAAAGAAAGGTGATTTAGAGGTGGATCGGTCACTTGGGTGAAAATCAAGGGTAGGCCCAAGTGTTCAAGTCCATTTGAATTGATTCAAAACTCCAAATCCGTAGCAAATGCAAATGAAAGTCCAGAAAAAGAGAGAAGGAAAATCCAGGCTGTCACAAACCTCCCCCACTTAAGGTGAATCTCGTCCTCGAGATTTGGTTGCTTGGGAAAACAATTTTGGGTAGGTTGTCCTTAAAATTTTCTCTCTTTCCCAGGTTGCTTCTTCTTCGGTGTGATGCTCCCACTGAACCTTATAAATTTGATCGCTTTGCTGCGTGTGAGCCTTTCTGCCTCATCCAAGATTCTGAATGGTCTCTCCTCATAAGTTAAATCTTTGCAAGCTAAATTTCTGACATATCAATCCTCTTCTCGGGTTGTGAAATACATCTCCTCAGCTGTGATATGTGGAACATGTTGTGTACTTCTAAAAATTCTTGTGGCAATTCCAACTGATAAGCAATTGTGCCAACTCGTGTCATGACCGGGAACGGACCAATATACCTTGGTGCCAATTAGCCTCGGGTCTGAAATCTCTTGACCCCCTTCATGGGTGTGACTCGGAGATACACGTGTTCACCAGGTTCAAAACTGACTTGCCGATGTTTGGCATCATAATAACTCTTCTGTCATGACTTAGCTAGTTGCACTCTATCTGTCTATCTCGAATTTCCTTGACTTGTTTCTCTGCCTCTAATATCAGGTCAGTACCAAAGATACGACTGTCTCCGGTTTGAGAACAATTTAATGGAGTGCGGCACTTACGGCCGTATAAAGCTTCAAAGGTGAAATTTTCAGACTGGTTTGAAAACTGTTGTTGTATGAGAATTCCACATATGGAAGACAATCTTCCCATTTGGGTCCATGGGCTAAAGCACATGCTCGAAGCATATCTTCCAGGATTTGATTTACCCGCTCAGTCTGACCACCTGTTTGTGGATGATAGGCGGTGCTATATTTGAGAGCGGTCCCCAAAGCTCGATGGAGTCGGGACCAGCATGCGGATGTAAACAATGAACCTCGGTCCGAAGTGATTGTTTTTGGCACTCCATGCAAACTGACAATCCGGGATACATATAATTGTGCAAGTTGATCATCGCGAAAGGTGGTGCGGATGGGAATAAAGTAAGCCACTTTAGTCAGCGTGTCCACTATGACCCATATAGCATCATTGCCTCGGTGAGTCCTGGGTAGACCGGTGATAAAGTCCATGCAGACATCATCCCATTTCCATTGCGAGACGGGTAAAGGTTGGAGAAGTCTGGCAGGTTATTGGTGTTCCGCCTTTACTTTGTTACAGGTGTCACAACAAGCGACAAAATATGTGATATCCCTTTTCATTCCATCCCACCAAAATATCTGTCAAAGATCTTCATACATTTTAGTGCCGCCTGGGTGTATTGAATATGAGGATTCGTGTGCTTCTGCCAAAATTTTCTTCCTTAAATCTGCTTGCTCAGGTACGCATATCCTTCCTCGGAACCTGAGTGTACCCAATGCATCCCTTGAGAAATCCCGAGTCTTGCCTTCTTGCATACATTTGATATATACGTGTAGAATCTTGTCACCAGCTTGTGCTATGCGAATTTCCTCTTCTAGAGTAGGAGTTACTTCCAAAATATTCGCAAGACCGGCAGGTATACTTACCAAGTTGAGCTGAGCGATCTCTTACTGGAGTTCTGGAGGTAAAGACTCCATCATGGCATTTAAGTTGGAAGGCTTGCGACTGAGGGCATCAACAACCACGTTGGCTTTTCTCAGGTGGTAATTTATTTCCATGATCATAGACTTTGACCAACTCGAGCCATCTTCGCTGTCGAAGGTTTAAGTCTGGTTGTGTGAATATATATTTGAGACTCTTGTGGTTGGTAAATATTTGACATCTCTTTCCAATAAGGTAATGTCTCCAAGTCTTTATAGAGTGCACAACAACGGCTAGTTCCAAATCATGTGTAGGATAGTTTCCTTCATAAGGTATTAACTAGCAGGATGCGTAAGCTACCACCTTGCCATCTTGCATAAGTACACACCCAATGCCCTGTCTGGATGCATCACAATACACATCAAAGCTGCCGTAAATGTCTGGGGGAGTCAGTACTGGTGCTGATGTCAATCTAGATTTTAGCTTGTTAAAGCTCTGCTCGCAATCCTCAGTCCATTCAAACTTCTTGTCTTTCTCGAGAAATTCTTTCATGGGCTTGGCAATTTTGGAGAATCCTTCGATGAACCGACGGTAGTACCCGGCTAATCCAAGGAAACTCCGGATTTGGGATACTATCGTGGGTGCTTCCCAATCAAGCACATCTTTCACTTTGATAGGATCCACTGCGATACCTTCTGCTGAAAGAACATGCCCCAGAAATTTGACTTGTTTGAGCCAAAACTCACACTTGCTGAATTTCGCATACAACTGATGTTCATGGAGTCTCTGTAAGACTACTCGGAGGTATTCTGCATGTTCTTCTTCATTTTTAGAGTATATGAGAATATCAACGATGAAGACCACCACAAACTTATCCAAGAATTCCAAGAATACCTTATTCATCATATGCATGAAAAAGGCGAGAGCATTTGTGAGACCGAAGGACATCACCGTGTATTCATAGAGACCGTAACGGGTAGTGAACGCGATCTTAGGAATATCTTCGTTCTTGATTCTCAGTTGATGATATCTGGTCCTTAAATCAACCTTGGAAAATACTTTTGCACCACTCAGCTGATCGAACAAGTCATTAACCCATGGTAGTGGGTATTTGTTCTTGATTGTGACATCGTTCAAATAACGATAGTCAACGCACATCCGGAGACCACCGTCTTTCTTGTCTACAAATATTGCAGGTGATCCCCATGGTGACGAACTTGGGTGGATATATCCTTTCTACAGCATCTCACCAAGTTGTTTCTTTAACTCTACTAATTCCGACGAAGGCATCAGATAATACTTCTTGTATAATGGCGCGGTTCCAGGTACAAGATCAATTGCAAACTCAAGTTCTCGGTCTGGTGGCATGCCTGGCAATTCTTCTGGGAATACGTCGGGAAATTCACTGACCACAGGAATTAATCGCAACTCGTCAGCCACAACGGTGGGTATAATTCTGTGGGTGTAGAATTTTGTAGTATGCCCTTCCTGACTTGTCAAGGTGACTTCTCGGGTTGCATAGTTTATGCATACTTGATATTGAGTCAACCAATTCATTCCGAAAATAACATCCAACTTGGCAGACTCGATGACTATCAACGCGGTTGGAAAGCGGACCCCTTAATATCAATTTCCAAATTCCGGCAGACCAAATTGCTTTTGAGCACAGATCCCGGGGACTGAACCATCATACTTTTTCCCAAATGCGAGCAAGGAAATTTGTTTCAGGCGACGGAACTTTGAGAAACAAAAGAGTGGGAAGCCCCAGAGTCGAATAAAATTATTGCAGGTATGCTATTAACAGAAAACATACCAATGACGACTTCGGGGTTTTCCCACACCTCATCCGTGGAGAGGTGCTGAACTTGCCCCTGGACGATCTGCTCGGTATGATATGGCCCCATGTGATTGACTTGCGGCCGGAACGGGGAAGTTGACTTCTTGGGACACTGTATGGCATAATGTCCGGTCTGCCCACAATTAAAGCGGGCGTTGTTGCGCCGACGCTCCTCGTCTACGGGACTGGTCACGACATTCTTGACTTGAGTAGTGGTCTTGTTCACATTCTGCTGCCAATTGGGTTTGTACTCTACTTGAGTCTGCTGCAGTCTGAGCCTTGTGTATGGGCTGTCCATCCTTCTTCGCTCAAATTTACGCCAGGTCATTGTTTATGGTCGGTTGTCTTGCACAGGCTTGTACTCTCTTTCTGCGATGAGGGCCTTGTTTACTAGAGACTGAAAATCTGGAAAATCGAGCATGCAGAGAGCACTCCTGAGGTGTTGATTTAATCCCCCAAGGAACCTGTCAATCTTCCTTTCTTCCGGGGCCACATCATAAAGGGAATAACGGGACAGATGGTTGAACTTATGCAGATATTCACTTACTGACAGACTGCCTTGAGTGAGACCAAGAAATTCGCGTTGCTTGACCTTCATGATACCAGCTGGAATATGATACTTGAGAAATTAGTTCTTGAAATTAGTGCACGTAATTTCTTCTTCCGCAGGCCATAGAGCCTTAGCATTATCCCACCATATAGCAGCGGCTCGTTCAAGATAGTGGGTAGTGAATGGAACCTTGTCAGGTTCTTCAGTTCGAGCAATTACAAGTTTCTTCTCAATGGTTCATAACCAATCGTCTGCTTCCAAAGGGTCAACCACTTGACTGAAACTGGGAGGCTTAGTCCTTTGAAAATCTGACAACTTGGAGTGGCCATTTTGATTGCCATTCTGACCGACCATATCTTGCACACTTTTTAACAGATCAATCAGATCATTGTTCCTTCTTTCCTCAAACATGCGCATAAGTTGTTCAGTGGAGGGTGGATTTGGCAGTGGAGGCGGTGGCTACAGATATGGATCGGGGGAGTGTCCTGCCTGCCTTACTGAGTGACGAACAGGAAAATCCTCACATGCCTGGGTGCTTCTACCTCCCCACGTCAGCCTACTATTTATTTTTCCCAATAAGAGCAACCGAGATGATAAACATCCAAACGTTGGAAGAAAAGACAGTGACAAACCCAAAAGAGCGAAACGAAAGAACCAAGAAACACGACGATCGAATAAAAAGTTCCAACTAAATATACATAGACTCATGAAAGATAAACATCATGACTAGTGCGACTACTAGCATACATGCAATGATACATCATGGCTCATACAACTACATCCGTATATCACATGACCACTGCGGATACTCAGATGCTCTGAGACTCTGCCGGTGTTGCCGGATCCTCTCCTGAGTCAGACCCAGATCCTGAACTAACGACGGCGACCGAGATCTCCGGGTTAAAGGTAACACGACGATGCTGCCTTGAGGGCTCTCCCTCAGGGGTAGGCACGGGATGAGAAGGGATCATGGGAGCTGCGGGGGTAGCAAGAAGAGACGCCCACTCAGCTGGAGCACTATGTGGGTTCACTGTCGAAGTGCCTGAGCTACTCGAGGGAGTAACCGGGGAAATAGGCGAGCTAGAATTGGGCACAATATAAGGAGTAAACCCCATAGAAGCTGGAGTAGGTAGGATCTAGCGGCGGCTAAAGCAGAACGAGCATGATTCAGCTCTCGAGCCAACTCGTGAATCAGAAGATAACTAGCAGTGATATATTAAGAAAGGTGGCTAGTGTCACTATCAGACGCCGGATCAACGGAATGAAAGCGAACACGACCATCATCTCGCAAAGATGGGTAGAAGCAAAAACCTGGGTGGTTCTGCATCCGAGCCTCAACATAGCGTAACTCAACAAGAATCTCGAATGCAACATACTGGACGGCCTGAGCGGTGGTGGAAACATAACCGCTCCGAGAGGTATGAGTGTAAGAACCTGCTGACGAACTGGTGCGCAGAGTAACCACTGCGTGATACTCATACACGGAGTCGGCTTGACGCTCCCGGTACACCCGAAATGCTGGGTCGTCACCGTGAGGGTACAGTCGACGCCACACGCTATGAAGGAGATGCGGAGAAGTGTAGGGCATCAGCTGCAACTGACGCGGATACGGCACCGGAGCCATCTACACTCACAACCATTAGTGGGTTAGAAATAAAAATAGAATGAGTGCATGCAATGCAACAATCAGCTATAAACATTTCTGACACTCATCTTTTACTCTAACTAGTGGTTGGTTAACACGTCGGTAGTCTAGCGTGTCCTACAGTCAGCGCGGCTCTGATACCAAGCGTTGTGGCACCCCGGCTTAGAGCGACCGGTTTACCTTGCATTGCCAACCTAGAGATCATGTCTTCTGGCAACACACCTCATCTTGGTACAAAAATCACCGCTTTATTGAAACTAGCGGAAGCATAGTATGTCGGCGTTCTGGGAACGAGGGTACCCAGACTTGCATGCCTGCGGCCTGCGGCGTGGCTCAAGGGGTGGCCCAGGACGGCCCATCTTCATCAGCACAAGCTCAAGACCCTCGCGAGGGGCCAAGCCTCGCGATGCGGACGACAGGAAGTCTCCTCAGGCACGGCCTTGTCAGATTGGCTCGCGAGGAGGCGGAGAGATCAAGGCGGGGTACCTGACGAGCTGCCCATGAACCAAGCCATGACGATCGAGGGCGCCAGGCGGGCGCCAGCCCGCGCAGTGTCCTCATTTCCTCTTTGGTGCAAAGGAGGCAAGCGCAGGCGAGAGCATCAGGCAAAGGCAGCCATTTCGGTGCAACAAAACCAAGACCAACACAACGGCAGGAAGGAGGTCATCGTGGAGCCCAAGCCGGCGTCATCGTCAAAGCCTTTGACAGGCGAGGATCAACTTTAGTCAGGATAAGTGTACTGTATGTTCCCCTTCAAAATGGACAATTGTTGGTGCCCTTCCCGCTCAATAGTTGGGAAGAGGCCCAGGGCCTATGCCTATAAATAGGACTAGCCACCCACAGGGTAGAGACATCTTAGATCTTGGATCCGGAATCCAGAACAGAGCTAGAGGTCAAGCAATCTAGAGAGAGAGAGAGAGAGAGAGAGAGAGAGAGAGAGAGAGAGAGAGAGAGAGAGAGCGAACTCCCCCTAGCAGTTCGTCGCACCGACCAAGAACAGACCCTCGCGAGGCTATTCTTCCTTGTATTGTTCATCATCAGCCCCTGAGGCAATCCACCACACCACACACTGGAGTAGGGTATTACACCACAATGGTGGCCCGAACCAGTATAAACCTTGTGTCTCTTGTGTTGCTCTTTTTGTAGTTTAGATCCTTGTGAGGCGATGAGGTGCAGGTAGGTAGGGGGTGAGATCTCCGCGTGCACCCCAGAGTTCGAACCTAGAGGGTCTGCCGGAACCCGAAATCCGACATTTGGCGCGCCAGGTAGGGGTGCGCCGGAATCCGCCATCCGCCGCCCTGTTCTTCGCCGCCCATCGCATCCATGTTAGACACTCGTCGGGCCCGCGCCGAGTGCCGGGCCGCTCTCGCTACCCGCGTCGCCTAGACGGCCCCCATCGGCAGCCGCCCCCGCCGTTCCCCGTTGCCTACCGTCAACGCCGCCACCGGCCCAGCAGGGAACGAGCAGCAAGCATCGTCCCAGCATCCGTCCGTGAGGCGAGACGGCCGTACCGCTACTCCTTCGCTCGCCCGGCTGGTTCCGCGTCTCAAGGCCCGCGCCATGGAGGCTCGAGCCGCGCCATCACGGCAATTGAGCTCCTGCGCTACCGCCTGTCCGACGATGTTCACGAGGAGTGGCTCGACCGCACGCTGAAGCTCGTCCGCGCCGCAGGGGCTCCCCCGCGCCGTCCTTCTCACTGCACCGCGCCCCGCCTTGCGCGGGCGATGAAGCTCCGGGGGCGCCTCAACCGCCTCCCCCTCAAGAAGGCGCCTTGGCCCCAAGGCGCGTGGCCCCTGGGCAGAACCCACTCCGTCCGGCACCAGCGCAGCAAGAGCAGAGCTGCCAAGAGGTCCCTCGCCCCCAAGAAGCTGCCCGAGGGCTCCCTGCACCGGACCGTCACGACCGCGCTCCTGCTCCAGCACGCCAAGACCCCGCGCTGCTCCCAGTGGCAGCGCATGGAGACCCGCAAGACCAGGCCCTTCGTCACCAAAGGCCTCCCGTGGCCACTGCAGGCTGCCGCGCCTTCACCGCCGAGCTATGCAGCGTCGCGTGGCCCGGCAAGTTCAAGTCAGACCTGCCTCCTCGCTACGACGACACGGCCGACCCTGCCTAGTTCCTCCAGCTTTACGAGCTGGGCATCGAAGCCGCTAATGGGGACGAGAAGGTCATGGCGAACTGGTTTCCCATGGCGCTCAAGGACGGTGCCCACACCTGTCTCCTGGCACGATCTCCTCCTGGGATGAGATGCGCACCCGCTTCATCGCCAACTTCCAAGGCACTCGCGACCGGTCTCCTGCCGTGAGCGACATACGCCGCATCAAGCAGCAGCCAGGAGAAACCCTGCAGAAGTACATCCAGCGCTTCAACAACGCACGCCTCAAGATTCCCAAGGTGACCGAGGAGGCCATCATCTCAGCCTTCTCCGACGGTGTGCGTGGCGTCAAGATGAAGGAGGAGTCTGGCGATGCATGAAGACCTGTGCACATCCTTGAGCTGTTCAACTTGGCGACCAAGTGCGCCAGGGGCTGAGGAAGGGCGATTTCTCCTTGAGCTGCCGGCTGCGCACCCGTAAGAGAAGAAGCCCAAGGTCAAGGACGTGAAGCGCAAGGGGCTGCCGTGCTCATGCGTAACCGAGATACCAAGCGAGGCGTAGATCAGCCCGAGTCTTCCAAGGGCAGCCGTCTCGTGTGTACCACGACCTCCACACCCACAACACCAATGAATGTCAAGAACTCCGAGCCGTGCGAGAAGGGCGAATCGGTCGACGCCCCGACCGCAGTGATCGAGGCTACAACCGAGGAGGAGGAAGAAACGCAGGACGCTGGGAAGACCGCGGCCCTCGCCAAGGGTAGCGTGACCGACCTCGCGAGGACCGCTGGCAGGATCAGTCTCGCGAGGGAGGTTGGAGGGACCCGCCTCGCGAGGGAGGCTGGAGGGATCAGCCTCGCGAGGATCGCCCGCAAGGCAACGCAGGCCTCCCTCCTCTGCCACGGCAGCCAAGGAGAAATGAGGACCACCATCAGGACAAGGGGCTGGCAGCTTCCAGGAGCCGCGCGCGATCGCTTGCATCCTGGGCGGAGCTCAAGCCCCAGCCTCTCAGCGCATCTTCAAGCAGTTCGCCCGTGAAGTGAATGCAGTCCTCCCCAAGCTCGAAGCCACGCGCCCTCTCAGGTGGTCAGCGCGCGCCATCACGTTCAGCTCAGCGGATCAGCTCAAGTGCGCGGCCAGAGCCGGAGTCCTCCCGATGCTTTGCTCCCCAATCATCAGCAACGTGCAAGTCACTAGGACCCTCATCGATGGCGGAGCAGGGCTCAATGTCCTGTCCGTCGAGATGTTCAACAATCTCCAAGTGCCTTACAATCAGCTACAACCAACCAAGCCTTTCTCCGGAGTCACCGATGGCTCCACAGTTCCGATTGGGCAGGCCCGCCTCCCTGTCACCTTTGGGGCGCGACAACTACCGCACCGAGCTCATCGACTTCGACGTCGCCCACATTCGCCGCCATACAATGCCATCCTCGGGTACCCAGCTCGCCAAGTTCATGGTCGTGACTCATCACAGCTTCTAACGCCCTCAAGATGCCGGAAGCGCGGAGTCATCACGGTGCCTTGTGAAGAGAGGGACGCAGTGTGCTCCCTGGAGCGTGCTTTTCAAGCCGCGTCACTTGAAGACCCAGATCGCAGGAGCGGGAGGCTCCTCGAGGCTGCTCCCAAGAAGAAGAAGACATCGCCTGGCCCGACCCCTCGGGAGGTAGGCCCCTCAGGGTCCGTGCCTGTTCAGGGGGCACCTCCTTCTGTCGCATAGGAAGGCGCGCCCGACGCCCTCCTCGAGCAAGGCTCGGGGGCTCTCTCCTGGAGGGCCACCGACTTTGCTAAGATCACGAGGGAGGCGCTTGGGCACCACTTGGAGGCGTGTTTCAAAGCACGTTTCCCTCAGGAAGGAGCGAGGCAAGGAGGGCCAAACCCTCGGGGAGTTCGTCACCAGATCATTCAGAGCTTGAGAGTCAAGAGTCATGAGTGGTAGCCGCCACTTACCGCCAGAGCACCCCATCCAGGCGAGAATGGTGGGCTGCGCGTCTGCATCGACATACCAGGGCTCAACCGAGCCGCCTCTCAGGAGCGCCTCTGGCCCTCACGCGTGGGGCGTTGTGAAGGTCAATCCCACAGCTATGTTCGCATGCCCTACGGTTTGCTGAACGAGGCTGCCACACGCCAGCGCCTCATAGGGAGCATCCTGGAGGCTCAAGAGGCCAGGCGTTCCGCAATCCTGGTGGAGATGGAGATGGTCCGCAAAGAGCCACCAGCGCCTCCGGAGCCTCCCGAGGCTCCTGGGCCTGGGGGCTCGTGAAGATCAGCTTCCGCAGCCCACGACATCCGCTACATTAGCATCCTTTCATCTTCAACGTTATCAGGTGACATCCTACGAGTTTCATTTTCAGCTAGGAGCGCCCCCCAGTGCTGCATCATTCCCAGGCTGCGTGGGTCCGTCCCTGCGGCGTGTATCCCTTTTGCTTCATGTTCCTAGCTTACTTTATTGGGGGCGCCCCACGGGCTGCATCATCCCCAAGTCGCTCGGGCCAGACCCAACGACGTCTGCCTTCCCTGCACCTATCTAAATGAACTTGCTCCTTCGTGATTAACGTGTTTGACCTAGTCGCCCGCTCGATTGACACCAACTGATGGAGCTGCTCCCTAACGGCACGACGCTTGCGCATGGGTCCGTCCCTGCAACACCGACAAACCTGAATGGCCGAGCTCTGGCCGCGGCAGCCCCGCATGGCGCCACCTCATCAAGCCTTCAGTGCCTCGTCACCCCTTCAGAGCAACCAACGGCTGACTGTCGATTGTCATGGCGAACTCTTGTTCTTCTTGTGATGAGCCTGCAGTATCTCTTCAAGAAGCAGTGCCAGGCGAGGCCCTCACGGCGTCTTCTTCACTTTCTACCACGCGAACCGCTTGCACGTTAAAGGGGGGTACCTGAGCATCGCGACTCATGGGCTCCTATTGGCTCTCCAGCCCTCACCCTCTGGCCTTGTCCACGGCATCGCGACCTGGCATACCAGTGACGGCTGAGCCCCGCTCGAGGGCCGGGACCCGAGGACGTAGAGAAGAAAGGGGAGTAAAGGCGGGAGTGAAGAGGCACGCGGGGACCTCACCAAGCAACTCCTCATCTGCCGATGCGCGGACCTAACACCGCACCGACCTCGCACCTAAGGCAATACCGTGTTAGCAACGTCGCGCTCCTTTCTCACCGAACGATGGCTGCTTGAGCGCTAAAGGGGACCTCCTGAGCATCGCGACTCAGGGGCTCTTACTAGACCCCGGGCCACTCACCTCCTGGCCTTGACCACGGCATCGCGACCTGGCATACCAGCGACTGCTGAAGCCTGCCTTGGGACCGGGACCTGAAGGCGCAGAGCATCAAGCCTTCGTGAGGTTCGAAAGGAGGAACTGAGCTAAGATGGAATGAGCATCTCGCACTACTTCACGACAAGGATCATATTAACAAACAGAACCACAGGCACCTTACAAGCACCCACGGGGCGCGTTTTTCGATTCCTCGCAGGGAACAAAGGGAGCAGATCCTAAAGACGCTAACTACACGTGCCTCCGCAAGAGACGCCATCATCAACAGAGGGTCGTCGGGCACCGGCGCCAACCCCATCCAGATCAGAGGCGGCGGCGGCCTGACAAGCCCGCCCTGCTCCGAGAGCGACGCAAGCTCGGGGGCTCGTAGCTGTCGTCGCTCGTCTCTGGAGTCGCGAAGAGCTCGATGGAGTCGCTGGATCCTCCGACGCCTCCGTCGCCTGAGGAGCTGCTGAGGGAGCGATCGGCGAGCCTGGTCCTCGCCGCGGCAGGGCCCCGACCACCTCTCTCAGGGCAGCACTCCAGCTGGCGTCCTTCCGCGTCGAAGACCTTGAAGAACATCACGGAAGCGCCGTCGTACTCCAGGTGGATCGCGAGGGCACCCCTCGTCCTGCAGACCCGAGCGATCACTCCCCAGC
Source organism: Aegilops longissima (assembly GCA_021605205.1). Taxonomy (NCBI): domain Eukaryota; kingdom Viridiplantae; phylum Streptophyta; class Magnoliopsida; order Poales; family Poaceae; genus Aegilops; species Aegilops longissima. The sequence goes on along the minus strand of CM038679.1, from coordinate 307,288,263 downwards.
CTCGAGTCATGAAGACCTTTCCCGGAGCGACGACCGCGACCTCCGCTTCGGTCGCAAGGGTGCTGCAGCCGGCGTGCTGCAACCAGAGCTCTAGAGATCCCCTCTGCGGAATCGCGAAGGCGAAGGGGGGAGGAAGGAGAATCCAAGACTGAGGAGGCATGGCGTCATGGAGTACCAACTCTCGGGAGGAGCCCTCAGCATGGACTCCGGGGGGAACAACGCGCACCACCGTGACCCGCCGGCGCCGACGGCGGCATCGTCCATGGAGCTCGGCGACAACTCCTTCAGGGCCCTCAATGCGGGCGTACAAGGGCAGCAGGAACCCTGGCGGCGGCCGCTCGTACCAAGGCCTCGACACCACCTGCCGGGCGCCCTCATCTTGACAGCAGAGGGCTATCCGTTTCTTCGGCAGAAGCGGGTCGGGACCCTCTCGGGGAGCCTTTCCTTTCTCTTCCGCGGAGAACCGGCGGATCGGAGCCATTGCTGCAAAATGGAGCAAGGGATGGACAAGAAGGAGAAGCAAGAAGAGATGGACCGGAAGGGCACGCACCGTTCCGTACTTATAACCGGGGAAGACCAACCGACGACCTCCACGATCACAGGTAATCATGACCCGCTTTGCATGCAGGGAATTGTCAATTCGTGCAGCCGCCGAGGCGTCGTGGGGAAGCCGAGACGCCCACGTCCAATCAACCGCCATGCGGCGCCCGAGGCCGCAGGCTGTTAGGGACCGCGGCGCTTCGCACTTGCCCCTTCGCTTCTCTGCTAAGCCAAGTCCAGGCGCGCCTTGGGCCCGGGGGATACTGTCGGCGCTCGGGAACGGGGTACCTGACTTGCTCGCTCGCTGCCTGCGGCGTGGCTTTCAAGGGGTGGCCCAAAGATGGCCCATCTTCATCAAGACAAACTCAAGACCCTCGCAGGGGCCAGAGCCTCATGGGGATTTACGACAGAAGTCTCCTCGTGCACGGCCTCGCCAGCTGGCTCGTGAGGAGGCGGAGAGATCAAGGTGGGGTACCTCACGAGGTCCCCATGACGCAAGCCATGACGACCGAGGGCGCCAGGCGGGCGCCAGGCGGGCGCCAGCCCGTGCAGTGTCCTCATTTCCTCTTTGGTGCAAAGGAAGCAAGCGCAGGCGAGAGCATCAGGCAAAGGCAGCCATTTCGGTGCAAAAAGACCAAGACCAACACAACGACAGGAAGGTGGTCATCGTGGAGCCCAAGCTGGCGTCATCGTCAGAGCCTTTGACAGGCGAGGACCAACTTTAGTCAGGATAAGTGTACTGGATGTTCCCCTTCAAAATGACCAATTGTTGGCGCCCTTCCCGCTCAATAGTTGGGAAGAGGCCCAGGGCCTCTGCCTATAAATAGGACTAGCCACCCACAGGGTAGAGGCATCTTAGATCTTGGATCCAGAATCCAGAACAGAGCTAGAGGTCAAGCAATCTAGAGAGAGAGAGAGAGAGAGAGAGAGAGAGAGAGAGAGCAACCGAACTCCCCCTAGCAGTTCGTCGCACCGGCCAAGAACAGACCCTCGCGAGGCTGTTCTTCCTTGTATTGTTCATCATCAGCCCCTGAGGCAATCCACCACACCACACACTGGAGTAGGGTATTACACCACAATGGTGGCCAGAACCAGTATAAACCTTGTGTCTCTTGTGTTGCTCTTTTTGTAGTTTAGATCCTTGCGAGTCGACGAGCTGCAGGTAGGTAGGGGTGAGATCTCCGCGTGCACCCCAGAGTTCGAACCTAGAGGGTCTGCCAGAACCCGAAATCCGACATAGTATGACACTACATCAAGTTGCGAGGCCAAGCGGCACACTCGGTGCAGCTGAACAATATGTACATTATTTAGTGAACATAAAAGGGCCTCGAGCACGACATCTACACGACAGCGGAACAACAACGTAGCAGAACTCCATAGCACAGGGACACCGATGTGGACACGGTCTGGACATAGTAGTACTCCGGTCTAGTTAGACTTTCCTAAAATCTAGCATAACACGCCAGATCAGTACATTGAATGTACTTGCAAGCTCACAGCAAACAGAACCATAATGGCAAACAATATCATGACATTTAATCAAGTTAAATGCAAACAACATCATGCTACTCATGCAGTGATACCAAACTTGTGTATCAAGTCACTCGGACTCTCTTACCAACAGGTTGCATCGCAACTGAACAGTGCTCATGAGGAAGCACGAACGGAACCATACTTGGTTTAACTAGTTCCCATGTAACCAACAATGATCACTCTCGGATCACAAGTGATACCACAATAGTCAGTCTCGCTGACCTCATCATAACCAAACCAGTGCAATGCAAATCACTTACTTTGCAAGATTTATTATTAAAAGTTGATCCATGGTGAGACTTACTTACGAACTGGGCCCTTATCCGCGGGCGCGGCTATCGATAGATTAATAAATTCTGCAAAGGTAGCACACTTTACCCACACAACGGAACCCATGGCCTCGCACTCCCATTCGGGTGGACCAACGGCATTCCGACAGAACTCTCCCATTGCCATGACAGTCTTACGACCACTCCGACCAACTCCCCACTAGGCTTAGTCCTGGGTGACCGAGCCTACCAAAGGCAAAACAACCACCACCATGGCAAATAAACAGTCCCAAACGGGGACAAGGTACCATAACAACAATAGGTCCACAAGGTTATGTCTGCTTACCGTGCCAGGGTAACGCATGCCCATAACCTTCCCTCGTTGGAGGCACCGACAAAAGGCATGACAACAGGATGACTAACGGCCTTCCAATAAAGGCAAATGTGGTTGCACTCATCAGCCCGATTCAGTGGCACCATGACCTGACCAACTTTATACTCAAGTTCAATTATCATCAGGTTTAACTTGAAATAAAATGCTCGAGTCAATATATGCCATGCTTATGCAACCATATATCATGCATCACATATCACTTAGAAATAACAGGTCAACCTCGTTCAAAGTTCTACTTGCACAAACTCAACTTTCAACATTTCTGGTCCTTTCTTACTTGTTATTTATACTCATCACCTTAGTTGGCGTTAATCAAATAAAACACATTTTTAATACTTAGGAAAATAAGACCGATGATCATATCACGATAGTCATGAAAATTTACTTAGATTAACTACTCAAGCTATATCTCACTAGTTCAAGCATTTACTTCTGTTAACTAAGCATTTTGATCATGACAAACTAAATAGCACAAGCATTATTTAATTTTAATACTATATGCACTGAGTAACATATATATTCAAGTAGAATATCATTGATATTGCAAAGACACCATGATAATGTTGTTGTGGATTGCCTTAGTGCAGAGGAGCTTCACACTCCTCCTGGATGCCTTAATGACAAGCTTCACCTTCTGAAAATAAATCAAATAACAAAAAGAAAATATCAAGAACACTTCTAAAAATTACCAGAAATTCTAGGCAGCAAAGAAAAATCCCATCTTGGGTGTGCTGCTAGGGTTTTCCAGCAAGAACAGAATGGAAAAAGAATCAACTCATTTGGACTTGTAGAATAAGAGTTATAGCTAGTCAAAGTTCTTGTCAAATTTGAACTAAAAAGAAAAACCAGAGGGGGGGTGACGTCGAAGGCGTAAACCGCCTGGGCGCCACCACTCATACCGTTTCGGCCGCAGCCTGAGTGGCTGCCAGCGGGCCCCATCAGTCAGGTCGGAGGGGGAGGGGAAGAGAAACAGAGGCGGGCGATGCGGTGACGACGCTTTCTTCGGCGAGGAGTGCCCGTCGACGAGATCTAGAGGGATAGGGTTGTAGAGGAGATCGAGGCGCACCTGCCTGTACCCGTAGCGTGGCTAGGGGTGGTCGGACGGGGTCGGAACGGAGCTCTCCAGCGGCGGCAGCGGGCGGAGCTCGTCGGAGATGGTGGTTCCGGCGAAGCAGGGTCAGTCCAGCAGCTCCAACGGCACCAGCTCGCACCTGTGGATCACCACAAACACGCCGGAGTGGTTGGTGGAGCTCGAGAGGCTCTGGAGAGGGAGGGGCAGAGAACAGGGATCGCCGTTGAGCTCGGGGCGGGGACGCCGGCCAAAGGCCTTCCCGGCGGGGTTGCGGCTTCCTATGGGGTCATGGAGGTGTGTTGAGTGTGTGTGTGTGTGTGGAGATAAACAAGATCGGGGAAGCTCTATTTATAGGCGAGGCCGAGGCGGGGATCGAGAGCTCGCCGGAGCTCTATGGAGTGTTGCCTGGCGACGAATGGCGTCAGAGAGAGTGAGAGAGAGAGGGGGGGGGGGAAGACGCCGGAGATCACGCGGAGGCTGTAGACGAGTTGCGACGAGCACAGGAGCACGGTACGCGACGAGCACAGGGGCACGGGCGCATTGTTGCCTTGGCCGTGCCATGCCTGTGCTCGTTGCGGCGAGCTCCTGCATCGGCGAGCGCCATGGTGGAGTTATGGAGGTTCAAACGAAGATGGGGGCGCGGTTTGGCAAGGTGCAGCGGTCGGGGCAGCGAGCACGCGCGCAACAGAGATGATGGCGCACCATAGAACGCGTCGACCGCATGCCAACCCCCTTGGACTCGCGTGGTCACCGCGTGAACTTTGGCATCAGGCTGAGCTAAGCGCAAACACCATGTCTGGCAGCTAGTCCTTAGTGGTTTTGGTCGTTTTGCACGGTTGGCTGGGTCACAGGTGTACTGTGAGAGTGGCTTTCTTCCTGGCAAGTTTCTGGACAGAAACTTGTGAGCTTCACTAAGAAAAATTTAGTGATAATTAAAGGTTGTGCTTTGGTGTTTAGTAATCTCTAAGGAGGGTAATCAAGCTCAGAAAAGATCAGCCCCAAAAGATCAAGCAAAAATATACTTGTTGTGCAAAGTGGTCATTCTGTCCAGAACAGAAATGATTTTCTGTAGCAAAAATATTCCAAAAAGTTATGCAATATTTTTTCTCAGGAAGGTGCCCTAGGGTTCAAAGAATATTTGTGAATTTTCTCAGATTTTTATGGGCAAAGAAAATGGGGGCTACTTTGGAGCATACTTCTCTGAAGTGATTTTCAGGGAAGAAAATGAATATTTTTCTTTGATGAAAAATATTCCTTGGGTTTTTGTTGGAGTTTTTCAGAGAAAGAAAGGTGACTTAGAGGTGGATCGGTCACTTGGGTGAAAATCAAGGGTAGGCCCAAGTGTTCAAGTCCATTTGAACTGATTCAAAACTCCAAATCCAAAGCAAATGCAAATGAAAGTCCAGAAAAAGAGAGAAGGAAAATCCAGGCTGTCACAAACCTCCCCCACTTAAGGTGAATCTCGTCCTCGAGATTTGGTTGCTTGGGAAAACAATTTTGGGTAGGTTGTCCTTAAAAATTTCTCTCTTTCCCAGGTTGCTTCTTCTTCGGTGTGATGCTCCCACTGGACCTTGTAAAATTTGATCGCTTTGCTGCGTGTGAGCCTTTGTGCCTCATCCAAGATTCTGAATGGTCTCTCCTCATAAGTTAAATCTTTGCAAGCTAAATTTCTGACATATCAGTCCTCTTCTCGGGTTGTGAAATACATCTCCTCAGCTGTGATATGTGGAACATGTTGTGTACTTCTAACAATTCTGGTGGCAATTCCAACTGATAAGCAATTGTGCCAACTCGTGTCATGACCGGGAACGGACCAATATAGCTTGGTGCCAATTAGCCTCGGGTCTGAAATCTCTTGACCCCCTTCATGGGTGTGACTCGGAGATACACGTGTTCACCAGGTTCAAAACTGACTTGCCGATGTTTGGCATCATAATAACTCTTCTATCATGACTTAGCTAGTTGAAGTCTATCTGTCTATCTCGAATTTCCTTGACTTGTTTCTCTGCCTCTAATATCAGGTCAGTACCGAAGATACGACTGTCTCCGGTTTGAGACCAATTTAATGGAGTGCGGCACTTACGGCCGTATAAATCTTCAAAGGTGAAATTTTCAGACTGGTTTGAAAACTGTTGTTGTATGAGAATTCCACATATGGCAGACAATCTTCCCATTTGGGTCCATGGGCTAAAGCACATGCCCGAAACATATCTTCAAGGATTTGATTTACCCGCTCAGTCTGACCACCTGTTTGTGGATGATAGGCGGTGCTATATTTGAGAGCGGTCCCCAAAGCTCGATGGAGTCGGGACCAGCATGCGGATGTAAATAATGAACCTCGGTCCGAAGTGATTGTTCTTGGCACTCCATGCAAACTGACAATCCGGGATACATATAATTGTGCAAGTTGATCAGCGCGAAAGGTGGTGCGGATGGGAATAAAGTAAGCCACTTTAGTCAGCGTGTCCACTATGACCCATATAGCATCATTTCCTCGGTGAGTCCTGGGTAGACCGGTGATAAAGTCCATGCAGACATCATCCCATTTCCATTGCGAGACGGGTAAAGGTTGGAGAAGTCTGGCAGGTTTTTGGTGTTACGCCTTTACTTTGTTACAGGTGTCACAACAAGCGACAAAATATGTGATATCCCTTTTCATTCCATCCCACCAAAATATCTGTCAAAGATCTTCATACATTTTAGTGCCACCTGGGTGTATTGAATATGAGGATTCGTGTGCTTCTGCCAAAATTTTCTTCCTTAAATTTGCTTGCTCAGGTACGCATATCCTTCCTCGGAACCTGAGTGTACCCAGTGCATCCCTTGAGAAATCCTGAGTCTTGCCTTCTTGCATACATTTGATATATACTTGTAGAATCTTGTCACCAGCCTGTGCTATGCGAATTTCCTCTTCTAGAGTAGGAGTTACTTCCAAAATATTCGCAAGACCGGCAGGTATACTTACCAAGTTGAGATGAGCGATCTCTTGCTGGAGTTCTGGAGGTAAAGACTCCATCATGGCATTTAAGTTGGAAGGCTTGCGACTGAGGGCATCAGCAACCACGTTGGCTTTTCTCGGGTGGTAATTTATTTCCGTGATCATAGTCTTTGGCCAACTCGAGCCATCTTTGCTGTCGAAGGTTTAAGTCTGGTTGTGTGAATATATATTTGAGACTCTTGTGGTTGGTAAATATTTGACATCTCTTTCCAATAAGGTAATGTCTCCAAGTCTTTAGAGAGTGCACAACAACGGCTAGTTCCAAATCATGTGTAGGATAGTCTCCTTCATGAGGTATTAACTAGCAGGATGCGTAAGCTACCACCTTGCCATCTTGCATAAGTACACATCCAATGCCCTGTCTGGATGCATCACAATACACATCAAAGCTGTCAAATGTCCAGGGGAGTCAAGATCTTGGTCTGATGTCAATCTAGATTTTAGCTTGTTAAAGCTCTGCTCGCAATCCTCAGTCCATTCAAACTTCTTGTCTTTCTTGAGAAATTCTTTCATGGGCTTGGCAATTTTGGAGAATCCTTCGATGAACCGACGGTAGTACCCGGCTAATCCAAGGAAACTCCGGATTTGGGATACTATCGTGGGTGCTTCCCAATCAAGCACATCTTTCACTTTGATAGGATCCACTGCGATACCTTCTGCTGAAAGAACATGCCCCAGAAATTTGACTTGTTTGAGCCAAAACTCACACTTGCTGAATTTCGCATACAACTGATGTTCATGGAGTCTCTGTAAGACTACTCGGAGGTGTTCTGCGTGTTCTTCTTCATTTTTTAAGTATATGAGAATATCAACGATGAAGACCACCACAAACTTATCCAAGAATTCCATGAATACCTTATTCATCATATGCATGAAAAAGGCGAGAGCATTTGTGAGACCGAAGGACATCACCGTGTATTCATAGAGACCGTAACGGGTAGTGAACGCGATCTTAGGAATATCTTCGTTCTTGATTCTCAGTTGATGATATCCGGTCCTTAAATCAACCTTGGAAAATACTTTTGCACCACTGAGCTGATCGAACAAGTCATTAACCCATGGTAGCGGGTACTTGTTCTTGATTGTGACATCGTTCAACTAACGATAGTCAACGCACATCCGGAGACCACCGTCTTTCTTGTCTACAAATATTGCAGGTGATCCCCATGGTGACGAACTTGGGTGGATATATCCTTTCTACAGCATCTCACCAAGTTGTTTCTTTAACTCTACTAATTCCGACGAAGGCATCAGATAATACTTCTTGTATAATGGCGCGGTTCCAGGTACAAGATCAATTGCAAACTCAAGTTCTCGGTCTGGTGGCATGCCTGGCAATTCTTCTGGGAATACGTCGGGAAATTAATTGACCACAGGAATTAATCGCAACTCGTCAGCCACAGCGGTGGGTATAATTCTGTGGGTGTAGAATTTTGTAGTATGCCCTTCCTGACTTGTCAAGGTGACTTCTCGGGTTGCATAGTTTATGCATACTTGATATTGAGTCAACCAATTCATTCCAAAAATAACATCCAACTTGGCAGACTCGATGACTATCAACGCGGTTGGAAAGCGGACCCCCTTAATATCAATTTCCAAATTCCGGCAGACCAAATTGCTTTTGAGCACAGATCCCGGGGACTAAACCATCATACTTTTCCCCAAATGCGAGCAAGGAAATTTGTTTTAGTCGACGAAACTTTGAGAAACAAAAGAGTGGGAAGCCCCAGAGTCGAATAAAATTATTGCGGGTATGCTATTAACAGAAAACATACCAATGACGACTTCGGGGTTTTCCCGCGCCTCATCCGTGGAGAGGTGCTGAACTTGCCCCTGGACGATCTGCTGGGTATGATATGGCCCCATGTGATTGACTTGCGGCCGGAACGGGGAAGTTGACTTCTTGGGACACTGTATGGCATAATGTCCGGTCTGCCCACAATTAAAGCGGGCGTTGTTGCACCGACGCTCCTCGTTTACGGGACTGGTCACGACATTCTTGACTTGAGTAGTGGTCTTGTTCACATTCTGCTGCCAATTGGGTTTGTACTCTACTTGAGTCTGCTGCCAGGTACGAGCCTTGTGTATGGGCTGTCCATCCTTCTTCGGCTCAAATTTACGCTTGTGGTCATTGTTTGCGGGTCGGTTGTCTTGCACAGGCTTGTACTCTCTTTCTGCGATGAGGGCCTTGTTTACTAGAGACTGAAAATCTGGAAAATCAAGCATGCAGAGAGCACTCCTGAGGTGTTGATTTAATCCCCCAAGGAACCTGTCAATCTTCCTTTCTTCCGTGGCCACATCATAAAGGGAATAACGGGACAGATGGTTGAACTTATGAAAATATTCACTTACTGACAGACTGCCTTGAGTGAGACCAAGAAATTCGCGTTGGTTGACCTTCATGATACCAGCTGGAATATGATACTTGAGAAATTGGTCCTTGAAATTAGTCCACATAATTTCTTCTTCCGCAGGCCATAGAGCCTTAGCATTATCCCACCATATAGCAGCGGCTCCTTCAAGATAGTGGGTAGCGAACGGAACCTTGTCAGGTTCTTCAGTTCGATCAATTACAAGTTTCTTCTCAATGGTTCATAACCAATCGTCTGCTTCCAAAGGGTCAACCACTTGACTGAAACTGGGAGGCTTAGTCCTTTGAAAATCTGACAACTTGGAGTGATGGCCATTTTGATTCCCATTCTGACCGACCATAGCTTGCACACTTTTTAACAGCTCAATCAGATCATTGTTCCTTCTTTCCTCAAACATGCGCATAAGTTGTTCAGTGGAGGGTGGATTTGGCAGTGGAGGCGGTGGCTGCAGATATGGATCGGGGGAGTGTCCTGCCTGCCTTGCTGAGTGATGAACAGGAATATCCTTACATGCCTGGGTGCTGCTACCTCCCCACATCAGCCTACTATTTATTTTTCCCAATAAGAGCAACCGAGATGATAAACATCCAAACGTGGGAAGAAAAGACAGTGACAAACCCAAAAGAGCGAAATGAAAGAACCAAGAAACACGACGATCGAATAAAAAGTTCCAACATAAATATACATAGACTCATGAAAGATAAACATCATGACTAGTGCAACTACTAGCATACATGCAATGATACATCATGGCTCATACAACTACATCCGTATATCACATGACCACTGCGGATACTCAGATGCTCTGAGACTCTGCCGGTGTTGCCGGATCCTCTCCTGAATCAGACCCAGATCCTGAACTAACAACGGCGACCGAGACCTCCGGGTTAAAGGTAACACGACGATGCTGCCTTGAGGGCTCTTCCTCAGGGGTAGGCACGGGATGAGAAGGGATCATGGGAGCTGCGGGGGTAGCAAGAAGAGACGCCCACTCAGCTGGAACACTATGTGGGTTCATTGTCGAGGTGCCTGAGCTACTCGAGGGAGTAACCGGGGAAATAGGCGAGCTAGAATTGGGCACAATATAAGGAGTAAACCCCATAGAAGCTGGAGTAGGGTAGGATCTAGCGGCGGCTAAAGCAGAACGAGCATGATTCAGCTCTCGAGCCAACTCGTGAATCAGAAGATAACTAGCAGTGATATATCAAGAAAGGTGGCTAGTGTCACTATCAGACGCCGGATCAACGGAATGAAAGCGAACACGACCATCATCTCGCAAAGATGGGTAGAAGCAAAAACCTGGGTGGTTCTGCATCCGAGCCTCAACATAGCATAACTCAACAAGAATCTCGAATGCAACATACTGGACGGCCTGAGCGGCGGTGGAAACATAACCGCTCCGAGAGGTATGAGTGTAAGAACCTGCTGACGAACTGGTGCGCAGAGTAACCACTGCGTGATACTCATACACGGAGTCGGCTTGACGCTCCCGGTACACACGAAATGCTGGGTCGTCACCGTGAGGGTACAGTCGATGCCACACACTATGAAGGAGATGCGGAGAAGTGTAGGGCATCAGCTGCAACTAACACGGATACGGCACCGGAGCCATCTACACTCACAACCATTAGTGGGTTAGAAATAAAAATAGAATGAGTGCATGCAATGCAACAATCAGCTATAAACACTACCGACACTCATCTTTTACTCTAACTAGTGCTTGGTTAACACGTCGGTAGTCTAGCGTGTCCTACAGTCAGCGCGGCTCTGATACCAAGCGTTGTGGCACCCCGGCTTAGAGCGACCGGTTTACCTTGCATTGCCAACCTAGAGATCATGTCTTCTGGCAACACACAACATCTTGGTACAGAAATCACCGCTTTATTGAAACTGGTGGAAGCATAGTATGTCGGCATTCTGGGAACGAGGGTACCCAGACTTGCCTGCCTGCGGCCTGCGGCGTGGCTCAAGGGGTGGCCCAACACGGCCCATCTTCATAAGCACAAGCTCAAGACCCTCGCGAGGGGCCAAGCCTCGCGATGCGGACGACAGGAAGTCTCCTCAGGCACGGCCTCGTCAGACTGGCTCGCGAGGAGGCGGAGAGATCAAGGCGGGGTACCCGACGAGCTGCCCATGACGCAAGCCATGACGACCGAGGGCGCCAAAGGGAGCGCCAGCCCGCCAGAAGGTCCTCATTTCCTCTTTGGTGCAAAGGAGGCAAGCGCAGCGAGAGCATCGAGCAAAGGCAGCCATTTCGTGCAACAAGACCAAGACCAACACAACGACAGGAAGGAGGTCATCGTGGAGCCCAAGCCAAGGCCATCATCATCGAGCCTTTGACAAAGCGAGGACCAACTTTAGTCGATAAGTGTACTGGATGTTCCCCTTCAAAATGGCCAATTGTTGGCGCCCTTCCCGCTCAATAGTTGGGAAGAGGCCCAGGGCCTCTGCCTATAAATAGGACTAGCCACCCACAGGGTAGAGACATCTTAGATCTTGGATCCGGAATCCAGAACAGAGCTAGAGGTCAAGCAATCTAGAGAGAGAGAGAGTGACCGAACTCCCTCTAGCAGTTCGTCGCACCGACCAAGAACAGACCCTCGCGAGGCTGTTCTTCCTTGTATTGTTCATCATCAGCCCCTGAGGCAATCCACCACACCACACACTGGGTAGGGTATTACACCACAATGGTGGCCCGAACCAGATAAACCTTTGTGTCTCTTGTGTTGCTCTTCAGTAGTTTAGATCCTTGTGAGGCGATGAGGTGCGGTAGGTAGGGGTGAGATCTCCGCGGCACCCCAGTAGTTCGAACCTAGTGGGTCTGCCGGAACCCGAACCGACATTTACGCGCTGTAGGTGCGCTGGAATCCGCCTTCCGCCGCCCTGTTCTTCGCCGCCCATCGCATCCATGTCAGACGCTAGTCGGGCCCGCGCCGAGCGCCGGGCCGCTCTCGCTACCCGTGTCGCCCAGAGGGCCCCCAACGGTGGCCGCCCCCGCCGTTCCCCGTTGCCTGCCGTCAACGCCGCCACCGGACCAGTAGGGAACGAGCAGCAAGCATCGTCCCAGCATCCGTCCGTGAGGCGAGACGGCCGTACCGCTACTCCTTCGCTCGCCCTAGCTGGTTCCGCGTCTCGCGCGCTCCGCGCGCCCATGGAGGCTCGAGCCGTGCTCATCGCGGCAATTGAGCTCCTGCGCTACCGCCCCGTCGACGATGTCTATGAGGAGTGGCTCGACCGCGTCACGGAGCTCGTCCGCGCCGCAGGGGGCTCCCCCGCGCCATCCTTCTCACTGCACCGCGCCCCGCCTTGCGCGGGCGATGAAGCTCTGGGGCGCCTCAGCCGCCTCCCCTCAAGAAGCGCTTGGCCCCAAGGCGCGTGGCCTCGGGCGGAACCCACCGCTCGCACCAGCGCAGCAAGAGCAGAGCTGCCAAGAGGTCCCTCACCCCCAAGAAGCTGCCCGAGTGCTCCCTGCACCGGCCCATCACAACCGCGCTCCTGCTCCAGCACGCCAAGACCCCGCGCTGCTCCCAGCGGCAGCGCATGGGGACCCGCAAGACGAGGCCCTTCGTCACCAAAGGCCTCCCATGGCCACTGCAGGCTACCGCGCCTTCACCGCCGAGCTACACAGCGTCGCGTGGCCCGGCAAGTTCAAGCCAGACCTGCCTCCTCGCTACGACGACACGGCCGACTCTGCGGAGTTCCTCCTGCTTTACGAGCTGGGCATCGAAGCCGCCAACGGGGACGAGAAGGTCATGGCGAACTAGTTTCCCATGGCGCTCAAGGACAGTGCCCACACCTGGCTCCTGGCACGATCTCCTCCTGGGACGAGATGCGCACCCGCTTCATCGCCAACTTCCAAGGCACTCGCGACCGGTCTCCTGCCGTGAGCGACATGCGCCGCATCAAGCAGCAGCTAGGAGAAACCCTGCAGAAGTACATCCAGCGCTTCAACAACGCACGCCTCAAGATTCCCAAGGTGACCGAGGAGGCCATCATCTCAGCCTTCTCCGACGGTGTGCGTGACGTCAAGATGAAGGAGGAGCTGGCGATGCATGAAGACCTGTGCACATCCTTGGAGCTGTTCAACTTGGCGACCAAGTGCGCCAGGGCTGAGGAAGGGCGCCTTTCCCTCCTTGAGCTGCCGGCTGCAGACCCAGAAGAGAAGAAGCCCAAGGTCAAGGGCGTGAAGCGCAAGGGGGCTGCCGTGCTCGCGGCAGAACCAGATACCAAGCGAGGCAAAGATCAGCCCGAGTCTTCCAAGGGCAGCCGGTACTGTGTGTACCACGACCTCCACACCCACAACACCAATGAATGTCAAGAACTCCGAGCCATGCGAGAAGGGCGAATCGGTCGACGCCCCGACCGCAGTGATCGAGGCTACTGCCGAGGAGGAGGAAGAAACACAGGACGCTGGGAAGACCGCGGCCCTCGCCAAGGGTGGCGTGACCGACCTCGCGAGGACCGGTGGCAGGATCAGCCTCGCGAGGGAGGTTGGAGGGACCCGCCTCGCGAGGGAGGCTGGAGGGATCAGCCTCGCGAGGATCGCCCGCAAGGCAATGCAGGCCTCCCTCCTCTGCCACGGCAGCCAAGGAGAAATGAGGACCACCATCAGGACAAGGGGGCTGGGAGCTTCCAGGAGCCGCGCGTGATCGCTTGCATCCTGGGCAGAGCTCAAGCCCCAGCCTCTCAGCGCATCTTCAAGCAGTTCGCCCACGAAAAGAATGCAGTCCTCCCCAAGCTCGAAGCCACGCGCCCTCTCAGGTGGTCAGCGCGCGCCATCACGTTCAGCTCAGCGGATCAGCTCAAGTGCGCGGCCAGAGCCGGAGTCCTCCCGATGCTTTGCTCCCCAATCATCAGCAACGTGCAAGTCACCAGGACCCTCATCGATGGCGGAGCAGGGCTCAATGTCCTGTCCGTCGAGACGTTCAACAATCTCCAAGTGCCTCACAATCAGCTACAACTAACCAAGCCTTTCTCCGGAGTCACCGATGGCTCCACAGTTCCGATTGGGCAGGCCCGCCTCCCTGTCACCTTTGGGGCTTGCAACAACTACCGCACCGAGCTCATCGACTTCAACGTCGCCCACATTCGCCTGCCATACAATGCCATCCTCGGGTACCCAGCTCTGGCCAAGTTCATGGCTGTGACTCATCACAGCTACAACGTCCTCAAGATGCCGGGAAGCGGCGGAGTCATCACGGTGCCTTGTGAAGAGAGGGACGCAGTGTGCTCCCTGGAGCGTGCTTTTCAAGCCGCGTCACTTGAAGACCCAGATCGCAGGAGCGGGAGGCTCCTCGAGGCTGCTCCCAAGAAGAAGAAGACATCGCCTGGCCCGACCCCTCGGGAGGCAGGCCCCTCAGGGTCCGTGCCTGTTCAATGGGCACTTCCTTCTGTCGCATAGGAAGGCGCGCCCGACGCCCTCCTCGAGCAAGGCTCGGGGGCTCTCTCCTGGAGGGCCACCGACTTTGCTAAGATCACGAGGGAGGCGCTTGGGCACCACTTGGAGGCGTGTTTCAAAGCATGTTTCCCTCAGGAAGGAGCGAGGCAAGGAGGGCCAAACCCTCAGGAGTTCGTCAGCCAGATCATTCAGGAGCTGCAAGAGTCAAGAGTCATGAGTGGCAGCCGCCGCTTACCCGCCGTAGCTCCCCATCCAGGCGAGGATGGTGGGCTGCGCGTCTGCATCGACATACCAGGGCTCAACCGAGCCGCCTCTCAGGAGCGCCTCTGGCCCTCACGCGTGGGGCGTTATGAAGGTCCACCCCACAGCTATGTTCGCATGCCTTACGGTTTGCTGAACGTGGCTGCCACACGCCAACGCCTCATAGGGAGCATCCTGGAGGCTCAAGAGGCCAGGCGTTCCGCAGTCCTGGCGGAGATGGAGATGGTCCGCAAAGAGCCACCAGCGCCTTCGGAGCCTCCCGAGGCTCCTGGGCCTGGGGGCTCATGAAGATCAGCTTCCACAGCCCACGACGTCCGCTACTTTAGCATCCTTTCGTCTTCAACGTTATCAGGTGACATCCTTCGAGTTTCATTTTCAGCTAGGAGCGCCCCCCAGGGCTGCATCATTCCCAGGCTGCGTGGGTCCGTCCTTGCGGCGTGTATCCCTTTTGCTTCATGTTCCTAGCTTACTTTATTGGGGGTGCCCCACTGGCTGCATCATCCCCAAGTCGCTCGGGCCAGACCCAGCGACGTCTGCCTTCCCTGCACCTATCTAAATGAACTTGCTCCTTCGTGATTAACGTGTTTGACCTAGTCGCCCGCTCGATTGACACCAACTGATGGAGTTGCTCCCTAACGGCACGACGCTTGCGCATGGGTCCGTCCCTGTAACGCCGACAAACCTTAATGGCCGAGCTCTGGCCGGGGCAGCCCCGCATGGCGCCACCTCATCAAGCCTTCAGTGCCTCGTCACCCCTTCAGAGCAACCAACGGCTGACTGTCGATTGTCATGGCGAACTCTTGTTCTTCTTGTGATGAGCCTGCAGGATCTCTTCAAGAAGCAGTGCCAGGCGAGGCCCTCACGGCATCTTCTTCACTTTCTACCACGCGAACCGCTTGCACGTTAAAGGGGGGGGGGGGTACCTGAGCATCGCGACTCATGGGCTCCTATTGGCTCTCCAGCGCTCACCCTCTGGCCTTGTCCACGACATCGCGACCTGGCATACCAGTGACGGCTGAGCCCCACTCGAGGGCCGGGACCCGAGGACGTAGAGAAGAAAGGGGAGTAAAGGCGGGAGTGAAGAGGCACGCAGGGACCTCGCCAAGCAACTCCTCATCTGCCGATGCGCGGACCTAACGCCGCACCAGGAAGCGGTTCCTGACTCCCGAGATAAGTCATCCTCCGGAATCACTAGCTACCGCAGCACCGACCTCGCACCTAAGGCAATCCCATGTTAGCAACGTCGCGCTCCTTTCTCACCGAAGGATGGCTGCTTGAGCGCTAAAGGGGACCTCCTGAGCATCGCGACTCAGGGGCTCTTACTAGACCCCGGGCCACTCACCTCCTGGCCTTGACCACGGCATCGCGACCTGGCATACCAGCGACGGCTGAAGCCTCCCTTGGGACTGGGACCTAAAGGCGCAGAGCATCAAGCCTTCGTGAGGTTCGAAAGGAGGAACTGAGCTAAGACGGAATGAGCATCTCGCACTACTTCACGACAAGGATCATATTAACAAACAGAACCACAGGCACCTTACAAGCACCCACGGGGCGCGTTTTTTGATTCCTCGCAGGGAACAAAAGGAGCAGATCCTAAAGACGCTAACTACACGTGCCTCCGCAAGAGACGCCATCATCAACAGAGGGCCGTCAGGCACCGGCGCCAACCCCATCCGGATCAGAGGCGGCGGCGGCCTGACAAGCCCGCCCTGCTCCGAGAGCGACGCAAGCTCGGGGGCTCGTAGCTATCGTCGCTCGTCTCCGGAGTCGCGAAGAGCTCAATGGAGTCGCTAGATCCTCCGCCGCCTCCGCCGCCTGAGGAGCTGCTGAGGGAGCGATCGGCGAGCCTGGTCCTCGCTGCGGCAGGGCCCCGACCACCTCTCTCAGGGCAGCACTCCAGCTGGCGTCCTTCCGCGTCGAAGACCTTGAAGAACATCACGGAAGCGCCGTCGTACTCCAGGTGGATCGCGAGGGCACCCCTCGTCCTGCAGACCCGGGCGATCTCTCCCCAGCCTCGAGTCATGAAGACCTTGCCCGGAGCAACGACCGCGACCTCCGCTTCGGTCGCAAGGGTGCTGCAGCCGGCGTGCTGCAACCAGAGCTCCGGAGATCCCCTCTGCAGAATCGCGAAGGCGAAGGAGGGAGGAAGGAGAATCCAAGACTGAGGAGGCATGGCGACGTGGAGTACCAACTCTCAGGAGGAGCCCTCAGCATGGACTCCGGGGGGAACAACGCGCACCGCCGTGACCCGCCGGCGCCGACGGCGGCGTCGTCCATGGAGCTCGGCGACAACTCCTTCAGGGCCCTCAATGTGGGCGTACAAGGGCAGCGGGAACCCTGGCGGCGGCCGCTCGCACCAAGGCCTCGACACCTCCTGTCGGGCGCCCTCATCTTGACGGCAGAGGGCTATCCGTTTCTTCGGCAGAAGCGGGTCGGGACCCTCTCGGGGAGCCTTTCCTTTCTCTTCCGCGGAGAACCGGCTGATGGAGCCATTGCTGCAAAGTGGAGCAAGGGATGGAGAAGAAGGAGAAGCAAGAAGATATGGACCGGAAGGGCACGCGCCGTTCCGTACTTATAACCGGGGAAGACCAACCGACGACCTCCACGATCACAGGTAATCATGACCCGCTTTGCATGTAGGGAATTGTCAATTCATGCAGCCGCCGAGGCGTCGTGCGGAAGCAGAGACGCCCACGTCCAATCAACCGCCATGCGGCGCCCGAGGCCGCAGGCTGTCAGGGCCCGCGGTGCTTCACACTTGCCCCTTCGCTTCTCTGCTAAGCCAAGTCCAGGCGCACCTTGGGCCCGGGGGCTACTGTCGGCGTTCTGGGAACGGGTACCAGACTTGCTCGCTCGCGCCCGCGGCGTGGCTCAAGGGGTGGCCCAGCATGGCCCATCTTCATCAGCACAAACTCAAGACCCTCGCGAGGGGCCAAGCCTCGCGGGGCGGACGACAGGAAGTCTCCTCAGGCATGGCCTCGTAAGGCTGGCTTGCGAGGAGGCGGAGAGATCAAGGTGGGGTACCTCACGAGGTCCCCATGACGCAAGCCATGATGACCGAGGGCGCCAGGCGGGCGCCAGCCCGCGCAGTGTCCTCATTTCCTCTTTGGTGCAAAGGAGGCAAGCGCAGGCGAGAGCATCAGGCAAAGGCAGCCATTTCGGTGCAACAAGACCAAGACCAACACAACGACAGGAAGGAGGTCATCGTGGAGCCCAAGCCGGCGCCATCGCCGAGCCTTTGACAAAGAGGACCAACTTTAGTCAGGATAAGTGTACTGGATGTTCCCCTTCAAAATGACCAATTGTTGGCGCCCTTCCCGCTCAATAGTTGGGAATAGGCCCAGGGCCTCTGCCTACAAATAGGACTAGCCACCCACAGGGTAGAGGCATCTTAGATCTTGGATCCAGAATCCAGAACAGAGCTAGAGGTCAAGCAATCTAGAGAGAGAGAGAGAGAGAGCGCGACCGAACTCCCCCTAGCAGTTCGTCGCACCCGCCAAGAACAGACCCTCGCGAGGCTGTTCTTCCTTGTATTGTTCATCGTCAGCCCCTGAGGCAATCCACCATACCACACACTGGAGTAGGGTATTACACCACAATGGTGGCCCTAACCAGTATAAACCTTGTGTCTCTTGTGTTGCTCTTTTTGTAGTTTAGATCCTTGCGAGGCGACGAGGTGCAGGTGGGTAGGGGGTGAGATCTCCGCGTGCACCCCAGAGTTCGAACCTAGAGGGTCTGCCGGAACCCGAAATCTGACATAGTATGATACTACATCAAGTTGCGAGGCCAAGCGGCACACTCGGTGCGGCTGAACAATATGTACATTATTTAGTGAACATAAAAGGGCCTCGAGCACGACATCTACACGACAGCGGAACAACAACGTAGCGGAACTCCATAGCACAGGGACACCGATGTGGACACGGTCTGGACACCGTAGTACTCCAGTCTAGTTAGACTTTCCTAAAATCTAGCATAACACGCCAGGTCAGTACATTGAATGTACTTGCAAGCTCACAGCAAACAGAACCATAATGGCAAACAATATCATGACATTTAATAAAGTTAAATGCAAACAACATCATGCTACTCATGCAGTGAAACCAAACTTGTGTATCGAGTCACTCGGACTCTCTTACCAACAGGTTGCATCGCAACTGAACAGTGCTCATGAGGAAGCATGAACGGAACCATACTTGGTTCAACTGGTTCCCATGTAACCAACAATGATCACTCTCGGATCACAAGTGATACTACAATAGTCAGTCTCGCTGACCTCATCATAACCAAACCATTGCAATGCAAATTACTTACTTTGCAAGATTTATTATTAAAAGTTGATCCATGGTGAGACTTACTTACGAACTGGGCCCTTATCCGCAGGCGCGGCTATCGATAGATTAATAACTTCTGCAAAGGTAGCGCACTTTACCCACACAACGGAACCCATGGCCTCGCACTCCCATTCGGGTGGACCAACGGCATTCCGACAGAACTCTCCCATTGCCATGACAGTCTTACGGCCACTCCGACCAACTCCCCACTAGGCTTAGTCCTGGGTGACCGAGCCTACCAAAGGCAAAACAACCACCACCATGGAAAATAAACAGTCCCAAACGGGGACAAGGTACCATAACAACAATAGGTCCACAAGGTTATGTCTGCTTACCGTGCCAGGGTAACGCATGCCCATAACCTTCCCTCGTTGGAGGCACCGATAAAAGGCATGACAACAGGACAACTAACGGCCTTCCCATAAAGGCAAATGTGGTTGCACTCATCAGCCCGATTCAGTGGCACCATGACCTGACCAACTTTATACTCAAGTTCAATTATCATCAGGTTTAACTTGAAATAAAATGCTCGAGTCAATATATGCCATGCTTATGCAACCATATATCATGCATCACATATCACTTAGAAATAACAGATCAACCTCGTTCAAAGTTCTACTTGCACAAACTCAACCTTCAACATTTCTGGTCCTTTCTTACTTGTTATTTATACTCATCACCTTAGTTGGCGTTAATCAAATAAAACTCATTTTTAGCACTTAGGAAAATAAGACCGATGATCATATCACGATAGTCATGAAAATTTACTTAGATTAACTACTCAAGCTATATCTCACTAGTTCAAGCATTTACTTCTGTTAACTAAGCATTTTGATCATGACAAACTAAATAGCACAAGCATTATTTAATTTTATGCACTGAATAACATATATATTCAAGTAGAATATCATTGATATTGCAAAGACACCATGATAATGTTGTTGTGGATTGCCTTAGTGTAGAGGAGATTCACACTCCTCCTGGATGCCTTAATGACAAGCTTCACCTTCTGAAAATAAATTAAATGACAAAAAGAAAATACGAAGAACACTTCTAAAAATTACCAGAAATTTTAGGCAGCAAAGAAAAATCCCATCTTGGGTGTGCTGCTAGGGTTTTCCAGTAAGAATAGAATGCAAAAATAATCAACTCATTTGGTCTTGTAGAATAAGAGTTATAGCTAGTCAAAGTTCTGGTTAAATTTGAACTAAATATGAATTAAAAAGAAAAACTAGAGGGGGGGGGGGTTGTCGTCGAAGGCGTAAACCGCCTGGGCGCCACCACTCATACCGCTTCGGCCGTGACCTGAGTGGCTGACAGCGGGCCCCAGCGGTCAGGTCGGAGGGGCAGGGGAAGAGAAACAGAGGCGGGCGGCATGGCGACGGCGCTTTCTCTAGCGAGAAGTGCCCGACGACGCGATCTAGAGGGATAGGGTTGTAGAGGAGATCGAGGCGCACCTGCCTGTACCATAGCGTGGCTAGGGGTGGTCGGACGGGGTCGGAACGGAGCTCTCCAGCGGCGGCAGCGGGCGGAGCTCGTCGGAGATGGTGGTTCCGGCGAAGCAGGGCCAGTCCAGCAGCTCCAACGGCACCAGGTCGCACCAGTGGATCACCATGAACACACCGAAGTGGTTGGTGGAGCTCGAGCGGCTCTGGAGAGGGAGGGTCAGAGGACGGGGATTGCCGGCGAGCTCTGGGTGGGGACGCCGGCCAGAGGCCTGCCCGGCCGGGCTGCAGCTTCCTACGGGGCCGTGGAAGTGTGTTGAGTGTGTGTGTGTGTGTGTGGAGAGAAACGAGCTCGGGGAAGCTCTATTTATAGGCGAGGCCGAGGCGGGGATCGAGAGCTCGCCGGAGCTCTCTAGAGTGTCGCCTGGCGACGAATGGCATCAAAGAGAGAGGGGGAAGACGCCGGAGATCACACAGAGGCTGTAGATGAGCTGCGACGAGCACAGGAGCGCGGTACGCGACGAGCACAGGGGCACGGGCACACTGTTGCCTTGGCTGCACCGTGCCCGTGCTCGCTGCGGCGAGCTCCGGCGTCGGCGAGCGCTAGGGTGGAGTTATGGAGGTGCAAACAAAGATGGGGGCGCGGTTTGGCATGGTGCAGCGGCCGGGGCTGCGAGCACGCGTGCAACATACACTACAAAAAAAGACACATCCGTGACATTTAGGGCCGAACGAATTTTTTTTCTGTCATACTTATGACACTTCTATGACGATAATTGTGACAAAACCCGGTGTCATCATAGATGTGGTGGGCTCCTAGTTCTATGACAAATAATCAAGACAGAAAATGGGCTTTTCATCCTGGGCGGGCTGGAGACGCAGCTACATGACATTCTTTGGGCCGTCCATGACGGAAAAATCGTGGTAGAAGCGAGGGCGAGGAAAATATCAGGGAGTTCCCGGTTACGGTGGCTGGTCGGGGGCCGAGCGATGCGCGTTTCTCTCATATGTACGCGCATGTGTGCGAGGCGTTGGGCTCTAACTGAACCCGAGCAATGGAACTGCAGGCTACGCGTTACACTTAATCCGAGCAATCGATCGATCCCTTGCTGTTAACTGAACCCGAGTGATTCCTTCGCTACTGCTGCTAACTGAAGCCGATCGATGCTGCCTCTGGATGAACAGTGAGTGTTGTTGGGGTGTTTGGATGAACAGTTCCTGGTGGGGGTTGGATGAACAGGAACCCGTGGTAGTAAAGCCCGTTGCCGCAGGATGAATAGTAACCCGATTGATCGAGCTGGTGGATGAACAGGACCCCGTGGAGGGCTGGATGAACAGGACCCTGTGGAGGGCTGGATGAACAGGACCCCATGGAGGGCTGGTTGAACAGTAGTCGGTGGAGGGCTGGTTGAACAGTAGCCGGGGGAGGGATGGATGAACAGTAGCCCCGTGGAGGGGTGGTTGAACAGGACCCCTGTGGAGAGGGCTGGTTGAACAGTAGCCTGTGGAGGAGCGCGCGGTGGATGCTGGATGAACAGGAGCCCGTGGATGAACAGTCGCAGGTGGAGGCTGGAGGAGGTCGACGGTGGATGAACATGAGCCCGTGGAGGCTGGAGGAGGTCGACGGTGGAGATGAACAGATCCGTGGAGTCCTGCTTTGCGGCACGGCACACCCTCCCGATGAACAGGACCCCTGCTTGATCAGAAGCGCCCAACACAAGTCCGTTTCCTTCGTTTTGCGGTATGCCACACCCCTCCCGATCAACAGGACCCCGTTTCGACCGTAGGAGGTCGGTTTCCTCAGTTTTGCGGTACGCCAAACCCCTCTCGATGAACAGGACCCCGTTTCCATCGTGGCCAGTCGAACACATGGTTGTTTCCTCCGTTCTGTGGTACGCCAGGCCTCGTTTCCATCGCCTGTTCCGTCCAAGCCGGTTGGCTCCCGATGAACAGCACGCTTTCCATTGCCTCCCGATGAACACGACGCATTCTGTTGCCTCCCCATGAACATGACGGGGCAGTTTCTCCGTTCCAACCCAGCCATGTACACGAGCCCTGGCCGTACATATGCCCGAGTAGGCGTTCGAGACCCCACCCGTATGTACATACGTGGCCGAATTTTCTTTCTTGCACCCTGGCCGCTGTACGCCCGTGTACATGCTACATGCGCGCCTCTACTACGACACGTGCCCTTCCTTGCACTTCCACGGTTCATCGCTGCAGCCTGCAGACAGACCGATCGACCAGGATGTACGTACACGTTCGCGACCAGAATGACAACGCTACGTACGCTTTGACCGGGTGGGTCCCGACTGTCAGGCACTTCCTTGCGTGCGAAGATGTAGTTGGTGGGTCCCAGCAGTTAGGGGGGCGAATCATTTTTTTGCACGTAATATGAACGCAATATGTGCGAAGATGTAGCTGGTGTGTCCTAGCAGTCAGGGGGGAAATGTTTTTTCGTGAAAAAAGAGTATGTCAAAAGAGCAACAACTGAACGGTTTTCTAGTACAATATATACAGTCTTTCAATGTGCATGAAATCATCACCTCCATATATAAATTCTCCAGAGACCGAAAGCATCGCAGCAAGCCAATAATTATGTTCATATCATAACTATACATTCCGATATATAAGATCTTGACAGAATCCAGCAACATTGATAGGCTATCCATGGACGAACTCTTCATTGAGCATATAACATAATATTAGTACCCAAAGTGTACTCCAAGATGATATAAAACTTATGCGCACAAATGAAAAATGCAGCTTATGATTACAAATGTTTAGATGATAATATACGGTACCTGAAAAAGTGAGGAGCCAAACACCTACTTCTTGTGATCATTAAACGGATCACGAATTACACCCAAGGTCTCCAGTTTGGGCGCAGAGACGACAGTTATTTGCGAAGGTTTATAACAATTATCAAGGAGCAACCTTTCAAGTGAAGGGGCAACTTCGATGATGAGCTGCTGTCCTTCAAAACAAATTCCAATGCTTTTAAGGTGAGGCAACTTTATTTGGAGACAACTGAAAGGGATTTCTATTCCCAAAACAATCAGTAAGCGCTCCAGGGTAGGGCAACTGGAGTGGATGATGCTATGCAGTGAGGCCTCCGACAGATAAACCACCCCAAGAGAAAGTCATTTTAGCAGTGGGAGTCAAAGCATTTGTACCAGATCGTCTGGTAGATGGCACCGGGCGAAGGTGGCGGTGTGGAGAGAGGAGGAAAACAGCGAGATGGACAACGGTGTTGTGGGCACGAATTCTTGGTATGTTCGTTGTCGGTGTACAAAAAGAGGGGTGCGTTTTTGTACACCTATACCTGTGCACGGGCAGTCGGAGCCGTGCCTGCGGTCACATCAAGCAGAACAGGGGAGGTGAGCCAAGGTAAGACCAAAGCTGAAGATAATAAGAGCAACGACAAGGCCAAGACCACAAAGAGCAAAGGGACGAAGCAGGTTCCCCCGGCAAGACCCTTGCCGGGGCAGCCTCAGCAGCCCTGGCAAGATCCTTGCCGGGATAGCTCGCCCCACACCAATAGATCGGGCCACCCTTGAGCCCATGGTCTCCAACATCACGTTGGGCCGGGGCTCGGGAGGCACCTCCGTGGTGCCATGCAGATCTTTGTGAAGACATATTCAAGATCAGATGAGGAATAGAAGACGACGATCCTCGTCAAGATCCTTGCCAAGGAAGGCCACCAGACCCCCGGCAAGGCCCTTGCCGGGGACAACAACGCTCCACGGCAAGACCCTTGCCGGGCCACACGGCAGGACCCTTGCCGGGCCACCCGGCAAGGCCCTCACCAAGGACGCCAGCAGGGTCACCGCCAGGCCCACGCCAACCAAGCTTCCATCGCCGTTCACATGCAGCTGCCAGCCCAACCAGCTGGGCGGGCACCTGCGTGGCAACATGCAGCTCCCAGGCCAACTCATCGAGCGCCTGCGTGGCGGCATGCAGATCTTCGTGAAGGCTCCGCCACTACGCCAACTCAGCTGCATGCCTGCCTACATGGCACCGCGGACCTCACTGGCCAGGGCACGTGTCAAAGCGGGGAGGAGCGGCGACAGACGGGACGGGCCTCGCCCCCGTCCCCAATAAAGCAAGGGGACACCTAAGCTACACATTAAATGCGTCTTGTTTTGTAATACAAGCGATAAGCTCAGGGCACTGTACGCCTTTCCACCTCCTGTGTGCCACTGTTGCAGCCCCTTCCGACTATAAAAGGAGGCCCATGGCATACTGGAGAAGGATTCTGCTCTTTGGAACCACGCATTGACCATAGCTAGTTCGAGAGCTCAAGAACTCTCTGAAATACACCCACCAAAGAAGGACTAGGGTTTTACGCATCCTCGCAGCCCGAACCTGGGTAAACGATCCTTGTGCTGTCTACTAGCCCTGCTCTTCTCGCAACCCCGCGCCCCGGCAATCGTAGTAGGGATTCTTGTGACCCCATAGGTGTTGTTCCACACCGACATTCGTGGTATGAAACTTTCGTGGTAATGGTAGAACTCAAACTGCTGGAGTTTTTCGAATTCAGGGGATGTCAGCCAAGCGTCCACCATGCCGAGTGTGGACAGCAGGTAGCATGTCGGGATGCAGAGGTGTTGAACGGGGCCCTGCTGGTGAGAGGAGACGATGGCTCTGAGGAGATCAAATTCAGGAAGGAGAGATATCTGACGACAGTCGAGATTGAGGGGCGCGGTGCGCCATAGAGGGCACCACCGAGTTGAGAGGACTTGTGTGCGGCAACAATCCTTGGTGGGGAGAAGCGAGATGATCTCCTCAAGGATGACATCCGTGAGATCGCTGATGCGGTCCACCGGAGATTTTGCCGGTTCCTCAGATCCGGGTTGGGGGGGGGGGCGGCTCGCCGCTTCTCCCCGCGACGCCTGGTGCGGGATCTACAACCGGTGTCGCCGCTGGCGGGAGCCTCATCTTCTTGGCGCTGGGGCCAGCTGACTCCATTTTCCTTCTGGGCGTCGCACCGAGCTCACGGGTTTGAGCAGAGTAGCAAGAGACGAGCCTAGTGGCAGTGCGAGTGGGGAAGAAGGAGGGCTGGGGTTTTCTGTAGGAGTGGAAGAAGAGGAGCATGCGTTTTCTGTACGAGCGAGGAAGAAGGTGAGCGGTTTTTTTTGGAAGAGTGAGGAAGATGGGGAGCGGGGGGAATTGGGGCGAGACGGAAGCGTAAGTGGAAGTGAGGAGGAAAGAGGGTTTTCCTAGGATCGCCCCCTCTTCAAGAAATATGGGCTACTCCTCACAAAAAAAACAAATGGGCTTTAAGATGGATAGGCTTTTGTATCGGCCTAGTCGGTTGCTCGTGTTTCGTACTGGAGGGCCTTGTGCTAGAGGCAGCCCGAGACACTCTCCAGCTTATTGCCCATTCGAAAGAAAAAAAGAGACGCCTTCATCTTATGGCTAATCATCGGTAACCGTTTTCAACTTGGCATCCACCAAATTATAGGATGCGGTACTGGATGCAGAAACTCACACTAGTCGCGTAGCGCGGCAAAGTGAGGTGCCAAATAATAGGCCTACAATATACTTACTAGATTGTGAAGGTTCACAGGCTAGTCAACATTTACATTAAACTAAGCTTCAGAAGATACGGTATGCATACTAATATTCAGAAGAACAAAAGTTCAGCATGTTTATGCATCTCAATGATTCACCATACTATAACCAATACAAAGCTATGAGAAGGTGTGGAAATAAATAAAATCGGTCGATGCTTTTCTGAGCAAAGGGCCTCCCTGCGCATGCATTAATTTCCTTAATTTCCTAGGCATGCTTGTTTCTTCTAAATGTTGCGAGCACTTTGAGCATGTTGGCAACTCCACAGCTAGCTAGCTTCCTCATCTTGCAATTGATGCTGACACATTTGCAGCAAACACATGAGGCAATAGAGATGACTCAACATGAGTCCATATTGTGCAGTTCCCCTGAAATTATCTTCATTGTCCTGAATCTGAAAAGATAGGAAAACAATAGCTATACTTAAACGGTGTTGCAAAACAGTAGCACATATCAATAGCTCGGCATGACAAAACATGATCATCTAGACGAAGGGGATACTGACCTGCCTGAGGAAGATTATATATAACTTCATAAGTCCTTGGTTGATTTCCACCTTCGGCTGCACTGCTTGTTTGCTACTCCACACATGACAGGATCGTTCCGCACTGCAATCAGCAAGTCGACATACGAATAAGCTTATTTCATCTTGCAATGGTGATTGTACCTAGTTACGAATGTAGGAATACCTAGAGCACCATGAGGTTAGCTAACAGCAAGTGGATGCAGCCATATAAGTTTTGTGCGGTGCTACCAAAATTGAGGTTTGTATCCCTTCCCGTTATGAGAATTCTTCTTGAAGTTGGTAGAATGTGATGGCTTGTTCTTTACATCAAACTTGCCTTCCCCCTGAGATTTGTTTTTGTTGTTTTGGGGCTAGTCGGGCCGGAAGTTCTTCTCGTCTATCATGTGGGCACTAGAAGCTCTCTTAGTGACCCAAGCACGTGTGTCTTTTGCTCTCGCCTTCTCTTCAAAATGAAGAGTGCTAATGAGATCCGAAACGAAAAAATCATGTCTCTTGTTTTTCAGAGAAGTAGAAAAATCGTTCCACGAAGGTGGAAGCTTGGCAATGATGGTCCCAGCAACAAATTTGTCCGGCAACACACACTTGAAGTACTCAAGTTCCTTAGCGCGTGACTGTATCTCATGAGCCTGCTA
The DNA here is from genome assembly GCA_021605205.1 of Aegilops longissima. Taxonomy (NCBI): domain Eukaryota; kingdom Viridiplantae; phylum Streptophyta; class Magnoliopsida; order Poales; family Poaceae; genus Aegilops; species Aegilops longissima. The sequence goes on along the minus strand of CM038679.1, from coordinate 307,260,912 downwards.
AACAACAGAGCGCTCATCAGCCATCTTGTAGTCACAGAATTGCTCCATGACGTACAACTCGTTGCCAGCGCCCGAGGCCCCAAACGTGGCCTTGAGCGCAACCCACATGTCTTTGCCGCGGTCAAACAACATATATGAATCCACAATGGAATCGTCAAGAACACTCAGCAGGGCAGCTTTGAAGAGGGTATCCATGTTCTCAAAAGCTTCCTGCTGTGTAGGATTAAGATCGCCCTCAGGCTTACCCTTAGTGGCGTCACAGCAGTACATGATCTAAAACCAATATACTGCTCTTGTGCGCCACCTTTTATATTGCACCCCCTTAAAAGTAGGTGGCTTCAAAAGCGCAGCAAAACCGCTCGGAGTAAATTGCCTATAAACATGTTTTTGATTGGATTGTTGAATATATGAGCAATTTACTATGAGATGTAATCTGAATTAATAGTAAATAGATCATGACGACAATTGCAAAGATCAAAGTAATGATGCGGACTAAACCAGGAGGACAGAATCACATACTATACAGCGGGAGTAGAACCACTGTGGTTGATGTTGTCACTCATGACGTTGATGAAGAGGTTACCGAGGTTGGGGAAGAAGGTTGCCATTGAGGAAGTCGTCACTGACAGCAGTCACAGGAGTGTGCTCCCCAAAAACCTGATCGCCCCTCTCCCTTACAGGATCACAAAAGGCGGGGTTCGAAGGACTGCTGTCCCTTCTCGCGGTACACGCCGGAAGGAGGGATGGAGAATAATTGCGTGGCGGCGCTAAGATCTGGAACGTGCGAAACCATATGATATAGCGGCGGCTAGGGTAGAGCCTGTCAGGTCGGTCGTGCGAGTAAGACCAAGTATTGTATAATAGTAGGCCTTTGGACCAAACTGTAACGCCCTCGATGCGGCTATATCTCCCACGTGTCGAAGCACGACTTAGAGGCATAACCGCATTGAAAGCAATGTCGCAAGTGAGGTAATCTTCACACAACCCATGTAATACATAAGGGAAAGAGATACATAGTTGGCTTACAATCGCCACTTCACACAATACATGAGTAAAGCATTACAACATACAGATACAATCAAGGTCCGACTACGGAACCAAAATAAAAGAAGACTACCCCAAATGCTACACAGATCCCCGATCGTCCCAACTGGGCTCCACTACTGATCAACTGAAACGAAACAACACCATGAACAGGATCTTCATCGAGCTCCTCCTTGAGCTCGGATGCGTCACCTGCACGGTTTCATCGGCACCTGCAAACTGGTTTTGGAAGTATCTATGAGTCACGGGGACTCAACAATCTCACACCCGCGAGATCAAGACTATTTAAGCTTATGGGTAGGAGAGGGTAGTGAGGTGGAGCTGCAGCAAGCGACTAGCATATCTGGTGTCTAACATACGCAAATGAGAGCGAGAAGAGAAGGCAAAAGCACGGTCGAACAACTATGATCAAGAAGTGATCCTAGAACAATCTACGTCAAGCATAACTCCAACACCGTGTTCACTTCCCGGACTCCGCCGAGAAGAGACCATCACGGTTACACACGCGGTTGATGTATTTTAATTAAGATCAACTTCGGGTTTTCTACAACCGGACATTAACAAATTCCCATCTGCCTCATAACCGCGGGCACGGCTTTCGAAAGATAATACCCTGCAGGGGTGTCCCAACTTAGCCCATGATAAGCTCTCGCGATCAACGAAGGATATTCCTTCTCCCCGGGAAGACCCGATCAGTCTCGGAATCCCGGCTACAAGACATTTCGGCAGTAATAAAACAAGACCAGCAAAGCCGCCCGATGTGCCGACAAATCCCGATAGGAGTCGCACGTACCTCGTTCTCAGGGCACACCGGATAAGTCAAGCTATGAGTAAAACCAAGCCTCGAGTTTCCCCGTGGTGGCCCCGCGGGCTGCTCGGTTCGGACCAACACTCGGGGGAGCACTGGCCCGGGGGGGCTAAAATAAAGATGACCCTTGAGCCTGCAGAACCCAAGGGAAAAAGGCTTAGGTGGCAAATGGTAAAATCAAGGTTGGGCCTTCTTTGGAGGAGTCTTATTCAAAGCGAACTGTCAAGGGGTCCCATAAATCACCCAACCGCGTTAGGGCGCAAAATCCATGAACATAATACCGATATGACGGAAACTAGGGCGGCAAGTGTGGAACAAAACACTGCATAAGGCCGAGCCTTCCACCCTTTACCAAGTATATAGATGCATTAATTAAATAAGATATATTGTGATATCCCAACAAGTAAACATGTTCCAACAAGGAACAACATCTCCATGTTCCAACAAGGAACAAACTTCATCTTCACCTGCAACTAACAACGCTATAAGAGGGGCTGAGCAAAGCGGTAACATAGCCAAACAACGGTTTGCTAGGAAAGGATGGTTAGAGGCTTGACATGGCAACATGGGAGGCATGATATAGCAAGTGGTAGGCATCGTAGCATAGGCATAGCAAAAGAGCGAGCATCTAGCAAGCAAAGATAGAAGTGATTTCGAGGGTATGGTCATCTTGCCTGAAATCCCGCAAGGAAGAAGAACGAGTCCATGAAGAATACAAACGGACGTAGTCGAACGAATCCTCACAACTCCGGAACGAAACCGAAGCTAACGAGAGAAGCAACCCGGAAACAAACAAACAACATAGTAAACAACCATCACATAAACATGGCATGATGCGCAAACAAGTATGATGCATGCCCGGTTTAAATAGCATGGCATGGCAATATGCACAAACAAAACTACAAGTTAAATGGAGCTCAATATGCAACGAGTTGCATATTAACGAAACACCACATCAATTATTTAGTTCTCTCTCGTTTAGGTACTCAACAATTTTAAATGTTATTAAACATGGCAAGAGATGAAGCATAATTAAACTAGCTATTTAGGCAAGTTTAAGTGAGGCCGGGAACAACAAACAACAAATTCCGGAAAATCCCCACACGTTATTTAGCAATTTAATGCAAACACAATTTTAACCATTTAAATGTTGTTATCATGATGCGGACGACATATGCAAGTTTTATGCAATTTTATGAAAATGTTGACATGAGCATGTTATGAAGCATTTTTCACCGTGGTGGAACGAAAGGGGTGCCACGGCAACGAATTCAAAAATGATGCCACGGCAACATATCAATCTCGATAACTTGATTGAGATACCGATGCAAACGAGAAGTGTGCGGATGTGTAGAACACGCAAGAGATGGTGGGGTGCTCCCGACTACCGGGTTCCCACGGGTCGACGGCATGGCAAACGAGGAACGTGCAAAGACCTCTCTCGGACACGGTGCAAACACGAGCATCTCATACAACACGTGCATTCGTTCACGGGCGGTCGTCTCGAGGTTATACCTTCAAAGAGTGCATTTCGGAGTGGTTCAATCTCGTCGAGGGAAGTAGTGGTACTCGCGGGTCGTAGAGGAAGTAAGTTGTACTCATGCCGTGGTGGAAGTAGACGTTCTCGCGATAGAAGTTGTACACGTCGGCGGTAGTCGAACTTGGCGTATCCAAGGTCTCCGGGGGTCGTCAGGTACTTGCGGTCTTTGACGGGATCCAAGACAGAACATCACAAAAAGGCTTTGGTTGACAGTGTTCAAAAGGGCAGAACGAACTGGTAGCATGCGCCGGCAGCAGGGTCTGCGGACATGGTGCCCTCAGTAGCAGTGGGGGTTCAGGGCCATGGGAAGGCAGGACCAACAAGAGCAAGGTTCAAACTGGAGCTGCTGCTCGTAAGATGGAGCTCGAGGCGTGGCGGAGCTCCTGGTGGTCGCCAGCGGCGGAGGAGGCGGCAAAGGGCGTGCGTGTGAGGAGCAGCACGGCAACAGTGGGGCAAGCACAGAGGAGGCAGAGGCGCGGGAACGACGGTCCGGCGCGGGGCTGCCTGGATCTCGCCGGAGTCGTGGTCAGAGGCGGGCGGCGCGGCTTCCTAAGGAGCTTGGGGCGGACATGGGGGCTCCTGCTCCTGCCGAAGACGGCGACGGAGGAGGGAAACGGCGAGGAGAGGAAGCAGGGCGCGGCGAACCATGGAGGTCGGTGGAGCCATGGCTGTGCGGGTCAAGCGAGCTCGCAGTCGGGACGGGAGGAGGCGCATGAGGCACGGGCGAAGACGAAGGGAGAAGATAGAGGGCGACAGATGACGAGACTTCACGTCGATTGCCGACAGCAGGAGGCGGAGGCGCTGGCATGGGGAGCTCCTCTCCCTAGCGCAATGCGTGGGTGCGTGTGTGAGGCGTTGGAGGGAGGAGGCAGAGGATCGAGGACGATCCCGATCGGGACGAGTGGCTGGCGGCGGAGTGGGGAACGAGAGGGAGGGATCGAGAGATGGGGATCGGGCTCTCTGGCGGCTAGGGTTAGGAGGGGGTCGACGGGGCCTTGGGCCAACTGGTGGGCTGGCTGCATCTCGCTCTCTCTCTAATCTCTTAGCAGAAAAAAAAGAAAGGCTAGGAGGAGAGTTTGGACATGGGGATTATTTCCACGGACTCATAAAAATGTGCACGGTCCATGAAAAATAGGAGTGGCAAGATTGCAGGAATTAAATTCAAAGTCATTTGAATTTAATTCAAAAGGTTTGAGCAAGGACTAGGAATTAGAGGTTTCCAAAAATGTTGGGATTTTGGTGGAGCTCCTAAGATGATGAAAGAATAAATGGCAAAGTTGGAGATCAAGAATTAAGACAACAAAGGCATTAGGATATTTTGTAAGTGTGTTTGCGGTAAATCCAAATAATTGGAATATTTACTATAGCTCTCTAAATATCGAAAAGATATGTTTTAAAGAGAAACACCATGTGAATTCCCTCGATTTAAATGGATCAAAGATCCATGCCATTTATTTAGTTGAGTTGCAAAACATTTATGAGATGATGGCATGATGACATGATGAATGCAACAACCAAATAAATAGCACAACGAAACTCGCAAAACATGGAAGGCGTCTGAAGCGTCTGTCTTGGGGCGTCACAACACTCCACCGCTACGAGAGGATCTCGTCCCGAGATCTGGGATGGCACCGGAGAGAAACGGAAGAGGAAGAGGTAAAACATAGTTGCTTCTTTGACAAACAAGTGAAACCAAAGAACCTTGAGAGGTTGAAGAAAATGAAAGAAAGAAAACAACGAAGATGAATAAAGTTGAAAACACTGTTAGAAAAGAGGAACATGGGATACGACAAGAACCAAGAGGTTTAGTGATAAGATAGATATTGAAACCACTCCGGTTAAAACTAGATAGAGAAGGAATAAGATTGATATAATTTAGGCAGCACTCCGACTGAAAATGGAAGGAATTAGAATCATGAACTTGAGAAGATGGGATGATACTTGATGAAATCAACAACACACTGCCTCCGGAACTATTGAAAGAATGGCACAAGGGGTAAGAAAGATTTCAGACAGCTCTCCGGTTGAGGAAGCAGGCAAAACTTGATAAGATGAGAGAACTCGAATGAAAACATGACACTCCGGCTAAACGGAGAAGCAAGGAGAAGAACATGATCTTGACAAAACAAGATGATGGGTCGAAGAGAGCAACATCACAATGCCTCCGGAAGAAATGAAAGAATGGAATGGAATGGACGAAGGGAAACAAGATCTTCAAAGAGCACGCTTACAAGAAATGCTAGAACGGAGTTGTTGGATTATCAACAACGAAAGGAACAAGCTTGTTGTGGGCTTATGGAACACATCTCAAAATTATGAGGTGACAACCCGCCACTAACGGAAACAGTTGATTGGATTAAGATCAACAAGAAGATGAAAACTTCTTTCATTGAGAGGATAGGAGGAAAACTTGGATCATTGATAAGCACCATAATAGCAACATTCCTTAGGGAAGGCTTTAAGTGAAATCTATACCAAGATAACACCAACGAATAAATTGTTGGGTTGAAAAGATCTCGTGAACGAAGAGAAATGATGGATTTAAATATCTCATTCCTGACAACTTGTGAATCAAGAAACACGAAGGGAAATTGTCAAGAATGACATAACACCACCTCAAAAGATAATGATAGAAAGAATTGCACTTTGGAATGCAAGATGAAGAATGCTTGAACTCCTCAAGACAAAACATGTGTTGAACACCATGTTTATTTTAGAGTATAGCTTGGCGGATCTTAACTTCGAGAGAAATCTTGAAGAACAATTGAAGAATGAAAGGAATCCTTGACGAACCACCATGTAGAGCCTCCATGAAGAACTCCGGTAAATAAAAGGATGATAAAAAGGAAGAGAAGTTGACAACACAAGGTGAAGCCTTGCAGTGATAAGATGAAGCTTTGAAATGACATAACCGAGAAAACTTGGAACTCCGGAAAGAAAGATGAACAAATGAAATCAAGAATTTTGATGAACCTCCGGAATAAGGAATTGAACTTACTCGATGAAACAAGAATAAGAATTACATTATGTTGATCCTTCACCAATTAAATTGATGGCAAGCAATGGATTTGGCATACTACTTATTCTCATTGAAAAATGATTACAGATAGAGATATAGCGCAAACTTGAGAAGGTATTGATGGAACCACCGGTGGGATTTGGAAACAACAAATGAATTGATATGATAATGAAGGAAGTGAAATCTTGAACGAACCACCGTAAGAATAGAGAATGAACGTAGCAAAGGCACAATGCACCGAGAATAATTAGAAAACGAATAAAGATACTTGAAAGAATTTAGATACATGAGAACGAAGAGATCATGAACTGATTAGAGAATACTTGAATGATGCACCGGTAAGATTTGGAGAACGAAAGCTGAAAGCTGGAATGAATAATTCTGAGATGATGGGCTCCGAAGAATCAAACTGAAAAGACTCCTGAATTGCTCTGGATGGGTGAAAAGAATTCTCACAATCTAAAACAATTATGAGAGGATGGCGTCAAGCTTGAACTATGAATCTTCAATAGAATGGACCAAGATTTAAGAGAAACTATTCTTCGGTCTTCAAATCCAAGAATGACGATGAGAAACACCACCATGAATTGTTGAGACACTCCAGAATAATGAAGAATAGAAAGATTGAACCAACGATGAAAAGAATGTGAAAGATCTTGGAGAAAGACATATGACTGATGACAATTCATTCTTACGTCAAACTTCGAAAAGAATTTGGGAATAGATCCAAGAAAATTAAAAGAGTCAGGTAAGATCCTGGAAAAAGACCTGTGGGTTAGGGCCCACTCAAAAGATACACCGTTAAAAAGGTCGCTTGGAAGAGAGATTGCATCGGTTGAATTAAATGGCTTGAAAGTGATAAGAACCTCGAAATAGCTTGAACGGATTGATAATGGAGACACAAATCTTCTGAGATATCTTCAGCACACCAGAACAAATGGAAAGCGAGAGGTGAAAGATTAAGAGATACACCGGCATGAGAAAAACATTTGAAACAAGGAAAGGAATGTGACCAACATGGAAGGCTTGAATTTAGTCCACCGAAGAAGAAAAAGAATGAAGAATGATAAACTTGAAGAACATCTTCATGAAAACTACCGGGTAAGAACATTGATTGAAAAGAATGAAGGGACTTCACATGAATAAAATGGATACTTGGTTAAGACATCTGAATCCTTGAAGAAAAAGGGTGGGAGGGCGGGAAAACAAAGGCAACTTGGGTCGGATGAAACAAACACCGTTGAGAAAAAAAAACTTAGAATTGATCTTGCGAATGTTGCAATGATCGGATTTACTTGGAGAGAAGCACACGGTTGGAAAGGATTGAAAAGAAAACCTTGATGAACAAGAAGGATTAGCATCCACATTGAAATATGAGAACGCCGTTTAGAATAAGGTATGGAATCAACACTTGGCATTGAAGCAACTTGAATACCACAAAACGGAACAAAAACAAAGGATTTGGCTTGCAGAATAAGCCGGAAACAAACATATGATAGATCCCATATCGTATCATGTGTCTGTTGGAAAGATATCCTCTGAAATACTTGAATTCCCACTTATAAACTCCCAAAACTTTCTGGTTATGCAATCAGGTGTTGGGGATACAGGGGACACAAAATATATGACCCAAACTAACAATACCTAGATCCAGCTGTATCCATCCTTCAACACATAACCAAGAAACCTTCGAAATCGTTTACCTCAACTTTCAAAAGCATCCGTTATCGAGTTATGGCAATACTCTCGAGCTCGCCCGATCTTCGGGTTATCGAGGTTATCTCACCAACAACTGCATAAAAGAGATTTTCGATGTCGGCAAAACTCGGTATTCCGAACTGCAACGATAAAATTGTGACGACAACACCTCGGAGCTCAACTCCCGGGACACCGCCACAACCCCTAAATGTCGAGGCACCAAGAACAATGTTCTCGTCACAAAATCGTCGAAACGATTCCAAGATACCAGCGTGATCCTAAAAAATTTAGTGAAATTTGAGGAGAGGAGAGTCAAAACTTCTCGTCGGAGACCTCACCAGAGCGATTTAAGGACCGAGGAGTAAAAGAATCTTACTCTCCGATATATATGATCCTAAGACTCAAAACATTTTTGTTCTAGACTCAACAACGCCAGCGATTCGATCAAGCAGGGGATCCTAAGTCAGGGATGGCTCTGATTACCAACTTGTAACGCCCTCGATGCGGCTATATCTCCCACGTGTCGAAGCACGACTTAGAGGCATAAGCGCATTGAAAGCAATGTCGCAAGTGAGGTAATCTTCACAGAACCCATGTAATACATAAGGGAAAGAGATACATAGTTGGCTTACAATCGCCACTTCACACAATACATGAGTAAAGCATTACATCATACAGATACAATCAAGGTCCGACTACGGAACCAAAATAAAAGAAGACTACCCCAAATGCTACACAGATCCCCGATCGTCCCAACTGGGCTCCACTACTGATCAACTGAAACGAAACAACACCATGAACAGGATCTTCATCGAGCTCCTTCCTGAGCTCGGATGCGTCACCTGCACTGCAAACTGGTTTTGGAAGTATCTGTGAGTCACGGGGACTCAGCAATCTCACACCCGCGAGATCAAGACTATTTAAGCTTATGGGTAGGAGAGGGTAGTGAGGTGGAGCTGCAGCAAGTGACTAGCATATCTGGTGTCTAACATACGCAAATGAGAGCGAGAAGAGAAGGCAAAAGCATGGTCGAACAACTATGATCAAGAAGTGATCCTAGAACAACCTACGTCAAGCATAACTCCAACACCGTGTTCACTTCCCGGACTCCGCCGAGAAGAGACCATCACGGTTACACACGCGATTGATGTATTTTAATTAAGATCAACTTCGGGTTTTCTACAACCGGACATTAACAAATTCCCATCTGCCTCATAACCGCGGGCACGGCTTTCGAAAGATAATACCCTGCAGGGGTGTCCCAACTTAGCCCATGATAAGCTCTCGCGATCAACGAAGGATGTTCCTTCTCCCCGGGAAGACCCGATCAGTCTCAGAATCCCGGCTACAAGACATTTCGGCAGTAATAAAACAAGACCAGCAAAGCCACCCGATGTGCCGACAAATCCCGATAGGAGTCGCACGTACCTCGTTCTCAGGGCACACCGGATAAGTCAAGCTACGAGTAAACCCAAGCCTCGAGTTTCCCCGTGGTGGCCCCACAGGCTGCTCGGTTCGGACCAACACTCGGAGGAGCACTGGCCCGGGGGGGCTAAAATAAAGATGACCCTTGAGTCTGCAGAACCCAAGGGAAAAAGGCTTAGGTGGCAAATGGTAAAATCAAGGTTGGGCCTTGCTGGAGGAGTCTTATTCAAAGCGAACTGTCAAGGGGTCCCATAAATCACCCAACCGCGTTAGGGACGCAAAATCCGCGAACATAATACCGATATGACGGAAACTAGGGCGGCAAGAGTGGAACAAAACACCAGGCATAAGGCCGAGCCTTCCACCCTTTACCAAGTATATAGATGCATTAATTAAATAAGATATATTGTGATATCCCAACAAGTAAACATGTTCCAACAAGGAACAACATCTCCATGTTCCAACAAGGAACAAACTTCATCTTCACCTGCAACTAACAACGCTATAAGAGGGGCTGAGCAAAAGCGGTAACATAGCCAAACAACGGTTTGCTAGGAAAGGATGGTTAGAGGCTTGACATGGCAACATGGGAGGCATGATATAGCAAGTGGTAGGCATCGTAGCATAGGCATAGCAAAAGAGCGAGCATCTAGCAAGCAAAGATAGAAGTGATTTCGAGGGTATGGTCATCTTGCCTGAAATCCCGCAAGGAAGAAGAACGAGTCCATGAAGAAGACAAACGGACGTAGTCGAACGAATCCTCACAACTCCTGAACAAAACCGAAGCTAACGAGAGAAGCAACCCGGAAACAAACAAACAACATAGTAAACAACCATCACATAAACATGGCATGATGCGCAAACAAGTATGATGCATGCCCGGTTTAAATAGCATGGCATGGCAATATGCACAAACAAAACTACAAGTTAAATGGAGCTCAATATGCAACGAGTTGCATATTAACGAAACACCACATCAATTATTTAGTTCTCTCTCGTTTAGGTACTCAACAATATTAAATGTTATTAAACATGGCAAGAGATGAAGCATAATTAAACTAGCTATTTAGGCAAGTTTAAGTGAGGCTGGGAACAACAAACAACAAATTCTGGAAAATCCCCACATGTTATTTAGCAATTTAATGCAAACACAATTTTAAGCATTTAAATGTTGTTATCATGATGCGGACGACATATGCAAGTTTTATGCAATTTTATGAAAATGTTGACATGAGCATGTTATGAAGCATTTTTCACCGTATGAACGAAAGGGGTGCCACGGCAACGAATTCAAAAATGATGCCACGGCAACATATCGATCTCGATAACTTGATTGAGATACCGATGCAAACGAGAAGTGTGCGGATGTGTAGAACACGCAAGAGATGGTGGGGTGCTCCCGACTACCGGGTTCCCACGGGTCGACGGCATGGCAAACGAGGAACGTGCAAAGACCTCTCTCGGACACGGTGCAAACACGAGCATCTCATACAACACATGCATTCGTTCACGGGCGGTCGTCTCGGGGTTATACCTTCAAAGCGTGCATTTCGGAGTGGTTCAATCTCGTCGAGGGAAGTAGTGGTACTCGCGGGTCGTAGAGGAAGTAGTTGTACTCGTGTCGTAGTGGAAGTAGACGTTCTCGCGACGGAAGTTGTACACGTCGGCGGTAGTCGAACTTGGCGTATCCAAGGTCTCTGGGGGTCGTCAGGTACTTGCGGTCTTGACGGGATCCAAGACAGAACATCACAAAAAGGCTTTGGTTGACAGTGTTCAAAAGGGCAGAACGAACTGGTAGCATGCGCCGGCAGCAGGGTCTGCGGACATGGTGCCCTCAGTAGCAGTGGGGGTTCAGGGCCATGGGAAGGCAGGACCAACAAGAGCAAGGTTCAAACTGGAGCTGCTGCTCGCAGGATGGAGCTCGAGGCGTGGCGGAGCTCCTGGTGGTCGCCAGCGCCGGAGGAGGCGGCAAAGGGCGTGCGGATGAGGAGCAGCACGGCAACAGTGGGGCAAGCACAGAGGAGGCAGAGGCGCGGGAACGACGGTCCAGCGCAGGGCTGCCTGGATCTCGCCGGAGTCGTGGTCAGAGGCGGGCGGCGCGGCTTCCTAAGGAGCTTGGGGCGGACATGGGGGCTCCTGCTCCTGTCGAAGACGGCGATGGAGGAGGGAAACGGCGAGGAGAGGAAGCAGGGCGCGGCGAACCATGGAGGTCGGCGGAGCCATGGCTATGCGGGTCAAGCGAGCTCGCAGTCGGGACGGGAGGAGGCGCATGAGGCGATAAAAAAATAAAAGAACATGAACTCTTCGCTAACCACTAGAGACGATACATCAGGATGCTAAGTTGAAGATTTTTATTAGTTTAGATTGATAACCACGCAATAAGCCACGCACGTACCGGATGCATGCAGCCACGCATGTACACACGCCAACACAGTAACTCATGCCGATCCAACTCATGGACAAACACACACAACATGGAGCGCACAACGCAAGTACACAACAGATGCATGCACACACACTCGGCCGCAGAATGCACGTGAATAACACATGCATGCACGCATACCCAGCTGCATGGAGGCGTGCGCCATCTGCGGTGACGTCTGGTTCGTCGTGCTACGATGAAGCTCACACACAACGGCGCCTACGCATCTCTTGCAGCACCTGTTTGCTGTCATTGCTCAACGACTAGACGGAATCGAAGATGACCGCAACCTCGGCCTTAGAGCTAGCACCGATGGAAAAGCACGCCCGCTACATGCACACGAGCATGTACGGAGTGGCCACGACGTGGTGCGTCCCCAGTCACCTCTACTCCTTCTGCGCACGTTGTCTATGAAGGCGTCTCCATGCCTAATGATGATGTGGGTGAGATCTTCTAGGACTCAGATGATGACGAGGAGGGTGTCTCCAACAGCGTTCCCCGGCTCGCACCTCTTGCATCACAGTGGTCGAGCTTGGAGTCACTCATCTGGTACACGTGGCATCTCAGCTCTGGACACAAGGTGACGTGCTCCGTCAAGGGTGTCAGGGCGGCCGCGACCTCTCACTACATCCGCCATTTGAAGTGGCGCGCCAGCCCAGGGCGCTGCCCACTGCACTCCCAGCTGTACTCGCCTCCTCGCCGCATTCAAAAACCTACATTTACTAGTATGTATACACGTGCAAGGCACGTCTTAATATAACAGAGTGATTTTGGTAAAAGGGAAAAGAAGTAATATATGTGCTAATAGAATCAAATAAAAGAAATTATAGTGATGTATAAATGCCAATATTAGTTCATTATTGTAAAAGAGGGAAGTAGTATTCATGCCATAAAACTGTACGTTCATTTAAAAAGAACTACATGTTGCTTCACTTTTTCCACGTGTTCTTTTTTTTGAGAAATAACCACATAATCCTACTAAACCATCTCGATTGGGTTCAGTCAGACCATCTAGTGCTCATGTGGCAACACAACCCATTGGAGCTAGTTGTGAGCTAGTTATGCGGTTTAACAGAGGGGTTTGATGGAGGCGAGGAGGCGTATTCAGCCGGGCGTGCAGCGGACGGCATAGTACTATTCGATTTGACAGCTACCACTAGTATATTATAAAAAAACAAAGAAGAGTAGTAGAGATAGAGATAAAAGTAGAGACTAGGGAGGAGCACTGCTATGTCTTGAGCTTGCGTTGGTTTTCCTCGAAGAGGAGAGGGTGATGCAGCAAGTGTAGCGTAAGTATTTCCCTCAGTTTTGAGAAGCTCAAGGTATCAATCCAGTAGGAGGCTCCTCAAAAGTCCCACGCACCTACACAAACAAACTGAGAACTCGCAACCAACGCAATAAAGGGTTGTCAATCCCTTCACGGCCACTTCATGTAAAGTGAGATCTAATAAAGATAGTATGATAAGATAAATATATTTTTGGTATTTTATAGTATAGATGCAAAAAGTAAAGATGCAAATAAAAGTAGACGGGGAGCAAATATGATCAGAGATAGACCCAGGGGCCATAGGTTTCACTAGTGGCTTCTCTCAAGATAGCATAAGTATTACGGTGGGTGAACAAATTACTGTCGAGCAATTGATAGAAAAGCGCATAGTTATGAGATTATCTAGGCATGATCATGTATATAGGGATCACGTCCATAAAAAGTAGACCGACTCCTGCCTGCATCTACTACTATAACTCCACACATTGACCCCTATCCAGCATGCATCTAGAGTATTAATTTCATAAGAACAGAGTAACGCATTAAGCAAGATGACATGATGTACAGGGATAAACTCATGCAATATGATATAAACCCCATCTTGTTATCCTCAATGGCAACAACACAATAAGTGCCTTGCAACCCTTTCTGTCACTTGGTAAGGACACCGCAAGATTGAACCCAAAGCTAAGCACTTCTCCCATGGCAAGAAAGACCAATCTAGTAGGCCAAACTAAACTGATAATTCGAAGAGACTTGCAAAGATAACTCAATCATACATAAAAGAATTCCGAGAAGATTCAAATATTATTCATAGATAAACTTGATCATAAACCCACAATTCATCGGATCTCGACAAACACACCGCAAAAAGAGTTTACATCGAATAGATCTCTACAAGAGAGGGGGAGAACATTGTATTGAGATCCAAAAATAGAGAAGAAGCCATCTAGCTAATAACTATGGACCCATAGGTCTATGGTAAACTACTCACAACTCATAGGAGGCACAAGGATGTTGATGTAGAGGCCCTCCGTGGTTGATTCCCCCTCCGGCAGAGTGCCGGCGAAGGCTCCAAGATGAGATCTCACGGATACAGAAGGTTACGGCGGTGGAAATTGTGTTTCGTGGTGCCCCTGGATGTTTTCGGGGTACGTAGGTATATATAGGAGGAAGAAGTACATCGGTGGCCACCCGAGCGGCCCACGAGACAGGGGGCGCGCCCTATAGGGGGGCGCCCTCCTATCTCATGGAGGCCTCGGCTGCTTCTTGACTTGCACTCCAAGTCCTCTGGACCAAGTTTGTTCCAAAAATCACGCTCCCGAAGGTTTCATTACGTTTGGACTCCGTTTGATATTCCTTTTCTTCGAAATACTGAAATAGGCAAAAAGCAACAATATGGGCTCGGCCTCCGGTTAGTAGGTTAGTCCCAAAAATGATATAAATGTGTAAAATAGCCCATAAACATCCAAAAGGGGTAATATAATAGCATGGTACAATAAAAAATTATAGATACGTTGGAGACGTATCAAGCATCCCAAGCTTAATTCCTGCTCGTCCTCGAGTAGGTAAATGATAAAAGAGAATTTTGATGTGGAATGCTACCTAGCATAATTCATAATGTAATTTTCTTTATTGTGGCATGAATGTTCAGATCCAAATGAATACAGAATAAAAGTTCATATTGATAAAAGAAATAGTAATACTTCAAGCATACTAATCAAAGTAATCATGTCTTCTCAAAATAGCATTGCAAAAGAAAGTTCATCCCTACAAAATCATATAGTTAGGCTATGCTTCATTTTCGTCACACAAAGATGTTCCCAACTTCTATACCCCCGATGACAAGCCAAGCAATTGTTTCATACTTAAATAATCTCAAACTTTTTCAACCTTCACGCAATACATGAGCATGAGCCATGGATATAACACTATGGGTGGAATAGAATATGATGATGGGGATTGTGTGGAGAAGACAAAAAAGGAGAAAGTCTCACATTGACGAGGATAATCAATGGGCTATGGAGATGCCCATCAATTGATGTCAACATGAGGAGTAGGGATTGCCATGCAACGGATGCACTAGAGCTTTAAATGAATGCTCAACAAAAGAAAACTAGTGGGTGTGCATCCAACTTGCTTGCTCACGAAGACCTAGGGCATTTGAGGAAGCCCATCATAGGAATATACAAGCCAAGTTCTATAATGAAAAATTCCCACTAGTATGAAAAAGACAACTTATGAGACTCTCTATATGAAAAACATGGTGCTACTTTGAAGCACAATATATGAGACTCACTACATGAAGAACAAGGTGCTACTTTGAAGCACAAGTGTGGAAAAAGAGATAGTAACATTGCCCTTTTTTTGGGCCTTTTTTTTGGCCTTTCTCTTTTTTTTGATTGGGCAGTTCTCTAATAATGATGATCATCACACTTCTATTGATTACAACATAAGGATTACAACTCGAAACTAGAACAAGATATGACTCTATATGAATGCCTCCGGCGGTGTATCGGGATGGTGCGATGAATCAAGAGTGACATGTATGAAAAATATTGCATGGTGGCTTTGCCACAAATACGATGTCAACTACATGATCATGCAATGGCAATATGACAAAAGTAAAGTATGTCATGATGATGATGAACGGAACGATGGAAAGTTGCATGGCAATATATCTCAGAATGGCTATGGAAATGCCATAATAGGTAGGTATGGTGGCTGTTTTGAGGAAGATATAAGGAGTTTTATGTGTGATAGAGCGTATCATATCACGGGGTTTGGATGCACCAGCGAAGTTTGCACCAACTCTCAAGGTGATAAAGGGCAATGCATGGTACCGAAGAGGCTAGCAAAGGCGGAAAGGTAAAAGTGCGTATAATCCATGGACTCAACATTAGTCAAAAGAACTCATATACTTATTGCAAAAATTTAGAAGTCATAAAAAATCAAGTACTACGCGCATGCTCCTAGGGGGATAGATTGGTAGGAAAAGACCATCGCTCGTCCCCGACGGCCACTCATAAGGATGCACAAGCCAGGTACACTTCATGTTTCAAATTTGTTACACAACTTTAACTATACATGCATGCTACGGGATTTGCTAACTTAAACACAAGCATTCTTTAAATACATAATCACCCAACTAGAATGACTTTAATATCACTACCTCCATATCTCAAAACAATTATCAAGTATCAAAATTTTCTTAGTATTCAACGCACTCAAAAGAAAGATCACATATCTTGAATACCAAGTATATTAATATTAAGCAAATTACCATGCTATTAACGACTCTCAAAATAATCTAAGTGAAGCATGAGACATCAACAGTTTCTTTAAAAAAAATCCACCACCATGCTCTAAAAGATCTAAGTGAAGCACTAGAGCAAAAATTATCACGCTCAAAAGATATAAGTGAAGCACTATGAGCAAAACTATCAAGCTCAAAAGATATAAGTGAAGCACATAGAGTATTCTATCAAATTCCAATTTATGTATGGCTCTCTCAAAAGGTGTGTACAGCAAGGATGATTGTGGTAGACTAACAAGCAACGACGCAAATGATACAAGACGCTCCAAGTAAAACACATATCATGTGGTGAATAAAAATATAGCTCCAAGTAAATTACCGATGAAAGTAGACAAAAGAGGGGATGCCTTCCGGGGCATCCCCAAGCTTTGACTTTTTGGTGTCCTTGGATTATCTTGGGGGTGCCATGGGCATCCCCAAGCTTAGGCTCGTGCCACTCCTTGTTCCATAATCCATCAAAAGAATTTACCCAAAACTTGAAAACTTCACAACACAAAACTCAATAGAAATCTCATGAGCTCCGTTAGAGAAAGAAAACAAAAGACTGCTTTAAGATACTGTAATGAACTCATTCTTTATTTATATTGGTGTTAAACCTACTGTATTCCAACTTCTCTATGGATTATAAACTATTTTACTAGCCATAGATTCATCAAAATAAGCAAACAACACACGAAAAACAGAATCTATCAAAAACAGAACAGTCTGTAGTAATCTGTAACTAACGCAAACTTATGGAACTCCAAAAAATCTACCAAAATTAGACGACCTAGACAAAAATTTTTTATTGATCAGCAGAAATTGGAATCAGTATTTTATCACGTTCTGGTGATTTTTAATAATTCGGTCACTGAGCGCAAAGTTTCTGGAAATTACAGGAAGATCAAATAACTATCATCCAAGAAGATCCTATAGGTCTAGCTTGGCACAAACACTAATTAAAACATAAAACCACATCTAAGCGGAGGCTAGATGGATTATTTATTCCTAAGCAGAAGCAAAAGCAAAAAAACTAGAAATAAAATTGGGTTGCCTCCCAACAAGCGCTATCGTTTAACGCCCCTAGCTAGGCATAAAAGCAAGGATAGATCTAGGTATTGCCATCTTTGGTAGGCAATCCATAAGTGGCTCTCATGATAGATTCATATGGTAATTTTATTTTATTTCTAGGAAAGGGTTCCATGCCTTTATTTAATGGAAATTGGAATCTAATATTCCCTTCCTTCATATCAATAATTGCACCAATCGTTCTAAGGAAAGGTCTACCAAGAATAATAGGACATGAAGGATTGCAATCTATATCAAGAACGCTAAAATCTACGGGCACATAATTCCTATTTGCAATAATAAGAACATCATTAATTCTTCCCATAGGCTTTTTAATAGTGGAATCCGCAAGATGCAAGTTTAGAGAGCAATCATCAAAGTCACGGAAATCTAGCAAATCACACAAAGTTTTGGGAATAGTGGAAACACTAGCACCCAAATCACACAACGCATGAAACTCATAGTTTTTAATTTTAATTTTAATATTTGGTTCCCACTCATCATAGAGCTTTCTAGGGATAGAAACCTTCAACTCAAGTTTTTCTTCATAAGATTGCATCAAGGCATCAACAATGTGTTCGGTAAAGGCCTTATTTTGACTATAAGCATGAGGAGAATTTAGCACGGATTGTGTAACATCCCAAAATTCTAAATTTTGGAATGTTATATTAAATAAATAATTCTGATTTGTTTGTTTGATTGTTGAGTGACTGATTGTGTGAAATTGAGTGGAATTTGAAACTTTTTGAAAGTTTAATGAGAGGGAATGAAATGACTTTCCAGCTTTCTTTTTGACTTTTGATCCTGGGATTCAAATTCATTTCATCATCATAACACTAGTGTGAAGATGACATGACTTCTTCCATTTGAAATAAAAAGGGTTTTTGGAAAAAAAGAATATTTGAATTCCAGCTGAAAGTATTTCAACAACTCAATGATTTTCATGAGGGAAGATAAAATGACTTCTTCAATTATATGAAATATGAGTTGGAAGTTAAAAAGAATCAAATTGAAAGTATTTTGAAACTCCCTTTCAAATTTGGAATTATTTGGATTTTATTCAAATTATTTTTCTCCTAAAAAAATAAATGGGAATAAGGGTAAAATGATTCCTTCAATGGAAAATTAGGAGAAAATAATTTTGAAATCATTTTGGTGTTTTAAAATGATTTTTGTTGGGTTTTATTGCAACAGCAACACTATTTGAGTTTTGTAAATTTTTAAGGATTTTATTTGAACTTGAAAAATAGTTCATGTTGTAGGAAATCTTTTTCTAAAAATTTTGATATATTATATGTCTATATAATATTATTTATTTAATTATTTGTGTTTACTTTATTGTCTATGTTTTATAAAAAAAAGGAAAATGGCCGAAGCCACCGCCCCGAGGCCCTCCTCTCTCTCCTCCCTCACCCCATAGGCCCACGCCCACCCCTCGCCGAATCAGTGCGCCTCGGCGCCCGATCCCTCTGCCTCTCCCTCGCAATCACCGACATGCGGGACCCGCTCGTCATCCCCTTCCTCTCTTCCTTTCGTGTTCTTCATGAACAGTGCCCCGATCCAATTCCTCGCGGGATTCGCTCTGATCTTTGCCCCTCGTGCATGCTCACCTCCCTATAAATATCCCTCACCTCCTGCTCATCCGATTTTCGCAAAATTCACGATCTCCCGTGGTCGTTTCACCCCGATCCGATCTCGTCGGAATCCGCCCCGGCCACCGCACCATTGCCGCCCTCCCCTTCCACTCCGACCTCCCTGGCCACTCCCATTGCCACCATCAAGTCTCCTGGATCACGTTCGGTGAGAAAATCACGTTCCTGAAGGTTTCATTCCGTTTGGACTCCATTTGATATCCCGTTTCTTCGAAACACTGAAATAGGCAAAAAACAACAATTCTGGCTAATATAGGTAGATTTTTTGGAGTTCCATAAGTTTGCGTTAGTTACAGATTACTACAGACTGTTCTGTTTTTGACAGATTCTGTTTTTCATGTGTTGTTTGCTTATTTTGATGAATCTATGGCTAGTAAAATAGTTTATAATCCGGTTAATAGGTTAGTCCCAAAAATAATATAAAAGTGGAAAATAAAGCCCAATATAGTACGAAACAATAGATAAAGTAGCATGGAGCAATCAAAAATTATAGATACATTGGAGACGTATCACTAACCCAAAAAGATCCAAACAGGAGGGTTAGTTTGGGTTAGATGCATCTAACCCATCCAAGAGGTGCTTATTTGGGTTAGTTCTTCTCGGGACCACTAATAAACACTTTTTTCTCTCGCTCTCCCCGCAGCAGATCCCTCCCCACTTCCTCGAAGCTTCTCGTCCTCTCCCTCCCTCCCTCTCGCACCGCCCGTGAAGGTGCCTCGCCGTATCCGCGCTCCATCTAACCCTGCCATCCAAAGACCTCTTTACTTAGAGTTAGTTCAGGGTTAGAATCTAACTCTAACCTCTAACTGAGTTAGAGTATCCAAACAGGGCCATAGGCGCAAGCACACCCCGCCCCTCCTAAGTATGATTATCTCTTACTAGCCATCAGGAACACACGTATTCATTACAACATAAGGGTTACAACTCGAAACAAGATATGACTCTATATGAATGCCTCCGGCGGTGTACCGAGATGGTGCAATGAATCAAGAGTGACATGTATTAAAAATAATGCATGGTGGCTTTGCCACAAATACGATGTCAACTACATGATCATGCAATGGCAACATGACAAAAGTAAAGTATGTCATGATGATGATGAACGGAACAGTGGAAAGTTGCATGGCAATATATCTCGGAATGGCTATGGAAATGCCATAATAGGTAGGTATGGTGGCTGTTTTGAGGAAGATATAGGGAGGTTTATGTGTGATAGAGCGTATCGTATCACGGGGTTTGGATGCACCGGTGAAGTTTGCACCAACTCTCAAGGTGAGAAAGGGCAATGCACGATACCGAAGAGGCTAGCAAAGGCGGAAAGGTAAAAGTGCGTATGATCCATGGACTCAACATTAGTCAAAAGAACTCATATACTTATTGCAAAAATATAGAAGTCATCAAAAATCAAGTACTACGCGCATGCTCCTAGGGGGATAGATTGGTAGGAAAAGACCATCGCTCGTCCCTGACCGCCACTCATAAGGATGCACAAGCCAGGTACACTTCTTGTTTCAAATTTGTTACACAACTTTAACCATACATACATGCTACGGTACTTGCTAACTTCAACACAAGCATTCTTTAAATTCATAATCACCCAACTAGCATGACTTTAATATCACTACATCCATATCTCAAAACAATTATCAAGTATCAAGTTGATCATAGCATCCAATTCACTTCCTATGATAGTTTTTGTTATACCCAACTTGGATGCCTACCATTTTAGGACCAATTTTATGACCATAGAAAATACCATGCTGTTCTAAAAGACTCTCAAAATAATATAAGTGAAGCATGAGAGACTAGCAATTTCTTCAAAATTAAGACACCACCGTGCTCTTAAATATATAAGTGGAGCACTAGAGCAAAAACTATCAAGCTCAAAAGATATAAGTGAAGCACATAGAGTATTCTAGCAAATTCTAATCAAATAGGATTCTCCCAAAAGGTGTGTACAGAAAAGATGATTGTGGTAAACTAAAAAGCAAAGACTAATATAATACACGACGCTCCAAGCAAAACACTTATCATGTGGTGAATAAAAATATAGCTCCAAGTAAAGTTACCAATGAACGAAGACGAAAGAGGGGATGCCTCCCCGGGGCATCCCCAAGCTTAGGATTTTCTCTATTCTTGAATATCTTGGGGTGCCTTGGGCATCCCCAAGCTTAGGCTATTGCCACCCTTTATTCCATAGTCCATAAAAGCTTTACCCAAAACTTTAAACTTCACAACACAAAACTCAACAGGAAATCTTATAAGCTCCGTTAGTGAAAGAAAACAAAACCACCACATAAGGTACTGCAATGAACTCATTATTTATTTAATTTGGTGTTAAACCTACTGTATTCCATCTTATCTATGGATTATAAGCTATTTTATTGGCCAAAGATTCATCAAAATAAGCAAACAACACACGAAAAACAGAATCTGTCAAAAACAGAACAGTCTGTAGTAATCTGTAACTAACGCAAACTTCTGGAACTCAAAAAATTCATACAAAATAGGACCACCTAGGAAATTTGTTTATTGATCAGCATAAATTGAAATCACTATTTTATCACGTTCTGGTGATTTTTAACAATTTTTTTCGTGAACCAGAAGTTTCTGGAAATTACAGCAAGATCAAATAACTATCATCCAAGAAGATCCTATAGGTTTAACTTGGCACAAACACTAATTAAAAGATAAAACAACCTCTAAACATAAGGTAGATGGATTATTTATACCTAAACAGAAGCAAAAACGAAAAAACTAAAAATAAAATTGGGTTGCCTCCCAACTAGCGCTATCGTTTAACGCCCCTAGCTAGGCATAAAAGCAAGGATAGATCTAACGAGTGCCATCTTTGGAACTAAACTCATAAGTAGCACGCATGATAGATCCATAAGGTAATTTAACTTTCTTTCTTGGAAAGTGCTCCATGCCTTTCTTTAATGGAAATTGGAATCTAATATTCCCTTCCTTCATATCAATAATCGCACCAATCGTTCTAAGGAAAGGTCTACCAAGAATAATAGGGCAAGAAAGATTGCAATATATATCAAGAACGATAAAATCTACGGGCACCAAATTTCTATTTGCAACAATAAGAACATCATTGATCCTTCCCATATGCTTTTTAATGGTGGAATCCGTAAGGTGCAAATTTAAAGAACAATCATCAATATCATGGAAACCTAGAATATCACATAAAGTTTTCGGAATTGTGGAAACACTAGCACCCAAATCACACAAAGAAAAACACTCATAATCTTTAATTCTAATCTTTATAGTAGGTTCCCACTCTTCATTAAGTTTTCTAGGTATGAAACTTCCAAATTAAGTTTTTCATCATAAGATTGCATCAAGGCATCAAAAATATGTTTGGTAAAAGCTTTGTTTTGACTATAAGCATGAGGAGAATTAACAACGGATTGCAACAAGGAAATACAACCTTTTATAGAGCAATTATCATAATTAAATTCCTTGAAATCCGAGATAGTAGGTTCAACATTATTAGAAGTTGAGGATTCTCCAATCTCACTTTTACCAAATTTAACATTCAGATCTAAAGATTCCGAATTCTTGGGATGCCTTCTAGGCAAAGTTGATTCATCATCAGTCCCCATAATCATCAACATTCATATTGCAAAACATAGATATAATCAGAGACGCATCAACAACTTTAAGATCCTCATCATTATTTTCACATAAACTAGAAGAACACGCCTTTATAAAGCTTTCTTTTTTAGCACGCAATCTAGCGGTTCTTTCCTTGCACTCGTCAATGGAAATTCTCATTACTTTGAGAGACTCATTGATATCATGCTTAGGAGGGGAAGATCTAATTTTAAGAGAATCAACGTCAAGCAAAAGTCTATCAACGTTCCTAGCCAAATCATCAACTTTGAGCAATTTTTCTTCAAGCAAGGCATTACAATTCTTTTGAGAAATCATAAATTCTTTCACACTACTCTCAAACTCAGAGGGAATCTTATTAAAATTACCATAATAATTATTGTAGGAATTTCCATAATTATTAGAGGGATTACTAGGGAACGGTCTAGCATTAAAATTTCCTCTATAAGCATTGTTTCCAAAACTATTCCTACCAACAAAATTCACATCCATAGATTCATTATTATTCTCAATCAAGGAAGACAAAGGCATATCATTGGGATAAAGAGGAGTATTTTTAGTAGCAAACATCTTCATAAGTTCATCCATCTTTCCACTCAAAACATTGATTTCTTCTATAGCATGCACTTTTTTACTAGAAGATCTTTCGGTGTGCCATTGAGAATAATTAGCCATAATATTATCAAGAAGTTTTGTAGCATCTCCTAACTTGATTTCCATAAACGTGCCTCCCGCGGCCGAATCTAGAGATTTCTAGAAGCAAAGTTCAAACCGGCATAATTTTTTTTTATGATCATCCATAAATTCAAACCATGAGTAGGGAAATTGCGAAGCATCAATTTCATTATTTCCCAAGATTGGGCAACATGCTCATGATCAAGTTGTTTAAAGTTCATAATATCGTTTCTAAGAGTGATGATCTTAGCGGGAGGAAAATACTTAGAGATAAAAGCATCTTTGAACTTGTTCCAAGAATCAATACTATTCTTAGGCAAAGACGAGAACCAAACTTTAGCACAATCTCTAAGTGAAAACGGAAATAACTTCAATTTGACAATATTGTTATCCATATCTTTCTTCTTTTGCATATCACACAAATCAACAAAATTGTTTAGATGAGTAGCGGCATCTTCACTAGGAAGGCCGGCGAATTGATCTTGCATAACAAGATTCAGCAAAGCGGTATTGATTTCACAAGACTCATCATTATTAAGAGGAGCAATCGGAGTACTAAGGAAATCATTATTATTGGTATTCGATAAGTCACACAATTTGGTATTATCTTGTGCCATGGCAACAAGTAATCTAACACACAAGCAAACAGAAAAACGGCAAGCAAAAAGAGAGGAGGAGGCTGGGAAAGAGAGGGCGAATAAAACGGCAAGGGTGAAGTGGGGGAGAGGAAAACGAGAGGCAAATGGCAAATAATGTAAATGCGAGGGAGATGGGTTTGTGATGGGTACTTGGTATGTCTTGACTTGAGTGAAGACCTCCCCGGCAACGGCGCCAGAAATCCTTCTTGCTACATCTTGAGCTTGCGTTGGTTTTCCTCGAAGAGGAGAGGGTTGATACGTCTCCAACGTATCTATAATTTTTGATTGCTCCATGCTACTTTATCTACTGTTTTGGACTATATTGGGCTTTATTTTCCACTTTTATATTACTTTTGGGACTAACCTATTAACCGGAGGCCCAGCCCAGAATTGCTGTTTTTTTTGCCTATTTCAGTGTTTCGAAGAAACGGAATATCAAATGGAGTCCAAACGGAATGAAACCTTTGGGAACGTGATCTTCTTACTGAACGTGATCCAGGAGACTTGGACCCTACTCCAAGAAGTGCCAGAGGCGGTCACGAGGGTGGAGGGCGCCCCCCTGGGCGCGCCCCCTGCCTCGTGGGCCCCCTGACGCTCCACCGGCGTACTCCTTCCTCCTATATATACCTATGTACCCCCAACAGATCAGGGAGGAGCCAAAAACCTAATTCCACCGCCGTACCTTCCTGTATCCACGAGATCCCATCTTGGGGCCTGTTCCGGAGCTCCGCCGGAGGGGGCATCCACCACGGAGGGCTTCTACATCAACACCATAGCCCCTCTGATGAAGTGTGAGTAGTTTACTTCAGACCTTCGGGTCCATAGCTAGTAGCTAGATGGCTTCTTCTCTCTTTTTGGATCCCAATACAATGTTCTCCCTCTCTCTCGTGGAGATCTATTCGATGTAATCTTCTTTTTGCGGTGTGTTTGTTGAGACCGATGAATTGTGGGTTTATGATCCAGCTTATCTATGGATAATATTTGAATCTTCTCTAAATTCTTTTATGTATGATTGAGTTATCTTTGCAAGTCTCTTCGAATTATCCGTTTGGTTTGGCCAACTAGATTGGGAGAAGTGCTTAGCTTTGGGTTCAATCTTGCGGTGTCCTTACCTAGTGACAGAAAGGGTTGCAAGGCACGTATTGTATTGTTGCCATCGAGGATAACAAGATGGGGTATTTATCATACTGCATGAATTTATTCCTCTACATCATGTCATCTTGCTTAAGGCGTTACTCTGTTTTTAACTTAATACTCTAGATGCATGCTGGATAGCGGTCGATGAGTGGAGTAATAGTAGTAGATGCATAATCGTTTCGGTCTACTTGTCACGGACGTGATGCCTATATACATGATCATACCTAGATAACCTCATAACTATGCTCAATTCTATCAATTGCTCAACAGTAATTTGTTCACCCACCGTAGAATATCTATGCTCTTGAGAGAAGCCACTAGTGAAACCTATGGCCCCCGGGTCTATTCTCATCATATCAATCTCCATCACTTTATTTACTTGCTTTGCTTTTACTTTTTACTTTGCATTTTTATACCAAAAATACCAAAAATATTATCTCTATCAGATCTCACTCTCGTAGGTGACCATGAAGGGATTGCCAACCCCTAATGGCTTTGGTTGCGAGTAGCTATTGTTTTGTGCAGGTACGAGGGACTTGCGCGTGGCCTCCTACTGGATTGATACCTTGGTTCTCAAGAACTGAGGGAAATACTTACGCTACTGTGATGCATCATCCTCTCCTCTTCGGGGAAAACCAACGCAAGCTCAAGACGTAACAAGAAGGATTTCTGGCGCCGTTGCCGGGGAGGTCTACGCAAAAGTCAACATACCAAGTACCCATCACAATCCCTATCTCTCACATTACATTATTTGCCATTTGCCTCTCGTTTTCCTCTTCCCCACTTCACCCTTGCCGTTTTATTTGCCCTCTCTTTCCCAATCTCCTTCTCTTTTTCCTCTTCCTTTTTCCTTCGCCTTTTGTTTGCCCGTGTGTTAGTTTGCTTGTTTGTCGTGATGGCCCTACCTAAACCTGGCGATCTTCACCTTAAGAGGCTAGAGGAGATCGAAAATAATGTCAGGAAGTTTATGGTTTTGCAGTTTGAGCATAATAATTTCTTTAGAAACGAGCTTAAGGAACAAAAGAGTTTTATGAGCTATATGAATAAAGAGCTCGATGATATGTCCAAAGAATTTGATGGTATAAGAGCCCAAATTGCTCGTCTTGAAGAGATGACCGCTGAAATTTCGGATATGCAAGCTACCTTAGTTAATAAGATGGCCGCTAAACAGAATTCCTATGAAAATCAAGATGAAGATCTAAAAGTTATAGACGTGTCCCCTATTAAATCTTTGATTTGCAATATGAATCTTGATGAAACTTATTATGATCTTCCTTTACCTAGAAGGCGTTCTAAGAATTTTGAGTTTTTAGATCTTGATGATGAAATTGATAGAAGTAGGATTGAAAGAAATATAAGTCGAGATATTGCTAAACCCACTAATTTGGATCTCAAGGAATTTAATTATGAAAATTGCTCCCTAATTGATTGTATTTTCTTGTTGCAATCCATGCTAAATTCTCCTCATGCTTATAGTCAAAATAAGGCGTTTACCGAACACATTGTTGATGCCTTGATGCAATCTTATGAAGAAAAACTTGAGTTGAAAGTTTCTATCCCTAGAAAACTCTATTATGAGTGGGAACCTACTATTAAAATAAAAATTAAAAATTATGAGTTTCATGCTTTGTGTGATTTGGGTGCTAGTGTCTCTACTATTCTCAAAACTTTATGTGATTTGCTAGATTTCCGTGATTTTGATGATTGCTCTCTAAACTTGCATCTTGCGGATTCCACTATTAAAAAGCCTATGGGAAGAATTAATGATGTTCTTATTATTTCAAATAGGAATTATGTGCCCGTAGATTTTATCGTTCTTGATATAGATTGCAATCCTTCATGTCCTATTATTCTTGGTAGACCTTTCCTTAGAACGATTGGTGCAATTATTGATATGAAGGAAGGAAATATTAGATTCCAATTCCCTTTAAAGAAGGGCATGGAACACTTCCCTAGAAAGAAAATAAAATTACCATATGAATCTATCATGAGAGCCACTTATGGATTGCCTACCAAAGATGGTAATACCTAGATCTATCCTTGCTTTTATGCCTAGCTAGGGGCGTTAAACGATAGCGCTTGTTGGGAGGCAACCCAATTTTATTTTTAGTTTTTAGTTTTTGCTTCTGTTTAGGAATAAATAATCCATCTAGCCTATGTTTAGATGTGGTTTTATCTTTTAATTAGTGTTTGTGCCAAGTTAAACCTATTAGATCTTCTTGGGAGATAGTTATTTGATCTTGCTGTAATTTTCAGAATCTTTGCGCTTAGTGCCCGAATTGTTAAATAACCAGAACGTGATAAAATAGTGATTCCAATTGCTTATGATCAATAAACAAGTTTTCCAGGTCGTCTAATTTTGGTAGAATTTTTTGGGTTCCAGAAGTTTGCGTTAGTTACAGATTACTACAGACTATTCTATTTTTGACAGATTCTGTTTTGCGTGTGTTGTTTGCTTATTTTGATGAATCTATGGCTAGTAAAATAGTTTATAATCCATAGAGAAGTTGGAATACAGTAGGTTTAACACCAATATAAATAAAGAATGAGTTCATTACAGTACCTTGAAGTAGTCTTTTGTTTTCTTTCTCTAACGGAGCTCACGAGATTTCTATTGAGTTTTGATTGTGAAGTTTTCAAGTTTTGGGTGAATTCTTTTGATGGATTATGGAACAAGGAGTGGCAAGAGCCTAAGCTTGGGGATGCCCATGGAACCCCCAAGATAATCCAAGGACACCAAAAAGTCAAAGCTTGGGGATGCCCCGGAAGGCATCCCCTCTTTCGTCCACTTCCATCGGTAATTTACTTGGAGCTATATTTTTATTCACCAACATGATATGTGTTCTACTTGGAGCGTCTTGTATTATTTGAGTATTTGCTTGTTAGTTCACCACAATCATCCTTGTTGTACACACCTTTTGGGAGAGCCATACATGATTTGGAATTTGTTAGAATACTCTATGTGCTTCACTTATATCTTTTGAGCGTGATAATTTTTGCTCTAGTGCTTCACTTAGATCTTTTAGAGCATGGTGGTGGATTTGTTTTAAAGAAACTTTAACTCTCATGCTTCACTTAGATTATTTTGAGAGTTGTTAATAGCATGGTAATTTGCTTAATGTTAATATACTTGGTGTTCAAGATATGTGAAACTTTCTTTTGAGTGAATTGAATACTAAGATAATTTTAATGCTTAGTAATTGTTTTGAGATATGGAGGTAATAATATCAAAGTCTTGCTAGTTGATAATTGTGAATTTGAGAAATACTTGTGTTGAAGTTTTCAAGTCACGTAGCATGCACGTATGGGTAAAGTTGTGTAACAAATTTGAAACATGAAGTGTACCTGGCTTGTGCATCCTTATGAGTGGCGGTCGGGGACGAGCGATGGTCTTTTCCTACCAATCTATCCCCCTAGGAGCATTGTGCGTAGTACTTGATTTTTGATGGCTTCTAAATTTTTGCAATAAGTATATGAGTTCTTTTGACTAATGTTGAGCCATGGATTATATGCACTTTTTTCTTTCCGCACTTGCTAGCCTCTTCGGTACCGTGCATTGCCCTTTCTCACCTTGAGAGTTGGTGCAATCTTCGCCGGTGCATCCAAACCCCGTGATATGATACTCTATTTCACACATAAACCTCCTTATATCTTCCTCAAAACAGCCACCATACCTACCTATCATGGCATTTCCATAGCCATTCCGAGATATATTGCCATGCAATTTCCATCATCATTATTATGACATACATTACTTTTGTCATATTGCCATTGCATGATCATGTAGTTGACATCGTATTTGTGGCAAAGCCACCGTGCATTGTTTTCTATACATGTCACTCTTGATTCATTGCACCATCCCGGTACACCGCCGGAGACATTCATATAGAGTCATATTTTGTTCTAAGTTTCGAGTTGTAATTGTTGAGTTGTAATAGAAATAAAAGTGTGATGATCATCATTATTAGAGCATTGTCCCAAGTGAGGAAAGGATGATGGATACTATGATTCCCCCATAAGTCGGGATGAGACTCCGGACGAAAAAAAAGAGGCCATAAAAAAAGAGAGAGAAAAGGCCCAAATAAAAAAAAGAAAATATAATAAAAAAATTAGAGAAAAAGAGAGAAGTGACAATGCTACTATCCTTTTACCACACTTGTGCTTCAAAGTAGCAACTTGTTCTTCATGTAGTGAGTCTCATATATTGTGCTTCAAAGTAGCACTAACATCTTCATAATAGAGAGTCTCTCATTTTGTCACTTTCATATATTAGTGGGAATTTTTCATTATAGAACTTGGCTTGTATATTCCAATGATGGGCTTCCTCAAAGTGCCCTAGGTCTTCGTGAGAAAGCAAGTTGGATGCACACCCACTTAGTTTCTTTTGTAGAGCTTTCATAGCTCTAGTGCATCCGTTGCATGGCAATCCCTACTCCTCATGTTGACATCAATTGATGGGCATCTCCATAGCCCATTGATTATCCTCATCGATATGAGACTTTCTCCTTTTTTGTCTTCTCCACACAATCCCATCATCACATTTCTATTCCACCCATAGTGCTATACCCATGGCTCGCGCTCATGTATTGCGTAAAGGTTGAAAGAGTTTGAGAATATTTGAGTATGAAACAATTGCTTGGCTTGTCATCGGGGGTATAGAAGTTGGGAACATCTTTGTGTGACGAAAATGAAGCATAGCCTAACCATATGATTTTGTAGGGATGAACTTTCTTTGGCCATGTTATTTTGAGATGACATAATTGCTTAGTTAGCATGCTTGAAGTATTATTATTTTTATGTCAATATGAACTTTTGTCTTAAATCTTTCAGATCTGAATATTCATATCACAAGTAATAGGGTTTATATTGAAATTATGCCAAAGTATCACTCCACATCAAAAATTCTCTTTTTATCATTTACCTACTCGAGGACGAGCAGGAATTAAGCTTGGGGATGCCTGATACATCTCCAACGTATCTATAATTTTTGATTGCTCCATGCTACTTTATCTACTGTTTTGGACTATATTGGGCTTTATTTTCCACTTTTATATTACTTTTGGGACTAAACTATTAACGGAGGCCCAACCTGAATTGTTTTTTGCCTATTTTAGTGTTTGAAGAAAGCGGAATATCAAACGGAGTCAAACGGAATGAAACCTTCGAGAACGTGATCTTCTCACGAACGTGATCCGGAGACTTGGACCCTACTCCAAGAAGTGCTAGAGGCGGTCACGAGGTGGAGGCGCGCCCCTGGCGCGCCCCTGCCTCGTGGGCCCCTAACGCTCCACCGACGTACTCCTTCCTCCTATATATACCTCACGCCCCCAACAGATCGGGAGGAGCCAAAACCTAATTCCACTGCCGTACCTTCCAGATCCACGAGATCCCATCCTGGGGCCTGTTAGGAGCTCCGCGGAGGGCATCCACCACGGAGGCTTCTACATCAACACCATAGCCCCTCCGATGAAGTGTGAGTAGTTCACTTCAGACCTTTGGGTCCATAGCTAGTAGCTAGATGGCTTCTTCTCTCTTTCTGGATCTCAATACAATGTTCTCCCCCTCTCTCATGGAGATCTATTCGATGTAATCTTGTTTTTGCGGTGTGTTTGTTGAGACCGATGAATTGTGGGTTTATGATCCAGCTTATCTATGGATAATATTTGAATCTTCTCTGAATTATTTTATGTATGATTGAGTTATCTTTGCAAGTCTCTTCGAATTATCCGTTTGGTTTGGCCAACTAGATTGGTAGTTCTTGCAATGGGAGAAGTGCTTAGCTTTGGGTACAATCTTGCGGTGTCCTTACCTAGTGATAGAAAGGGTTGCAAGGCACGTATTGTATTGTTGCCATCGAGGATAACAAGATGGGGTATTTATCATATTGCATGAATTTATTCCTCTACATCATGTCATCTTGCTTAAGGCGTTACTCTGTTTTTAACTTAATACTCTAGATGCATCTTTGGATAGCGGTCGATGAGTGGAGTAATAGTAGTAGATGCATAATCGTTTCGGTCTACTTGTCACGGACGTGATGCCTATATACATGATCATACCTAGATAACCTCATAACTATGCTCAATTCTATCAATTGCTCAACAGTAATTTGTTCACCCACCGTAGAATATCTATGCTCTTGAGAGAAGCCACTAGTGAAACCTATGGCCCCCGGGTCTATTCTCATCATATCAATCTCCATCACTTTATTTACTTGCTTTGCTTTTACTTTTTACTTTGCATTTTTATACCAAAAATACCAAAAATATTATCTCTATCAGATCTCACTCTCGTAGGTGACCATGAAGGGATTGCCAACCCCTAATGGCTTTGGTTGCGAGTAGCTATTGTTTTGTGCAGTACGAGGGACTTGCGCGTGGCCTCCTCTTCGATTGATACCTTGGTTCTCAAAAGCGAGGAAATACTTACGCTCTTGTGCTGCATCATCCTCTCCTCTTGGGGAAAACCAGCGCAAGCTCAAGGCGTAGCAAGGGTGATGCAGCAAGTGTAGCATAAGTATTTCCTCGCTTTGAGAACCAAGGTATCAATCCATGAAGGAGGCTCCTCAAAAGTCCCACGCACCTACACAAGCAAGCTGAGAACTGCAACCAACGCAATAAAGGGTTGTCAATCCTTCACGGCCACTTCATGAAAGTGAGATCTAATAAAGATAGTATGATAAGATAAATATATTTTTGGTATTTTATAGCATAGATGCAAAAAGTAAAGATGCAAATAAAAGTAGATGGGGAGAAAATATGATCAGAGATAGATCCGGGGGGCCATACGTTTCACTAGTGGATTCTCTCAAGATAGCATAAGTATTATGGTGGGTGAACAAATTACTGTCGAGCAATTGATAGAAAAGCGCATAGTTATGAGATTATCTAGGCATGATCATGTATATATGCATCACGTCCATAACTAGTAGACCGACTCCTACCTGCATCTACTACTATTACTCCACACATCGACCGCTATCCAACATGCATCTAGAGTATTAAGTTCATAAGTACAGAGTAACACATTAAGTAAGATGACATGATGTAGAGGGATAAACTCATGCAATATGATATAAACCACATCTTGTTATCCTCGATGGCAACAATACAATACGTGCCTTGCAACCCTTTCTGTCACTGGGTAAGGACACCACAAGATTGAACCCAAAGCTAAGCACTTCTCCCATGGCAAGAAAGACCAATCTAGTAGGCCAAACTAAACTGATAATTCGAAGAGACTTGCAAAGATAACTCAATCATACATAAAAGAATTCAGAGAAGATTCAAATATTATTCATAGATAAACTTGATCATAAACCCACAATTCATCGGATCTCGACAAACACACCGCAAAAAGAGTTTACATCAATAGATCTCCACAAGAGAGGGGAGAACATTGTATTGAGATCCAAAAGAGAGAAGAAGCCATCTAGCTAATAACTATGGACCCGTAGGTCTGTGGTAAACTACTCACAACTCATCGGAGGGGCAAGGATGTTGATGTAGAGGCCCTCCGTGGTTGATTCCCCCTCCGGCAGAGTGCCGGCAAAGGCTCCAAGATGAGATCTCGCGGATACAGAAGGTTACGGCGGTGGAAATTGTGTTTCGTGGTGCCCCTGGCTGTTTTCGGGGTATGTCGGTGGAGGAGGAATAAGTATGTCGGTGGCCGCACGAGGGGCCCACGAGACAGGGAGGCGCCCTCCTATCTCGTGGAGGCCTCGGCTGCTTCTTGACTTGCACTCCAAGTCCTCTAGATCACGTTTGTTCCAAAAATAACGCTCACGAAGGTTTCATTCTGTTTGGACTCCGTTTGATATTCCTTTTCTTCGAAATACTGAAATAGGCAAAAAAACAGCAATATGGGCTGGGCCTCCGGTTAGTAGGTTAGTCCCAAAAATGATATAAATTTGTAAAATAAAGCCCATAAACATCCAAAAGGGGTAATATAATAGCATGGAACAATCAAAAATTATAGATACGTTGGAGACGTATCAAGCACCATCTACTGCTTCGTGGGCTACTCCTGCGCTCCAATCGGCGGCCGCAACGTCCCTTACAGCCACTCCCTCCTGCGCTCCATTCGGCGGGCGCTGTTGAAATTTGGGGAGCGCACTCTCGCGACTCCTGGCAGCGACGACTTCTTCCTCGACCTCGACAACCTCTTCCTTCACGACATGGGCGACGACCTCAACGCCAACGGTGCTGCTCCCGTTGCACCGTATATGTGTTTCTGTCCTTCCTATTCGAAATCGTGATAGAATTCTAGTTTGTGTCCTAGATTCGATCTGTTCATCTTCTATGCTAGTCCACATGATTAGTTTAATCTCTGTTATAGATGTCATGATTTATTTTGTGCTTATTCAGACTAAATATCGTAGTAACTTGCTCATATATTCAACTGGCGCAACGTCCCCTAGAACCACTCCTGTTTCATGGATGGTCTGATCGATGCCTCCAAAGAGACCTTCGTCTACTGCTATGAGTGTCCGATGCCGTTTTGGGGCTCGCCGGCGGACATCATGCATCACCTCACACAGGCGTGCGGCGATCACTATTGTCCCTTGGCGGAGAACATCAAGTACGAGATGTGCTACATGTTCACCGTGCCGGAGTCGCTGGAGGATCACCGCCGCCTGCTAGTCTCGGAGGAGGAAGCGTCTTCCTCTTGATCGTGGGCACCGGCAAGGCCCGCGCAGGCTGCTGCCCTGCCTCTATAGTGTGCGTCAGGGGCGATGCCACTACTAGGGAAAACCTTATACACAGAATCTTAGCGGCAGCGGGGTTTAAAAACAAACGCTACTGCTAATTAGCAGTAGCGTGATTGAGGAAACCGCGCTACTAATAACCCGGTAGCAGTAGCGCTCTAGGTGAAACAAGCGCTACTACTATAATTGCCACGGCGTTGCCTCTAGGCTAGATATTGTAGTAGCACCCTTCCCTGGATGCGCTCCAGCTAAAGTACTTAGTAGCAGCGTTTTTCTTCAAAACTCGCTGCTGCTAAGTATTGCACCTAATTAAGTTTAGTCCCATACTGCTAAACGAACAAGGTGTTTACCACCTTAAATATGTTACTTCTCAAACTATCTCGAGCACTTGGTCTTCATTGAACTATATGTGGAGGATTTGTGGCTGCAATATGAATCTTCACGAGTACCTATACAGGTACTGTGAGGAATCATGTTGACTATTTAGATTCTACACAAAAGATGAATGATGACCAATGTATATTTTTGATGCGTGCTTAGACTTAGCAGTAGCGTTTTTCTCTGAACCGCGCTATAGCTAAATTAGCTATAGCGCGTTTCCTAAAGTGCGCTACTGCTAGTTCGACTTAACCACCCGCGGGCTCAAAATTTCACTAAGTCATGCTTCCCCCCTCTCTCCCCCCCTGTTCCCCTAACTCCTCTGTCGCCGTCGCCCGAGCCCGAGTCTTCCCTCACTGCCGTTGCCCGAGGCCGCCCTCAACCTCGCCGCCACCGCTCGCCGCTGCTCTCGACCTCACCGTCGCCGCCCTCGACCTCACCGCCGCCGCCCGAGCCCGCCTAGGACCGCCGCCTCCCGATCCCGAGCCCGCCCTCGCCGCCCCTACCTCTCCATCGCCGAGCACCTCCCCGCCTCCATCTCCCCCCTCTCTGTAAGCCCCCCACCCCTCCCCCACCCCCTCTCTCTCTGCTTAGTTAGTAGATGTTTTTTTGTAGTGGTAGATGTTAATTTAGGGTTCATAGATAATTATTTTTAGTAGTAGTAGATGTTATTTAGTAGTAGTGATGGTACTAGTTAACTAGGGCAGTATGGTTAATAGTAGATGTTTTTACTATTGTATAATGTAGTTTTTACTGTTTTTAGTAAGTGTTTAAAATAATTAGTAAGTAAATTAATAAACTAGTTGAACTAGTTTAGTTTTAGTTGAACTAGTTTAGTAAGTAAATTAACAAACTAGTTGAACTAGTTGAATTAATAGAACTAATGTATTTTTAGTAAGAAAATTAATATACCTAGTTGAACTACTTTATTTTTGAAAAAACAAGATTTTTTTTCTATTTATAGTAAGTTTATATTTAGTAAGAACTAGTTGAATTAATAGAACTAGTTGAACATATAATATTTTTTGTTTTTTTAGTTTAAGCAATTATTCGGGATGTATTAGTGATAACTTATAGGGTTTTTGCTTTTGCAGAAATCAAGGAGCCCCTCCATCATCCCCGCTGTCGTCCCCATCGCCGACACCCTCCGACCTCGAGGTGAGACCAGCCAAATCTCCATGTCAATATGAGTCCTATAAGATATATATGATGTAGATAAAAACATGTATATCTTGTGTTGCTCAAATAGGATATGTGGTTGCCGAAGTGGCCGGTCATGTTCAGGTTACACCTCCGAGTGGCCTATGTTTTGCCGGAGTGTTGATTAATTTCCGTTCCGGCAAATTTCAGGCGCTCGATATGTCCTTTTTTAGCAAAGGTCATGCTGGATTTTTCCGTGAATGCTGGCATGACATGTGCTAGAATATGTAGGAAATATCGAGTGTCCTGGATTTTCTCGAAAAATAATGATCTAATTTAGGTTTTTTAGTACATATATTTAATTGTACAAGTTTAATATTTGAATTATGAACGTAGGAAATGTCGTACTTGGACAAAGAAAGTCTCCCGGGGGAGTGCAGCTGGTGCCACGACGATCGAGGTCTGTGCGACAGGTGCCCTCACCTGGACGAAGATCGGCGCTTCAGCATTAAGCTTGAGGAGACCTTCGATGTTGAAACGGTATGCAACAACGACAAGTGTTTTTTCCGTAATTAAGCACGACTTCAACTATTTCAACGTCTAATTTTCATCTTTTACAATTCGACTAGCTTATCCCATGCCATGCAAGACGCTATGTCTTGGAGAGGATGGGTTTTGAAGACCATGAAAATTTTAAAACAAAGAAAATACACCTAAGGACCCATCATGATATGGATTTTGAAGTAAATCTGTACAATTCTTAGAGCGTAACCCATTTTGGTTGCCAAAATTGGGAAGAAATTTGCAAAATGTATGGTTTTATGAGGGTATGATTGTCACCATGGATCTTGGTGATCCTGACATCGAGCAAGACAATATGGACATTTGGGTCCTTGTTGATACGCTTCCGATTCTACCGCTATGTGAGTTTCTCAAACATAGTTATTAACTAATTTATATTGTTTATTTCAAAATAGTTGACAGCTTATTTTCATTCTTCAAAGAATGCGCGGTAGATGGTAGACAAAACCCACTACACTGATGGCTCCGAATTAACTTATAAGGAGAAAAATCATCTGATCGCATTTTGTACTTATCTTGAGTACTACAATACCTATTATCGAACTCCTCCAAATTATGGTGAATACGTGCCACTAGTGCACGTGTTGAACCACGATAACTTCTATGAAGATACCCTGGTAAGATTTTTTACTATTACGACATCCGTGCATCTTTCGCATACTTCTAAAACTAGTACATCATTGCTAACTACGAAGTTATCACTATGTTTTTCAACAGAAAACCTCGATGGATTGTGTGCCTCATCTGATGTATCAGAATGGTCGCCTTGAAGTTCAAAACATAAAGCCAGGTCATCCTACATGTAACGCCCTGGATGTAAAACTTCCCATTTTGGCAATATATCAACTTGACCTCATCCTATTCTTGTGGGTTTTATTCATGTTTGGCCTCATCTTGTTTGGTTGTGTGGTTTTATTCTTTTCTTTGTCATATTCCTTTTTAGTCTTTTGCATTGGAGCTTCTTGTCATCATCTTATAGTGCATTTTCATCTCATGTCATCTCATGTTGCATTTTGTCATTCATGTTGTTGCCATGAGCATCATGGGCCTGAACCTTGTACCCCCCCCCCCTTTTTATTTTCAAACCATTGCACCATCACTTCTCTTTTCTTTCCCTTTTCTTCCATTCTTTGTGAGTGCCTTTTGCCTCCACCATAAATGTTCATCTTTTCCCCAATTTTCTAACCATATGTACCTAGCCTCTCTGCCAAACTTCAGCTCTTTTGAAGTTGTTTTGGTTGGGCATTAAAATGGTTCAAGTTTGAAACCAATTCGAACTTGAATTATTTTACTTCCCCTAAAAATACCCAGACCAATTTTATCAAATACTACATAATTTCAGGATCTTGAGAATATTGTCAGATCTCTCAAAATTCTTCCTTTTAATCCTGTGCTTTTCCTTTTTATTTACATGCGAAGAGAAATTGGAAAAGAGTGCAGAGGGCCGCTAAGCTGCAGCGGCAGCCACTGGCTCCGGCCTCCAAGCCGCCCAGCTAACCAGCCCAGCCCGGTAGGCGTGCGCCAGCCCGCTCGTTCCTCTCCTCCCTGTCTTCGTGCACTTGCGCGCGCGTACACCCCCGCTAGGTTCTCTCCACGTGGCCATCCCGGCCCCGCTCGGCAGCGTCTGCCCTGCTCCCCGCACCCACCTTTTCCCCCTCCTCTCGCCGTTGCCATGGGGACCGCGAGCACGAGAGCAAGCGAGATCGATCCGTCGCCCTAGCCCCCTACTTATCCTCTCTCTCCCTGTCCTCACGCCCCTAGGGTTTCGCCTCTTCCTCTCGCCGCCGCCGCCAGGTGAGAAGGACCACCAGATCCATCGCAGCTGCTCCGTCCCGAGCGCAACTGAGAGCGCGTATCATCGCCGGCGTGCTCTCCGGCCACCCCTAACCCTGCAGACCGTGTCCATCTTCTTCCCCGTCGTCTCTCCTTCCACGACGTCGACTATGGTGCGCCGGAACGACAAGTCCCTCGGCGTCCCGGCTTCCTCCTCCTCTCGGTCGAGAGCGCTGCAAGGTTCAGAGCTCGCTTGTCGCCCGTCGGCCCGTCTCCGTCGACCCTGTCGTGTCCTAGGGTGAGCTGGGTAACGCACCTACCTCTCCCTTTTCTTACCATGGCATTTAGGACCCCGTAAGGCTCGGTCGATCCGTGTCTTTGCTGTGCTCCCGGTGCTCCGGCGAAGTCTGAATTTCTTTCCTTGTGTGTGTACTTGCGGCAGCGCGCCCACGCATTCTCCAGCTTCGGGTCCCCAAGTTCCTCTCTCACACACACGCACGCACGCCCCTGCAGTGCAGCAGCTCACGCAGTGCTGTTGTAGCCCTGCCTCGCCGTGTTCGTCGCCATGGCCGCAAGCTCCTGCCCACACGCACACCCACACATGCGCGCACGTTCCCTTCCTGCACCGTTCGCACACTGCCCTGCGGATTCCGCACACCCGCCGGCACCTCCTGAGCCCCGCCGTCGCCGCCGTTGCTCGCCGGTGCCGTCGGCGTTCTCTCTTTGCCGGAGAGGAACCCGTACCAAGAGGGCGTACCTCAAAAGGGGCGAGCTCCCCACCTTATCACAATCACGTTAATAGCCTGACTGGTTCCCGTGCTGTGCCTCCACCCAGGAGACCCGGGTTCGAATCCCACGCGCCCCCCTTTTGTTATTTCCTCTGTGGGTATTTGTAACAGTAGTCTCTATGACAGTAGGGTCCCACCAGTCAGCCTCTCAGCGCCCTCCTCCTTCTATTTTTTTCCTTATCCCCGCGTTTTCCATTTCTGGATAGCCCTCTCGTTCCATTTCAGGCAAGTCCATTTCTGGACGTTTCCAAATATGGAAAAATGCCATTTCGGTTATTTACCATTTAGGGCAGGTTGTATCTTTGTGTATTTGTGATGATTTTTCTACAGCAACCCTAACATATTATATATGTTTTTGGGGTAGAAAAATCCCACCAACTCAATGGTGGCATTAGTTACTGCATGTGAGCAAGTTCATGTACATGTCATTTTACATCATGCTGTTAAGGGCAGATTTGTGCCATTCTTGTTTTGCTTGTCATTTCCAAACCGTGCATCCGATTTCGGTGATCTTTATATCGATTTCAACCGAAATCATCTCATCTTTCCAGTGGCATACTTGGTTTGCCAAGTTGATGCCTGGTTCATCATTTACCTTCCGGCGCATATCGCATTGCATATCACATCTCGCATATCATGTCATGTTTTGCATCATGTTGATTGTGCATTGCACCGTGATTTATTGTGGTTCCTTTGTTTGTGTTGTTGCTTTGGGTAGAGCCGGAGGCGAGTGCGTGAGCGAGGAACCCGTTGAGAACGCTTACGAGGATCAAGCTTTCGACAACTCGAGAACATTGCGAGCAAGATGACCATACCCTCGAAATCACTTCTATCTTTGCTATGCTAGTTGCTCGCTCTTTTGCTATGCCTATGCTGCGATGCCTACCACTTGCTATATCATGCCACCCATATTGCCATGTCAGCCCCTAACCATCCTTTTCCTAGCAAACCGTTGTTTGGCTATGTTACCGCCTTGCTCAGCCCTCTTATAGCGTTGCTAGTTGCGGTGAAGTGAAGTTTGTTCCTTGTTGGAACATGGAGATGTTGTTCCTTTTGGAACATGTTTACTTGTTGGGGATATCACAATATATATATCTGCTCTAATTAATACATCTATATATTTGGTAAAGGGTGGAAGGCTCGGCCTTATGCACAGTGTTTTGTTCCTCTTGCCACCCTAGTTTCTGTCATACCGGTGTTATGTTCCTTGATTTCGCGTTCCTTACACGGTTGGGTGATTTATGGGACCCCCTTGACAGTTCGCTTTGAATAAGACTCGTCCAGCAAGGCCCAACATTGGTTTTACCATTTGCCACCTAAGCCTTTTCCCCGGGTTTCGCGAGCCCGAGGGTCATCTTTATTTTAACCCCGGACCAGTGCTCCTTCGAGTGCTGGCCCGAACCGAGCAACCTCTTGGGGCCACCACGGGAAACTTCGAGGCTTGGTTTTACTCGTAGCTTGACTTATCCGGATGTGCCACGAGAACAAGATATGTGCAGCTCCTATCGGGATTTGTCGGCACAATCAGGCGGCTTTGCTGGTCTTGTTTTATTCTTTGTCGAAATGTCTTGTGGTCCGGGATTCGAGATTGATCGGGTCTTCCCAGTAGAAGGAATATCCTTCATTGACCGTGAGAGCTTATAATGGGCTAAGTTGGGACACCCTGCAGGTAATATCTTTGAAAGCCGTGCCCGCGGTTATGAGGCAGATGGGAATTTGTTAATGTCCGGTTGTAGAAAACCGAAGTGGACCTCAATTAAAATACACATCAACGGCGTGTGTAACCGTGATGGTCTCTTCTCGGCGGTCCGGGAAGTGAACACGGTGTTGGAGTTATGTCGGCGTAAGTAGTTCAGATCACTTCTTGATCGCTATTAGCTTCACGGCCGTGCTTTGCTCCTCTTCTCGCTCTCTTTTGCGATGTAGCCACCATATATGCTAGTCGCTGCTGCAGCTCCACTTTACTACTCTGTCCTTCCATTAAGCTTAAATAGTCTTGATCTCGCGGGTGTGAGATTGCTGAGTCCCGTGACTCACGAGATACTTCAAAACAGTTGCAGTGCCGACGATGCGGTCAGGTGACTCAACCGAGCTCAAGTGGGAGTTCGACGAGGAACATGGTCGTTACTATGTGTCTTTTCCGATGATCGATAGTGGTGCCCAGTTGGGACGATCGGGGATCATGTAGCATTTGGGGTATCTTCTTTTATTTTGGTTCCGTAGTCGGACCTTGAGTGTACTCTGAATGATGGATGTTTATTTATGTACTGTGTGAAGTGGCGACTGTAAGCCAACTATGTATCTCTTTCCCTTATATATTACATGGGTTGTGTGAAGATTACATCACTTGCGACATTGCTTTCAATGCGGTTATGCCTCTAAGTCGTGCCTCGACACGTGGGAGATATAGCCGCATCGGGGGCGTTACACTACAGATCTGACCTGTGCATATTGGATTTCTAAAACCGGTGAACACATTCTAATCAAAGAATGGAAAAAATGTTTGGACATTCGTAAGGAGGTTCTTGGAAGCAACATTAAGCGAAAGGCAAGAATTGGAGACATGATAATCTCCATTTTCCATAATGGAGAGTCAGGGGCTATGTTATTTTTTGCTATTTTACCTTAGAGAATATAGTAGGTCCTAAGAGTATGTAGTAGGTCCTATGAGGTACAATATGTTTATTATGTGGTACAATGTGTTAGAGTTGATGATGAGGAGTAGTTGTGATTATGCCTAGTGACCAATTTGCTATGTGATGTCTCATTGATGAAAACGATGATCATGAGCAGGTGTTATATGACAATGATGTATTATGATGATAAGTTGTTAATGATATGATGATGATGATATTTATTATATCATTGGGTGAAAGAACCGCAGATTAGTTTCAAGTGGATGTCCATCCACTTGAAACTAGTCCACGGTTCTTTCACCCCATGATGTAATAACTCATTATGATGTAAAAACAATCTCTAAATTCCTGTTGTATGAAATTTTGTATAAAGGTGTATAAATACAACATGAAATAAAAGATAAATAAAATACGAAATAATAGTAGTAGCGTGGGCAGGGAGAAGCACTACTAGTAATTACTAGTAGCGCTCTTTTGAGAAAGCGCTACTACTAAGTCGATATAGCAGTAGCGTGGGTTAACGCACGCTACTGCTAACCTTTAGCTGTAGCGCCGTACCAGTAGCGCTCCTGCCCGCACTACTGATAGGCCTAAAACCACGCGCTGCTGCTAGGCTTTTCCTAGTAGTGTGTCGCTGACGCTGACACTGACACGAGGCTGATGTACGGGTGCGTGCTCACTATTACTACCCCTCATAGGTACGTGGGCGGCGACACTAGCTGGGCTGGCTACATCAAGCTTACTAGCACTATGCAGAGCTGGGTCCTTCCCGCCGATGTGGACATGGAAGACGCATGGTATGATTTGGCCCCCAACGAGGTGCACGGGGACTCCAAGGAGGTTCACCTGGACATATGCATTACCAAGTTAAATGTTGGTCATTAGTCTTCGCTCAATGTAATCCGCTGTCTAAGAATGTGGAGACTTCCATGCATGATCTTGCACTATTGGAGTATCGCGCATGAATAAAAGTGTATCCATTTATGGTTTAGTCTAGAATCTTCCGTGTATGAAATATTTACTACAGTACTGGTGAAAGACTTATGATGAACCATTTCTTACATCTCCTATAACCAGCTAATGGCTACATGACACTGCCACGTCATCTATAGCCAACCTTGTAGCCTTCAAGTATAATACTACCTCCATCTAGGTGTCATCTTACGAAAATCAAATAATCCCAAAATACTTAGGCGTAGTGCATTAACTTCTACCTCGTTTCTTGTTTCTTGACATATCAACCAAAGAGATGTGGGTGTGCATGCTTTTAATGACTTGAGACTAGCTAACACGTCATGCAGTGGTTAGTTCATTGCATGCAATGCTATTAATTAGCAAATAAACATTAAGTTCCCTCATCTCTTCCAAAAGTCAAACAATGATGATGGTACTACAGTCGATAGTGTACTACTAGTAAGCAAAGCTTCTCCTCGTT
Organism: Aegilops longissima; assembly: GCA_021605205.1. Taxonomy (NCBI): domain Eukaryota; kingdom Viridiplantae; phylum Streptophyta; class Magnoliopsida; order Poales; family Poaceae; genus Aegilops; species Aegilops longissima. The sequence goes on along the minus strand of CM038679.1, from coordinate 307,218,161 downwards.
TGCGAGTAGACCGGACACATCAAAAGTAGTGCATTGTCTCCAAAAAGGGTTGACCATGTCCATGGCTACCATCTCGTGCTCCGTCATTCAGTGTGTGCTTCTCGTCGTTCTGCGAGTTGATGGGACACATGAAATTTAATACGTATTCTGTACTCTCTCCAAAAAGGGACGACCATGTCCATCAGTCCATGGCTACCATCCCGTGCTCCGTCATTGAATACGTGCAGTATTCACGTGCCATCGAGGAGGAAAAATATTACTACGTAGTACTAGGTGCCATCATAGTGCACGACTCGCTTACGCACTGCTTATCTCCATTTTCTTGCATGACACGTGCACCTTGATGCTAGATGTCCCGCGTGTTGGCAAAAGGATGAACAACGCTCATGTCAAAAAAAGAGTGGAAGAACATAGATTACCGACGTCCGAGAAGGAGCAAGGAACCTCGTGGTGGAGCGTCTGCACTCATAGTATTTTATATTATTTAGCGATATAAAATCAACCAATCATGTCCATAGTAGACCGGAAGAGTACGAAACACGGCAGCGCAGTGTAGTTACATCATATTGTACGTGGCCAACCCACGCTATCACTGTATTTCTTGGCCTCCGTGCGACACCTAGCTCTAGTAATCGACCAGCCCGTATCGCTTATCTCTCCTCGTCTCTCTCAAAGTGCGGCGGGCTAGCGTTTTTGCCGTCTATTGAGGTTGGTTAACTCATCTCATGTTAGCGACATGCCAAGAGCATTCTAAATAAATTAATGTACTCTATTGTTATGCCAAAAATAGGAAGCGCTTTGACCGCAGACCAAACGAGAGAGGCGTGCCGTGCCATGAGTGGGTCCAGTTTCTCGTTTTGAACTTGTTTGGTGTAGCATTAATAGTTGGTTTTAACTATTGGTAAGATTTTATATACTCCCTCCATCTAGTGAATAAGTCATCTTAGATTGTGCACCGTGACAAGGAAGAGGGGAAAATGAGAGAAATTAATATTTATTTGCTAATTAATAGCATTGTATGCAATGATCTAACCATTGCATGTCGTGTTTGGTAGTCTAAGTCATTGAAAACATGCACGCCCCACATCTCTTATTGGTGGATATGTCAAGAAACAAGAAACATGGTGGGAGTTAATGCACCGCACCTAAGTATTTTGGGATTATTTGGTTTTCGTAAGGTGACTTATACACCTAGACGGAGGGAGTAGGGCCTAATGTATTCTTCGAGGATGCCTTTGACTATTGATAAGATTTTATATAATTTGAAAATTATATCATTCGAAGATCCTTTCACATTCCGTTTTCAAAAAGAAAAAAAGATCCTTTCACATACGAATTGGACTGTATGCTTTGAGCAACTTGCATGTCCTATACTGCTCCTATTTGGATACTCTAACTTAGCTAGAGGTTAGACTAACTCATGACTGACCCTGAACTAACTTTATCCAAAGAGGTGTTTCAGTGACAGGGTTAGATTGACAATAAGTGCACTTGATGCAGAGAGAAAAGTGATTTTTCAGCGGGCCCAAGGAGTTACTTACTGTGGGAAAGGTGAAGTGATGGTTGCTTCTCCCAAGCAACATTACTCTGGGAATATGGGAGTACCAGCGGATTCAAGGAACAGAGAAATGATGGTTCCTTTGCCCGAGCAACTTACTGTGGTGAAGGTGGGGCTCTGTGATTTGACTGCTCACTAGTCATTACTAATGCGGCGCAACAACCAGGGTGAATCTTTCCCTGCAGTTGTGCACTCAATATTGCTGCATGGCAGGTGGAGCCGGATGAAGGATGTCCCACATGTCGGCGAAACGAAGTTGAATTGTTTCTGGCATTGCTACCAATCCTTCAGGATTTGTTTATATGTACGCATAATTTTAATGAAATTGTAATGTGATGATATGAAGGTTTCAACTTTGGTTCCCGCAGGAAAAAAAGGTTTCAACTTAGGATTCATGTGTCCTCTTTCCTCAAGATTATCTCGTTACAACATTCCATCAAATACAAATGAAACTACTACCATGGCTGCTAATGCATCTCAATGGTTCGCAGATCAGCGCCAATATTCACATCACAACTGAAGACAAAGTTGTGAGAAGGTGTACAAATAAAGAAAAATATATAATTGATTGATGTTGTTCGTAGGCATGGGTCCATTTCCTGGGCACATTGTTCATTGCTTGGCAGCTAGTTTCACCCAGCGCTGTATCCAAAAAGGGGGTGTACGGAGGACACCACAATCCGATCATTTTGTGCAGCTCCACTAAAATCAAGCTGACCATCCCTGTTTGCAAAGATATCGAGTCAGTGTGATTACAATAATAGTGGAACTAGATGATGAAACATAACACACACAAATACAAGCCGATCACCTCTGCAATCTCTCTTTAGGACTAACTACTTGTTGGAGAAGATTAGGAAAGAGTTGGATGAGGAGGATAGCAAAACCAATCTCCCTTTCTGCAGTCCCACAGAAATGTAAAAACGTTGCCCGTGTGACATTTTGGCAGAACTGCACAAAACACTCTTAAGAAAAAAAGTGATTTGTGGAGTTCACCAAAAGGTCGCAATAGCAATGAGGTGAAATGGCCAGCCCTGTTTGCAAAAAAAGAGGTAGAAAGGAAACAACTACTGGCAAATAACACGAGTTGAAGACACATACGCCGACAAAAAAGTAGCATATTCCATGTAATAAGAGAAAGATAGCAGCATGGTGGTTGGTTTGAGGACGAGATTGCAAGATGGAAAGTACGCTGGCCGAGATACGTTTTAAGAAAACAACTAAAGAAGATCCACATGCAGCAACGTGGGAAGATGGGCAGTGGAGCAAGGCCGAAGGAAGCTGAGGGTCGTCGGGATGTTACTAGGAGGGCACCGGCGGCCGGGATCTGCCCATACTGCAGCAGCGAGCAAGTGGCGAAGGCCCTACCGCGCCGGAGCTTGGTCAAAGAGAACGAAGGGTACCGCAGATCGGGACGTGCTGCCTCAACACCGTCGAATGGAGAAACGATGCACATCCACCCTTTCCGCCGGCGGACGGGATGCGACCGGATCACTGACCAACGGTGAGAGAGAGAGAGGCCACCGCAGCCTTGTGTGAGATGGTGTGACGAGAGACAAACCCCGGCAGGCAGGCTCCTTTGTATATAGTGGAGCAGAATTTCCATTTTCCCCATGGTAACTGTTTTATATTCTGTACTACGCGCCATTGAGGAGGAATATATAACTTTATTGAATACAAACGCGTCAAGTCGAACTTTGTTCCGTCTAGGCATGGTACCCGATCCTCCTTCGAATAAACAACCGCTACACGCGTCAAATTATCATGTGGGCTGCCTTTTCATAAATAAATGAACTCCACCGTGTACCCACAAGGGTGTGGCCGGGAACAAGACGTGAGTACGTGCGTCCTGCGTGCACCTCTTCTTTAGGTGCAGGTACGTACGTGGGTAGGTGTGAGAGAGATGGTTTTTGCGAAACCGAGGCAATGTGTTGATATCTCAAACAAAAAAACGTAACATATGCAATGTGTGTGAAACAGAGTCATGGATATATCATATATAGAGGGAGCGATCCACGAGAAGAGAGTGGAGGGATCATCGGCATGAGATATCGATAGAATAAAAAACAGGGATGAAGTGTGTGGCTGCGCGATCGATAAAGAGTGCCATCGAATTTGTGTTTGCCCACGTCAAAGATACAGGGTGGCTGGCCTACTGGAATTTGAGAGGGCAGAGGTGTAGTTTTTCTCTGTGGCATGGATACCTACCTACAACGTTCGACTATCAGTGGGGGGGGGGGCAGAGACCTAACTATAGAGAGGTAGATCGACTAGTATATGTGTGGAGAAGGAGAGAGACCTAGCTATGTATAGAGGGAGATCGATCGGCATCCATGGATATGTGTAGTAGAGGAATAAGGTTGGGATAAAGACAAAGGTAGAGTGTCGGAGGGTTGGTCGTGGAGTTGTGTCTCACAAATGGTGGGAGAGGCCTGCTATACAAACGGAGGGTACGAGTGCAATATCAATAAGAGAGGGCGGGGATGTCTGTCTGTCTATGCACGTGCGTGTGAGAGATGGGTCAGGAGGTATGCAAGGATTATGAGGGGAGACGATATGGTTGTGGTAAGCATACGTAACTACATAGGAAGATCAACTGTCGTGTGTCCGAGAAAGGGAGAGACATAACTAGTGAGGTAAGTCTATCGGTGCGTGGTGAAAATAATTATAGTCGACCTAACTATATGTAGCGAGATCAGTATGTATACATGCATGCATGTGTTAGAATCGAATAAGGTCCGGAGAGACATACATGGGGAGAGGGGTGCGGCTAGGAGGTGGTGCGATAGGCCTCCTATGTCGAGGGGGGGGGGGGAGTGTGTGACTATGAGATCGATGAAAAGAGGGGCGGGAGTGTGCACCTGCGTGGAACCGTATTGGACATAGGAGGCATGGACGGTGAGAAGAGAAGTGGGGAAGTATGTGTTTGTGGTAGGCACACTTGTCTAGAGAGGTATATCGACCTGTGTGTGCTGGAAAGAAGGAGTCGGGGGGCCTACACACACTGCGGGTGAATGACCTAAAGAGAAATAACAAATGTGCGCGATGGAGGGGACGCTGAGGGAGGGTGAGGGGGGCGGGCGTGTGCATGCACGATAAAAAATTAGCGCCAGCCAGCTACAAACAGAAGAGGATCGTGAAGCTGTCAAAGACGAACATAGATCATAATTCATTATAAAAAAGTGGATACGGATACTTGAAGAAGATATCATAGTGTAGAACATTGATTATAATTTGGGCTAGTGTGTGGCTTTTGCAGCTCAGGGCTAAATACTTGTCATAATGTAGGGGGCGGGGCACTATACTTTGTGTGATAAACACGGTGTACGTATGGAACACGGTTTAGATTATGAATATATAGTTAGTACATCAAATGTACAATTATTTGGAATCAACATCAAGTGTATTCAAAAAATTGAATTTGTGTTCATATAGTACACATAGTTCATATCTATCTCTATAGTAATCATGTAGTGTGTTGTTAAGGTAATACACAAATGATGGTTGAAGTTGGCAACAATCATGATTCTAGATTCTTATTGAACTAGAGAAAAGAATTCAAATTCAGTTCGAATTGCAACGGTAGTATAGACATTTGGAATGCACTAAAATGTTGGCATGAGTACGTTACATGCATTATACAGCCAGCGAAATTTTTTAATTGGACATAACATGGATCCATACTCCCTCCTTCCATCTATAGAGGGCCTAATGCGTTTTTTAAGACCGCTTTTGACTATTGACAAGATTAATAGTACATGACAAGCACAATGTGAAAATTATATCATTGAAAGCTCCTTTCACACACGAATTTAACAGTGTGCTTTGTGTAAGTTGCATGTCATATATTATTGCTCTAATATTTGGTTGGTCAAATTTAGGCTCGAAAAATGCATTAGGCCCTATATAGATGGAAGGAGGGAGTAGCTTTGAATAGCATTTGTATAGTAAAACGGGACAAGTCTCTCTTTGTGTGGTGTGAATAGTTTTTATTTTTTCGTTTTTTTTTCGTTGAGGGAAGTGTGAATTGATTTGGTACGTACAAGTACAATGTTACACGTTAGGCTTGTCCCTAAAATTCAACCCGTGCCTTGTTATATCCCGAAAATTCAGATATCGTGCTCCCAAAACTGGCGCCTTCACAACCCGCGCCTTGCTATCCCGAAATTACAACGCACGCGGAAACTCCCTCCAGCTGCCAAATCCCGACACGCGAAATCCCCCTTCTAACCCTGAGCCAAAAGGGCCGCTAGTTCAAATCAGTGGGGTACTTTTGTAATACACCCTACATTTTGGGCAAGTGCGTCCCTAAGTCATGGTTCCCCGTCCCATCGCCTCCTTTTCTCCATTCGAAATCTGGCCGCCATAACATCTCCGCTCCAGCCGCGAAACCCCACCCTCCTCTGTTCGCCACCTCACCACTGCCCTGCCGGAGGCTCTTCCCCGACGACGTCGTCCACCGCAACAGCTCGACGTCCCTCATCCGCCTCCCCGGATGAGGATCCGTCGTCCATCTCATCGTCCCACCAGTTTAGCCGCCCCGTCTTCCACCTCCAAGGAGCTGCTCCGACTACTGCCTTGTCTATCACGACCGCTCCATCCCTACAGCGCCACCTTAACCTGCTCCACCGGAACCGTAGCATCCTCACAAACTCCTTGGACGAAGCCGAGGCCTACTCGGCGCCACCAAAGAGGTTGTACACTCATCGCATCACACCTTATCCTTAACTCGACCTCCAGGCGCCGACAGTGCTCCATCCCGCACCCCATGGGGCGGCTACCTCGAAGCCGGCGCCGCGGGCGACATATCCACGGCGGCTCTCCCCAGTCCGAGGCCCCTTCGGTGGCGGCGTCCATGCCAGCCGGATCTGCTGCTGCTGCTCCGGCTGTCGCTCGGTCGCTCGCGCTGCTGCTGCTCTAGTTGTCGCTCGGTCACTCATGCTGCTGCTGCTCCGGCTCTCACTCACTCGCTCGCTCGCCCAGCTGCTGGTGCTCCGGCTCTCGCTCGCTCGCTCGTGCTGCTGCTACTGCTACTGCACAGGCTCTCGCTCGCTTGCTAGCTCTGCTGTTGCTGCTCTGGCTCTCGCTCGCTTGCTCGCACTTCTGCTGCTGCTGCTCCGGCTCTCCTCGCTCGCTCGCTCGCGCTGCTGCTCTCCCCTCGCTTGTGCTGCTGCTCTGCTCCGATTTAGCTACACTTCAGTCGACTGAATCGACTTCTGGGTTAGTCGATTTTCAGGGGTGGTGGGTCTCGCGAGTTAAGGAAGAACCACCGTGAGGGAGGGGCTCACGGAGAGGTACCCCACTATCTATCTTAGGGTTCGGGTGGGTGCTGCTGCGCCAGTGGGGGGGCACAGTGGTAGGGCGATGGCGTGGGGATCATCGAGAAAAAGCTTTCTGCTGGGGCGGGGGGCTAGAGGTCCGGCGAGGCGATGGCGCACCGACGGTGGGGAGTTGTTTTGGGGCGGTGAGGCGGCGGCGGACCGGCGGTGGGGAGTTGTTTCGGGGCGGCGAGGCAGCGACAGACCGGCGGTGGGGAGTTGTTTCGGGGCGGCGAGGCGGCGGTAGGGAGTTGTTTCGGGGTGGCGAGGTGACGCGGGGTTCGGCCGGTGGTGGCTGGCGGCTCAGGGGGGTGCAGGTTGAAGATGAACTGTAGGCCCTCCCTAAACTATCCCATGTAAAGTGCCTCTCTGCTACCATTGCGTTTAGTTTCGACACTAACATGCAGATTCCACAGTAAATTTCAGTTTCGACAGTTAAGTTTAGAGTCAACAGTTTTTACCTCATCTGTTGTAGTCAGGTGGTTTTTGGTGATGTAAATTCTACATCTATCACTTTTTGGTAATGCATTTTACATCATCTATTGGAGATGCTATTAGAATCCCACTTGAGATTAAAAATGTATGTCTTGTGGTGCTTCAGCCTTGACGTCTTACGGCTCACTGGAGCTGCTCCAAGGACGGAACGATCCATCACAACAGAGCAGTGCCCTGGACACCGTCTATAGATTCTGCAGATCTTCCTCCACAACTCCGACAGCCACCTCTGCCTCAACTTATTCAGCGACCAAACCAATGATGCTGAGGTCGACACGGCTACGACAAAGAGGTTGTACACTTGTCGCATCACTTATTGCTCTACATTCATGTCGATCCATTAGGGCTATTGTGGTTCAACGGAAAAACATAGCAATAGGAAATTTTCCTACGGCACTCTACTATTCAATTATTCATGCATTTTGTTGAAAGGAATGGAGCAAAACATCCACCTGGACCTACTTTTCAAAATACTATGCATGAAAACAAGACCAAGTGAATTAGTGGCAGAATAACATTCTAACCGTACACACTTTCATATGGTTTCACTTTATTTTGGCCATGTTTCTTTGCATTCCTCTGCTCCTCCTTTTCCTGTGAGCCAAACAACCAAGTTGATAGAAATCCTGTGTTCACAAATGCTCCGTTTCCCATGTGCATTCCTATCCTATTCCGGTGTTTTTCCTCCTATCCCTGCGTTTTTAGAATCATGCAAGCCAAATGAGCCCTTACATAATTACTTCAGTTACAGGTAGGTGTCGAAGAAAACTTTGTGTGGTTTGTCCTGCTCCTGCCGCGACGTCGTCCACCTCACCTAAGCTGCTCCATCAACAGAAGCATCCACCAAACCAGACATCACGATTCCTGACAGTCTTTCGCCGCCTCAGATCTCCTTCCCTGACGCCGGCATCCACCGCAACGGCATCACCATCATCGACTCAGCAGATGAACCTGAGTAGTACACGGGTCCGCAAGATAGGTCGCTCTTTTGATTCTGCTTATGTTATGCATTGCTTAATATTACCTGCTACTTTATTGTCCTGTTCACCTCTTAGACTCCAAGTCAGGTCCAAATTGATGTTCAAACTTGAGTTCTAAATTAGTTGTGGGGCACATATCGAAGCAGCAATGAATAATATCTCTGTCTAATATCTGGTTCACCTAGGGTATGCCTATGTTGTTCATCTTGGGTGGGAAACAAATAGTAAAGCAATCATCATTTGTTTTTTATTAAATTAAAGCAATCATCAACCTGCTATCATTATTTTTGGATCCATCCACTGGTTGTTACCATTACTCTAGAATTCTACATGCTCTCCTTCCATAATCTCACTATATTTTTTTTGTATGCATGTCAGATATTGTACACAGTCATGCTGAACCTGTAGAGAAAAAGAGAAGAGTTTTGCGCGGCAATACAATGTCATGCAGACATCGCTCCATGGTGGGTTCAATGGCAAACCCTCCCCCCCTCTCCAGATTGTAATCCAGAGGAAGATATCTGTTCTGAGGCGTATTCAGACGCAGCTGACCACTCCTATTTACCCCCAAGGTGTTTTCTCTAACTTGGCATGATGATGTTAGTCATATCATGCATATTTTGCCTTGCGGTGCCTACTTTCGACATCATATATGTCATCTGCTTAGTTTGGACATGTTCTGTAATGCCACCTGTTTAGTTTCAATATCATATATGGGAATTATGCAGTCTCATGCCTTTTATCCAGCCATAATATATGTGAAATGTGCAATGCCATCCTGTTTAACCAGGCATCATATATTTGAATGATATCTTGCCCATCTGTTTCTTCATTAAATTTCCATTTGTCGACAATGTTTGTACATTAAACTACTCTTCCTGTGAATCAGCCATTTGAGTGGGTGATGGAAAAATCTGGAGTGAAAACAAGGCCTTCAGAGCAGACAGTGCTACCTGCCGAAGCAGATCTCTTGCTGGGTCCTGATTGCTCCTCAGAGATGGATTCAGAGACAGATGACCAGTCCTATTCCCCCACCGAGGTGTATGCACTAACTTGGCATGGTTCTACTGCTCATATCATGCATATGGTGTCTTGTATTGCATAGTTTAGACATCATATACACAATATTCAACACCATGTTCTTAGTTCAGACATCATATATGCGAATGCCCTCCGCTTAGCATATAAGTCACATATGCGAATTAAATCATGCGATCCTGGTTACTTAGATAACATGTATGTGAATTATGTCATCCGATCCTGTTTAGTTAGTCATCATATTTTGAATTATGTTATGCTATGCTATCCAGTTTAGATAGACATCATATATGTGAAATTATGTCATGCTATCCGTTTTAGTTAAACAATATACATGTCAATTATTTAATGCCCTCTTTTTTCCACACTATCTATTGCATCTGTCTCTCATACAATGTCTACACATTCAACTATGTTTCCTGTTTATCAGCCATTTGAATTGGAGCAGGTGATGGCAGTATCTAGCGGAGTAAAAACACGGTCTTCGAATAAAACAGTGCTACCTTTTGGTGGAGATAGCACCCCGGTTGTACATGCACGAGAACCAGCCCTACCACACATAACCCAATCTCTCACAGATTTTACCCCTACTATGATGGGCAGAGAACCAGCTTTACCCAATCTAACCCCAACCCCAGCAGATAGTAAACCAGTTCCTGTTGACACAACAACATCTCCACCATAGAGCTCCCAAACAAGAGCAGTTAGTAAGGCAGCTCTAGTGCCCAAAGCGCCAGTACTACCACGGCGAACCCCAACTCCACCAGTTAGTACACCTATTCCTATGGAGGAAGCACAACCAGCCATTCATAGTTTAGCATCTATCACATTTGATGTTGTTAAATCCTATGTGCGTATCTTCCCATCATGGAAATATTATACCGAAAATGAAGGAAAATGCTAGTTGCAGGTGTTTGTCTAGGAGTTATGTGTAAGTAATGTTATTTATGGCAATTACTTTGCTTTGTCCCATATATTCTACCTCCATGATGGTTATAATACAACAAATTTTCCCATTTTCTCTATAGAGAAGGAGCGATTTGGAAACTCAGGATGAGGTAACCTGTGCTAATACCTCTGCTATCTTCAAGAATGCTTGGTGGCGATGTCGAATTACACAAGAAAACGTACTTCACTGGCAAAGAAACTCATCAAATTCCCTTACGTTCTCCTAAGAAACATTTACTGGACGATGACTGGGAACGCCTTGTTCTTTACTTGTCCCGAACCAAGAATGTGGTAAGGTCTATGAGCTCATTTTATTTTAAGTACTATATGCTTGCGTCTTACTGTACTCTGTTCATGTAGAACAAGTGCTTAAACCTGAAGAACAACTGTTCTCAATTAAGACTCCATTGCTATCGTGCATACTGCTTTGCTCTTGTATCACTGTATTTACTCATACAAACTTATTTTTAAATTGAACTATCCAATGGAAACTCCAATGGCACAACAGGTATGTTTACGCATGTTTCTTTAACAAGTTTGCTCTTATAAATAGCTATGTTGATTTCAATTTCAATTGTGTATACAGTTGACTTCTCATATCATGCACATTACTAGCATCATAACAGGGCCAATAGTGTTGTTGTACATGTAGACCCGTGGTACCCATCTGAAATCTTGTTGTGCCGTTTAGTTTCCCACGCTTTGTATTATTTCAGTGCTGCTTTCTCTTGAACTGATATGATTTGAACCATGTCTCTATTTTGATTTGGCAAGACAATGCAGTGACCATAGGATATAGATATATGTTTGTTTGATGCTTTTATAATTTACTACTTGGCAATAGAAGACTTGGTAGTTTAATCTTGTCCACCTTACTAATGAACTGGTTCACGAAATGAGTTTCATATACTAGTACATGCTAAACCTATTATGTATGCCTTGTTTCTTCTTTTAGAATCTTGTGAGAATATTGGGGAAGAGTGCCTTATTAAGCAATGATAAAGGAAGTAATGCAGATAAGGTTCAGGATCGTGAGACATCCTTGTTGGTCTCCAACAAAGCTGATAAAACATCTAAGGAAAACTCTCTTGAAGATAGTGAGGCAACCCCAAAGTCCTGTCTTGGTTTACTGTTCAAGTTACTGACCACTACCGCTTGCAGAAGCTATTCAAACTCACTATCTGAATCAGTCCGGTTTCTTGAGTCTCAACTACAAGCTAAAAGACATTGATCAGCTGTGCTGTGACAAGAAGCGGAAGGACTGCGGAAGTCCCTGGAGCATTCAGATGCATACTTTCTCGTTCAACAGCAAGCGTTGGAGGATTTTAGCGCCAAACAGGACAAAGCTAATAAGCTTGCTAAGCTTATTGCCAGCATGGTGGATACCCAGGATAACGTTTGTTGAGCTCTTCCTAAGTTGTTTCAGTTATGGACTTGTTTTGCTGCTGCGTTTATTTGCACTGGTGGCTGATTTTGGCGGCCAATGTATGTAATATGCTGTTTTGTTCCCTATATTTGCACTGTTGGCGAACTTTGATGCCCAGTGGATGTAATATGTGTAATACTGTAATACGCTAGCGTTAGTTGCATTCTTATTTATTTCCTTATTGTCTTGTTTAGTTGTTTGCTTGTAGTCACTGCAGTTCTTTTTCCGCATTTTTTAGTGGCCACAATAACCTAGTTTTGGTAACTAGGCCACAATAATCATGGCAACACACGGACTATTGTAACCATGGGCCTCCTGTAGGCCGTAGGATCCGTGGGCCTTCTACAGGCCGTAAGATCCATGGGCCTTTTACGGGCCAGATGATCCATGGGCCTTTTACGGGCCGTAGGATCCATGGACTTTCAACGAGCCATATGATCCATGGGCCTTCTACGGGCCGCAGGATCCATTGGTCTTCTACGGGCCATAGGATCCATGGGCCTTCTACGGGGTGTATAATCATTTCGCCAGACATGGGCTGCACTATTCGTGGACCATAACGGGCCGTTAATAGGCCGTATTTGATAACGCTATGGAAAAAGCCCAACGGGTTAACGGGCCTCAAACGGGCCGATTGTTACCACTGGCTGTATTTGGCCCACAAACGGAACAAGCTAGTAATGGACCGTATCTAACCGAATTCTAGAAATGAGCCCAAGAATAAATGGGGCCTTAGAAGGCCGAAAGGTAACACGGGCTAGAAATGGCCGACGGAATAATGGGCCGTTAATGGGTATAAAGCGATACACTGTTTATTATGGGCCAGTTTCGTCTCAGGCCTTTAATGGGCCGAGAGTCACAAAGGGCCTCATACGGGCCCAAAGACATCATGCGCCATACATGGGCCAGAAGTTACAATGGGCTGGAAACATATTTGACGGCTCAGATGAAGCTACTAGGCTTAATTCCGATAGGCCGTAACAGGCTGGTAGTAAGCGGGCCGTAAATGGGCTATATACGAATAGGACATTAACAAGCTTTCCGTGGGCCGGCCCGTTACCTTTTGACCAAGTCAAATGGGCAGACCTTTTCACCGGAATTGGCCTCTGTTGGGCCGTTCCATGTGTCGACGTATCATATGCTCCTCTTGTCCAATGAGTGTATGCCATCTGTCCGAACGTTGAGCCGACACGTGTTTCCTTCGGCCAATGAGAATTTTACACATGGAAAATTCCCATTGGTCCGGGCTGCTAACGGGTTATCGATCCAAAATCGGACCCGATAGCTTAACGGCGTCCTGTTACGATGGATGCCACGTGTCGGTCACCCTTGACGAAAGCACTTCTATGACACGCGATTTATCATCATGGAAGTGGACACTTCCGTGATGATAATTTTGGTAATGTCATGGAACACTTCTATGACAGCATAGGTGTCGGCGTTCTGGGAAAGGGGGTCCCCAGACTTGCCTGCCTGCGGCCCATGGTGTGGCTCTGCAAGTGGGCCCGTACGACCCATCTTCACCAACAACCTTTCGAGACCCTCGCAAGGGGCCAGGCATTGCGAGGCGGACGACACAAGACCTCCTCGGGAGCGGCCTCACCAGGCTGGCTCACGAGGGGCGGAGAGATCAAGGCAAGGCAAACCTCGCGAGGTTCCACTAACGTGAGCCATGACGAACGAGACCAGGTGGGCGCCAGGCGGGTGCCAGTGCGCACAGTGTCCTTCGAGACCAAGGCCAGCAGGACGATAGGACGGAGGTCATCTTGGAGCCCAAGACGGCGTCACCACAAGAGCCTTTGGCAGGCGAAGACTACTTTTGTTAGGATAAGCTGTACTAGCTATCCCCTTTCGAACTGGCGTTGTTGGCTCCCTTCCCGCTCAATATTTGGGAAGAGGACCAGAGCCTCTATAAATAGGGCTAGCCACCACAGTAGAAGGCAACTCAGCCTGATCTGATCGGATCCTCACCTACCAGAACTCATCTGGAGCGATCCTCGTCCACACACCCTCACCAAGCACAAGAAAACCTCTCCTTAGGAGTCTGTTCTTCCCCTTGTACTGTTCATCATCAGCCCAAAAGGCAATCCACCACCACCGCACTGGAGTAGGGTATTACACCGCAATGGTGGCCCGAACCAGTATAAATCTTGTGTCTTTGTGTCCCTTGGGTTCGGCGAGCTAGTCCGTGAATTCGTGAAGCGTGTGAGGGCATGATCAGTGAGGGGGAGATCTTCGTGCGCACCCCAGTGTTCGAGCCTTAAGGGTTTTGTCGGAACCCGAAATCCGACATTTGGCGCGCTAGGTAGGGGTGCGCCGAAGCCTTCTTCTATACGATCCGTGCTTCGCCGCTACACCACAACCATGTCGGACGCTCGTCGCGCCCTTGGTGAGCGCCGGGCCGCCCTCACCGCCTGTGCCGTTCAGATGGCCCCCGTCGGCGGGCCTTCCCGTTGTTCTCCGTCGCCTGCCGCCAACTCCACCACCGGCCCCGCGGGGAACGAGCAGCAAGCATCCTCGCTGCACCCCTCGGTGCAACGCGACGGTCGCACCGCCACCCTGTCACTGACCCCCGCTGGTTCGTCGTCTCACGCTCATCACGCTCCCACGGACGCGTGGGCCGCGCTGCTCATGGCGCACGAGCTCCTGTGCTACCACCCATTCGACGACCTCTACGAGGACTGGCTGGACCGCATCGCTGAGCTTGTCAGCACCGCAAGGGGCTCCCCTGTGCTGTCCCTCTCGCTGCCTCGCCCTCCGCCGGCTACAGGCGACGTGGCTCATGGAGCGCCTCCGCCACCTCTGCACCAAGACGGCGCCCTGGCGCCAAGACGCGCGGCTCCGCGGCGCGACCCGCCGCGCCAAGTACCCGTGCATGAAGAAAGAAGCTGTCAAGAAGTCCCTCGGCCGTGGGAGAACGCCCCACCACTCCCCGCACCGCCATGTCAGGACCGCTTGCCGCGGCAAGGCCTTGCACTGCTTGCCGTGGCGGCGCGCGGGCTCCAAGATCAAGCTCCACCTCCACGACGGGCCCTGGTGACCACATCAGGCTGCCGTTCCTTCACCCCCGAGATGCGTAGTGTCGCTTGGCCGGGGAAGTTCAAGCCGGATCTGCCTCATCGCTACGTGACACCCCCGACCCCGCGGAGTTCCTGCAACTCTATGAGCTGAGCATCAAGGCGGCCAATGGCGACGAAAAAGTCATGGCGAACTGGTTCCCCATGGCGCTCAAGGATGGAGCACGCTCATGGCTCCTAAACCGGCCTCCTGGCTCCATCTCCTCCTGGAACGAGATGCGCGACCGCTTCGTCGCCAGCTTCCAGGGCACTCACGACCGTCCCCAGCCGCGGGTGACTTGCGCCACGTCAATCAGCAACCAGGGGAGACCCTCCAGAAGTACATCCAGCGCTTCAACAACGTTTGCCTCAAGGTCCCCGAGGTGACGGACGAGGCCATCATCTCCGCGTTCTCCGATGGCGTCCGTGGCGTCAAGATGAAGGAGGAGCTCGCCATCCACGAGGAGCTGTGCACATCCCTGGAGCTGTTCAACCTGGCGACAAAGTGCGCAAGGGCTGAGGAAGGGCGCCTTTCCCTCCTTGAGCTCCCGGCTGTTGACCCGGAGGAGAAGAAAGCCATGGCCAAGGACGTGAAGCGCAATGGAGTCGCCGTGCTCGCAGCGGAGCCGGACACGAAACGCGGCAGAGACCAGCCCGAGTCATCCAAGAGCAGCCGACCATTCTGTGCCTTCCACAACGTGCACAACCATAACACCAACGATTGTCAAGTGCTCAGGGCCATTCTCGGCGGACACTTCGGTCGACGCCCCGAGCGCAACGACCGAGGCTACGGCCGAGGAGGAGGACGTGGCGGAGGACGCTGGGACGACCGGGGCCCGCGCCAGAAGTGGCATGATCGGCCTCATGAAGATCGCTGGCAGGATCAGCCTCGCGAGGGCGCCTTGAGGGATCAGCCTCGCGAGGACTGTCCTCAAGGCAATGATGGGCTTCCTCCGCTGCCGCCACCACCAGGAAGGAACGATGACCACCATCAAGATGAGGGGGCTGGGGCTTCCAGGAGCCGCGTGCTATCGCCTGCATCTTGGGCGGAGCCCAAGCCCCGGCCTCTCAACGCATTTCAAGCAGTTTGCCCGCAAGGTGAACGCAGTCCTCCACAGGCTCGAGGCCACGCGCCCGCTCAGGTGGTCCAAGTGCGCCATCACCTTCAGTTCAGCAGATCAGCTCAAGTGCGCAGCAACGGCTAGCGTTCTCCCGATGCTTTGTTCGCCCGTCATCAGCAACGTACAAGTCACCGTCGCAGGGCTCAATGTCTTGTCCGTCGACACGTGTGATAGTATGCAAGTTCCCTACAACCAGCTTCAGCCTACCAAGCCTTTCTCGGGAGTGACCGACGGTTCCACCATGTTGTTAGGGCAGGTCCGCCTCCCTGTCACCTTCGGAGAACGCAACAACTACCGCACCGAGCTCATCGACTTCGACGTAGCTCACATCCGTCTGCAATACAATGCCATCCTCGGGTATCCAGCCCTGGCCAAGTTCATGGCGATCACGCACCACGGCTACAACGTCCTCAAGATGCCAGGGAGCGGCAGGATCATCACAGTCCCCTGCGAAGAAAGAGATGCAGTGTGCTCTCTCGAGCGTGCCTTCCAAGCAGCGTCAATCGAAGACCCCGACAACAATGCAGCTCAGTACCCCCCTAAAGCCATCCCCAAGAATAAGAAGCAACTACTCCGTGCCGGACCTCAGGGAGGCGGCACCGCAGTTGGTACCACATCAGGATCAGTGCCCGTGCTTGGGGTGCCTTCTTCCCTTGCATAGGAAGGTGCGCCCGACGCCCTCCTCGGGTAGGGCTTGGGGGCTCTCTTCTGGAGGGCCTCAGACCTTGCCAACATCATGAGGGAGGCGCTTGGGCACCACATGGAGGCGTGCTTCGCGACACGTTTCCCTCAGAAAGACAACGGGAGAGGAGCGCCCAACGCTCGAGAGTTCATCGCCAAGACCACTCAGGAACTGCAAGAAGCAAGAGCCATGTGCGGCGACCACCGCTCACCTGCCGCAGCTCCCCATCCAGGCGAGGATGGCGGGTTGCGCGTCTGCATCGACATTCCAGGGCTCAACAGAGCCGCATCTTAGGAGCTCTTCTGGCCTTCGCGTGTGGGACGCTGCGAGGGCCCACCTCACAGCTACGTTCGCATGCCTTTTGGCATGCCGAGCGTGGCTTCCACCTTCCAGCGCAACCTGCAGAGCATCCTGGTGGCTCAGGAGGCCAGGCACCATGCAGTCCTGGTGGAGATGGAGACGGTCCTCAAGGAACCGCCTGTACCCCCAGAGCCTCCTGAGGCTCAGGGCCCCGGTAGCTCGTGAGGAGCAACCCCTGCACCACACATCTTCACCTGACTCAACACCCCTTCATCAACAGAACCAGGTGACACTTTCCAAGTTTATTCAACTGGGAGTGCCCTCAGGGCTGCATCATTCCCAGACCGCGTGGGTACGTCCCTGTGGCATGTATCCCTTTTTATGTCTTTAGCTTACCTTGCTGGGGGCGCCCCTCGGGCTGCATCATCCCCAAGCCGCTTGGGCCTGACCTAGTGGCGTGTATCTTCCCTGCATTTACTTAAGCCAGTTTGTTTCCATGCTCAATCTATCTATGAGTATCACCTACTGGATTGTCACCTACCACTGGAGCCGCGCGCCGATTGTCTTTCTTTAGGACCCTTCGCGTGAGAAAGGTTGGGCACGGCGTCTGTGCTCGGGCCCGTCCCTGCAGCGCCGATAAATCCAACGGCTGAGCTCTGTCTGGAGGGTCGGCCCCGTTCACGTCACCTCTTGGGGCCGTTGGTGCCTGCCCTTCTCACGCGATAACCTCAGGAGATTCGTTCGGCGCAGGTTGTCTAACCACCTCGCAGGACCACCACAGCAAACAATAATGAAGACCAGGCGCAACCTGCCTTGAGGTAGGGCCTCGTGAGTCCCGCGCTGGCTCACGAGTGCCCAGACACACCTCGTCTAGCCCTGCCGTGCAAGCCATGTGTCAGGGCGGGGCTGTACATGGCCCAGGGGCTCTCCGCATTAGGGAGTCCCCACCCATGTACCAGTGGAAGGACCATGCTCCGCGCTGGCCGGCGACACTTCCGAGGAGAGGCTATGCCCATGCAAGTGCGGAAGCGCAATGCTCCGTGCTGGTGATAAACAACTGAGGGCGGCCCCACGGCTGTATCAACTTCAGGGAGCCCTTGAGCTCAGTGTCCGGCCTCACCGCAACACCTCCCCTCAGGAGAGTCGCGCGAGGGGGCTGGGCATGGGGGCTGCGCTCGGGTCACGCCCAAGTGTACGCCACCCAACGAGGTTTCCCGGACCTGGTTGTCGTGCGCCCCTCCCGAGCCGAGCCTCGGCGAGGGCAAAGGTATGTAAGCTGTTTGCGTGTCAAGAGGGACTCCTGAGCATCCCGACTCAGGAGCCTAACTGGTCACGTAGCCCCTCACTCCTTGGTTCCGTCCTGGTCTCCAGTCGGCCCAATGGCGGTTGAGGTATGCGTGGGGCCGGGCCCTGCTGATGTAGAACAGTGAACTCACTCCTTCCTATAAGCTGTTTGCGCGTCAAGGGGGACTCCTGAGCATCGCGACTCAGGAGCCTAACTGGTCACGTAGCCCCTCACTCCTTGGTTCCGTCCTGGTCTCCGGTCGGCCCAATGGTAGTTGAGGTATGCGCGGGGCCGGGCTCTACCGACGTAGAACGTAAAGCGGATAGGAATAAAATCGCCTAATCTCGAAGCAAATATTACAAGACATATTGTTCTCACAATATCGAACACAAGTTTAACGCCTCCACGAGGCATGATGCATGTTGCAGGAATAAAACAGGAAAGGAGCAGCAAGTCACCCCTGAGCACCACCGACGCCCGTGAGAGGCACTCCTCCCTTGATGACATCGCCTTCGTCGCAGCCACCGGCTGGAGCTGCAGGAGTGGTGGCGCCTCCGGTCGAAGGCGCGGAACTTCTTCAGTAGGGCCTCCACCTGACCTTTCACGGCCGCGGCGGCGGCTGTATAGTGTTCATCAGCCACGGGCTCCAGCAGCTCGTCAAGGCGAGCGGTAGGGTTTGGAGGTGGCTGAAGACACGCATCAACGCAACTGAGGAAAGAACGCGGGCTTCTTCCTCGACCGTGGGACCGATGCCGCTCACAACCTCCTCAAGCGCAACAACCAAGTAGGGAAGCAGCTGGGCGGGGCCGTCCTCATCGGTGGTCAGCGGCCTCTCCAAGCCCTTCTCATATAGTGACTCCAGAGCCTCGTGAGACCTCTTCTTGAGAAGCGCGAATGCCGCGCGGTCCTCAGCCAGAACCTTTGCCTTCGCGGCAAGTTCGGGTTCCTCCGCCTTCACCTTACATTCCACCTCCTCCAGTCGGCCGCGCTCAATGGCCTGCGCCTTTGCCGCTGCTCCAGCTCGGCGTCGTGACCCTTGACAGCATCCTCCCGGGCCTTCATCTTCTCCTCCTCGGCCTGACGGCCACGGGCTTCCTCTACGCGTTCGCTGCGCAGGGTCTTCAGCTCGGCCTCCAGCGCCTGGCAGCGACTCTTGGCGGCCTCGACGTCCTTCAGCGCTGCCTCATGAGTGGCCGCTGCCTGGGCGGCGGCCTGCTTCTCCTTCTCAGTGGTCGCTATGGCCTGGCTCAGCGCCGCTCGAATAGACACGCCGTAACGGAGCCAGGCAGAAACTAGCTCCAGACGCCCGGCCACCAGGAGGGGGTCGGCGCCTTGAAGATCTTCTCACAGCCGGGTCATCTCCAGAAGGGTGTGCTCCAAGACGTCAGGGGAGGCAGAAGGACTTGGGATCAGCGGCGCAGCAGGAGGTGGAGGAGAAGGTATTGTCACCATAGCCTGGGAAGCTGGGAGCTCCTGAGCCTCGGAGGCTCCAGCAGCCGAGCCGGACGCCGGTGCCTCCAGAGCCAGTGAGGCCACGGGGGCTGACTCCTCCTGAGGGTTCTCCCCCATGCCTCGCAAGGACGACCGGGCGGAGAGACATGAGCGCCAGCGCAGCCCTTCTCCGCGGAGGGAGACGCTGACGGAGCAGGCGGGTTCGTCCTTGGCGGCACCACCACCCCCTCCTTCCTCTTCTTCGTCACCGGCGTCGGCCTAATCACAGAATGGAGAAGCATCAGGAATCAGCAGCATAATCAAGAACAAGGCAAAGCACGAGCACTTACTTGTCCACCGCGGTGTAGTCCACCCTCCGCTTGGTGAGCTTGAAGCCCAAGAGCCTCGAGGAGCAGAAGCTGGGGCAGCGGAGGGGCCGGAGGCAGCCCCAGGCGGCATCAAAGCTGGGGCGACAGCTCGGGAGACCAGCACCGACCTGCCCCTCGTCGGGACCACGAGCGGCTCCCCCTTCTCCTGGCGGGCATTGGCCACGTCATCGTCTGGCAGGGTGCGGAGGATGTCGGCCTTACTCTAGGGGGAGGTTTCCCCCATCCCTTCAGGGGTCACCTCCGAGTCCTCCTCCTCCTCTTCCTCCCCGCGGGACTCATCAGATGACAGCTCCACCGGCATCAGCGCCACAGGGGCCCCGACAGGCGCCGGCGGCACCTGCCCGCGCCCGTCAAAGGTCGGCCTGGAGGCCACGACCTGCGCCCCGTCCTCACGGCGAAACAAGGGAGCGAAGATGCTCGGCGGGTACTCCTGGTCGTCCCCAACCAAGAGGCGGAGAACCACGGCCAGCTCCTCATCGGACAAGGCCTTCGGGCTCAGGTAAACCTTGTCCTCTTCATCCCCAAGCTCCCACAAGGGGCGCGTATGAGCCTGAAGTGGGGCTACGCGCAGCATCAGGAATTCCCTCAGAAGCATGGCCCCTATCACCTTTGCCGCCTTCGTGTTGCCCGGCTTCAGGTCAGTCTTCATCTGCTCCAGCACCAACTTCACACGCTGATCAGTGAGCTTCGCGCATGACCACCCCTTGTCAGACTGGGGCATCTCCATTGGCAGCGTCAGGCGTGGGTGGACGCATTTAGCTTCCATCATGGCCCACTTGCTCCTGAAGCCGTCGGCCTTCTTCCCAGTCTTCGAGATTGAGTTGGCCTTGCCGGCCGTGATGAAATGGGCACACCCGGAGGTGTGACCCTCGTTGACGCAGAGGAAGAAGAAGTGGCGCAGCAGAGCCACGGACGCCATCACGCCAAGGTACGCCTCGCAGTAGTAGGCAAAGATCGACAAGAGAAGGAAAGAGTTGGGATGAAGATGCAGCGCGTGCAGCCCGTAGTGGCCAAGGACCTCATAGAAGAAGTCAGAGAAGGGGGGAACCAACCCTGCGATGATGCTGCTTGTGAAGAAGGGGAAGAAGGCGCTTCCCTCGGGCTCCGGCACGTCAGAGGCAGCCCAGAGCTCAGTCTTCCCCCTCTCGTTGCTATCCCCCGCCGTCAGCAAGCGCGTGGTGGCGAGGTTCTTCTCCGAGACGTTGGGTGCACCGAGAGCAGACCCGTACCACGTCGGCGACGAGGCAGGCTTGACCTTCCGAGGCGCCATTGGTCGCTGATGCGGAAGGGGAAGGGAGTAGATCTGGAGATTTCAGAAGCGAAGAGCAAAAAAGGGGATCTGGAGCAAGGAGAAAGGAAGTAATGAAGGCAAGCGCTGTCTATCCCAGCCTTTTTGACAGTCGGGCAGTTGCTGAGGCAGCGTGGGGAAGCGGAGATGCCCACGTCCAATCAACTGCCACGCGTTGACCAAGGCCGCAAGCTGTTGGGGCCTGCGGCGCTCCGCACTTGCCCTTTGGCTTCACCTCGAAGCCAAGTCCGAGCGTGCCTTGGGCCCAGGTGCTACTGTCGGGGTTCTGGGAACGGGGTCCCTAGACTTGCCTGCCTGCGGCCCATGGCGTGGCTCTGCAAGCGGGCCCGTACGGCCCATCTTCACCAACAAGCTTTCGAGACCCTCACGTGGGGCCAGGCATCACGAGGCGAACGACACAAGACCTCCTTGGGAGCGGCCTCACCAGGCTGGCTCGCGAGGGGCGGAGAGATCAAGGCACGGCAAACCTCGCGAGGTTCCAGTGACGCGAGCCATGACGAACGAGACCAGGCGGGTGCCAGGCGGGCGCCAGCGCGCATGGTGTCCTTGCTTCCTCTTTGGTGCTAAGGGGGCAAGCGCAGGTGAGGAGTACCGAGGCATCAAGCAATTGTTCCATATCGGTGCAATGAGACCAAGACCAGCAGGACGGCAGGACGGAGGTAATCATGGAGCCCAAGACAGCGTCACCACCAGAGCCTTTGGCAGGCGAAGACTACTTTTGTCAGGATAAGCTGTACTAGTTGTCCCTTTTCGAATTGGCCGTTGTTGGCTCCCTTCCCGCTCAATATTTGGGAAGAGGACCAGGGCCTCTATAAATAGGGCTAGCCACCACAGTAGAAGGCAACTCTGCCTGAGCTGATCGGATCCTCACCTACCATAACTCATCTCGAGCGATCCTCGTCCACACACCACTCACCAAGCACAAGAACCCCTCTCCTTAGGAGGCTGTTCTTCCCCTTGTACTGTTCATCATCAGCCCAAGAGGCAATCCACCAGCACCGCACTGGAGTAGGGTATTACACCACAACGGTGGCCCGAACCAGTATAATTCTTGTGTCTTTGTGTTCTTTGGGTTCGGCGAGCTAGTCCATGAATTCGTGAAGCGTGCGAGGGCGTGATCGGTGAGGGGGAGATCTTCGCGCACACCCCAGTGTTTGAACCTTAATGGTTTTGCCGGAACGCGAAATCCGACAACAGGTATGACTATCTTGATTCTGTCATAAATTTATCATGGATGTACATGCGTGACAGAAAACGTGACCTACTATGGCAAACACGTATCATCACGGAAGTGTCTTTTTTTGTAGTGAGAGACGCCGGCGCACCGCAGAGCGCGTCGACCGCATGCAAACCCCCATGGACTCTCGTGGTCACCGCGTGAACTTTGGCATCAGGCTGAGCTAAGCGCAAACACCATGTCTGGCAGCTAGTCGTTAGTGGTTTTGGTCATTTTGCACGGTTGGCTGGGTCACAGGTGAACTGTGGGAGTGGCTTTCTTCCTGGCAAGTTTCTGGACAGAAACTTGTGAGCTTCACTAAGAAAAAATTAGTGAGAATTAAAGGCTATGCTTTGGGGTTTAGTAATCTCTTTGGAGGGTAATCAAGCTCAGAAAAGATCAGCCCCAAAAGATCAAGCAAAAATATACTTGCTGTACAAAGTGGTCATTTTGTCCAGAATAGAAATGATTTCCTGTAGCAAAAATATTCCAAAAAGTTATGCAATAATTTTGCTCAGGAAGGTGCCCTAGGTTTCAAAGAATATTTGGGAATTTTCTCAGATTTTTGTGGGCCAAGAAAATGGGGGTTGCTTTGGAGCATACTTCTCTGAAGTGATTTTCAGGGAAGAAAATGAATATTTTTCTTGGATGAAAAATATACCTTGGGTTTTTGTTGGAGTTTTTCAGAGAAAGAAAGGTGAGTTAGAGGTGGATGGGTCACTTGGGTTAAAATCAAGGGTAGGCCCAAGTGTTCAAGTCCATTTGAATTGATTCAAAACTCCAAATCCAAAGCAAATGGAAATGAAAGTCCGAAAAAAGAGAGAAGGCAAATCCAGGCTGTCACAGTAGCACATGATATTCTTACATACAGGAGAATATGAGGCCCTCCTTCATCTTAGATGCTACGGTGATACGAGCTTCGTGGTCATTGGATATGGGATCCAAGGGCATCTGAGTAGTTTTTGTACAAATTGTGTGCAATTTTCAAACTCATTAAAGTTTCTTGTAAAAATATTAAGACATCCTGTGAGCTGCTATATCTCGGATCTACAAGCTCCAAGCAACTCATATCAGCTTATAGCATCTAAGGTGTGGGGGAACATGATATTCTCCCGGGAAGGGGTGCACAACAAATCGGTGTTTGGGAGGGTGGGGACAAATACAATATTCAAAAAATATAATCTAAACAATCCTAAATAGAGCTTCACAATTTTATCTAAGGTCGAGGGTTTCACCCCCAACAATCTACATAGCTCTGCCTATGCAAGAGATGTAGTGCGAGCGTCTATGTGTGAGAGAGACGACGCCAAAAAGCGAGGTCAATTGAGTCATTTATAGAGGGAGAAATCGAGGGAGTGTGGCCTAGCGTACACTCAAATGTTATAGACGATACATCGAGATATCATGCGGTGAAGCTGTGGTGAGGGCTGGAGGGAGATAGTTACCGAGAGAGTGGTCTAGATAGACTTTGTGTGCGTGCGCACGGTGAAGGTGTTTTACAAAGGCAACACATGTGTCTTTTGAGAGAGAGAGGAAGCGTTTGTCATGGAGGGCACGACAAGGTTGTGTGTGAGAAATACATTTGCTGAGAGTGTGAGGGCGGGAATGACATAAATGGAGATCAAAAACGAGAGGAGCAATAATGAGCGTGCGTGTGTCGGATACCAATAGCTCTATTAACAAAGAAATGAACATCAATTGATACATGAAGTATGTGTTTGTGATACCAATAGCTCTATTAACAAAAGAAGTTTGTTCCTAAATATTTGTCATACATGCATGGTTTGGAAAAATAGATGCACTATACTTACTGCATTGTTGTTATATTCGTGTGTGTGTGTGTGTGCGATAATATGCTTGATACATACAGAGGAACTCACAATGAAAGCACCAATGACGGTGTCAAAACCGGCCGATCTCGGGTAGGGGTCGGCTGTCGCGTCGAGGATCGAGCGTAACAGGGCCGAGGGACACGATGTTTACCTAGGTTCGGGCCCTCTTAATGGAGGTAATACCCTACTTCCTGCTTGATTGACTTTGATGATTATAGGGGTTACAAGAGTTGATCTACCTCAAGATCGTGATGGCTAAACCCTAGATGTCTAGCCTGTATGATTATGATTGGTCCTACAGACTAAACCCTCCAGCTTATATACACACCGGAGGGGCGTAGGGTTGTACAAGGTCGGTTTACAGAGAAAGGTATCTTCATATCCGAACGCCAAACTTGCCATCCACGCAAATGAGAGTCCCATCCGGACATGGTGGAAGGCCTTCTATCTTGTATCTTCACAGCCCATCAATCCGGCCCATGTCTCTCATATCCCGGACGCCTGGGGACCCCCTAATCCAGGACTCCCTCATTAGCCCCTAAACCATGCTTCAATGATGATGTGTCCGGCGCGCAGATTGTCTTCAGCATTGCAAGGCGGGTTCCTCCTCCGAATACTTCAAAGCAGTTGATCAAAAACTATATCCGGCTCTGTGTTATAGCTAGAACCATGAACCACCAAGGAAAAATACTTAAACAGAAAAAGGTTATGTCTTCTGACAACTTTTCCGGCGAGGCCTTGTGTGTTGGCCTTATTATTGTTTTGAACCGTTTTTTAGCCTCCCGCTTCGTGTTTTGAGGCGCGGTCTTCATTGACACGTCTTGTCAAAGCAAAGATCTTGTTCCCTTATTATGGGATTCTCATCAATACGGGTTTGGGTAATCCAACCGTGCTGTTTGCACGACCCCTTGGAAATAGGCGAGTTTTAAGGCTCGTGGGGGGACGCTCGACATCCACTGCCTTTATAAGAAGATAAGGATCCATCTTTTTACCCCACGCCTTCTTCCTCCTCAGCCCATCTTCCCTCAAGCTCCAGCGCCCAAGTTTCAAGCTTTCCCCTCGCCACCAACGACTCGAGCCATGTCTGGATCCGGTTCGCAAGGCAAGTGGATGGCCTCCTCTGTGACAGAGAAGGACATCAAGGAGCTTCGGCAAGCGAGGTATTTGACATCGGAAATCAGACATAGACTCCCTGCCAAGGAGCAAGTTATCCCCTCTACAGAACCCGGTGAGAGGATGGTATTCCTTCCTCACTTTCTCCACGGACTAGGGTTTCCCCTCACCCCTTTGTCCGAGGTCTCATGTTCTATTACGGGCTGGATTTTCACGATCTGGCCCCGAATTCCTTCCTCCACATCTCGCGTTTATTGTCATGTGTGAGGCATTCCTCCGCATCCCCCCACACTTCGGCCTGTGGCTCAAGATTTTCAATGTGACCCGAAGGTGGTCGACGGGCAACATGCGGATTGCGGCGGTGCCATCATAAGCAAGCTTCCCAAAGTCATCTGGACCAAAGGGGCCTTTGTTGATACTGTCAAGATATGGCAGCAGGAGTGGTTTTACATCACTGAGCCTCGCGGCACCAAGTGGGCGGCCGCCCCTGTGTTTAGATCCGGACCCCTGCCGTGGCTTGCGTCCTAGACCAACAAGGGTCTGGATTGGGGATCATCCGACAAGGTGCTGACGCTGAAGAAGTGCATCAAAAATATCATAGAGAAGAACACCAGCCTCACAGATGTGACCCAGGTGACGCTCATCTGCCGGTCCCTTCCCTGCCAACGTCGGCGTCTCCGCATGTGGGAGTTCAATCTGGAAGGGCCACGGATCCTGACACGATTCTTCAGCACGACGCATAAAGCGATCTGGAAGCTACTTTTCAAGACTCAAAAGTCATGGCCAGGGACGTCCGAAGACATCGGCCTCGACTGCAATCATCCAGCCTCCCCTGTAAGTGCTACTTTTCCGAACATAACATGGTCCATTAATCAAAAGAGGGGGAGGACAGAGATTTCCATCCTGTAAAACAGGGCTGGACGAAGAAGGCGGAGCAGATCTGATGTCCTGCTCCATTGCCCGAAAACCCAGCAGATCCTCTTTTAATGAGGTTGCTGGTCCCGGCGCCCTATCAAGCGCCGGAGAAAAAGGTTTGAAAGAAGAACAAGGAAGCCAAAGATGGCTTCTGTTGCAAAGGTACTTCGGGCGCAGTGTCCGGAGAAACAAAAACCCACTCCTCCGAGGAGGATGAACACGAAGAGGAGGAGGGAGCCGACAGCCACCTTTCCCCGAAGGGGAACAAGAAGAAGAGGGCAGCCTCCGAAGATCCGAGGGCGGAGGCGCACAAAAGGGAAAAAATATCCCTCCCAGATGGCTTGGATTCAAACACCGAGGCCATCCACAAGTGGTGCCCCCGGCCGAAGCCCCTTCCCGAATCGTAAGTATCTGAAGATGCCGCACATAAGTCCGGTTTTGATGAGTATGGTATTAATGTTTTGAATGGTGTAGGCCGGCCCGCGATCTTCCCCAACAATCATCGAAGGGGAACTCTTTGGATCTGAGGATGATGGAGACAGAGAGTCACCTTCGCAAGCCTCCCCGCCCATCGCCAGGCATGACACCGAGGTGTTGTCCCAAAGGACCTCTCTGGGGAACGAGATGGTATTTGAAGCCACCGAAACGGCGCCAAAAGGTAACACTTTGGCCGCCGAAAACACGGGGGTGACAATCCCCCCGAGGGTCGGGGTCTAGACCAGTCCAAGCACCAGTCGGACACTACTCAGGAAACCCAAATGGCTCCAGAGTCGAATAAGCAACCCTCCTCGAGGGAGGGGGAGTGTCAACTCCGGTGGTAACCTCCACTAATCCGGAGTCACCGAATACACTGATGGAGGCACTACAACATGCTTCCATCATGGAGGAGCATCGCACCTTGATGGGTGTGGTGGTTGAAAAGGTTCAGTCCGCCAAGAACGGACTGACGAGGCCGTCACTAGCTTGCTAACAGGCTTCGAGGTATGCAATGTAATATTCCTGATCACTTTCTATATGAAAAGATTCCTGTGTATACATAGTAGCCCCTAAGACTCACATCGTCCCTTTTGTTAGAAAAGGGTGGCGGACAAAGGATCAATAATTTTCACAGGAGCTAACATACTTTCATGTGTTTAAATGTAGGCTTCACTGTTAGTGACGACCGCCCAAGCCGATGAAGTATCCGAACTTAAGCGTAAGCTGGGACTAGCCGATGAGGATCTCGTCCACATCAACAAGGGTTTTGATTAGGCGCATGGTATGTTATTAAAACATTTCGTTCATGCCCGTACCTCTGGATTTAAGCTCATGTCCTGCTATGTGTGTGATTGCAGGCAGCGCGGCTGTAGTTGAAGCCCTTAGGGGCGAACTTGCCTAGGCCAAGGAGTAGGCGAGGGTGATCAAGGCGACCACTTATAAAGCGGCCGAGGACCTGAAGTCCGAACGGGTTGTCCACTGCCGGTACGAGGAGCGGGTGTCCGAATTAGAGAAGGCGCTCAAGGACACCGCCGATAAGTATGAGTCCCTAGAGGAGAAGAGTAAAGCCCAGGTGGCCGACCTTGGCGAGGCCCTTAAAGAGGCCGAAGAGGCCTAGGCCGAATCCCGAGTGACGCGCGAGGAGATTAAGCAAGCTGGACAAATAGCGGTCGGTAAGCCCTTTCTTCTGTAGAGTAAATTCGGCAATCGGTCGTATGTTTTACACATGCAACTGTGGGGTGCCCAAGGTGTCTTTGTGGATCTTTCGAAGAGCGCCGCTAAGCAGGCAGTTCTTCGAGCCACAGAGGGGCTGCGACGACAAAGCAATTCTAGTGCCGGTTAGGTAGCGCGGGGCACCCGCACTCTTGAATGACCAGATGGCGCAGTGGGCCGAGCTGCACAGGATGTCCGGATCGGCCAAGAGGGACATCATAGTCAGGCTGTGGCCAACCGCACCCGTTCCGGGCAGCTATTTTGGCCTAGTGCAGCGACTTGGTGACGCACTTCCGAGTATTGACGCAGTCAGCGGTCGTCATGTATAGAAGGTGCGCGACTGGCCTTTGCCCGTGTCAAGATGCACTGGGCCAAGATGAAGGCCGCCAGCGTGGCCGTTGAAGGTCCGCTCAGAGATAAGGTCCACTATACGCCGGAGTGCTATTGTGAAGACGTCCTGGAAGGTTCCCACTTGATAGAGCGCCAATGCTCAAAGGACATCTTATTCGAGTGAATATGTCGGAACTGCCCGGTTGTTTTATAAACCAAAGCTTTGTAATATATTTATGTTGTTTGTTTGTCTTTAAAAGTGTTATTGCTTCTGTGCGGCCGTTTGTATTATTGAGAGTTTGCCAGTTGTCGTCTTTAGCACCCACGTAGATACTATGGGGGTGTTCGGAATAGCATATGACCACACGTTAACCCAACGTCTTGGTCCGTAAAGGAGGTGTCAGTGCAGCGAACGAGGCAATCGGACTATGTGGCTTTACCACTCTCACTTAGCCATAGGAGTTTGACAACGGGGTTGTAAGATAGCCCCTGGTGCGTATGCGGCTATCGAACTTGGATGCCTTAGACGCGTGACTGAAAAAAAGCCAGCCCTTCATGTGATACGGCAGAAATCGCTAGAGATTTAATAAGTCACCTAATTGCTGACCAGCTCTCGCCGCATCACGACAGTTAGTTTTTGGCTTTCTCTACTAAGGTGTTTAACCGGGCCAGCCGGAAACAAAATCATAGTAGTTCTCCCTTTACTACCTTAGCCGAAAACGGAACGTAAGGTAGCAAGCACAGGAGTCGGGAAACCCAACTATTGACCAAAGACGTGATTCGGAGCCGATGCATATAATGCAGTATTTGAGACGCCGAAGTGTACTCTGAGAGTGTTCGGACTTTCTATTGTTGAAGATATATATAGCTTGAATAGAGCCCCTGGTGATTTAAGTCGTACCAAGGTGTGTATGCCAATTTGGACGTGAAGTGGAAATACAAATTAAAAAATAAGCCAATACCGGACATGGTTGGGCAAAATTGTTTCCATTGTAGTCTGATTGGTGCGTCAAAACGTATTTTTACAGAAGATGCGGTGAGCCTCACGGCTATTTTACATGCCGAAGTTAAGGGAAAGCTGTATACAGGTTCTAAAATTAAAAAGATGATCTTGAAGATCCTTTGGACACTCTACCGCACGTCTGTGCTGCTTTTCGCCTTGGTGTATAACCCTTCGAGAGGAGCAACAATTGAGTATGCATAAGGGGCCTAGAAGGGGGCCCTTGTTACCACCAGAAATTGATGTGGGTTGCAAAGAACCTAAAAAATAAAAACAAAAGGAAAAAGGTGGAACAATATGGAGGTCCGGATAGGGTCGAGCCGTACAGTGGACCTTATGTTTAGCATGCCTCCGCCCTTGCCCATGATATTTTTAACGCGTAGTTATGTACGTGTGGTACATATGCCGCTATCAGGCTGGGGCATTGGCGGAGGCCGAATTGCTAATCAAGCTCTGGAAGAGTCGAACTATTGTTTTGCAGGGTAGACTGGACTCGTTTAAAAATGTCCGGGGGCTTGACTGCCGGTGTAGTATTCAGCTTAGCGGTGCCACCCTGCACATCGGCTGCGAGGGCCGCGGTATGTTCCTCTGTACCGAGGGAGCACTCCATGTTTCCATTGACTGTTATAACGCCACGTGGTCCAGGTATCTTGAGCTCTAGATAAGCGTAGTTTGGGACTGCATTGAAACAGGCGAAAGCGATTCATCCGAGTAGTGCGTGATAGCCACTTTAGAACGGGACGATGTCGAAGATCAGGTCTTTGCTTCGGAAGTTATCTGGTGAGCCGAAGACTACTTACAGCATTATGGATCCTGTGCAATAGGCCTCTACATCGGCTATTACCCCTTTAAAGGTGGTTTTAGTGGGCTTGATTCTTGATGGATCAATGCCCATTTTACTGACGGTGTCCTGATAAAGAAGATTGAGACTGCTGCCGCCGTCCATAAGGACTCGCGTGAGGTGGAATACGTCAATAATTGGATCAAGGACCAATGCAGCCGAACCTCCATGATGGATACTGGTCGGATGGTCTCTGCGATCAAATGTGATCGGACAAGCAGACCATGGATTAAATTTTGGGGCAACTGGCTCTATGGCGTAGACATACCTTAACGCGCGCTTGCGCTCCCGCTTAGGGATATGAGTAACGTAGATCATGTTCAGCATTTCGACCTCGGGGGGAAATTTCTTCTGTCCCCCTATGTTCGTTGGGTGAGGCTCTTCATTGTCGTCCTTGCTTGGCGGCCCTTTCCCCTTGTGTTCGGCGTTGAGCTTGCCGGCCTGTTTAAAGACCCAACAATTTCTGTTGGTATGGTTGGCAGGCTTATCGGGGGTGCCAAGAATCTGGCAGGGCCGATCGAGTATTCTGTCCAAACTAGATGGACTATCTCTGTTTCCTTTGTATGGCTTCTTCCGCCGACCGGGTTTAGAGCCACTGAATCCGATGTTGACCGCCACGTCTTCAGTACCTTCGTTATTGCTTCGACGCTTGTGCTTATTGCGTCGTGGCTTGCCATTGCCGTCTCTGGCTTTGGAGGTGCCAGGGTCATTGGTGCTATTGCTTCTATGAGCTAGTCAGTTATCTTCTCCCACACAAAAACGGGTCATAAGTGCAGTAAGGGCTGCCATGGACTTCGACTTTTCTTGGCCGAGGTGTCGGGCGAGCCACTCATCTTGTACACTGTGTTTAAAGGCTACGAGGGCTTCGGCGTCCGAACAATCCACAATTTGGTTCTTTTTAATCAAGAACCTGGTCCAGAGTTTCCAGGCTAATTCTCCTGGTTGCTGGACTATGTGACTAAGGTCATCTGCGTCTGGAGGCCGAACATAGGTACCTTGGAAATTGTCTCTAAAGGCGTCCTCGTAGTCTTCCCAGCTGCCAATTGAGTTTTCTGGGAGGCTGTTTAACCAGTGTCGTGCTGGTCCCTTTAATTTTAGTGGGAGGTATTTGATGGCATGGAGATCATCACCGCGGGCCATATGAATATGGAGTAGAAAATCCTCGATCAATACTGCAGGATCTGTAGTACCATCGTATGATTCAATGTTCACGGGTTTAAATCCTTCGGGGAACTGGTGCTCCATAACCTCATCGGTGAAGCATAAGGGATGTGCGGCAGCTCTATATCGAGCGATGTCGCGACGCAGTTTGGATGATGTCCGAATGCCGTTTTCGGCTCTGGTGAGGTTGTGCCTGTCATGCCAGGCCGGATAGCCGTCTTCTCACATTGAAGCACGCCCCCTTGACCCAAAGATTGATCTGGTCTTATCAGCTCTATTGTCCAGGTCCTGGCGTAGGTCACAGGTATCGCCCGGGGCCACTGCCTCCCTGCCTCGACGGCGGGGTGGCGCGGGCTGGTGTTCAGCGTGAGTAGCTGGTCTGTCCCGTCCACGTGGTGGTCGGTCGGGTTCGTCAGCAGTTTTATGCTTTGGCGGTATTGGCTCAAGGGCCCCGTCGTCAAATTGAGGTAGTAGCTTGCGCTTCGGGTAACTCTTAGCTGGGCGTTTGAGGCCATATTCCTCGGCTGCCAGGACATTAGTCCATCTGTCATTGATTATATACTATTCATCTTGAAGCTGCTGCTGCTGCTTCTTTTTCAGGCTTCTCGCAGTGGCGATTAGTCTGCCCTTAAAGCGCTCTTGCTCGAGGGGTTCCTCCGGCACAATGAAGTCTTCGTCGCCGAGGCTCACATCCTCTTCGGAGATCGGTAGGTAGTTACTGTCCTCCGAGTCCTCGTTCCCGATTGGATCGTCGGGGTTAACTTGCCCATCCTCCCAATCATCCTATTCGGATGTTGGCTCGACAGGGGCTTCGGGGTCTTCGGCGTTCTCTGGAGTGTTATTGTCTTCGATGCGGTATTTACATCTTTTTCGCAGCCTTGTATTTTGGCGCCCCAGCGTCGGCGACTTTGGAGTGCTTGACATACTTTTCCTCAACCGAATACTTCTTGTTGTCGTTGTCATCCTCTTTGGGCGTGTCCACCATGTACACGTCGTATGTGGAGGTGGACGTACAACTTCCGGTAAATGGAGGGTCTTGGCCTTCTTTGTCTCCGGCATCATCATCCATGTCGTCGATGTCTTCGGAGGCGCAGTCCAGCATGTCGGTTAGATCTTCGACAGTGGCTATGAAGTGGGTGGTGGGTGGGACGTAAAATTCCCCGCTCTTAGCCCCTAGTCTGGATTGGGCGTAATTTGGAAGTGACTCCTCTGTAATGGTGAGGTATCGCATTAAGTCCAGTGCCTCGTTTAGGAGTGAGGTTTGGACAGAGAAGTGAGAGTCCGCAAGGCTGACCGGGGTGAGAGCCTCCTGGCCGCGCCAGCTTGATGCAGACCTCGAGAGTTTGGATTTAGAGTCCGAGGGAGAATCCGGCGCTTTAGCGACACGGGGGGCTTGGTTCGTCTTTGGGTTTACCGATGATGCCGTCCCCTCCAGATCTCCGGTAGCAAGTTCCATAATTGCAGGGAGTCCGGCGGGCTCTAAACTCCCATCTTCAGACCTTGTAGTGTGCTCTAGATCTAAGGCCAGAGCGGTGGTCGGGGCCGCGAACCCTTCGAAGATCAATTCTCCCCGGATATCATCGACAGAGTTTAAGTTCCCGAAACTGATCTCATGACCAGGGGCATAGCTATCGATCTGCTCAAGGTGGCCAATCGAGTTGGCACACAGTGCGAAGCCGCTGAATACGAAAATTTGGCTGGGGGGGAATGTCTCCCCCGAAACAACATCATTGTAGATGATCAAACGAGCCATCAAACCTTCCGTCGACAACACAGAGCAACTATCAATGAAAGCACCAATGTCGGTGTCAAAACCGGCCGATCTCGGGTAGGGGGTCCCGAACTGTGCGTATGAGGATCGAAGGTAACAGGAGGCAGGGGACACGATGTTTACCCAGTTTCAGACCCTCTTAATGGAGGTAATACCCTACTTCCTGCTCGATTGACTTTGATGAGTATAGGGGTTACAAGAGTTGATCTACCTCGAGATTAGGATGGCTAAACCCTAGATGTCTAGCCTGTATGATTATGATTGGTCCTACGGACTAAACCCTCCAGCTTATATAGACACCGGAGGGGCCTAGGGTTGTACAAGGTCGGTTTACAGAGAAAGGTATCTTCATATCCGAACGCCAAACTTGCCATCCACGCAAAGGAGAGTCCAATCCAGGCACGAGGGAAGGCCTTCTATCTTGTATCTTAAAAGCCCATCAATCCGGCCCATGTCTCATAGCCCGGACGCCCGGGGACTCCCAAATCCAGGACTCCCTCAGCTAGAATTCCAGCCCTAGGAAATTCCCCTCATGTCCCCGGTCCATAATGACTCCCGATGAATAATGGAGGGATGCTTTAGTAACTAGACAATGTTACCTGCCGTGCCGAGCACGGTTCAATTCCCTCAGTCGCCGCTACCCAAGGTCACCCGTCAAGTCCATTGCCAAGTATTAATAGCAGTACTACACCAGGATGAGCACAAAACTAAGCCCCGTTTGTTCATGCCTAGTACTTCAGTTAATATATCAGGCAATGCACTGGTAGGGAGGGATTGTCCTTTTACTCTTCATATATAACTTGTCTGAAGTCTAACTAAGCAACATGTTTGACAAAATCCTTTCTTAAGAAATATTAATGTCTACAACTGTAAAGATGTATCGCTTGAAAATTTATTGAATGATGCAGGTTATGACATTGTTTCGAATCCTGGATTTAAATTTCAGAAAATCCAAAAGTGACCTGAAGTTCATGAAAGTGAGCTTGGTCTCGTGATATGGCACAAATATGTTGTCGTCATTTTTTTGTTTGATTTGAGACAAGCTGCTTATGAGAACTTGCACAAATGAAGAGCCAAGGTATTTTGGAACAAGTACCTGTCACGTTAAGGCGAACGCTTTCACTATTCAAACTGTGGGCGTTTACGTGCCCCCACGAGTCCCGCTTCTCATCGGCAGGTGCCGTCCGAGAAAGCGTGTATGTCAACATGAAGCGTGCGGGCAGATCACTGCGCCCGCTGACCGGGAGGCGTGCGAGCAGGCTGCTGCGCAGGGTCACCGGGAGGCGAGCCCTTTGATCAGGCTCCGCCGCCCACCTTCGTCCCAAATGCCCCCACTTTTAATGGCGCCGGCGCTGAAGTTTAAAATCACCCCCGCACTACTCGGTATCGCTACAATAATCTCTCTTCATTTGCGATTCTCCCATCGTCTACCTCCAACCAGCGTGACCCAACCGTACGCCATGCCGCATCACGATGGTCTGCCCTTAGTCTTCCAGTTTCCTATGGAAGACACCCAGCCGGAGTCTCAAGAACATAAGGCACTTTGGGACGAGCTTGAACTGGCCCTGTGGGAAGAAGCCGAATCTGTCCTCGCTCCCTTTCCGGCTCCTGTCGCCCTGACTGCGCCAGTGCCCATCCTCGTGGCATTGATTGGCTGGGAGCCGCACAATGTCTCTGAGCTTGATGCCACGGGGTTCCACGACGTCCCCGCCGCCTTTCACGCGCCCGTGCACCTGCCAGCGCATGCGCCTGTGCGTGCACTGATGCGCGCGCCTGTGCCGGTGCCCGTGCACTTGACAACGCATGCGCCTGTGCATGCATTGATGCGCGCACCCGTGCCGGTGCCCGTGCACATGAATGTCTTCGCCGCGCCTGTAACACCCCAAAAATTTAAACATGTTTTGAAGTGTTAAAATTTTGCCAGGAGTTTGAAAATTTTGCTTTCTGGATTTTCTTTTGATGTTAGAACCCCTTTTATTTAATATTGAGGAGTTTTATCCCAAGTGGAAACTTTCCAAAAATATTATGGGACTTCTATACTCTCTCAATAAAACAATTCTTAATCAGTGGTTTTATTTGCATAATTATTTTTCCTGAGCTTTATTTCTTTTAAAGAGATTTTCATAAGTTTTAGAGCCTCTTTTTGCACTGCAACCATTTGATAAGTGCATCTAAAATTTTCACCAAAATTTGGGGATGTCATGTGGTGTTCTTAAATCACTCTGGTGCAATAATATCTTTTATTCATTAAAATATTTTGAGCCTCACCCCAAGTTTTCTAAACTGGTCTAGTTGCACTTTTGCACTACAACCTATTTAAATACTTCTTTAAAACTCCCACCAAAATTAAGGGAGGTTAGTAGGAGTATATTATCCATCTTTATGCAAAAAACCAGTTATGTCCTTTGAAAAATTTGAGTGAATCAACCTCTTTTTCATTCTGGTCCAACTTGATGATTTGTACTGCAACCACATTTTATCTTGCTCTGTTGCCCATGATTCTTCCTCATGATTATAGTCCATCCTGCCAAACCCTGAAGTCCAGGAGCATGAACTCATTGGAATATTTTTAGTCCATGAAACAACAGCCTTTAGTTTCTGCCCAAAATTGGTTTTCTCAAATATTAGCACTAACAAGTTTCTATGTTTGACAAACTAACCTGGCCACCATCACCTACACCTAGAGAGACATTGATCTGGAGATTTTGGCCACTCCAAGAACTGCCTAGATGCCTCTAGCATTTTGTCAAACACCTTGTGTGCATGGCCAGATTTGACATGAATTTTAGTTTGCAATATGAACTTGATCCACTTGACCCAAAGAACCTTGTCCACTAAGCCCCTAGCTACTCCTAACCTAGGTCTGCTAATTTCCAGCCTCACCCAAGCCCTGTGGCATGCTTTGGCTTTTCGTCGAGCAGCTAGCGTGCGTGCTCGGCGCGCCAGGCGCCACGTTTGCACGCGCGTGCACCGAGCCGCCGCGTCTCGCTACCGCCCACCCCGCGCCCGCTTTCACGGCGTTGGCAAACGCAGCAGCCAGCGCCCGACTCCTCTGCACCGCGAGCCACCCCGACCACCCACGCACCCCACAGGCGCCATCGTTAGGTCGGCCGTGGCGGCTAGTCGCGGCAACATGAGAGCCCTAGTCATGGCAGCGCCGCCCAAGCCATACACGCACGCCAGCTCCACGTCGCCCTATCCACTATAGAAAGGCGGTTCGCCGGCGACCTTATCCACGGCCGCGGAACCGACCTCGGCCGCCTATAAAGAGGCGCCCCCGAACTCGTCCCGGCCCTCAGGCAACCTCAAGCTATCCCCCTAGAGCTACCATGGCTGGAAATCGAAGAGAAGGAGGTCGCCTTCCCCATCTCCTGTCGGCTCGGCCGCCGCCACGTCCCGGTCCATTGCGTGGCAATCAGAGCCTCTCCGATCCATCCAACCCCACCACCCGACTCCCCTTCGTCGTGCGGAGCCGCCCAAACCCCCAGCTGCGACGGAGAGCCACCGTAGCCCAAACCCCCATTTGCTCCCGAAGCCACCGGCCGCCCCGAAGCTCGTCGCCGGCGACTCCCTCCGTCCCCGCCTTCCTGGCGACCACCGGGAGGACCGCCAGGGAGCGGCGGATCCATCCCCGCCCTCGGAGCCCCGCGAGGAGCCGCCAATTGCTGGCGACGATTGCTGGAGTTCCGCCCCCCGCTCGGACAGAGGAAGAGGAGGGAAAGGCGACTGGTCAAACCTGACCAGTGGCCCCCCTGGAGCCGCTGTCAGCGACCCACGCGCCGTCCACGCTGGATAACTGAAGGCGTAAACACCATAATACGCCTTCGACATGGTTTGTTTCGAAATGTTTTTCTTTTTCTGTTTTATTTTAAAAACAGAATTTGACCAAAACTTTGACTGGCTATAACTTTTTAAATATAACTCCAAATGAGTTGATTCTTTTTCCTACCTCTCTCAAATATTGCCTAGTTTATTTTCATATTCATTTGAAAAATTTCCAGACAACTTTTTTGTACCATTTTTAAACTATGCGTTAATTTGAATATTTTCAAAAATAGGATTGGCGGAGAGAGAAGAAAACTTTCAAAGTTTTGGAATGCACCCTGCCTCCCCACAACTTGAAGGCAAGCATTCTGAACCCTGGCATAATATTGTGTGTGTTATTTACACGGCTACAACACCACCTCGACACAGAGTATCCGTTATTTCATGTGATAATACGTTTCTACTCTTGAGTGCATATGGATGAGTGCATTCTATTGGAGTTGGATATGTTTGTGAAAATAGTCACCATCGAATGCCTTTCATGCATATCGGAAGGAATCCGGGAAAGCCTCTGTCTTGGGTAGATGCGGGTTTGTCCCCAGTCCTCCGTCGAGACGGTTGTGTCCGGTACGGCATGATGGGGTATGTCGAGTGGTGATTCTGTCTGTTGGTAGAAGTATAAATTGTTATACTAATCATGCAGGGAATACTTAAGCCTCTTGAGTCGACCATAGATCGAGTCTTGTTCCGGTAACCCCCATACTTGTTTCGTACTACCACTTGTCCCTGCCATAGGTAGGGTACGGCTC
Source organism: Aegilops longissima (assembly GCA_021605205.1). Taxonomy (NCBI): domain Eukaryota; kingdom Viridiplantae; phylum Streptophyta; class Magnoliopsida; order Poales; family Poaceae; genus Aegilops; species Aegilops longissima. Next base: position 307,180,383 of record CM038679.1, on the reverse strand, counting down.
AGTAAGTTGTCAACCCCTTTCCTAGCACACACCGTACAAAGAGGCCATGGTGGAAGATATCGGAGGCATCCGGTAGGCATGCCACCTGGTCCGGGGGCATGGGTTTTTCGGTTGTAGCCGAAGGGGTAGCTCCCCTAGTTTGCGCGCGGTATAAATTTTGTGATCCCATGCTACTCAAGGTTGTAGCCTCCCCACTTAGAGTTTTGCTTAAACATGTGTCATGGGTGATTCCAGACACAGGTGAGTTAGGCTGGTGTGTGCGGATAGGTGTGTTTTCAATTAAAAGGCCGTAGACGGAATTAGTCCCGATGGACTAAAGGAATACGTTACTCGTGGGTAAAGAGTACACCCTCTGCAAAGATTAAACATCTATTCGAATAGCCGTGTCCATGGTTAAGGACTAAAGTCTGGGATGGGTCAAGTGTCGGTCTTAGTGTCGGTCTTCGGAGGAAAAACTACTAAGTCAGAACATTGACTGTGATCGGTGACATATGATGATTATGATTATGATTATTGTATTTTTATTATTTGATTTATTGAGTACCCCTGGGACGGTTCTACCTCCTGGATATTCACTGTGATTATTCTGTTATAAGCCCTTTAGGTGGTGTCGCACAGACGCCCGACTGTGGCATGCTTGTTATATGTTTACTTTATAAGCCCTTTATGTGGTGTCGCTGAGACGCCCGACTGTGGCATGCCTGTTATCTATTTGCTATATAAGCCCTTTATGTGGTGTCGCTGAGACGCCCGACTGTGGCATGCTTATTACGTATTTACTTTACGAGCCCTTTATGTGTTGTAGCTCAGACGCCCAACTGCGGCATGGTGGTTACTTATTTCACTTATGAGCCCTTTCTATGGTGTCGCTCAGACGCCCGACTGAGGCATTCTATTTCTACACTCTAATTGCATTATTCATGTGTTACGAGAATATGCTTGTGTGCATCATGGATTTTATTTTGTGACTGACGTTGTGATCATAGAATATTTTGGAACATGATTATATTTTGAATGTTATACCCGTGTTCATAATGTTTGCGAGTACATTCAAAAGTACTCACTGGCTTGTCCCTGGCTATTGTCTTGGCCAGATTTCATGCATGGAGAGGAGCGTTGCGCTGACAGGCCCGGAACCTAAGCAATGGTGATAGCAGCCTCGCAAAGATAGGAGTTAACCTGGTCAGTTGTTCCTGTGGGAAATGGAGTCCCATAGATGCTGAGAGACCACAAACCGCTTCCGCCATCAGCCACTACAAACCATTTGTTGTACTCATAGGACACAATGGTCGTGTACTACATATTATGTGCTTTGCTTCGAGTTTTTGTATCAAGTTTGTGTCTCGCCAGCTAACAGTAATCCTGGGGCTGGTGAGCACAAGGGCCATTTTCTGGGAAATTAATATCCCGAAAATCCGGTCCTGACAAACTTGGTATCAGAGCCAGGCTGACCATTGGCTAATCCTATCTTAGCCAGGTCAATAAACCTAGGTTAACCAAACCACCAGACCATAACCTAACCTTGGCCAAGCTTCCCGTGTAAGATGGCCACACAGTGAGCCTGACACCTTTTGACAGTCGGTGCCCAACCTATCAACCTATCCTGTCGATCAAGCGCCAGTGATCGACGCCTAAAATGTCTCATTCACAAGCGTGCGAAGGAAGTCTTCGTCCCCTTTTTCTATAAAAAGGGAACGCTAGCCTCAACCCAGCATAGCACAGCCTCTACCCGAAACCAAGCCATAATGCTTGGCTCCGTCGTGCACAATGAAACCACGGCAAACAACCTTGGAGGTTTTGTGACCGTGCTAGCAAATCTCACCCACCGTGCCTTTGCATTAGAAGAACCCCCAGAATATGTTGTGTACCAAGGACCCATGAGCGGTGAGAGCCGTCAATTCTGGGCCACTGTGCACATCTACGGTAGGGGTCTATCGCCAGAACGCCCCTACAGGTTCACCGGAAGGACAACTTCCTTTGAGCCACAAGCCATCCAACTAGCTTCCCGAGAGGCTATAGTTCAACTCCGACACTTGTCACCCATAGTTAATTGTCGCTCCTTCTACTACTAACCCAGCCGTGACGGGTATGGTAGACCACCCCAGGTTGCCAACGGAGATCACGAGACAGATCCTGCATTATTGCATCTGGTGCGCTATGTAAGTGCACTAGAGGAACTGTTCGATCAGATCACTCTGGATCTGATCGCAGCTCGGGGAGAACTGGTTCGCCAAACCCTGGCAAGAAGGGAAGATGAGCCCGATGTCGACAACCCAGTCGTACTGTTTGGACAACCGATCGAGTCCCTGAGGTCTGCCCCAGCCATCGACCAAGGTGCTTTGATGACCCTAGAAGTGCTTCGTCGCCTTTTGGGAACACGCTCCAACGAGATTGTGGCCAACAATCCCCTTGATGGTCATCATCGCTACCCCGACCCTACAGTTCCTCAACCACCCACAGCTAACCCCGACGGTGAAACCCGTGGAGAAGCCTCGACGACCTCAAGGCAAGCCCGCTTGGATATAAACGAGGTAGACTAAGTCACTCGAGTAGTACCGAGTCTTAGTATACCCCACGCCGTGTAATTATGTGGTCCTGTATCACCATATTGGAATGCTGTCTGCTTGTGCGCCCCTATTTTAAATTGTAGCCATGCCTAAGTGCGTTGGTGTACGACTGCATTTTTAATTCCGGGCATAGCTCCCAAAAAAAAACCAACCCCGACGACACCCATAGTATCACGTCACTTTTGTGAGATATGTGTATCTGCGGCTTTGACCCCGACCCCATGAGGGCAGAACCGACAAACTAGTGCCCCTCACCGCGGTAAATAACCCAGCCCGGATGCTATATAAAAAGGCCACCTCGTGACCTTGCCAAGCACCCCTCACCTTGTGCTCCGCCCTCACAAACCATTTCTTGCCATGCCAAGCCCTAGCATTTATCTGAGAACCCCAGATGCAACCCCAGGTAGCTTTGTCGAAATATTGTGGGACTTTACCTGCAGTACCATGGGTTCTACCCAGCCACCCCAGTACGAGCTGCTCAAATCGAGAATCACCCCATCCACCTCGAAATATTGGGCAGTAGTACACATTCCTCCCGTAAACTCAAACCAAGACCCAACGGAAGTCCCCTTCGTGGGGAAATCTATGCCGGCTCCACAAATGGCCATAGAAGCGGCTGCACACGAAGTGCTTGTCCGCCTTCAATTCGCGGTACCCTATCCCAGTGAAAGAGGGTATTATTACTTTCCGAGCCATGCAGCACCCGGAGAAGTAACATCTTTTCCGGGTGGACGAGTTGAGAGAGACCCAGTACTGGCCAACCTGGTCCAGTATGTCATCGCTCAAGAACGTTTGACCCAGCGAGTAATGGGTTATCTCCAGAGTCTCGCTGATTTAAATCCCCAGATCGCCATCGGCAGACCACTGAGGCCCGACCAGGAGAGACGCATTCATCGACTGGTCAATCCGCTTCCCCCGATAGAAGAGGAGTGTGTCCCAGTACCAGAGACGTTTTCTCGGGACCCCTTGCAGTTACGGTTTTCATTATAGATGTCACTGCTGTGTTTATTATTGCAACATTTATTTATGTGTTGTAACTTATGCGTGGTACCCTGAGTTTGTGCGACGAGTCAATTATTTGGTTTCTATTAATGTGAGTAGTTTTTGTTGCTGTTTGTTTTCTCAACTGTTTTCACTCGCAAAAAAAATCCTGGAGTAAGATTTCTTTTCCCTGAATTGCTGCATCGTATATCTTCTCTCGACATGGAATTTTTATTCACGCAGCACCACGGCAGCAGACTCACAACCACAACCACTCGAACACATACACTGCTTGCAAAAGCTAGTAACCGTGTTGCATCTAACTGATCACCTCCCACACACCGACAACAGTTAGCACCCAACACCCCCACCTAATCCTCATGGTCACCGCCACCGCAGAGAGCCAACACCCGAGCAGCAGCATCGCGACGATCATCGAGGATCATCGCACACAGGAGCACGGAGAACCCCAGCAATGCCGCCAGCCCTCCGCACACCAGGATCATGTACCAGTCCGGCACCGCCCCCGCCATTAGAGCCTCGTCTCGAGCTTCTGTAGGCCGAAATGGAGGAGAAGGAAGGAGAGGGAGAAGCGAGGCTAGGTGTGAGGGAGGAGAGAGGAGCACCTCGGCCATTTTATAGCCCGAGATCGGTGTACGGTGGGCGAAGTCCACCAGTGCCGCTCGTCGCCCGATCGCCGGTGTTCGGAGGCGAATCCGTGAGCAGTGCCGACAGCGCACTGGCCCGCGAGGTGAGTGCACGCTGCGCCGGCAGCTAGCATGCAGCGCACTACCGCAGTATGGCCTAGATGCCCTACGCGCTAGACGTCGCCGGTGGATAAAGCGCGGGAAAGCGCGCGGGAGAGAGGAAGAAGAGAACCAGACGAAGAAGAAGAGACCGACAGTGGACCCCGGGTCCACCTGTCGGCCACAGAGAGCACTGTGCTCTCGGGTACGACCAGCGTATCTTAGAAATTTAGAATTCATTCTAAATTTACGGTAACCAGCGTAGAAATCTCTCAACCGTAGATTTTTCCACACAGCGCTAGTGTCCCACACTGTGGTTTTACACCACTTACTGTCCTCTCACTGTAGCCGCATTTTACCGCTTAAGTAAAGTGGCTATTTCTGGAAATGGTAAGAGTAATATTTTCGAAACAGCTTTTAGCAAATCTCGAGGACGAGATTTTTCTTAAGGGGGGTAGTGTTGTAACACCCCAAAAATTTAACCATGTTTTGAAGTGTTAAAATTTTGCCAGGAGTTTGAAAATTTTGCTTTCTGGATTTTCTTTTGATGTCAGAACCCCTTTTCTTTAATATTGAGGAGTTTTACCCCAAGTGGAAACTTTCCAAAAATATTACGGGACTTGTATACTCTGTCAATAAAACAATTCTTAATCAGTGGTTTTATTTGCATAATTATTTTTCCTAAGCTTTATTTCTTTTAAAGAGATTTACATAAGTTTTAGAGCCTCTTTTTGGACTGCAACCATTTGATAAGTGCATCTAAAATTTTCACCAAAATTTGGGGATGTCATGTGGTGTTCTTAAATCACCCTGGTGCAATAATATCTTTTATTCATTAAAAAAATTGAGCCTCGCCCCAAGTTTTCTAAACTGGTCCAGTTGCACTTTTGCACTACAACCTATTTAAATACTTCTTTAAAACTCCCACCAAAATTAAGGGAGGTCAGTAGGAGTATATTATCCATCTTTATGCAAAAACCTAGTTATGTCCATGGAAACAGATAGAAACTCTTGAATGGAAATTGGAAAGAAATGTAGCCCCAGTTCCTTCGGTTGAAAAATTTGAGTGAATCAACCTCTTTTTCATTCTGGTCCAACTTGATGATTTGTACTGCAACCACATTTTATCTTGCTCTGTTGCCCATGATTCTTCCTCATGCTTATAGTCCATCCTGCAAAACCCTTAAGTCCAGGAGCATGAACCCATTGGAATATTTTTAGTCCATGAAATGACATCCTTTAGTTTCTGCCCAAAATTGATTTTCTCAAATATTTGCACTAACAAGTTTCTATGTTTGACAAACTAACCTGGCCACCATCACCTACACCTAGAGAGACACTGATCTGGAGATTGTGGCCACTCCAAGAACTGCCTAGATGCCTCTAGCATTTTGTCAAACACCTTGTGTGCATGGCCAGATTTGACATGAATTTTAGTTTGCAATATGAACTTGATCCACTGACCCAGCAACCTTGTCCACTAAGCCCCTAGCTACTCCTAACCTAGGTATGCTAATTTCCAGCCTCACCCAAGCCCTGTTGCATGCCTTGGCTTTCGTCGAGCAGCTAGCGTGCGTGCTTTGGGCGCGCCCAGAGCGCATGTTTTGCACGCGCGTGCACCGAGCCGCCGTGTCTCGCTACCGCCCACCCCGCACCCACTCTGGCCCTTGGCCAACCGCAGCCAGCGCGCCCCGTCTCCTCCTGCACCGCAGAGCCACCCCGACCACCCCTGGCACCCCACAGCGCCACCGTCAGGTCGGCCGTGGGGGCTAGCTAACGGCCGCAGCAAGCCCCAGCCATGGGAGCGCCGCCCAAGCCATACACGCACGCCAGCTCGCTCCTTGAGCAGTATGGAGCTCGTCGGAATGCGCCGGCCAGCTCCACGTCGCCCTATCCACTACAGAAAGGCGGTTCGCCGGCGACCTTATCCACGGCCGCAGAACTGACCTCGGCCGCCTATAAAGAGGCACCCCCGAACTCGTTCAGGCCCTCAGGCATCCTCAAGCTATCCCCCTAGAGCTACCATGGTTGGAAATCAAAGAGAAGGAGGTCGCCTTCCCCATCTCCGGTCGGCTCGGCCGCCACCACGTCCCGGTCCATTGCGTCGCAATCAGAGCCTCTCCCGTCCATCCAACCCCACCACCCGACTCCCGTTCGTCATGCGGAGCCACCCAAACCCCCAGCTGCGACGGAGAGCCACCATAACCCAAACCCCCATTTGCTCCCGAAGCCACCGGCCGCCACGAAGCTCGTCGCCGGCGACTCCCTCCGTCCCCGCCTGCCTGGCGACCACCGGGAGGACCGCCAGGGACTGGTGGATCCATCCCCGCCCTCGGAGCCCCGCGAGGAGCCGCCAATCACCGGCGACGATCACCGGAATTCCGCCCCCCGATCGGACAAAGGAAGAGGAGGGAAAGGCGACTGGTCAAACCTGACCAGTGGGCCCCCTGGACCCACCGTCAGCAACCCACGCGCCGTCCACGCTGGATAAGTGAAGGCATAAACACCAGAATACGTCTTCGACGTGGTTAGTTTCGAAACGTTTTTCTTTTTCTGTTTTATTTTAAAAACAGAATTTGACCAAAACTTTGACTGGCTATAACTTTTTAAATATAACTCCAAATGAGTTGATTCTTTTTCCTACCTCTCTCAAATATTGCCTAGTTTATTTTCAGATTCATTTGAAAAATATTCAGACAACTTTTTTGTACCATTTTTAAACTATGCGTTAATTCGAATATTTTCAAAAATAGGATTGTCAGAGAGAGAAGAAAACTTTCGAAGTTTTGGAATGCACCCTGCCTCCCCACAACTTGAAGGCAAGAATTCTGAACCCTGGCATAATATTGTGTGTTATATTTACACGGCTACAACACCACCTCGACACGGAGTATCCATTATTTCATGTGATAATACGTTTCTACTCATGAGTGCATATTGATGTGTGCATGCTATTGGAGTTGGATATGTTTGTGAAAATAGTCACCATCGAATGCCTTTCATGCATACCGGAAGGAATCCGAGAAAGCCTCTGTCTTGGGTAGACACGGGTTTGTCCCCAGTCCTCCGTCGAGACGGTTGTGTCCAGTACGACATGATGGGGTATGTCGAGTGGTGATTCTATCTGTTGGTAGAAGTATAAATTGTTATACTAATCATGCAGGGAATACTTAAGCCTCCTGAGTTGACCATAGATCGAGTCTTGTTCCGGTAACCCCCATACTTGTTTCGTACTACCACTTGTCCCTGCCATAGGTAGGGTACGGCTCAGTAAGTTGTCAACCCCTTTCCTAGCACACACCGTACAGAGAGCCCATGGTGGAAGATACCGGAGGCATCCGGTAGGCATGCCACCTGGTCCGGGGGCATGGGTGTTTTCGGTTGTAGCCGAAGGGGTTGCTCCCCTAGTTTGCGCGCGGTATAAATTTTGTGATCCCATGCTACTCGAGGTTGTAGCCTCCCCACTTAGAGTTTTGCTTAAACAGGTGTCATGGGTGATTCCAGACATAGGTGAGTTAGGCTGGTGTGTGCGGATAGGTGTATTTTCAATTAAAAGGCCGTAGACGGAATTAGTCCCGATGGACTAAAGGAATCCGTTACTCGTGGGTAAAGAGTACACCTCTACTGATTAAACATCTATTCAATAGCCGTGTCCATGGTTAAGGACTACGATGCGGATGGGTCAAGTGTTGGTCTTAGTGTCGGTCTTCGGAGGAAAAACTACTAAGTCAGAACATTGACTGTGACCGGTGACATATGATGATTATGATTATTATTATTGTATTTTCATTATTTGATTTATTGAGTACCCCTGGGACGGTTCTACCTCCTGGATATTCACTGTGATTATTCTGTTATAAGCCCTTTAGGTGGTGTCGCATGACGCCTCGATCGTGGCATGCTTGTTATATGTTTACTTTATAAGCCCTTTATGTGGTGTCGCCAGACGCCTTGATCGTGGCATGCCTGTTATCTATTTGCTATATAAGCCCTTTATGTGGTGTCGCTGAGACGCCCGACTGTGGCATGCTTATTACGTATTTACTTTACGAGCCCTTTATGTGGTGTAGCTCAGACGCCCAACTGCGGCATGGTGGTTACTTATTTCACTTATGAGCCCTTTCTATGGTGTCGCTCAGACGCCCGACTGAGGCATTCTATTTCTACACTCTAATTGCATTATTCATGTGTTACGAGAATATGCTTGTGTGCATCATGGATTTTATTTTGTGACTGACGTTGTGATCATAGAATATTTTGGAACATGATTATATTTGAATGTTATACCTGTGTTCATAATGTTTGCGAGTACATTCAAAAGTACTCACTGGCTTGTCCCTAGCTATTGTCTTGGCCAGATTTCATGCATGGAGAGGAGCGTTGCGCTGACAGCCCCGGAACCTAAGCAATGGTGATAGCAGCCTCGCGAAGATAGGATTTAACCTGGTCAGCTGTTCCTGTGGGAAATGGAGTCCCATAGACGCTGGGAGACCACAAACCGCTTCCACCATCAGCCACTACAAACCATTTGTTGTACTCATAGGCCACAATGGTCGTGTACTACATATTATGTGCTTTGCTTGGAGTTTTTGTATCAAGTTTGTGTCTCGCCAGCTAACAGTAATCCGTGGGCTGGTGAGCACAAGGGCCATTTTCTGGGAAATTAATATCCCAAAAATCCGGTCCTGACAGCGCTGTTGCCAGTGCCCGTCCTCGCGCGGGTGCCAGTGCCCCCCTCAGCGGCATGGATCGCCGCTGTCGACCGCTTCTTTGCACCAATGATAGTCACCTCCACCCGCCAGTTGACTTGGTCCTGGAGACCGAAGTCCAGAAAATTCTGGCCTTCCTTGAAGCAAGGGCCAACATCCAGGAGTACGCCAACAACGGCGCAAGACGCCGACGTCGCCCTCACCATCGGTCAGTGGCAAGACGACACACAAAGCACGACAGAGGAGCCGCTTCCCACTGCAAGACACCCCGCCGGCGCCACGTAATCTAAATTTGCCATGAAAAACGTTCGGATTGCCATGCTTAAAATCCGAACATTTGGGATTCATCATTTTCTTTTATTTTAGTTCGATCGTCGGATGAATGTAAAGTCAGAGTCACACTGAATGAAATCTATGGTTTGATCAATTGAATGTTCTGCTAGAGACATATCAAATTATATAAAACGTCATCAAGCCACATGTATTGCTTCTCATCGCAAACATTTCATATTAAATACCACGTCAATTCCAAATATTTTTTTAGGGAAGTCAATTCCAAATACTTGTAGGGCGCGACCAATCCCCTTGTTCGAGCACTAGGCGATACATCTATTTATCCACACATTTAATTATTACGGAGTAGTAGATAAATAGTACTACAACTAGCCTAACTTGTCCGTCATGGTCACTTTTGATCCTAAACTTTTTACATGTATAATACTAGTAGTATGTGAAACTGGTGCAGTAACTTGTGAGCGCGTCCAGATATTGTCAACGGCAACATCACCCACGCGTTCTTCGTGTTTGCCCATGCGTCTAAACGTAGGGGGGGGGGGGAGAGATCATACATGGAACCCACCAGTAAGTGAAGGCGAATAGTAAGTGCTAACGAGCCGGTCCCACTAATGTACTAAAATTAATATTAAAACATGTTATCCATTAAATAGGTCGTGGTAATATAAAAGCATTATATCAACAATGGGGGTACAACAAACGTTGCAACTATGTTGCCTATTGACGTGTGGCTTGAAGGCCCTGGTCGCATGTTCGATCCTCATCCTTTTTCATTTTTAATTTATAAATTATTGATGGGTCCAAATTTGTTCCATGACAGGTGGACCCCTCGGTGTGTAATTTGTAGCACTTTAATTTGTGGGTCAAAATTTGTTCCATTACAGGTGGACTATCGGTGTGTAGTTTTGTAGCTTATTTGTAATAATTAAGGAAAACAACAGAGTTTTTTGCAAAAATACCATGGTGCGACGTGGAAGTTGAGAAAGGACGTGCGAGAGAGCGGTGATTGAGCTAGAGGGAAATCAATTGGGGGGGGTGCGGGGGTTGCAACGGTGTTTGGAGTAGTTGTGGGTCGAATGCTACAAAAATATAATCTAAACTCACCAAAATAAATGCCTTCACAAATTAATCCAAGGTTGGAGTCCTCCTCGCAATGTAAATAGCTCCGGCTCTGCAGGGATGGAGAGGTAGCTTCAATGTGTGGAAGATACGACATGAGAAGCGAGGTCAATCGAGACACGGATAGATAGAGAGAAAAACTTAGTGTAGTCCGGCATTCGTTGAAAAGATATATATGCTCTGGAGAGATATTTTCTGATTAAGCTTTTGGGAAGGGTGAGGGCTGTAAGATAGAGCTTGAGATATGATCCAGTCACAGACATGTAGGTATATTTTGTGCATGGGAGGAAGCAAGGTCAATCGATTACATAGATAAAGGGAGAGAGATTAAGCGAGTGTGGGTCGTCGTGCGATCAAAAGAGTGAGACAGGTTGGAGAGAGTGACCTAGATAGACAATGTGCGTGAGAGAATATACAATATGAATATGTCGAAATGGGCTCAAACATGGAGATATATCGTTTGTGTCTGAGAAAGAGCGAGGTCAATCGAGACATACATAAAGAGAGAGAGAGAGAGAGAGAGAGAGAGAGAGAGAGAGAGAGATTGAGCGAGCGTGGCCTGCCATGAGGTCGAAAGAGTGGTGGCGGCTTGAATGGACTGACCTAGGTAGACAATCTACGTGAGAGAGCATAGATTGTGTCGACCGGGGCCCAAACAAGGAGATATATCATTCGTGTCTGAGAGAAAGCGAGGTTAATAGAGACTTAGATAAAGAGAGCGAGATTGAGCGAGTGTGGGCCGCCGTGCAGAAGAAAGAGTGAGGTAGTCTCGAGAGAGTGACCTAGATAGACAATGTGCTTGCATGCGCACGAGAGGGGAAGGGGTCTAGATAGGCAATGCATGTATCTAGCGAGAGAGGGTGGGAGGGAGGAGAGAGAGAGAGAGCTTGGCACGGAGTGCAGTGGCAGGTGTGTGAGGGAGATACATTTGGCAACAGAGTGGAAAAGGGGGTTGTGTAGTTGAGAGAGTTAGAGATCGAAACATGGAGAGAAAGAATGAACATGTGTCGGAAACCGATAGCTTCCTAAGGTGGTTAGGAGAGGAAGATTGATCTATACAGGAAGTATGTCGCGTGTGTGCCGAGGGGGGGGGGGGGCTAAAACAACATTTAAATGTAGATAGTAAGAGACTTAATATCTATGTTTCAATTTAGTGTACATTGTAAGATTTGAATTGAGGACCACGCATATGGCTTCCGTAATTATTTTGAATTCGTGCCATACTAGGTTTGGAAAAGTTGACATTGACTCGATTGTTGTGCTATTTTGTAGGTCATATGTTTGAATCCATCCAAAGTTTTCTCACTACCATGGTGTTCATCTTATATATATGAATTAGTATTAAAAAAGTAGATTCATGAAATGCGAAATCCATGTTAGAATTGGAGATCGCTATGTGACACACACTCTAATTCAAATAAATCCTCATTAAATAATTTATAATATCTCATTCCGAATGACTAATTATTTGCAAGGGAAACACGGGCATGGTAATACATACATATTCGTTTGCAAATGAAAGTAGATTCATTTACATTCTCAAATGTAGGTGCACCAAGCAGACCAGGGTCGTCTCGTGGTGGTCGCATGTGTCGTACGGACGCTAGCACACAGCCACCCACCCCCTCCCTCCCCCCACCCCCCAAAAAAAGAACGCCGACAAAATAAGTTCGCGCTTCCATGTTTCGTATTGAAATATCTGGCGGCCCCAATCTAGCCCTGCAAAACCTCCGTTCTCCACCTGTCCCTTCCGCGCCCAGAGTGCTCAAATCCCTAATTCGCCGTCAACCCAAGAAAAGTTCGAATCGTCCTTTGTCTCGTCTCTTTCCCCACCTCTGTGCCGGACGACGAAGAAGACGATTGTTGCGCTTCACCACTGCACCGAAGCTACCTCATCTACGCTCTCGTCCACCACACTAGGTGGTCCACCAACAACGTCGGCCACCGCAACCGATGTGCCTCACAAACACCGACTTCCACCGCATCAGGTGCGCTTCACCGACGCCGTCTCCTACCTCACCGGGGCTACTTCAAAGAGCACATCAGCGCACCTCCGCCCCCGAGGCCGCTGGGGCTTCACCAACGGTCTCGTCCACCGCATCATAGCGCTTCGCTACCACTCAAGATCTGCATCCGTGTGCAACCAGCCAACGCCAGTGCATCACCCTCAGCGTCTCTGAAGTGACCCGCACTATAGCTAGGCGAGCATGCCCAAACGCCGACCCGAACCAGGTATTGACATATCACTCCCTTGTGCATTGTTCCAACGATGTTTGGATATCCTTTTACCGCTCTCTTAGCTTACACGCCTATGCAACTCTGACTTTAACTCTTATTTATTTTGGAGATATCATCTGAAACAAGCAAAACCATTTTTTAGCAAAGCATGACGGCGCTACGGGATCTGGTACACATCCTGCACACTGGTATAACCTAGTAAGTACCTGTCCTCCGGTACGACAACAAGGTCGATTCCTCTTATTTGATCAACCATTCACCGTGTCAAAAATGCAGAGGGGGTGCAAGGAGCACAAGGCCTGCACATCGAAGCAAGTGGTAACATGGACTTGTACATGGAACATCCCAAGCGCAAGCAGAGCTGTAGTGAGCCAGTACAATGAGCTGGCGTAAGTCCCTGCATTTCATTTAATTCGTACAGTCCTGCGTGTATGATTTGTGTGCAGTGGTGGATCCACGAATTCAAGTTACCAGGGGGCCAAAATTTAGCTTTAAAAATACAAAGGCACTTGCACTCCGGAAATCAACATAACTTGAGAAATGTGAAGCTACATGCACTTTGAAAACTAGCTAATGATCCAAAGTAGTTCCAGATAATAAAACACTAAATGATGTAAGCACCACAAAACACAAAATGCAACATGATGTACAAGGATTAATGACATGGTCTGTACCTGCTTGAATTATTCATTCTCTGGCTGAAAATATCAAAGTGTAATCGCACCTATAACCAGTGCACAAACTACATATCAATATATCTATCCTGCACAAATATGCCAATAGTTTCAAACAACAGATTAGAAAAATATTTACGCTATGTTGTCATGATACAGGGACTTTCTGGTAGATGGCCTCGATGTTTCCTCAAGCCATGAAAATTTACTATAATTTGCTTGTCATCAATTCCTGCAAATCTCTATGTCTCTCTCAGCATAGCAGATCATCATTAGACACTAAATCCTTCAATGGGAGCTTGCGAGATTCCTGCATTAGATCTCTCATTAGACTCTATATGTTCATCACCAGGAGCATGTAAAATGTTTGCAGCAAATCCTTCATTAGTAGTCTGTTCATTAGACACTTCAGGCTCAAGAACAACATAAGCTTGTATGTTTGCACCGGAAACTTGATTAGATACATCAGGTTCAGTCAGTTCAGTATTGATTGGGGGAGTTATAAAATAAACATAAATTGGTTTCATTTTCTCATAGGTTCCCTACATACAAGCGGTTTTACAACACCCTTAGGTTTAACTATTGGCCAGAAATTGAACAATTGAACTAGATATAATCAGGGATGTGATGTAGATGCTCATTGCCCATGCTACTCTTGCAAGCTGCAACTGTTTGTTTGCGCAAGCTTGATGTCATGCCCATCGTACCGCCACTGCCTCCCACGTAGGCTACACCCAGGGTTGGATCTTCATCTTCTTGCCCTTCCATTCGCTTGAAGCCCGGCGACCGGCGTCCAACAAGGGCGAGAGGAAATGTTGTGTTGCTCTGTCTAGCGGCGGCTAGGTTAGGAGCGAACCAGACTAGCGGCGGCGGTTGGTCTGTCCTGCTGTCAATTGATATGGTAGGCGCTCGTTTGGGCCGCGAGCCTGCTATAGGGCCTGCCTTGCACTTACGTTATTGGCCCATCCAAATTCAAACGTTTTTCTTCATTTTTTACATTGCATGCTCATGGGCTGGGACGAACAAAACTAGCCTGTGCCAACCTGGATGACTCAAACTAGGTGCACACTTTCTAGCCACCAGAGGCAGCCACCCATACCATCCCCTACGGTGGCGCCGCCCCTTTTTGCGTGTATGGTTGGGGTAGTGAAAAATATTCCAGTGCCGCTTTTCATTTACCCACAGAATGGTTAAATTGATTGTTTATATGAACTGAGTTTGCCAATAATGTGAAGGATGCCAGTCTTTTCATCCTATTGTAGATTGCTTAGATCTCGATATGCCAAATGTAATTGCATGAAATATACAGTAAAAGCAAGTGTGATGTGTGTTGCTACAACTTGTCTGACAACCCGTCCTCATATAACATATCAAGGACGCACCATCTATTCAGATTAACCATTCGACTTACCAATGCAGTGTGGGAAGAAAGAAGTATTGGGAATGCGTATCCAAGCAATTGATGCCATGGATTCCTTTGTAGAACCTTGTAAGTGAAAAACAAGTTGTAGTGTGCCTGTACAAAGAGCTAGCGTAAGTTCAGTTACCTGCTTCTCGGAATTTTAGTTAGCCGCTTATTGCAAAAAATTTCAATTATGTTGCTTGGCTTTATTTAGTTTGCTACTGATTACATAATGCCATAGCCTGTTAATCCTATTATAGATTGCGCCTATCTATGTGTTTGATACTTACTGCTAAGAAGTACCTGTTTCCCTGAACTTAAATAGCTACTTAAGCACGTAGATAGCTGGTCATATGTACTTCTAGGGTGCAACAGAATTCACATGTAATTTACGTTCTGATACACTGTTTGTTTAAATGGTTTGCTG
Source organism: Aegilops longissima (assembly GCA_021605205.1). Taxonomy (NCBI): domain Eukaryota; kingdom Viridiplantae; phylum Streptophyta; class Magnoliopsida; order Poales; family Poaceae; genus Aegilops; species Aegilops longissima. The sequence goes on along the minus strand of CM038679.1, from coordinate 307,165,226 downwards.
TTATCACTTGTAGCACTCGTAATGTTTGCATGTTCATAGATAGACAATTATCAAGTTTATATGAGGGACATCGTCTTTTTAACTTTTCTATATATATATATATATATATATATATATATATATATGTGTGTGTGTGTGTGTGTGTGTGTGTGTGTGTGTGTGTGTGTGTGTGTGTGTGTGTGTGTGTGTGTGTGTGTGTGTGTGCGTGTGTGTGTGTGTTGGAATCAATTTGCTTACATCAAAGAAATTTACAGATGTCTATGTTGCTGGTAAACGGTGCCGACTTGTTACTTTAATATGTTGCCAAGAACTTGTTAGTTTTACTAGTTCATGTGTAATTAAATATGTTGCCAAAACTGGTTAGTTTTACTAGTTTGATGTTAATTTCTTATGGCTCTTACAACAATTTATTTATGATTGCTAACCTACAAGTTTGTAGGATCCAACTGAAACTCCGTTGGCACAACAGGTATGTTTGCAGAAACTTCCTTGTTTACCTGGTTTGCTGCTGTAATCATCTCAGCAACTTCAAGGATCCAAATGGAAGTAAAATTGCACAACATGTACATTTTCAAAAATATATTTGTGTAACAGGTTTGCTGCTGTAACTTGTTGCTCTAATCAAGTTACTGACTACTCAACTTTTCAGGATCCAAGAGAAAATCCAATGCCACAACATGTTCCTTTTGCAAAACTTGTTTGTTTAACTGCTTTGCTGCTGCAACTGGTTGCTCTAATCACGTCACTGGCTACTCAACTTTTCAGGATCCAAGAGAAACTCCAATGCCACAACAGGTACCTTTTGCAAAACTTTTTTGTTTAACTGCTTTGCTGCTGCAACCGGTTATAATGATGTTAATAACTACTTTCCAACATCCAATTGAAACTCTTTAATTCCTTGATTTATTAACTGGTTTGCTGTTCTAACTCCCAGTTGAGATGTTTTTCTAACTTCAACTTTTTGGAATCCAATCAGAACTTTAATGGCAAAATAGGTTAGCCCAAGATCAAAGTGCGAGGTCCCCATGGACTTTGTATCATCCCAGAGCAATGGGACCGACCTAATCATGCATCACGAATTGCCAACTGCTGATGCTCTAGAGGCTAAACTATTGGTAGAAAGAGATTCTACTTCTGCACTTAGAGATGAAGTTGACATGTTGAGGAAGAAAACAACACAATCACAAGCAGTACTGAAGACAACCATTAAATATTTGGTGGATTTCAAAACGAAGCAAGCTGAAACTGACCGCTTTGTTAAGGTCCTGAAGGAAAAAAGGAAATTAAATACCCACTTGGTAAATCATAAATGTTTTTTTCCATCGTTGAATAACCTTTGTGTTGTTTGTTCATGTAATCGATCAAACCATTTGTTTTAGAGATCATGTAATAATTGTTTTTTGTTTTTTTTGTAATTTTCTTTTGAGGACGAGTCTGTATTAATTGATAAGACTCTGAGACATTTCGTTTTGATTGTTGTGCCAGACCTACAAATATGCCAATCGGGTTGAATGTGCTTTCAGCAATAATAGTAGTATAGATGGTCCTTAAGGGGCCCGCCTCTGAAAAGGCCAAGATGATGTACTAGCTTCGCTAAAAAATGATGCTCTTCTATAAAAAAAGTATAGTGGCCTGCCTTACGTATGTTAGTTGATATTATTGATCCATATACTCTATAAGTGTTTATATGTCTGTTAGTTTTGTATATTATTGGTTGATTGACTCGGTATTTTGAATCTTGAGACATCGCTTGTGTACATATCTAAATTGTAGCACACATTATGCTTCATGTGACACTTGAGTTGGACATAAAGTGGTTTCAAATATTCCAATTCACCTTAAACTGGATTCTAGCTTCTGAATTCGAGTATTGGCATTTGTAAATCATATCCATACATGACAGTGGAATACATCTTTGTCGTGCTTTAGAAGATATATAAAAACACATAAAATGATTTATAAAGATTCGTATGAGAATACAAAATGGATTCAAATTTAGTTGCCAGGGTAAATGTGGATGCTTATTGTCCCAAAATTTGAAAGAAACGGGAAAATGTCCACTGCCACGTCGGCTGCCCGAAGCCAGTGTTTGGAAGATGGAAATAACTGTCTACCCCTTACACGGACAATCCATCGGCCCAATTTCCATTCCTCTAAATAGGGGTAGGTTAGTAAATTCAGACGTGACATGAACCCCTCTGAGCCCATTCAGACATGGTGGGGCGCCAAACATGGGCGGCAAAAATATTTGATTCAAGCTCGTCCGAAAGACCACTGTTTCTCCCACCATTCCCCCATTCATACACGGTGGGCGGTAAAACAAACTTGACTCAACCGAAATTGATGTAGGCAAATATTTTCAATAGGGGAAGGTTTGTAACTTCGCTCAAACGTGACACAACCGCCCTACCTGTAAACCCCGTTCACACACCGTGCACGCCAACCATCGGCGCCAAAACACCCTCTCCTCGCCCGAAATCGCTTTGAAAAATATTGGGGACATGCAAGATTACCGTCCTATCCCCAACCGATGAGACGTCTAAATTTTAAACGGAGGCAAAGTTCGTAACTTCCCCATATTTCAGACAAGCATGTCCCAAAAACATGGTTCCCCATACCTCTCCCTCCATTTTCCCATTCATACACCATCCGCGCTAGAACATGTAACGCCCCGGATCCGATGCGCCAGGTGTTTGCCAGTTATTCGCCGTCGTTGCCATGTCATTTGCTTGCGTGTTGAATTTTTCCATGTCATCATCTGCATTTCATATCATGTCATCATGTGCATCTCATTTTGCATACGTGTTCGTCTCATGCATCCGAGCATTTTCCCCGTTGTCCGTTTTGCAATCTGGCACTCCTATGTCTCCCGGCGCCCCCTTTTGCCTCTTTTCATGTGCAGGTGTTAAACGGTCTCGGAATGGACTGAGGTTTGTCAAGTGGCCTTGGTATAGCACCGGTAGACCGCCTGTCAAGTTTCGTGCCATTTGGAGGTCGTTTGATACTCCAACGGTTAACCGGGTAACCGCAAAAGCCTCCTTCTCCTTGCAGCCCAACACCCCTTCAAAGTGGCCCAAAAGCCATCTAACTCCCCTCCATGCTCTCGGTCGTTCGATCACGATCGCGTGGCCGAAAACCGCTCCTCATTTGGACTCTCCTAGCTCCTCTACCTATAAATAAGTCCCCTCCCCCGAAATTCACGGTGCAAACCCTAGTCTACTTCCTCTCCGCGCCACCGGACAAAAACCCCGCCGCCCGGACATGTCTGCCGCCCTCAGCCACCGCCCCCTCGGCCAACCGCAGCCCGCCACGTCACCTCGCCGCCGTCTCCTACCGCGCGCCGCCGCCAGGGCCCTCCAAGCCCATCGCCCGCCCGCCTGAGCCCATCGGGGCCCGGACGAGCCAGCAGACCACCGCCCGCCGCCCGTGCTTCGCTTCCGCCGAGCACGGCGACTCGCCGCCCTCGGCCGCACCTCCACCGCCTCGGCATCCGCTGCCTTTGCCGGGCAGAGCTCCCGTGCGGGCCGCGCCCGCCGCGGTACCAGCCTCGCCCGGACCTCGTGCCTCCCGTGCCCTCGTCGACTTCGCCGCCACGGTCGCGGACCACCGCCGCCTCCCGCGCCTCTCCCTCCGCTGCCGCGCGCCCGTCTTCCTCGTGCGCCCCTCCGCCGTCGACCAGCGCCTCGTCGCCGCTCCTCCTCCGCACCTCCGCCGGATCCCGTCGCCCCCGTCGCCGGAGCCCCTCGCCGGCGCTCCCACGGCCTCGCTGCCCTCGTCTCCGGTGAGGTTGGGCCGGTTGGATGAGATCCACCGGTACCGCCAACCAAACGCACCCTCGCCCCGCCCGGTTCTCCTCGTCCCGGATCCTCCTCGTCTCGTTTTCGGAGGGTAAAAATCCACTAAGTCCCTGAGTTTTTAACATTTTCATGCAATGTTCATCGCATCATAACTCTGCATCCGTAGCTCCGTTTCGTGCGTGTAATATGTCAAATTGTTCGCCTCGACGAGTACATCATTTCATCTCATTGCATCATTTTCTTTTAAGCTCATCTTGGTGCCCGAAATGCTGTTAGAAGAGGGCTATGTGATGTTAGTTTCTGATTCTTATCAGAGCATACATGCTTATTTTGAGATACTTCAGTAAGGATGTTTCGAACATAGGGTTATGCTCTATCCATCCATGCCCTTGTTTGCAATTATGGAGTGCCATAGCTTGAGTCAATCGAGCTCTACTTTTGCTATAAAATGTTTCCTGGCAGGTTGTTTACATGTTATTCAATTTTGCCAAGCTTGTTGTAGTTGATCCTTGCATGTTATAAACTTGCTCTTGCCATGCTTAGCTTCATAAACATGTCTTCTTACTGTGAGTTGCCTTGCCATGCCATGTATTGCTCTGTGGTGAGTGGTTCAAGCTCACCAACATGCCTACTTGTTATCTGTTTATGCCATGCTGCAGTTTTGCACTAAGTCTGAATCTGTTTATGTTTTTGCTATATTCACATGCTTGCAACTGTATTTTCTGATCCCTTTTGGGTTATGGTCACTAAGGAACTTTTGTTATATGCTTTGAGTAGATTAATTACATGCTCTAGTTTGACTTGATAGCTTGCTGTAACATGTTGGTTCATAGCTCTAAACATGTTAACCTGATGTTATTTCTGCCATGTCCTGTGAATTCTACTAAGTCTGTGAACCTGTTATTATTTGCAATCTTGTCATGTCCTTTTGAGCATGTTCTAGTGATTTCTGGAGATAGCTCAGTGTTCATGTTTTGTCATGCTTTACCTGTACTTCATGCCCATGCCTTTTGTTTTCATATTGAGGTGTTGTAGCATATTGTTTTGATGCTTGCAATATGCCTAGTTGCTGTTTTGGACAGTTTGTTGCTATGACTTGTATAGGGTGTATGTGTTGAACCGTTGCTCCGTTTTGAGTGTGCTCTATATGAAACTTGCTTGATTTTGCATGTTGTCTCATATTATCATGTTGCCTCCATGTTTTGAGAGTGTTTGCTTGATGTTTGTATGCATTTTGCATCAATGCCATGTTCATCTTGTTTTGCTCATATCTTCTAGGCCGTAGCTCCGAATCTAATGAACTTTATGTGTAACTTGATTAGAATTTCGTGTAGATCATCGTGGTGCATCTTAACTTGCTGTTTAACAACTTGAACATAAGGTTTATTCAGATCTGGACCAATTTCGAAATTTGCATATGAGGACTTACCGAAATTGTTCTATGTTGTTTCCGGCCTCATTTAAACTTGCTTTGATGTGTTGCTCTTGTTTGCATCATCTCTTGCCATGAGTAGCTTCATGTAGCTTTGTCATGCATCATGCTTGTTGTGCATCATGTCTTGTCTATGTGTGGTGTTTTTACTATGTTGTGTGATTCTTCTTGTTAGTTCCTGTTTCGTTGCGATCGTGAGGATTCGTTTGTCTACGCTTGGTTCGGCTTCATCCGTTCGTCTTCTTCATGGACTCGTTCTTATTCCTTGCGGGATTTAAGGCAAGATGACCGTCACCTTGGATCTCATTACTATCATTGCTATGCTAGTTGCTTCGTTCTATCGCTATGCTGCGCTACCTATTACCTGTTTATCAAGCCATCCCAAATTGCCATGAACCTCTAACCTTTGACACCCTTCCTAGCACACCGTTGTTTGGCTATGTTACCGCTTTGCTCAGCCCCTCTTATAGCGTTGCTAGTTGCAGGTGAAGATGAAGTTTGTTCCTTGTTGGAACATGGAGATGTTGTTCCTTGTTGGAACATGTTTACTTGTTGGGATATCACAATATGTCTTATTTAATTAATGCATCTATATACTTGGTAAAGGGTGGAAGGCTCGGCCTTATGCCTGGTGTTTTGTTCCACTCTTGCCGCCCTAGTTTCCGTCATATCGGTATTATGTTCCCGGATTTTGCGTCCCTAACGCGGTCGGGTGATTTATGGGACCCCCTTGACAGTTCGCTTTGAATAAGACTTTTCCAGCAAGGCCCAACATTGGTTTTACCATTTGCCTGACCTATTACCTTTTTCACTTGGGAGTCGCGCATCCCAAGGGTCATCTTTATTTTAGCCCCCCCCCCGGGCCAATGCTTGTCTAAGTGTTGGTCCAAACTAGAGCCACTTGCAGCGCCACCTCGGGGAAACTTGAGGGCTGGTTCTAGTTGTACGTAGTGCTCATCCGGTCGTGGACTGAGACGAGATACACGCGGCTACTATCAGGATGTCGGCACGCCGGGAGGTCTTGCTGGTCTTGTTTTATTGCTATCGAAATGTCTTGTAGCCGGGATTCCGAGACTGATCGGGTCTTCCTGGGGAGAAGGAATATCCTTCGTTGATCGCGAGAGCTTATCATGGGCTAAGTTGGGACACCCCTGCAGGGTTTGAACTTTCGAAAGCCGTGCCCGCGGTTATGGGGCAGATGGGAATTTGTTGATATCTGGTTGTAGTAAACTTGAAGCAAACTCTTGTAATATACACCAACCATGTGCGTAACCGTGAGTGTCTCCTTTCGGGGTTGATCGAGAGGAGAACACGGTTTCTTGGGTTATGTTTGACGTAAGTAGGAGTTCAGGATCACTTCTTGATCATTACTAGTTGACGACCGTTCCTTTGTTTCTCTTCTCGCTCTCATTTGCGTATGTTAGTCACCATATATGCTTAGCCGCTGCTGCAACCCCACCACTTTACCCCTTCCTTTCCATTTAAGCTTTGCTAGTCTTGATACCCATGGTAATGGGATTGCTGAGTCCTCGTGGCTCACAGATTACTACACCACCAGCCAGCAGTGTACAGGTTATGCGATGATCATGGCGCGAGAGCGATGTTTGCTTATTTTGGAGTTCTTCTTCGCTTCTTCTTGATCGGGGATAGGTTCCAGGTCGGCAGCCTGGGCTAGCAGGGTGGATATTGTTTGAGTTTCTGTTTATGTTTCATCCATAGTCGGATGTTGATCTTGTATATGATGTTGATGTATTCTATGTGGCATTTGTGCCTTATGTATGTATCCCCATCTATTATGTAATGTTGATGTAATGATATCCACCTTGCAAAAGCGTTTCAATATGGGGTCTATCCTTGGTGGGACCTTGAGTTCCTTTTGGATAGGGTCGCATATTGGGCGTGTTCAAGTTGGTATCGAGCCTCGACCGACCCTAGGAGCCCCTTGATTGATCGTGTAGTTTGGCCGTTGTTGAGTCTAGAAGAAAACTGTTTTTCGAAGTCTAGTTATATCGGAGAGTAGGAATTCTTTTTACTCCTCAGCCCCTTCGTCGCTCTGGCGAGGAATCTTGACGTAGGTGTTTTGAATCACTCCTCTTCCCCTTCAAATTTTTCTTCAGGATCACGTAGTTGGTTTTCCGGTAGTTGTTCCTCAGCTCTTTTTATCCGGTGCATTTCTCGTCAAGTCGACTCGAGCCTCTTCATCGTTGTCAAGTCCAATCATCAGTTGTTTTATTTTCCCACCCACCCATCCCTTCTTCCTCTCGGAACCGGAGTCCGTAATTGAGTATCCATCCTACTCGTGCGAAGTTTTTGGCTCTCTCTCCTCAATGATTTCAACCGGTGTTTTCTCTTCAAATTGTTCGTCGTTTCCCCTTCCAAGTTGCCTTTGTTTTTCCCACCCTCCCACCCTATTATTCCCGGAGTTCGAGTCTCTTTCGAGCATCAATTTCATTCGTGTGGAGCTTCTTCAGTCTTCCCTCAATTATTTTAACCGGTGAATTCCCGTCTCGTTCGTCATTCTTCATCCCTTTCTTCTCCGGCGGATTCAATTATAATTTTCGGTAGTGATTATATTCTTTCCTTGGATCAAGTGTTCTCCTTGCTCATTTGCCTCTCGCCATTCAATCATTCCGGAGTTCCGAAGACATCTCAGGAGATTCGTCTGTGTTCCAATTAATTTGAGGTTGTCACCTCATTCAAATATTTCAATTGTTCCGGTGCATCATCTATCTGTTCAACAACCTTTTCCAACGGTGTTTTCTTTAGTGGGCCCTAACCCACAGGTCTTTTCCCAGGATCTTACCTGACTCTTCTAATTATTCCGGAGCCATTCCTAATTCTTTTCGGAGTGTGATTTAAGAATGGATCACATCAGTCACATGCCTTTTCCAAGATGGATTCCAAATCATTTTCATTGTTGGCTCAACCTCTTCGCTTTCCATTCCCCCGGAGTATCTCAGTAATTTTGGTGGTGTTTCTCGTCATCATTTGAAGACCGAAGTAGAGTTTCTCTTAAATCTTGTTCGTTCCCCCGGAGATTCATGGTGCTAGCTCGATGTTATCCTATCTAATTGTTTCTAGTCATGCAAATTATTTTCATCCATCCGGAGCATTTCAGGAGTTGCTTTCTCTCTCGATCATCCGGAGGCCATCTTTTCGGAATATATCTCCATTCTAAGTTTTCAGCTTCGTTCTCTCAATTGTTCTATATCCGTGCCCTTTCGTTCGCCTCAATATTCTTCCGGTGCATCGTTCAAATCTCCTCTAATCAGTTCATGATCTCTTCATTCTCTTGTATCTAAATTCCCTCAAGCATATTTGTTCTTCTAATTCTTCTCGGTGATTCAGTCTCTTTCATCAGTCATGTTCGAATTCTTATGGTGGTTCGTTCAAGATTCTTTTTCTTTGATTATCACACTAATCCATTCGTTCTTTTCAATCCTACCGGTGGTTCATGAAGTCCTTCTCAAGTTTGCGATATGTCACTTCTCAATCCTTTTTCAATAAGAATAAGTAGTTTGCAAAATCCATTTCTTGTCATCAATTTAATTTGATGAAGGATAAGCATACAATAAATCTTATTCTTATTTATTCGAAGTGATTAATCTTTTTCTTCGGAGTTTGTTCTTGTTGAATAAATTCTAGTTCCAAGTGTTTTCATCATTTCTTTTCCGGAGTTCAAAATTTCCTCGGTCATTTCGTCAGAACCTCCATCTAAATCATCGCAATGCTCATCTTATTCTTTCATCCTTCAATTTTATCTCATCATCCTTTTGTCACCGGAGTTTTTCATGGTGGTTCTTCATGATTTAATTCATTCTTCAAGAGTTCATCAAGATTTTGTTGGTGGAGTTCAAGTATCTTTTCTTCTTGCATCTCGAAGTGCAATTAATTCTCCATATTCTTTTGAAGTGGAGTTTTGCATTTCTTCGTTCTTCTCAGCTATCCAATCATTTCCGTTTGTGGCCGGTTATCACCTTATGATCTTGAGATGTTATCTATAAGACCACAACAAGCAATTCTTTTCGTTGTTGATGTTCTAAACAACTCCGTTCAATCCTTTCTTCTGAGGTTGCTTTCTATTTCATTCGCGGCACAATTTGTCATTTTCTTCTCCGTTCTTTTCATTCAACTCTTTCAATTCTTTCCGGAGGTTTTGTGTCATGTCTTCATCAAGTATCATTCCATCCTCCCAAGCTCAAGTTCTATTCCTCCATGTTTCAGCCGGAGTGCTGCCTAAATCCTTCCAGTCTTATTCATTTCTCATCTCATTCTAACCTGAGTGATTTCAAAGTCTATCTGTTTTCGTGAGCTTTCGATTCTTGTCATTCTCGTCGCTTCTCTCTTATTCTCGAGTGCTCTCGATTCTTTGCTTCTTCTCTTGATTTCTTGCTTCACCTCATCCCTTTTTCCCTTCCGTCTCGGTCCTAAGATCTCGGGACGAGATCTCTTGTTAGTGGAGGAGTGTTGTAACGCCCCGGATCCGATGCGCCAGGTGTTTGCCAGTTATTCGCCGTCGTTGCCATGTCATTTGCTTGCGTGTTGCATTTTGCCATGTCATCATCTGCATTTCATATCATGTCATCATGTGCATCTCATTTTGCATACGTGTTCGTCTTATGCATCCGAGCATTTCCCCGTTGTCCGTTTTGCAATCCGGCACTCCTATGTCTCCCGGCGCCCCCTTTTGCCTCTTTTCATGTGCGGGTGTTAAACGGTCTCGGAATGGACCGAGGTTTGTCAAGTGGCCTTGGTATAGCACCGGTAGACCGCCTGTCAAGTTTCGTGCCATTTGGAGGTCGTTTGATACTCCAACGGTTAACCGGGTAACCGCAAAAGCCTCCTTCTCCTTGCAGCCCAACACCCCTTCAAAGTGGCCCAAAACCCATCTAACTCCCCTCCATCCTGTCGGTCGTTGATCACGATCGCGTGGCCGAAAACCGCTCCTCATTTGGACTCTCCTAGCTCCCTCTACCTATAAATAAGTCCCCTCCCCCGAAATTCACGGTGCAAACCCTAGTCTACTTCCTCTCCGCGCCACCGGACAAAAACCCCGCCGCCCGGACATGTCCGCCGCCCTCAGCCACCGCCCCCTCGGCCAACCGCAGCCCGCCACGTCACCCGCCGCCGTCTCCTACAGCGCGCCGCCAGGCCCGCCAAGCCCATCGCCCGCCCGCCCCGAGCCCATCGGGGCCCGGACGAGCCCCGCACCACCGCCCTTCGCCGTGCTCGCTTCCGCCGAGCCCCGGCGACCTCCCCCCTCGACCGCACCTCCACCGCCTCGGCATCCACGCCTTGCCGGGCAGAGCTGCCCGTCTTGCGCGCGCCCGCCGCCGTACCAGCCCGCGCGGACCTCGTGCCTCCCATGCCTCGTCGACTTCCCGCCACGGTCGCGGACCACCGCCGCCTCCCGCGCCTCTCCCTCCGTTGCCGCGCCGCCCGTCTTCCTCGCGCGCCCGCCGCCGTCGGCCAGCGCCTCGTCGCCGCTCCTCCTCCGCACCTCCGCCGGATCCCGTCGCCCCCGTCGCCGGAGCCCCTCGCCGGCGCTCCCACGGCCTCGCTGCCCTCGTCTCCGGTGAGGTTGGGCCGGTTGGATGAGATCCACCGGTCCCGCCAACCAAACGCTCCCTCGCCCCGCCCAGTTCTCCTCGTCCCGGATCCTCCTCGTCCCGTTTTCGGAGGGTAAAAATCCACCAAGTCCCTGAGTTTTTAACATTTTCATGCAAAGTTCATCGCATCATAACTCTGCATCTGTAGCTCCGTTTCATGCGTGTAATATGTCAAATTGTTCGTCTCGACGAGTTCATCATTTCATCTCATTGCATCATTTTCGTTTGAGCTCATCTTGGTGCCCGAAATGCTGTTAGAAGAGGGCTATGTGATGTTAGTTTCTGATTCTTATCAGAGCATGCACTTTTGTCATTTTTGCCATGATTAATGTGTGCATCCTTTGAACTTGAGTCCTACATGTGTTTTGTAATATGCCATGTATTTTTGTGATCTCTGTGGTGACTAGCACAAGCATGCAAACTAGGCTTCATGATGTTGCTGATTTCAGCCCCTGTTCTACTGATATTTTTATGCCATGTAAACTTGATGCTACCGAGAGATACATGCTTATTTTGAGATACTTCAGTAAGGATGTTTTGAACATAGGGTTATGCTCTATCCATCCATGCCCTTGTTTGCAATTATGGAGTGCCATAGCTTGAGTCAATCGAGCTCTACTTTTGCTATAAAATGTTTCCTGGCAGGTTGTTTACATGTTATTCAATTTTGCCAAGCTTGTTGTAGTTGATCCTTGCATGATATAAACTTGCTCTTGCCATGCTTAGCTTCATAAACATGTCTTTTTACTGTGAGTTGCCTTGCCATGCCATGTATTGCTCTGTGGTGAGTGGTTCAAGCTCACCAACATGCCTACTTGTTATCTGTTTATGCCATGCTCCAGTTTTGCACTAAGTCTGAATCTGTTTATGTTTTTGCTATATTCACATGCTTGCAACTGTATTTTCTGATCCCCTTTGGGTTATGGTCACTAAGGAACTTTTGTTATATGCTTTGAGTAGATTAATTACATGCTCTAGTTTGACTTGATAGCTTGCTGTAACATGTTGGTTCATAGCTCTAAACATGTTAACTTTGATGTTATTTCGCCATGTCCTGAATTCTACTAAGTCTGTGAACTGTTATTATTTGCAATCTTGTCATGTCCTTTTGAGCATGTTCTAGTGATTTCTGGAGATAGCTCAGTGTTCATGTTTTGTCATGCTTTACCTGTACTTCATGCCCATGCCTTTTGTTTTCATATTGAGGTGTTGTAGCATATTGTTTTGATGCTTGCAATATGCCTAGTTGCTGTTTTGGACAGTTTGTTGCTATGACTTGTATAGGGTGTATGTGTTGAACCGTTGCTCCGTTTTGAGTGTGCTCTATATGAAACTTGCTTGATTTTGCATGTTGTCTCATATTATCATGTTGCCTCCATGTTTTGAGAGTGTTTGCTTGATGTTTGTATGCATTTTGCATCAATGCCATGTTCATCTTGTTTTGCTCATATCTTCTAGGTCGTAGCTCCGAATCTAATGAACTTTATATGTAACTTGACTAGAATTTCGTGTAGATCATCGTGGTGCATATTAACTTGCTGTTTAACAACTTGAACATAAGGTTTATTCAGATCTGGACCAATTTCGAAATTTGCATATGAGGACTTACCAAAATTGTTCTATGTTGTTTCCGGCCTCATTTAAACTTGCTTTGATGTGTTGCTCTTGTTTGCATCATCTCTTGCCATGAGTAGCTTCATGTAGCTTTGTCATGCATCATGCTTGTTGTGCATCATGTCTTGTCAATGTGTGGTGTTTTTACTATGTTGTGTGCTTCTTCTTGTTAGTTCCTGTTTCGTTGCGATCGTTAGGATTCGTTCGTCTACGCTTGGTTCGGCTTCATCCGTTCGTCTTCTTCATGGACTCGTTCTTCTTCCTTGCGGGATTTCAGGCAAGATGACCGTCACCTTGGATCTCATTACTATCATTGCTATGCTAGTTGCTTCGTTCTATCGCTATGCTGCGCTACCTATTACCTGTTTATCAAGCCATCCCAAATTGCCATGAACCTCTAACCTTTGACACCCTTCCTAGCACACCGTTGTTTGGCTATGTTACCGCTTTGCTCAGCCCCTCTTATAGCGTTGCTAGTTGCAGGTGAAGATGAAGTTCGTTCCTTGTTGGAACATGGAGATGTTGTTCCTTGTTGGAACATGTTTACTTGTTGGGATATCACAATATGTCTTATTTAATTAATGCATCTATATACTTGGTAAAGGGTGGAAGGCTCGGCCTTATGCCAGTGTTTTGTTCCACTCTTGCCACCCTAGTTTCCGTCATATCGGTATTATGTTCCCGGATTTTGCGTCCCTAACGCGGTCGGGTGATTTATGGGACCCCTTGACAGTTCGCTTTGAATAAGACTTTTCCAAAGGCCCAACATTGGTTTTACCATTTGCCTCGACCTATTACCTTTTTCCCTTGGGAGTCGCGCATCCCAAGGGACATCTTTATTTTAGCCCCGGGCCAATGCTTGTCTAAGTGTTGGTCCAAACTAGAAACCACTTGCCGCGCCACCGGGAAACTTGAGGGCTGGTTCTAATTATATCGTATTGCTCATCCGGTCGTGGCACGAGGCGAGATCTGCTGGCTACTATCCGGATGTCGCACGCAGGGAGGTCTTGCTGGTCTTGTTTTATTGTTTGTCGAATGTCTTGTAGCCGGATTCCGAGACTGATCGGGTCTTCCCGGGGAGAAGGAATATCCTTCGTTGATCGCAAGAGCTTATCATGGGCTAAGTTGGGACACCCCTGCAGGGTTTGAACTTTCGAAAGCCGTTCCCGCGGTTATGTGGGAGATGGGAATTTGTTGATATCCGGTTGTAGTAAACTTGAAGCAAACTCTTCTAATATACACCAACCGTGTGCGTAACCGTGAGTGTCTCTTTTCGGGGTTGATCGAGAGGAGAACACGGTTTCTTGGGTTATGTTTGACGTAAGTAGGAGTTCAGGATCACTTCTTGATCATTACTAGTTGACGACCGTTCCTTTGTTTCTCTTCTTGCTCCAATTTGCGTATGTTAGCCACCATATATGCTTAGCCGCTGCTGCAACCCCACCACTTTACCCCTTCCTTTCCCTTTAAGCTTTGCTAGTCTTGATACCCATGGTAATGGGATTGCCGAGTCCTCGTGGCTCACAGATTACTACCCCACCAGTTGCAGGTACAGGTTATGCAATGATCATGACGCGAGAGCGATGTTTGCTTATTTTGGAGTTCTTCTTCTGCTTCTTCTTCGATCAGGGGATAGGTTCCAGGTCGGCAGCCTGGGCTAGCAGGGTGGATATTGTTTGAGTTTCTGTTTATGTTTCGTCCGTGGTCGGATGTTGATCTTGTATATGATGTTGATGTATTCTATGCGGCATTTGTGCCTTATGTATGTATCCCCATCTATTATGTAATGTTGATGTAATGATATCCACCTTGCAAAAGTGTTTCAATATGCGGGTCTATCCTTGGTGGGACCTTCGAGTTCCTTTGGATAGGGTCGCATATTGGGCGTGACAGAACACCATCTCCACACCAGCCTCCTACGTCCGCCAACCCATCCATCGGCACCGTCCTCCACCCCATCCATCGCCGCCGTCCTTCACCATACCGGAGCACCTACCAAGACCGCATCGTCCACTGCTAGAGATGGACGTTTCTCATCCACGACGACGGACCAGGAGCCTTGCATTGCATACTCTTGATTCATCGATGCCGTTGTCCTCCTTTCCTGGGCCACTCACACGACCTTCTCGTCCATCGCAACGGGACTAATCCCCCGATGCACCTGTCTACCATCGCATATCTGCTTCAACGCCACCGATAGCCATCGCACCCCCGATGCCTACACGGCGCCGCAAGAGAGGTGGTACTTCATATCTTCTCAACTTTTGAATCTCAACTAGAAAATTGATCGTAACTTGGTTACTGTACTTTATTTTCATCTCTTAGAATATAGTTCTTAGTTCGAAGCAAAGAATGGTTGCCAAATAGCATTTCTGCGGTTTGCTGCTTCAAATCTACCATGGCACAGTCATAATAGGGTTTCCCCCCCTTTTATGATCACTATATGATCAACATATGTGCTTCATGTCATAATAGCACTGCTCCACCCATCAAGCTAAACAAGCTTAGATGCTCAAATACGAATATGATATTATTAAAATAGAGACATTTAATTGGTTAGTTAAATGTTCCTAATTTAGTTTCAAAAATGCATGTACACCGCTCGGGTGTGTATCTATAGGGTGCCCACGGTGGGCTGCGGCCCACTCTGGGATTTTGGGTCGGCCCAGGCCCCGATTCCCCTCAGTTCTGCTGTGCTTCCGATCTCAACTCGCCCCCAGTCGCTTGACTCGCCGGCGACTTGTCTTCCCTAGACGACATGACTCTAGGATATGCCAGACTAACAGGAGGTCGGGAGACACTCGCCCAATAGCGTCACTGCTGCCCGGGCGCGCCGCCGTGCCTACCTTCCCAGTCCGTTCAGGCCTCAGGTGTGCAACAGCCACTACGCCAACCCGATTTATCCTGAGACACGTCCTCAACACTCAGCAGGCACTCCTCATCACCCATTTTCTAATTGATTCATTACTCATTAGGCATGATTGTCATTAGGATTTGTTGTGTACTGAGTGCAACCTACACTTAATAGTTCATATGTATTTCAGTAATCTTTAGTACCTGTAAAGTTCACAGGGTTTCAAAATTCCGGCCCTAGGAACAGACACTAGTCATTTTGGATTGTTGGTCATAGTGACATTGACCCAGATTACTACTGGAGGCCAGGTTTGTTGACAATTTTACTTGTCTTTCTTACTCATTCGATATGATATCCAATTATTCACGTCGACTAGTTGCAAACAATAAGTGCTAGACCGACTTGATTCTGATTTTGGACAGTCTCTTACTGCAGTTACAATTCTGCATACTTGTCGTAGTAAGCTCACTAGTAATGTTTGATTCACTACCTCTATGTTTGGCTTGTAATATTTGTTATCAATATTCTTTTAGGGTGGACCACCCTATTTCAAAATACTGGAACCACAGACATGAGTGAATAGTATTTCTCTGTGAGATATCTTCCATCATGTGTGGGCAAAGAACACTACATTGTATAGAAAGAAAGTTTCATATCCACCTTTTACATAGACTACGATCTTTCACATGGAATACAATCTGCCTACTTGCTTGGTGTCGCACTACCAACACTCCACCCTTGAAGCTAAACATTATCCCAGTCGTAATTCCTTAGTTTAGACATAAGAGGTTTGTATTTCTGTGTGTGGTCTGGTCAGCACGGTTGGGGGTGAACTTTGTATACACAGGGGTTTGTAGGGAGACACTCTTTGAGTTGAATCCGCAATGCATTCCACAGATAATCTGACTACTTTTTTTGTTTTCATGAATCTCTGATACTAAACAACATCATAAAGATTATGCTTGTGCGGATGAAAAGAATAAAGCATAACAATGCCATGGCTGTCAAACTTGGCATTAAGGGACTGAAATCAAGTCTGGATGCAATGCAATGGAAACGTTCTCCACCTACAGATTCATGCTCAGAATTTGACCCTAACAATGATTCTGAGCTAGAGGGGGACCTAAGTCAATGTAGCTCCCTAGTGGTGGAGTGAGAGGTAGATGCCTGATGCGGCTTGAACTATGTCGGTACTTCCCCAAAGAGGAAGGGATGATGCAACACAGCTATAGTAGGTATTTCCCTCAGTGATGAGACAAAGGTTATCAAACCAGTAGGAGAACCACGCAACACTACATGAATAGCACCTGCACACAAATAACAAATACTCGCAACCCGGCGTATTAAAGGGGTTGTCAATCCCTTTCTGGCAACGGTGCCAGAAATTGGCAAGTCGACGGGATAAAAATATGATAGATTGGATATATAGATCTCGAACAAAAGCAAATAAAAATAAAGTGCAGCAAGGTATTTCTGTAATTTTGGATTAATAGATCTAAAAATCAAAGCAAATAAAAATAGATCGCAAAGGCAAATATAATAAAGAAGAGTCCTGGGGGTCGTAGATTTTACTAGTGGCTTCTCTCGAGAAAAATAGCAAACGATGGGTAAAGGAATTTATGTTGGGAAATTGATAGAACTTCAAATAATCATGATGATTTCCAGGCAGTGATCATTATATAGGCATCGCGTCCAAGATTAGTAGACCGACTCCTGCCTGCATCTACTACTATTACTCCACACATTGACCGCTATCCAACATGCATCTACTGTATTAAGTTCATGGAAAACGGAGTAATGCAATAAGAACGATGACATGATTTAGACAAGATCCATTTATGCATAAATAGACCCCATCTTTTTATTGTTAATAGCAACAATACATACGTGTCGGTTCCCCTTCTGTCACTGGGATCAAGCATTGTAAGATCGAACCCATCACAAAGCACCTCTTCCCATTGCAAGATAAATAGATGAAGTTGTCCAAACAAAACCCAAATATCGGAGAATAAATACGAGGCTATAAGCAATCATGCATATAAGAGATCAAAGAAAACTCAAATACCTTTCATGGATAAAAATATAGATCTGATCATAAACTCAAAGTTCATCGGATCCCAACAAACACAGCGCAAAAAGAGTTACATTATATGGATCTCCAAGAGACCATTGTATTGAGAATCAAAAGAGAGAGAGGAAGCCATCTAGCTACTAACTACGGACCTGTATGTTTACAATGAACTTGTCACGCATCATCAGAGAGGCACCAATGGGCATGATAAAGCCCTCCTTGATGGTGTCTAGATTGGATCTGGTGGTTCTGGAACTTGCGGCGGCTGGAATTGATTTTCGTCGACCCCCCTAGGGTTTCTGGAATATTGGGGTATTTATAGAGTAAAGAGGCGGTGCAGGAGGCCACTAACGGTGTCCTGGACTAGGGGGTACTCACCACATCGTCTCCCGATCAGTTGGATTGGGCCGAGGATCCCCATGGCCGTATACTCATGGGCCAGTCCGGACAGTTGTCGCATACAAGGAAGATTCCACAAGACTTGGCGATCAAGACAAGGACTCCTCCCCCACCGGCGTATTCGGCTATGACTCTTGTTATCCTAGGCCTCTGGTGCATTATATAAACCGAGGCCATGCTAGTCGATAGAGACAGAAAACAATCATACCAGAGGCTAGCTTCTAGGGTTTAGCCTCTCTGATCTCGTGGTAGATCTACTCTTGTACTACCCATATCATCAATATCAATCAAGCAGGAAGTAGGGTATTACCTACATAGAGAGGGCCCGAACCTGGGTAAACATCGTGTCCCCTGTCTCCTGTTACCATCCGCCTTAGACGCATAGTTTGGGACCCCCTACCCGAGATCCGCCGGTTTTGACACCGACATTGGTGCTTTCATTGAGAGTTCCGCTGTGTGTTCGGCAAAAGGTCGATGGCTCGCCTGCAGATCAACTGCGGCTTCGGCATCTTCGTCACCAGCTCGACTAGTAACCTTGGTTCGACCAAGGACTGCGCCCTACTTCCGATCATCATGTTCGGATGAGGGCCTTCATCAACATCAACTCCAATCTCTATCAAGATCATGGAGGAATCATCCAGGGAGCCCGGGGACTCAACGTCAACATTGCCCTTGGGCGACCGTACTGTTTTTCTGGACAGCGGACTTGTGTCCGCTGCCACCGCCTCCTCAAGCGTCGTTTTAACGATTGCTTCGGTGGAATTGTGCGGAATTGAGTCTACAACAACCCTGGAAAATTTTGTCGAGTTCCGATGGAGGAATCTCTGGCAATCTCCGATATACCGGAGCCGCATTGAATCTGGATGAGAATCTGGACGAGTTTAGGGCGTGGTGTCCAGCTTCTAGCTCGGACTTCCTTTGGAAGATCCAACCTTTGATCGGCTGCGGAATTCCTATATCTACCACCCCTCAAAATTTCAGCTCGGTCCGACCGTCCAAACTCCGGGAAACTTCTGATTAGTGCATCACTTTTTCGATCTGTTTTCTGCGCTATAACGAATCCGACCCGAATTCATCTTCTTTATGAACGGGATCTCGGACATCCTTTTTGAAGGAAGTTTTCGTATGGGGTGTTGTGTTTTATTCTCAAACACATCCCAGTAGTATTAAAAGTATTCTTGCAATACGAACTTCACCGTCGCGCCGGTGTCAAACCAGCCCGACAACATCACTCCACGGCGGCCGACCTGCGTTAGACACGTCGTCGCTTTGTTGAGCCGAGCTCAATTTCTTCGGATCATCATCTTGGCCAGCCGAACAATAGTTCGGCATCGTGAAGGATAAATCGTCACCAACATCGCCGCCCCACGGATTACACGGAGCGGGCACACCGGCATCGTCGCACGGTCACTTCATCAAGCTAGCATTGATCACGTCACAAGCTACGCCCTACATCGACATGGCGGAACTGTTGCTTCATCGAGCCGGTGTCCATCACGCCGAACTACTTCAACACCTCGGCTGACACATCTCCATACCGACCTGCTCCGTCTCCTCACCTGGACTGGGGGCTTCGTCATCCCTTTATCAACTTACCCC
Source organism: Aegilops longissima (assembly GCA_021605205.1). Taxonomy (NCBI): domain Eukaryota; kingdom Viridiplantae; phylum Streptophyta; class Magnoliopsida; order Poales; family Poaceae; genus Aegilops; species Aegilops longissima. The sequence continues at coordinate 307,145,851 of CM038679.1, read as the reverse complement.
GGAGACTCCGGCGTCACCGGCCAACCAGCTTCATCACATTAGCTGGACCACGGGCTTTGCCTCGGCGAGCCAGCCTTTGCCAGCATCGTCATGCCTTCGCTTCATCACCCATCAGGCAATGGGTGTGCGGATCGAGTCCCAATTTTGGGAGTAACCTTTCTTTGAACCGCTACAACAAATAAACCAGGTGCTATTAATCCCAGCAATTTTTGCTTGTTCGGGTTTATTTTTCACAAGGAATTATTACTCTCCTTTGTTCCATCATCTATACGCAGGTCTATCAAATGGTGGCCACATTAACGACGGTCGCATGGTGGTCCGGTCAGTTTCTGTCGGGACCCCGATCCTAAGTCACACCGATCTAGCATGTAACACATCATATCACTTTGCGGCCTCACGCACGGTATTCCCACGGGTGTCGCCTTACCATGGCCCGGACCGTTTGCGTCTTTTGGCTCACGATATGATAGTGTCGCTAGCATCCATATGACAAAGAACCGGGCCGACATGGCTAGTCGTGAACCCAAAGCGGCGCTAACCTATGGGGACAGGCATACATGAATCACATCGAGCATGTCGGTCATCAACGTATACATTCGGGCTGTAGCACTGGCTAACAGGACTCCGTATCCCGGGCTGTAGCAGGCTAGGCAGGACTCGAATAACACGCGTGACATTTCCCGAAGGACAGACATAGGAACGGTGAAACACATGCCGCCAGTCAAGTGTCCAAGCAGTAGTGCTGGGCTAGCAGGACTCCGGTGAACCGGGCTGTAGCGGACTACTATCGCTCAGAAGCACGAGACTACATTTCCCCATAAGAGAGGCTACCAAGGATAAACAACTAGGTTGTCGGATCCCACACATAGCAGTACAAGTTACACGTACGCATAACATGCAAGTATGTGCTGTACAACATGGCATCACAACATAACGCAAACTCATATAGATAAAGGCTCAGAAGAGCCACATAGCAATTAGTACAAACAGGGGTCACATGACCCATCATTCAGAGCATACAAGCAACAAGCGGAAGCATTACATGTCTGGGTACAGACATCTACAAAAGAAAAAGGCTGAAGCCTGACTATTACAAGACCCTCCCAAGGGTACAAGATCGTAGCTGAGGTAACAAGCTACTCGTCGAAGTCCAAGCGGAACTACTAGCAAGACCGAAGTCTCCGCAAAACATAAATAAAGCAACGTGAGTACAAAGGTACTCAGCAAGACTTACATCAGATCCTATCATACATGCATTAGTGTCAAAGGGTAATGTGGAGTTTAGTTGCAGCAAGCCAGCTTTGACTCTGTGGCTATCCTGTTCTACGACTACAAGAACTCTTGAGGTGAGACAACGTACACGAGTCCACTAATCACCACATCAATACACTACTATGGATTCATTCCTGTCTCCATACGAGAAGGCCATCCATAGCACTCACACTTGTCTTGAGTATTTTAGGGTATCCACTTCAAGTTGTCTATGTACCACATAAGCATCCAAGAAGTCCATAACCGAGGACACGGCTATTCGAATAGATCATGATAACCTGCAGGGTGTACTTCTTCACACGCTCTCGCCACTTACCGCCATATACACGTCATGTATCTCGGCAACCTTCAAGCGGAAGCCTGGCGAGGGTGTCGGCCACGACCTGACTAACCACACAAGACTCTAGTCCAGGCTTATCGCCTATTCGGGTTCCATCCGCAAGGAGATCCGGCCGGGGTGTCGCTCACGGCCCCAAACGATGTGAGCAGGGTTCCCAAGCCCACCATCCGGTGCCACTTGGTACACCGTGCCACACTGTGTTTAGTCTGTCCCAAGCCCACCTGCGGGTGCCACTTGGTAGAAAAATAGCACTACCTACAAACACCAGAAACTAGTTGCGACTCCTGGACAGAGGTCAAGTTGGTTAATAAGTCGAGAGGGGTCGAGTTACCGGAACCCAATGTGTGGTAGTATCGAGTCATTGGACAACATACATAGAACTCAATTGCTTAAGGACGGTTCGGTGAGACAACCCACCATGTACTCCTACATGGCCTCTCACCGCTACCTTTACCAAATCGTGTTCACACACTTCACTCTCAAATCGGAACATAGAACTGCACTCCAATTCATTCCCAATGAATCAGACTGACACACTCTAAGCAATAGCAGGCATAGCATGGTAGGAACACAACATGGCTCAATCAACTCCTACACATGCTAGTGGGTTTTAACTAATTCTCGTGGCAATGACAGTCATGCAGAGGAATGGGTTCAACTACCGCAACACAAAGTAGCAGGTGAATCGTTGTTGTCCTAATGCAATAACTGAGAGCAGGAGCGAGAGATAGGATTGTATCGGAATGAACAAGGGGATTTGCTTGCCTGGTAAATCAACAAGGAAGCACCGCTTCATAGACAGTACTGAACGGCTCCTGAGCGGGACCTATCGAGAAGGAACAGTGCCGCAATCAATACACAATCATATGCAACAATATGATGCATGAACATGGCATGTAGATGTGATGCTGTTTGAGTTAATGCAACTGGTATTCGATTGGTTTGAAGTCCATTTGAACCAAAAGTTCAAATGCATTTCTAAATTAGGTCTCTTATATATGCCATAATGTGTTCTCCCAAATTCAGCATCTATAGGTTGGTTTTCATGCATGAAACTAGTACAGATGGAAAGGTTGCATTTTTCTGATAATTTTCATATATAAATTATTTGAATCTGAGCTACGGTTGAATTTCTATGAATTTTTGAAGTTTTGAATATATTCTGGAATTTCCTGATTTAAATTAATTCCAGAAAATAACATATTGCGTCAGCATGACGTCATGCCTGCGTCAGCGGTCAACCGAGGCTGACCAGGGTCAAACCTGACGTGTGGGGGCCACACGTCAGTGACACGGGTTAACAGGGGGGTTATTTAAATTAATCAGAGATTAGGGGGGCACTAGGGCCCACCGGTCAGTGTCGGGGTAGATTAGCCGGTGATTAGCCTTAAGCTAATCACCTGACGGCCGGACCCACGTGGCAGGCTCAGGCGACGGGGCTCGTCGCCGGCGGCCTCTGGGCACGGCGGAGTCCGCGCCACGGGCCACGGGGGAGGCGTCGGAGAGCACCGGGGCGTAGCCCGGGCTCTCGCGATCTGTGGAACAGTGGGAGGAGCGGGACGGCCGGGCTCGCGGAGCAAGGCTGGGCGGCGGCCGGAGTTCGGGCGCGAGCGGGATCGGGCTGCGGGGCACGGGGAGGCCACCTGAGGGGCTCGGCGGCACCCTCGTGGCACCAGGAGCGCGAAGGGGGGCTTGGTTTGGGCGGAGGCGGGCCGAGACGGCGACGGCGACATGGACGGCGGCGGGAGGCTTCGGCCGTGGTGGGGAGCGGCGCTACGGAGTGTGGGGACGAGAACGGAGAGGGGGAGACGGTGGCGGAGCTCACCGTGGTTGCGACGAACGGGGCGGCGAGGTCGGGGAGGGACCGGAGCAGTCGTGGCGGCGGAGGGGATCTCCGGCAACCGGAGACGAAGGCGACGTCGGTGGCGGCGCTCCAGGGCCTCCCACGCCACGTGATTCGACGGGGAGGTAGCAGGCGGCGGTGCGGAGCTAACGGACACGGGGAGAGGGCGAGGGGGAGAAGGTGGCCACGGCGGCGAGCGGTGGCGCTCTCGGTGGCGTTCGGGAAGAGAGGGAGAGAGGGTGACAGAGGGGAGGAGGAGCACGGGGAAGGGTGCGAGAGAGGTCGGGTGGCTGCGTGGCGTCTCCAAGGCAACCAGACGAGGAGGGAAGGGGCCAGGCAGGTAGGGAGGGAGGTGGCGTGGCGCGGCGGAGCGCGCGCGCGTCGGGCACGCGCCCCTCCCCCTGTCGGGGAGGAAGACGACAGGGGAGGGAGGTGGGCTGGGCCGGGGCTGGCCAGCTGGGCCGGCCAGGCCGCAGGAGCTGGGCCGCACAGGAGCTAGGCGCCAGGTAAACAGGTAAGTTTACCTATTTCGTTTCCTTTTTAATTTCTGACATTTGTTTGGGTTTATTTAAAATACCAAACTAATTTATTTAATTATGCCAATTTTTGCAGGAGCTTACTATATTATTCCGGAGCTCCTCAACAAAGGGCATAATTTTTGGACAATATTTTATATATATAATAATATATATCCAAGGCAAATATTTACCGTATTAATTCCAAATGCCCAAAATAAATACTTATGAGATCCTAAAAATATTGGTTAGGTTGTTAACTCTGTCCAATATTTTCAGAGGCCCACATGAGCATTTTCTTGGACCTTTTTGGAGCAATTTTTATTTAGGTCATTTCGAAAGTGATTCTGAGGGTTCCACAATCCCCATTTCAAAATTAACTGGAATTTAAACATGATGCACAATGACTAGCTAGCCTTAAGCATACCAGCACTAGGGATGTGACAACTCGCCCCCACTTGAAAGAATCTCGTCCCGAGATTCAGGGGTCGACGGAAAGAAAGCGGGGTACTCCAGTCGAAGACGATCTTCTCGCTCCCAGGTAGCTTCTCTCTCGGAATGATGAGACCACTGAACCTTGAGAAACTTGATATTCTGACGTCGGGTAACACGCTCTGCTTGATCAAGAATGCAAACCGGGTACTCTCGGTATGTGAGGTTATCTTGGAGATCAAGCGTTTCGTGGTCCACTCCGCGGATAGGATCCGAGAAGCAACGCTGAGTTGAGAGACGTGGAAGACATCATGAACTCGAGAAAGATGTGGGGTAGTTCCAACTGGTAGGCAACCTCTCCTCGCTTAGCGAGAATGCGAAAGGGCCAATGTAACGAGGAGCCAACTTGCCCTTGATATCAAACGATGGGTACCCTTTAGCGGAGTAACCCAAGGTAAGCCTTGTCGCCAACTTCATAAGCCACTTCCTATGACGACGGTCATATCGGCTCTTTGACGAGATTGGGCTGTTTTCAAATTCTCACGAATGATGCGAACTTGCTCTTCGCCTCTGGATCATGTCCGTCCAAAGAATTGTCTTTCACCGGTTTCTGACCAGCTCAAAGGTGTTCGACATCTTCGTCCATAAAGGATCTCAAAAGGAGCTTTCTTGAGACTGGATTGATAGCTATTGTTATAAGCAAACTCGGCGAAAGGAAGACATTTCTCCCAATCCATACCGAATGAGATAACGCAAGCTCTAAGCATGTCTTCGAGAATTTGGTTGACCCTTTCCACCTGACCACTTGACTGAGGGTGGAAAGCGGTACTGAAGAAAAGATGGGTTCCCATGGCAGTTTGGCAACTCTCCCAGAAATGAGAAGTGAAAAGACTACCACGGTCTGAATTGATCTCTAGTGGAACACCATGGAGTGACACTATTCGAGAATGTATAAGTCAGCGAGCTGACTAGCGATGATACTCTCTCGAATGTGAAGGAAGTGAGCCACTTTGGAAAGACGATCAACGACTACGAAGATAGCATTATTCCCTTTCTTGGTCCTGGGAAAGCCGGTGATGAAATCCATACCAACTTTATCCCATTTCCACTCAGGAATAGCTAAGGGTTGAAGGGTGCCAGCAGGCCTTTGATGCTCTGCCTTAACGCGACGACAAACGTCACAGTTAGCAATAAACTGAGCGATTTCCCTCTTCATCCTAGTCCACCAGAACCTCTGGCGTAGGTCCTGATACATCTTAGTACTACCGGGATGAATTGTGAGAGGAGATTCATGCGCTTCCTTAAGAATCAGTTGTCGAAGATGTTGCTTCTTGGGGACCACCAGGCGGTGCCCAAAGAAAACGACACCTCGATCATCTACAGAGAAACTACCAGCAATACCCTTGGCAACGTTTCTCTTGATCCGGGTAATCCCCGTATCATGCTTCTGGGCTTCTATGATATGATCCACCAGGGTAGGTTTCGCCACTAAGGTAGAAAGGAATCCGTGAGGAGCAATGTGAAGGTTAAGCTTACAAAATTCCTCATGGAGAAGTGGTTGGCCTTGCTGCAACATGAGATTGTTGCAATAGGATTTACGGCTTAACGCATCAGCCATGACATTGGCTTTGCACGGGGTGTAGGTAATCCCTAGGTCATAATCAGATCAACTCCAACCAACGCCTTTGTCTAAGGTTCAAATCTGGTTGGGTGAAGATATACTTGAGACTCGGTGATCGGTGTAGATCTCGCAACGCTTACCAAGAAGGTAATGTCGCCAGGTCTTGAGTGCATGGACTACGGCTGCAAGCTCTAGATCATGTGTAGGATAATTCTCCTCATGTGGATGCAACTGACGAGATGCATAGGCAATCACATGACGATCCTGCATAAGGATGCAACCTAGTCCCTGCCGTGAGGCGCCGCAGAGATAACAAAGTCCTTAGTGAAATCCGGTGGCACTAGTATGGGAGCAGAAGTCAGGCGTCTTTTTAGTTCCTGAAAACTGTACTCACACTGTGGGGACCACTCAAACTTTTTATCTTTCTTGAGAAGTTCCGTGAGGGGTTTAGCTACTTTGGAGAAGTTCTCAACAAAGCGGCGGCAATAGCTGGCTAGACCAAGGAAACTCCTAACTTGTTTAACGGTTTCAGGTGGAGTCCAATCAAGAACGGCCTGAACTCTCTCGGGATTGACAGCAATGCCCTTACCAGAGATTACGTGGCCTAGGTAGGTCACTTCTGGCAACCAAAATTCACACTTGGAGAACTTGGCATACAGGCGGTGCTCTCTGAGTTTTTCTAGCACAAGTCTGAGATGTTCGGCATGCTCTTCCTCGTTCTTCGAGTAAATAAGAATATCATCGAGGTAAACCACGACAAATTTATCTAAGTACTCCATGAAGATCGAGTTCATCAAGCGGGAGAATGTAGCTGGAGCGTTGGTTAGACCAAAGGACATGACGGTGTACTCGTACTGGCCGTAACGAGTGACAAAGGCTGTCTTGGGAATGTCTCCATTCCTGATCTTGATTTGATGGTAGCCTAACCTCAAATCCATCTTAGAAAAGATCGAGGATCCAGCGAGCTGATCATACAGTGTCGTTGATCCCGGGAGCGGATACTTGTTCTTTATCGTGACCAAATTAACGGACGATAATCTACAACCATCCGTCCGTACCATCCTTCTTCTTGACGAAGAGGACGGGCAAGCCCAGGAGAAGAACTAGGACGGATGAAACCCTTTTGCAAGGACTCATCAAGTTGTTTCTTAAGCTCGGCTAGTTCTAAGGGTGCCATCTTATAAGGTCTCCTAGAGATTGGGGCGGTTCTGGGATAAGATCTATGATTTAACTCTACATCTCTGTCGGTGGAACACCGCAGTTCCTCGAAAAACGTCCGGAAAGTCACGGACTACCGGATATCTTCAAGGTCCGGAAGAGGGCTGGCATTAAGGGAATAGAGTTGACGCTTGCAACTCTAGTGGAGACAAGGACTATCTTGCCGATGGATGTGTAAGCTGAACAGACCTAGTGAAACAATCAATCTTGGCATGATGAGCTGTCATCCACCCATACCCAAGATGATGTTAATATCTGAAGACTTGAGGGCTACAAGTGAGGCAAGGAATACAAGTCTGTCAACAAGAATTTCGTTACCATGGCTTATACAAGAGGTTTGCCATTTGGATCCAGGAGTTTGAATGACTAGCGGAGAGGGCATATCACAAAATGATATGTTGTGCAAGTTAGCATAGCTTTAAAATGAAGGAATGAGATGCTCCAGTATCAAATAGAACTGAGGCGGGATGACAATTGACAAGGAGTGTACCAAGAACGACATCCGGATCATCATGAGCGTCTTTAGCTGAGACGTGATGCACACATCCACGTTCAGCGGGAGCTGACTTGACACTGATCATCTTGCGTGATGGCTTAACACAGCCAACAAAGCTTCTCGAGCTGGGTGGAGCATAACTAGCTTGAGAGCGATCCGTGCATAGTGTCCTGGCTCTCCGCAGTGAAGCAAGTCCACGAAGTTGGACGTGGACCCGCATTGACAAGTGATCTACCAATAGGCCTGGTGGAGCATGTAATGGATTGGGTGAGGCGCCATATGAGATGGCCTCGTGAATATCCGGTGGAAGAGCAGAGTTCGAATCCAAATCCGCGCTTACGGGAACTAGAACCGAGGATGAAACCAATTCACGGTGGTGCTTACGAGACTCCTCGTAAGTGAGCTGAGCTGTCTCTGCATTAATGGCCTTGTTCACAAGAGCTTGGAATGTATCACAATGGTGCAGGTGGAGGTCACGACGCAACTTGGGGTTGAGACCCTTCCGAACCTAGCTCGCTTCTTGGCGTCCGTGGACACTTCTTCCGGGGCATAACGGGCAAGGTTCTCAAACTCTCTCTGTAAGCATCAACAGCCATCTCACTCTGGTGAAACTACGTAACTCTTCTCTCTTGCGATCGATGAGGGCTTCAGAATGTGATGCTCGCGAAAAGCCTCGTGAAATCTCTCCGTGTTGGAATCGACCAGCTGGAAGCATAGCCTCATAGTTCTGCCACCAAAGACTAGCATGACCTTCCGTGGTATGCAGCATAGGTGACCTTGTCATCTTCAGATCGCTATGAACGCAACTTATGAGTGATGCTACGGGTTACCATCGGCATCGAGTGGCTCGATGGAGTGATGAAAGGTAGGTGGGTGCAAGCGAATGAAGTCATGAATGGTTGCAAACCCTTTAGACTGATGTGCGGTGTTCTCCTCGATACGTGCCAACAAACGGTTAGACTCACGTTTGTTCCTCTCCATTTCTAACATGAACCCTGTCAATGAAGGCTGGTCGGGAGGATCCTCATCCCTTCCATCTCTGTGGTTCTGGCTACGAGCAGCAGAACTTCGCTTAACTGATGACATCCTGAGAAACGAAACCAAGGACGGAATCACATCACTATATACTGGAAATGTAGGACACCGAAATTAGTAACTCTCGAATTCCTGGGGCAATTCCGGCAGCATAACGGCAGTAAAATGTTCAAAATGAGACATTCTGTGAAATGGGGTAGCACCATACTCAACATCATCATCAACGGTTCTGGGATAATACTAACATGCTATACCGAGGGTACTCGAAAACTGGGGTAAGACTCTGACCAATCAATCCTATGGGACTACGGAAATAGTAACACGTGATCCTGATAGACAGAAGAGATAGCCTAGTTCCTTAACCCCGTAGGAAAGATAGGACGACTCAGATCAGAGGCCATGAGGTGAAGGAGTAAAAGAGCCTTACGTTCCCTTCCACAATCAATTCCCCTATATAGCTAAAGCATTTCTAGACTCAACTTCGATCAGGTTGGCTTGGAAATCCTACAGCAACAAAGCTCGATACCAAAGCTGTCGGGACCCGATCCTAAGTCACACCGATCTAGCATGTAACACATCATATCACTTTGCGGCCTCACGCACGGTATTCCCACGGTGTCGCCTTACCATGGCCCGGACCGCTTATGCTTTTGGCTCACGATATGATAGTGTCGCTAGCATCCATATGACAAAGAACCCGGCCGACATGGCTAGTCGTGAACCCAAAGCGGCGCTAACCTATGGGGACAGGCATACATGAATCACATCGAGCATGTCGGTCATCAACGATACATTCGGCTGTAGCACTGGCTAACAGGACTCGGTATCCCGGCTGTAGCAGGCTAGGCAGACTCAATAACACGCAGTGACATTTCCCGAAGATGTATATAGGAACGGCGTGAAACACATGCCGCCAGTCAAGTGTCCAAGCAGTAGTGCTGGGCTAGCAGGACTCGTGAACCGGCTGTAGCGGACTACTATCGCCGTAAGCACGAGACTACATTTCCCCATAAGAGAGGCTACCAAGGATAAACAACTAGGTTGTCGGATCCCACACATAGCAATACAAGTTACACGACGATAACATGCAAGTATGTGCTGTACAACATGGCATCACAACATAACGCAAACTCATATAGATAAAGGCTCAAGAGCCACATAGCAATTAGTACAAACAGGGGTCACATGACCCATCATTCAGAGCATACAAGCAACAAGCGGAAGCATTACATGTCTGGGTACAGACATCTACAAAAGAAAAAGGCTGAAGCCTGACTATTACAAGACCCTCCCAAGGGTACAAGATCGTAGCTGAGGTAACAAGCTACTCGTCGAAGTCCAAGCGGAACTACTAGCAAGACCGAAGTCTCCGCTGCAAAACATAAATAAAGCAACGTGAGTACAAAGGTACTCAGCAAGACTTACATCGATCCTATCATACATGCATTAGTGTCAAAGGGTAATGTGGAGTTTAGTTGCAGCAAGCCAGCTTTGACTCTGTGGCTATCCTGTTCTCGACTACAAGAACTCTTGAGGTGAGACAACGTGCGAGTCCACTAATCACCACATCAATACACTACTATGGATTCATTCCCGCCTCCATACGAGAAGGCCATCCATAGCACTCACACTTGTCTTGAGTATTTTAGGGTATCCACTTCAAGTTGTCTATGTACCACATAAGCATCCAAGAAGTCCATAACCGAGGACACGGCTATTCAATAGATCATGATAACCCCGCAGGGTGTACTTCTTCACACACGCCTCGCCACTTACCGCCATATACACGCCATGTATCTCGGCAACCTTCAAGCGAAGCTCGGCGAGGGTGTCGGCCACGACCGACTAACCACACAAGACTCTAGTCCAGCTTATCGCCTATTCGGTTCCATCCGCAAGGAGATCCGCCGGGTGTCGCCACGGCCCCAAACGATGTGAGCAGGGTTCCCAAGCCCACCATCCGGTGCCACTTGGTACACCGTGCCACCTGTGTTTAGTCTGTCCTAAGCCCACCCTGCCGGGTGCCACTTGGTAGAAAAATAGCACTACCTACAAACACCGTAAACTAGTTGCGACTCGGACAGAGGTCAAGTTGGTTAATAAGTCGAGAGGGTCGAGTTACGGAACCCAATGTGTGGTAGTATCGAGTCATTGGACAACATACATAGAACTCAAGGCTTAAGGACGGTTCCAAAGAGACAACCCACCATGTACTCCTACATGGCCTCTCACCGCTACCTTTACCAAATCGTGTTCACACACTTCACTCTCAAAGATCGAACATAGAACTGTACTCCAATTCATTCCCAATGAATCAGACCTGACACACTCTAAGCAATAGCAGGCATAGCATGGTAGGAACACAACATGGCTCAATCAACTCCTACACATGCTAGTGGGTTTTAACTAATTACTGTGGCAATGACAGGTCATGCAGAGGAATGGGTTCAACTACCGCAACACAAAGTAGCAGGTGAATCGTTGTTGTCCTAATGCAATAACTGAGAGCAGGAGCGAGAGATAGGATTGTATCGGAATGAACAAGGGGATTTGCTTGCCTGGTAAATCAACAAGGGAAGCACCGCTTCATAGACAGGTACTCTGGAACGGCTCCGGAGCAGGACCTATCGAGAAGGAACGGTGCCGGCAATCAATACACAATCATATGCAACAATATGATGCATGAACATGGCATGTAGATGTGATGCTGTTTGAGTTAATGCAACTGGTATTCGATTGGTTTGAAGTCCATTTGAACCAAAAGTTCAAATGCATTTCTAAATTAGGTCTCTTATATATGCCATAATGTGTTCTCCCAAATTCAGCATCTATAGGTTGGTTTTTCATGCATGAAACTAGTACAGATGGAAAGGTTGCATTTTTCTGATAATTTTTCATATATAAATTATTTGAATCTGAGCTACGGTTGAATTTCTATGAATTTTTGAAGTTTTGAATATATTCTGGAATTTCCTGATTTAAATTAATTCCAGAAAATAACATATTGCGCCAAGATGACGTCATGCTCGTCGTGATCAACCGAGGCTGACTAGGTCAAACCCGACGTGTGGGGGCCACACGCCGGTGACACGGGTTAACAGGGGGTTATTTAAATTAATCGAGATTAGGGGGCACTAGGCCCACCGGTCGATGTCGGGGTAGATTAGCGGTGATTAGCCTTAAGCTAATCACCGACGGCCGGACCCACGGCAGGCTCAGCGACGGGGCTCGCCGCCGCGCCTCGGCACACGGCGGAGTCGCGCCACGGGCCACGGGAGGCGTCGGAGAGCACCGGGCGAGCCCGGCTCTCGCGATCCGTGGAACAGTGGGAGGAGCGGGACGGCCGAGCTCGCGGAGCAAGGCTGGCGGCGGCGGCCGGAGTTCGGGCGCGAAGGGATCGGGCTGCGGGCACGGGAGGCCACCGAGGGGCTCGGCGGCACCTCGTGGCACCAGGAGCGCCTTGGGGGGGCTTGGTTTGGGCGGAGGCGGGCCGAGACGGCGACGGCGACATGGACGGCGGCGGGAGGCTTCAGCCGTGGTGGGGAGCGGCGCTACGGCGTGTGGGGACGAGAACGGAGAGGGGGAGACGGTGGCGGAGCTCACCGTGGTTGCGACGAACGGGGCGGCGAGGTCGGGGAGGGACCGGAGCAGTCGTGGCGGCGGAGGGGATCTCCGGCAACCGGAGACGAAGGCGACGTCGGTGGCGGCGCTCGTGGCCTCCCACGCCACGTGATTCGACGGGGAGGTAGCAGGCGGCGGTGCGGAGCTAACGGACACGGGGAGAGGGCGAGGGGGAGAAGGTGGCCACGGCGGCGAGCGGTGGCGCTCTCGGTGGCGTTCGGGAAGAGAGGGAGAGAGGGTGACAGAGGGGAGGAGGAGCACGGGGAAGGGTGCGAGAGAGGTCGGGTGGCTGCGTGGCGTCTCCAAGGCAACCAGACGAGGAGGGAAGGGGCCAGGCAGGTAGGGAGGGAGGTGGCGTGGCGCGGCGGAGCTGCTGCTGTCGGGCATCGCGCCTCTCTGTCGGGAGGAAGACGACAGGGGAGGGAGGTGGGCTGGGCCGGGGCTGGCCAGCTGGGCCGGCCAGGCCGCAGGAGCTGGGCCGCACAGGAGCTAGGCGCCAGGTAAACAGGTAAGTTTACCTATTTCGTTCCTTTTTTAATTTCTGACATTTGTTTGGGTTTATTTAAAATACCAAACTAATTTATTTAATTATGCCAATTTTTGCAGGAGCTTACTATATTATTCCGGAGCTCCTCAACAAAGGGCATAATTTTTGGACAATATTTTATATATATAATAATATATATCCAAGGCAAATATTTATCAGATATTCCAAATGCCCAAAATAAATACTTATGAGATCCTAAAAATATTGGTTAGGTTGTTAACTCTGTCCAATATTTTCAGAGGCCCACATGAGCATTTTCTTGGACCTTTTTGGAGCAATTTTTATTTAGGTCATTTCGAAAGTGATTCTGAGGGTTCCACAATCCCCATTTCAAAATTAACTGGAATTTAAACATGATGCACAATGACTAGCTAGCCTTAAGCATACCAGCACTAGGGATGTGACAACTTTCCGTACATAGTCCGGCGAACGCCGCATCCGGAACTCGAACCGACCCGTGAATTCAGGCCTTGCCATGCCTTTACCGCATCACGCCGCCGCCCTGCATCGACATTGACTTCGGCGCCAGGCCATATTTCTTTTATTACTCACTTTGCATAAATTATTTATTATGCAACGATTTTTTTAATTATCATTATTACTATTACCTCCGGTTTGCACAATTTTTTGTGCACAGGAAAATGATCCGGGGACTTCGGCGTCACTCTGCCGGTCCGCATTGACCGTGCTATGTCACCACTTCGGCGTGTCGAGCTCTTCGCTCCGCCACCTCGGGACCTACTTGGGGGATGGAACCTTGTCCCGTATCAAGCTCGGACCGCGTCATCAATACCAAACACATTAACCAGCTAAGTCGCTTTCATGCTCAAAGCTTTAATTTCTGACTTGTGTTCGGTTCGACCAAGCATTATACTTTTTTGGGAAAAAGTTGCTTGTAAAAATTTCCTTGTCCAAACTATGTTTGTGACGCGCAAATTCAAATACCCCGTTTACTTGGGGGCTTCCTTCATGAAGCTTTTTCCTCTTGCATATGATTATACTTGTACGGCTTCGTTCCTTGTTCGTGTATTACGCGACAATATGCACCATATTGACTTAAGCGGTTTGCAAGCTGGTTTGCCTCGCTCCTATGTTTACCCCTACGTTCCCGATTGTTCGGCTAGGGAGTAAAGGGAGCACCTCTGCGATTGTCACGATCGGGTCACCCGAGCCGGACCTCAGACTGGGTGAAGCCGAAAGCTAGCGCTCTTATTGTTTTCAATAATGGTCGGCACACAACGGAACTCATGAGTACAAAAAATCTATTGCACAAGTCTCATATTAACAATGAGCACCGAAGAAAGGTATCGGTGGGGGTACTATTTTCTTCGAAGATGCTTCTTACACTTTATCAGTAATATAGCATAAGTTCCATGAGCGCGCTTTGTCTGTAACAGCCTTATGACCTGATTTCCTGGTTATTGGAAACACCATCGATATTCTCGACAGATGGAGTACATAACACTTTCTGGTCCTTGACCGAAGAGGGAGAAGCCGACGATCGGTTAAGACGCGTTTAAAGTTCGGCTGAACATAGATATGATATAAGTACTTGACGCATAATCATTCTTTACCCAAGTCACTTGGGGGCTCTTATGTTTATTTGAGCCGGTTTATAATAAGTGTTTTTCTTCTTAGTCGCTCCAGAGTTTTTATTATTATTTATCACTCCTTTTCTCGACACGAAAAAGCGGTCACTAGCCGGGAGCCTAATTTCTCTCTCAAACCGCTTAGAGTTTAGTTTTCTAAACTGGCCTAATGAGAAGTACTCCGCCTTGGGATGGGAGACTGAAGTCGAGGGCTGACCCGCTTGAAGTCTTGAGATAGGATGTGTCATGTTAAAGCACGGCAGAAGCACTTTTTTTCTAAAGTCCAATTTTCGGATTGGCATCGAACACTTGATCTTGTTCGGACGTCATGTTTTTACTGACGTTTTTTGGTTTTCCAAGCTTTTGGCACTTTTAAACTATTTGTGTGTTTTCAGCACAAGTCTCGCAGATTAACGCCGACACCTTTAGAGATTCGGCAAAAACATTCTCGGATATTGCTATATATGCATCAGTTTCGAATTGTGTCTTCGGTCAATAGTTGGGTTGCCCGGCTCTCGAGCTTGCCTTCTACATTCCGCTTTGTTCGGCTAGGTGTGCAAAGGGAGAACCACTGCGATTGTGCTTCCAGCTTGCATGGTCAAGCACCTCAGTGGAGAAAGTCCAAAACTGACTGTCACAATAGGTGTAAACTGGTCAGCGACCCGATGACTATATTAAATGACGGGCCATTCATAACATTGGCCGAAGTGTTTCCGGCTTGACCTCGACTATCGCCGAACACTACCGGGGGCTAGTAACTGGCCTCCCAAACTAAATCCTCAATATTTTGCTCTCACATTGGAGCTGAGGTTTCATGATCATGCTTAGCATGACAACCCAAAGAAAGGAACCGATAGCGGGACTATTTTCTTTGGAAGACATTTCCTATGTTAAACATCAATATAACATATCTCTCTGCGTACCTTTGTTTATAAAACCGTATGGCCAGATTGCCTTGTTTGTCATAAATATTTGCCCTCATAAAGGCTTTATAAAGTAGGACAAACACTCCTCGGCTACTGGCCGAGCAGGTTGAAGCCGTTGGTCGGTCAACAAAGTTTTGTACAATGCGGATCCGAGCATTAATGACGTAAAGTACTTGAATACATTGAGTCATTACACATAATTTGTGATTTTACTATGGATATCGATCCTTAATTCGGCCACCCGTGCCCACATTAAGGCTCGGGGGCTACTGGGCTTCGGGCTTATTATTTACAAATATTAAAGGGGCACATCAATCCCCTGATCTAGTGTTGCCACCCGACCCGTTGTCTCGGGGCTACTGCATTGTCTGGTCTATGCCAGAAAATTTTAAGTGCAATACAGTTTTCGAGGAGATTTTGATCCTCGGGTTGGTCGGCCGCACCCAACCTGAGTCTCGAGGACCGAGCACGCCGCTTTTGTGTCCCAAGTATTCGCCGAAGTTAGGACTTGATCCTCGGATCGATTTTGCAAATCAACCTTGAGTCTCGTGCCACTGAGGATCAGCGGTCTTTGTCATCCTTCATGTGCATCTCGGTTTTAGACCGATACCCACCTTAAGGGCTATCGGCTATGTATCTCGGCAAAGAATAAATTGCACCAATCAAAATATTGACAAAAATCGCCCATATTCGGGCGGTGCACCACCGTAAGCAGTCCGCATAAAGCTCGGGCGCTAGTGGCTGGCTCCATAGAGGGCATTTCCGCATTAAGCTCGGCTAAACTCCTTCAAACTTCTTTGAACCAAGGTGATTTACTTACACCTTGGATACAGTCCGCGTTGGAGCTCGGATACATAGTTCGCGTTGAGCTCGGATACCGTCCGGCGTTGGAGCTCGGATACATAGTCCGGCGATAGAGCTGGAAGCAGTCCGGCGTTGGTGCTCGGCTGTAAAGATACTCGAATGCAGTCCGGCGTTAGAGCTCGGACGAAGAGGACACTGCCTCCGGAATAACTTCAAACCCGAGGCGTGGCATGAAAATAACAAGGCATTGATAAAGGTCGTAAACTTAAAGGGGCTCCTCGGATACCCGACGTGTAAAATCTTCGTATGCACTTAGACGATGCTCAAGATCGAAGATGAGAATATTTGTTGAACCAGTTTTCAAGACCGACGACTGAAGATGAAGAACAGTTCGGAAGAATCGAGGAGCGTCCCCAACTTGAAGACCGGTTCAGGGGGCTATTGACGATTTCCTGGACTAGGGGGTACTCACCACGTCGTCTCCCGATCAGTTGGATTGGGCCGAGGATCCCCATGGCCGTATACTCATGGGCCAGTCCGGACAGTTGCCGCATACAAGGAAGATTCCACAAGACTTGGCGATCAAGACAAGGACTCCTCCCCCACCGGCGTATTCGGCTAGGACTCTTGTTATCCTAGGCCTCTGGTGCATTATATAAACCGAGGCCATGCTAGTCGATAGAGACAGAAAACAATCATACCACAGGCTAGCTTCTAGGGTTTAGCCTCTCTGATCTCGTGGTAGATCTACTCTTGTACTACCCATATCATCAATATCAATCAAGCAGGAAGTAGGGTATTACCTCCATAGAGAGGGCCCGAACCTGGGTAAACATCGTGTCCCCTGTCTCCTGTTATCATCCGCCTTAGACGCACAGTTCGGGACCCCCTACCCGAGATCCGCCGGTTTTGACACCGACAGCCACCGAGGTGGGCACAACCTACCAGGGCGTGCCTGGGCCTCCAGGCCCGCCCTGGTGTCTTGTGCTCACCTCGGGCTCCCTCTTCGGTACTTCTTTGGCCCACTGGAGGTCTTCTGGTCCAAAAAAATCCACAAAAAGTTTCACTGCGTTTGGACTCCATTTGGTATTGATTTCCTGCGATGCAAAAAACATGCAGAATACAGCAACTGGCATTGGGCACTATGTCAATAGGTTAGTACCAAAAATGATATAAAATGAATGTAAAACATACAAGAATGATAATATAACAAGATGGAACAATAAAAAATTATAGATACATTGGAGACGTACCAGCACCCCCAAGCTTAATTCCTGCTTGTCCTAGAATAGGTAAATGATAAAAACATAATTTTTGATGTGGAATGCTGCCTAACATGTTCATCTCATATTGTTTTCTTTATATGATGGACATTTGGACTTTGATATGGTTCAAAGCAATAGTCTATTTTTGACATGAGGACTTTAATACTCAAGCATATCAACAAGCAACCAAGTGTTTCAAAATATCAACGCTAAAGCAAGTTATCCCTAGCCCATCATGCTCAATCATTGATCCATTCATGAAACACACTCGCATATTAGCTACACCCAATACTCAAGTACGATAGTAGTGCCCCTTAGTTGGTGCTTTATAAGAGAAGATGGAGACTAAAGTAAAAAATAAAAATTGCATAAAGTAAAAGAAAGGCCCTTCGCGGAGGGAAGTAGGGATTTGTAGAGGTGCGAGAGCTCAAAGCGAAAAAGATAGAGATAAAAACATTTTGGGAGGCATGCTTTTCCTGTCAACGGAAATGACTGAGTAGTTACCAATACTTTCCATTCTAGATATATCATAGGCGGTACCCAAACAGAAAATAAAGTTTATTCCTTTTTCAACCATACTTTCACTTTCCATGGCTAGCCGTATCCATGAGTGCCTTCCATACCAACACTTTCCAAGGAATTTATTATTTGACAACATGAAGCAAATTCATTTTTCATTTCGGGACTGGGCATCCCTAATACCTTTGTCGTAGTCTCATGTAATGACATGTGAATAAGCACTCATGTTGAGAATAACACATCTAGCATGGAAATATATTAGCGACCCCCTACCGTTTCATGAGTGATACGAGCACACAAAAGAGAAGTTTATTTTGAAAATTAGAGATGGCACATACAAGTTTGCTGAGAACGGCAAAATAATACCACATATAGGTAGGTATGGTGGACTCATGTGGCAAAACTGGTTTAAAGGATTTTGGATGCACAAGTAGTGATCATCCTTAGTGCAAAATGAAGGCTAGCAAAAGATTGAGAAGCGACCAACCAAGAAATAAAAAATCTCATAAGCGAGCACTGAGCATAATTAACAGCGAATAATGCACCACAAGTAGGATGTAATTTCATTGCATAACTATTGACTTTCGTGCTTTCATAGGTAATAACAAACCTTGACACCAATATTCTAACTAAAGCATAATTACTCATCAACATGACTCACATATCATATCATCATATCCTAAACTATTACAAAGAATAAAGTTTATTTTGTCCAATGATCTTCATGAAAGTTTTTATTATATCCTCCTTGGATATCTATCACTTCGGGACTAATTTCATATGTTGCTTAAATCACACAAAACTCAACAAAACCTTCGTGAGATCCGTTAGTATAAGAAAGCAAATCACTACTATAAGTACTGTTGCAAATCCATTCATATTTTATTCTAGCATTATATCTACTATATTCCAACTTTTCTATGGCAAAAACTCTTCAAAGAAAACCATTGAATCATCAAAAAACAAGCCTAGGCCTCAAGGCGCACCCTGGTGTCTTGTGCTCACCTCGGGCTCCCTCTTCAGTACTTCTTTGGCCCACTGGATGTCTTCTGGTTCAAAAAAATCCACAAAAAGTTTCTCTACGTTTGGACTCCATTTGGCATTGATTTCATGCGATGTAAAAAACATGCAGAAAATAGCAACTGGCACTGGGCACTATGTCAATAGGTTAGTACCAAAAAATGATATAAATTGATTATAAAATGATTGTAAAACATCCAAGAATGATAATAAAACAACATGGGACAATAAAAAATTATAGATACGGTGGAGACGTATCAATGCCCTATCTTATTCGCCCATGAAGGTGCTTGCTCTAACTTCCCAAGGTTATATTGGTCGCACATATCTTGCAACTGATGCTTTGCATTGCTTCTACTTTGTTGCACTGCCATTAGCTTAGTTTACACATTGTGTATGTGAATACACCCTGCCTATCCATTTTCAGTACATATTCCATCTGTCATCATGCCATATTTATCCATTCAAATGTTCTTGTATATCAGGTGTTAAAAAGGAAGATGGCAATTGCTAATTGTGGAGGAGCATGAACAAAGTATTTGGAAAAGGTAGTGACACCTGATAAATGAAATAGCCCATTGGTTGTAGTTGCAATATCACTAGAACAAGAAAACTTGGCCACAACTCTAGCAGACTCTAGCCCTAGTACACTGGCCATCTCTAAAGCCCCAACTCCGCAGACCCCAACAACAACAAACAATATGATGATGTCAGTTGACATAGCACCGGCTCTACGATGCAAAATCCCCGTTCTTGAAAAGAGTACACCAAGTCCAGTTGCCAAATGCCTTTTCGAACGAGAGAGAGCCCCAATTGCAGCAAATAGGACTCATGTTCCACCTCTTCCCAGTTTAGGAGATGAAGCTTATATTGTCGTCAGGAACTTTGTGCGCATCTTTCCTTCATGGAAAGATTATACCACAGACAAAGAACAATTTTCAATCTTCCTCCAGAATTTACGCGTAAGTAATGTACTAATGTTATTCATGGTAATTACCGCATATGTTTCTGCTGACAGAAGACACAAGATTTCATTCTTTTAAATAAGCGAGGACCAAACTGGATAGTCAAGACGAGCAAGTGTTGGTTGCGCTTTTCAAGCACTCATTGATGAAGTATCGTTCCTACCTGAGGCAAGCGCACTTAGATGGCAAGCCTCTAAACAAAATTTCTTTAAAGTCTCCAGTCCTACATTTATCAGACAGTGACTGGAATAATTTTGTGACACATTGGTCCCATCAGCAGCGTAAGGTACTGTCTATGATATCACATCACAATTTGAACTACATTTTTGCATGCGCCTTAACGTCTCACATGTACGAAAACTGTTTGCAGAAGAACATTCATTCTCAAGGTACCACAGAATCTCGTAACTATACTGCACACTGCATTGCTCTTGTGAGTACCTCTCGCCTCGAATGACCATACTTACTTTCATAGCTGGTTGATTATGTAGCATCACTACACATGTTAGCCTCGTTATCCTCCATTTGGTGGACATTATAAGATTTATATCGAATCTTACATAAATTTAGAATCAACCCAATGCTTTTGAAGAGGTTTAGCTCTGCAGTCCTCTTGTAAGGACTGAATGTCGTCTATCACTGTACGTACATTAACAGCTACTCCCTCCGTCCCATAATATAAGAGTGTTTTGTACAGTACACCAGTGTTCAAAACACTCTTATATTATGGGAAGAGGGATTGGTTCATTGTGTAGCATTCTACATACTATCTCCCTCGCCCACCATTTACTAAAAAATACCAGATCTATATTTAATCTTACCAAAAAGTTGAATACATAGACAATGCCAGTGAAGAAGTGTAGCCCATTGCTCTTGTCAGTACATTTTGTCTTGTAACGCTTGTACTTCCAGGGATTGGTAGTTGATTATGTAGCATCAATCTGCATCTTATCTTCATTATCCTCTATCCCTTCCAGTATTATCATATCAATAATTACTCTCTACAAAATGTCGAGTATATGCAATGCTTATGAAGAAGATTCTGTGCTGAAATTCTTGAGTTATCCTTCCCTTGACATGGAGAAGGGCATTATAAAGCCGGTGTTAACTGTAAATGTATGTCAGTCCTTCTAAAGCCCTTATCCTCAACTGTTGTTTAATTTTCTCATACTCCCATCGTCAACTACTGTTTAGTTTGCTGTTTCTATCAAAATGCATGTTCGCAACAACTATAAGTTCCAAGTTTTACTTGTAAAACAAAATTCCATATTTATACCATGCACATTACTCAATACTCCCTATATGTATGCTTGTTTTTGTGGATCTATAATCCAGTGTGTGGTGAAGCAGCCCACGTTTGCACTTTGTCGTCTCCTGTATTATCTTGCTGATGTGGCTGATGATATGAACAACTTGCCATGCACATTAACCAAAATAGATATAATGATTGTCTTTTCCCTTCATCTACGATTGTTTTGTTGACATGGTAATTGAGAGTGTGGTGAAGCTCCCCGCATTGTGAACAATGCCAAATTATGCTATTGATGTTTTGAACTTACTCATTATTTTCTAATTTGAAATTGGATGGAATTGACAGCACAGTTACCATATTTGTTTATACACGTGCAAAACATGTCATCTCTCTGTTTGTTTCAGGGTGATATGCCTGATGACATGCACAAGTCTACTGAAGATTGTGAGACAAACCCAACATATACAACAACGAAGGCAAAACATCTTGAATATAGCGAGACAACCCGAAAGTCTTGTCTTGATGCAGTGTTCAAGTTACTTGAGACTAGCAGTCAGACAAGCTCACAAAATTCGTTGTCTAAATCAGTTTGACTTCTTAAGGCCCAAGTTCTAGCACAAAGGCATTCTGCAACTCAACTTCGACTTGAAGTCCTATCTCTAAGAAAGATTGCGGAGAACACCAATGAGAACCACATTGCTTAACAGCTACATCCGGAAGCTATGACCGACATGATAGGCCAGTCTCACAGCCTTGCTCCGCAGCTTGTGCAGCTGTTCCCGCTCCAGGCTAACCTTTCTTGAACTGTCTTGGAAGTGGTCATGGTTCATTATTATTTTGTTACGCTGCAGTGCCGCCCAGTTTTTGTAATCTGCTTCTTTGTTGCGCTTTATGATCACTGGTGGCGAACTCGATGCCCAGTGGATGTAATATACCATAAATCCTTTATTGTATAGTGTAGGTTTATTCTAAGTTACTATGCCGTAATTTCTTTATTGTATAGAGTAGGTTTGTTCTTAATTCCTTCTAGTTACCGTATATGCCATCATTCCCTATCTGGAAAAACAACGAAAATCTGATGTAGTCGACCGGGCCCAAACATTTGCCTCTAACGGACCTGCATTTTAGCGGGCCACAATTGGGCTGGCCTGCAACTTTCTTGGGCCTGAAAGTACATTGGGGCCTTCACACTTTGTGACAGGCCCACAACTTACACGGGCATATATTCGGCCCAATGTTTAGTTGGGCCTTTAGTGGACCGAGCGCTTAGTTGGGCCCATGTAGCTTTTGGCCATTAACAGGCTGAATATTCCGCTGGCCAGTTATGGCCCAGAAGACACCATGGGCCTTTAGCAAGCCAAAAATGCATGTTGGGCCTCAATTTTCACTAGTCGTCCACGGTCCTTCATTAGGCTGAAATGTAGGCTGGGCCATTATTGACCTAGTTATATGACGGGCCATTACCAGGCCGAAACATATCTCGGGCCTTAGTTGGCCCACTGATATCATGGGCCTTTAAGAGGCCGAAAGCTTAGTAGAGGCATCAATGGGCCGAACTATACGACAGGCTTTTAACAGGCCCAAAGTCACGTTGGGCTGAACTGTTGCCACCTTGATCACGAGCAGTTAGAGGGCCGGATGTCGCGTCGGACCATATATAGCCCATGGACATCACAGTCCATTCCCAGGCCGAAAGACACACCGGGCGGAAATAAGCTTGTTAGGAGCCCATCCAAAATCGTTGTAGACCCAACGAATTACTAGTTCCCAACCACGGGTGGAGTGAAATCCAACAAAAAAAATCAATAACTAAAAGAATAAAAAAGCTTTTATTGAGTCATTTAAATTATAGAAGAATTCCTGAACCCAAGAATTCAAAATGACAAGTTCCTCTACATCGGGCCTCTAACAGGCCGAAATGTCACTGGGCCGTAGTTGGGCCCAAATATTGGCGAACAATTAACGGGCCAGATTGGGCTTCGGGACGTAAATGGGCCATGTTTAAACATGCCGTTATTGGGCTGGCCCACTAGTACCTGAGTAAATACTACGAGCCTTAGCCGACCTTTTTAACCTATATGGGTCTCTATTGGGCCCTACCACGTGTCAACATATCATAGGCATGTCTCCTCCATTAGGAGCCGACACATGTTTCCTCTAGCCAATGATGATTTTACATGTGAAAAATCCCCGTTGGTCTGGGCTGTTAACAGGTTATCGGATCCAAACCGGAACCCGATAGCTTAACGGTAACCCGTTACGGTGGATGCCACATGTCGGTTACCCTTGATGAAAGCACTTCCATGATGCGCCATTTATCATCATGGAAGTGGACACGTCCATGATCGTAATTTTGGTATTGTCATGGAAGACTGCTACGACAACACAGGTATGACTATCTTGATTCTGTCATAAAGTTGTCATGGATGTACATGCATGACAAGAAACGTGACCTACTGTGACAAACACGTATCATCATGGAAGTTGTTTTTTTGTAGTGTGATGATATGCTTAGTGTAGAATCCGATGATATGCTTAGTCTAAAATCCGATGATATATGTGAATTGAAGTGTATGCTTTTCTGATAATTGCACATGACATGCTCATCTATCATAGTGTTGGGAAATTTGTATGATATGACTGGGAGAGTATGTGCGAGGCTACTTAATTTATATGGTTTTTTCCTTCAGAAATTGCATAAGAGGCTATCTCTCAGCTTGTTTAAGGAGGCTGATGCAGCATGCTATGCTGGAGTATGCCTTATCGCAAGGGGATCCATCACAACCTGTGCGTACACAGTGACATGGAGGTCGCACTATCTTAAGTTCGGTGGGGTGGAACAACTTCCTTGTTGGCAAGAACCTCCAGGTTGAACATGCCATCTTAGTCACTATCAGGAATACCTGAGGCCATAGCTTGAAGATGATGATCGTCATCAACATCATTTGAAGTATGTGTATGGCTGGCCCATGGATGGAAGAAATTGGTGAGTGACTGATACGCCCTCCTCTCCGCAAGAGGATTTCCTCCCAAATGGATTGGCTGGGTGACGAAAATTCTGTCTTCTGGTGATTCTCAGGTGCTACTCAATGGCCTCCCGGGCAATCATTTCAAATGCAAGCGTGGGGGTTAGGAAGGCAGATCCATTTTCCCCTATTCTTTTTGTCTTGGCAGCAGATCTTCTGCAGTCTATTGTCAACAAGATGTTGCTTGATGGTCAGCTCACTCTTCCTATTGAGTGTCATGACACTGATTTTCCCATCATTCAGTATGCTGATGATACGATCGTGATCTTACCTGCGGTTGAGGCTCAGCTAGTTGCTCTAAGGGATATGTTACATGTGTTTGCTGCCTCCACCGGCCTAAGAGTTAATTTCGCAAAATCCATGATGGTGACTATAAGTCCCTGAAGCTGAAGCTATCAGGCTTTCTCAAGTTTTTCAATGTGTCCTTGGAGCTCTGCCGTTCACTTACCTTGGTTTTCCTTTGGGCACAACTAAACCCACGATCCAGGATTTGATGCCCCTGGTGGATTCAGTAGAGAGGCGCCTGACAGCTAGTTCTGCTAAGTTGGACCAAGGTTGTCGGCTTCAGTTGTTGAGATATGTTCCCTCCTCCATGCCCATATACTTCCTATGCTCCCTGTCCATCCCACCTGGCACCATCAAGCTACTAGAACGAATCATGAGACAATGCCTTTGGAGAGGAAACTCTGATACTCCTAGACAATCTCTTGCCGCGTGGGACTTGGTTTGTAGACCTAAGGAGAAAGGTGGTTTGGGTATTATTAATCTGCATCTTCAGAATCAGGGGCTTCTCATTAAGCACCTACATAAATTCTTCAATAAGGCTGATATACCTTGGGTATCCTTCTTGTGGAATTCATACTATGATGGAGTAGTCCCACAAGCGACTGTCCTCTGTGGCTCCTTTTGGTGGAAAGATATCTTCAAATTAGCTGACAATTACAGAGCCATAGCCTCAGCTTTGGTTAATAAGGGAGATTCGGTTTTTTTTCTGGTCTGATGCTTGGAAACTAGATGGTTACACTAAGCCTTTGAGACAAAGAGTCCCACGGTTATTTTCTTATGCTCTGGATGATAAGATCTTTGTGGCTGATTTTTTTGACAGTCAGGATAGAGCTTCTTTTTTCCAGCTGCCTATCTCCCAACAAGCTGCAATTGAACTGAATTCCCTCATTTCTTGGGTTAACAATTTGCCAAGGGACCCCTCTGCTAATGACGTTTGGTCTTGGGTTGGACCTTCTGGAGCTTACACGTCAAAGATTTATTATAAAATTATGCATTCTCATATACCCACTATTGAGCCTTGCAAATGGTTATGGAGCAGTCGATGCACGCTGAAAATTAAGGTCTTTGCTTGGTTATTATTCTTTGACAGGCTCAACACCAAGGACCTGCTCGTGAGGAGGCACTGGCGTGCTGTTGAGGATGATAACCTTTGCGTTCTGTGCCATCAACATACATACGAGGATCGCCAACACTTGTTCTTTTCTTGTAACTTTAGTACCAGAATTTGGAACTATCTGCGGATTGACTGGTCTGGTGGCTCCAATGTTCATCAATGCATTACTTTGGCCAGGCAGATATTTGCTAAAAGCTTCTTCTTCGAAGTGGTCTTCACAGCGGCTTGGAATATTTGGATACTTTGAAATGGCAGGACCTTTAGAGGGGAACGAGCTACATTTAGTGCTTGGCGTTGTAAATTTGTAGATGATTTAACTCTACTCTCCCATACAGTCAAGGCTCATGTTAGACCTCTCCTTTTGATTTGGTTGGAGGGGCTTCACTGAGTCCTATTTGTATAGGTAGGTATAGGTAAGTTTGTCCACTCTGGCCTTTCTCTTTTTTAGCTTTAGTTTTGTATAGCTAACTTGTATTGGACTCTACTTTTTTGGAATAAAATACTATGGGGTTGTGCCCTGCAGTAGTTAGTCAAAAAAAATATGTATTGGACTCTACTTTTTCATCGAAAGATGTTACTTATGTCAAACAGTAATATAACATAACTCTTTACACATGTTCCATCCATTCAAGCCAGATGGCCGGATTGCATGGTTACCCAAAGTGTTTCCTGGTTTCCCGAGGAACGTCGTACGGAACACTTCCCGATCACTGGTCGGGGAGGTAGAAGCTGATGGCCGGTCAAGACAACATTCTTTGAAAATAAGAACGCGGTCAATGTAAAGTACATAGATACATAGAATTGACAAATCTATTCCTGATCGACATTGTCTATCAGACGGTCTAAAGCACAATCTTGCTGAGAATAGCGAGCGGCGAGCATCACATCTCCATACACCAAATTAAGGGGTATCTCCTGACCGTCAGGGCCTGCTTGACTAACTCAGGCCATATGCGCCGGATCCAGCTTGGTGTAACGGGTCTTTACAATCGCCCATCTTCCACAATTCAAACCATCGCCCGGCTCCTTTAAAGCGTCCAGCTAGTTCGGCCATATTCTCCGGTGGCGCATCGGACGGGAATAACGCCTTGACCATGCTCTTCATAGCCTTTCGAGCCTTCTCGTGAGTCTTGGTTAGTTCCTTTAAAAGGTTCCCACCATAGGAACAAATCTCTTCCTCGGGCCGCCCAGTTAGGAGGCCTAAAACACAAGGTATATGTCATATTGTTATTAACACGTTATGACGATCACACCGATGGTGAGGCAAATTCAATACTCACCAATTATGCCACCTTTTAGTTCCTGGTTTTCCTCCACGGCTTCTGCCAGTTGAGATTCCAAAACCTCAATTTCCTTGGTTTCCACTAATTCTCTGCCTTAAGCTCATTTTTCTCCTCCTGACTTCACGTCAGCACTAGTTTACCAGCCTCCAGCTCCTTCCGCAACCTGCTCATGGCTTCTGCGGCTATATGGAGAACACGGCGTTACTACACAGAATACACCACATATCTTCCTACGCACTATAAAACAAATTTGTTCCACTCACCGGACAATTCACTGATGGCTTTTCGAGCCGCATCCAGTTCGGCCTTGGTGTTGACCAACAATGTTCGGCTTACCTCGAGGTCCTCAGACAGCTTGTGGCTCTGCTCTCTTGCAGCCTACAAAATCATATCACTACAAATCCTTAACTTAGCCATCCCGCCCAAATTAAGGCTTGGGGTCTAGTTGGTTAGGGAACACGATCTGATTTTAAGTTACTTCAGTTACATACCTACACCTTGGCAGCAAAAAGTCAGTGATCCCTTCAAGACCTGTCCGGGCTGCTCCAAGGTACGCATCGACTGAATTAAAGGCACTAAATTCCTGTTCGGCAAAGGCAATATGATGTAAAGCGTCCCTCCGATGGCGGTGGTTCATCAGGCTCTCAACTTCGGAGTTGATAACCGAAACATCATCGGAATATGCCGGAGGCATGCCAGCAGCCACGTGTTCGGAGGAGAGTCTGGCATGCGCTGTAGACTTAGGACCGGCGCCGTGATTTGGCGCACCCGAGGTGTCTTCGGACGGATGCAGTGCTTTTTTCTTCTACAACATTAAGCAAGCTTTAGGAGAAGGGCATTAAAAAGTAACCCTTGTGGTGATTTTAAGATACGTCACCTCTGGGCCGAGTGGGCAGGTGCTTCCACTTCGGCGGAGGCCTTCCATTTTCATCCCCCGTTAAGGACCGAAGCTGGCGTGGTCCATGCTCCTCCCAACATGGTCTGACGCGTAGTGCGGCAACACTTGGGAGCAGAAGTGAGAACATTGGGAATAGCACAAGACGAGCGCCCTATTCGGGAAAGGGTCCTCTTTTCACTTACTGTGGAAGAGGGAAGAGCCTTGGGGTGATCGGCCGTCGGGGCAAACTTGGCACTGTCAAGGATCTCCTGATAAAATACCCCGTCTTCAAAATCGATTTACGTCTCTGGCTCGATATGATATCCTGGATCGTTGTCGTGGGAATGATCCTCCGGTTGAGGAGGAGGGTAGTTAATGGACTCGACTTAACGCCTCCATTCCTGTTCGAATACAACCAGTCAGAAGTTCGGGTGTAACCCGTAAGTTTAAAACAATGGACTTTGGCTTACCCAGTTTGCCAGATTGTAACTGGAGCAACCCTCCCGGATACTCATGCGAGTGAAGTATGCCTCCTCTGCATTGAAGAGACCGACCAATATTTTGGCCAAAGCCGCCTTATTGCCTGGCCCTTGTCGTTTGTAGCGGGTTGCGTTGTTAGTCCCGTTATAGCACCATGAAGGATGACTCCTCTGCTGGAGGTGTTGCATGCATCGGGTGATGGCAATGGCCATCACCTCAATCATGGTCAGCTTAATGCTAGTTAGCAGCCTGATTTTGGCAGCCAACGAGCATACCTCTTTGCTGACCAGTTGGGAAGGGACTTTGGGTTGCTAGTTAAACTGCTTTATGGGCGGGTCGCTTGAGTATTCGGGCAGCCCTTGGTGAATTGGGTCGGTAAGGAGAATGTCTTCAATATAAAACCACTCCGAGGTCCATTTCTCGAGATGTTTTCATGGAGTTCCAATTGGATATCATGTTCTGGCTATCGGCCATACTTCGGCACTACCCACCTCGAGTACGGATCCTCCCTGGAGGCAGGGAACGAGAAAAAAATATTTTCTTCACAAGTCAAAGTGAGCCAACTCAAGAATGTCTCGCAAAGGGCCACAAAACTGGAAATGTGCAAGATGGACCCCGGGGTGAGGTTGCGGAGCTGGATCCCGTAGAACTCTAACAAACCCAGTAAAAAGTGCTGAATGGGAAAGGCCAAACCTCTTAGAAGGAAGGTCATGATACATACCCTTTCCTCCTTACCCAGAGAGGGGGAGTTCTCGGCAAGGGCTTGGCCATCGATAGAGATATGACTGGCGCCGACAGGAACCAAATCTGCCGGAGGGAGGTAGCCCTGCTTCCGCAAGCGGCTCAGCTGAAGATGTGAGAATAAACAACTTGACCAATCGCCTGGGATTGGGCCATGTGGGAATGAGGATGAACCTGGGAGGTCGGCCATGGCGGCTGGGGTTTCATTGGTGCTATTCCTTGTGAAAGGGGAAGGTCAACTATCCCCTGTGTCTTTATACCTATAAATAGGTGTCTCGCCATGAAGCTGGAAGGACGGGCTCGTGGAAAGATGGCATTGGGACACACGCCTTCTGAAAAGGTGCATGAAGCCCTTGCTCCGAGGCACGACATTAAACTCTGATGGACCCACCTCGATCTCAAGATGTCATTGGATCACAGATTCTTGAAATTGTCTGGGCCCGAGCACTATACTACTTAGGATTAAGGAATTGAAGAACTCGTCTCACAAGCCGATGTTCTGAAGATGCCGAAGACAACCCCCAACATTGGAGGCTAGTTAGGGGGCTACTGAGGGAGTTATGGACTAATGGATCCTCAGGGCGCCGGCCCATTGGATGCGGGCTGGACTGGCGGAGCTGTATAAATGACAGAAGGTTCACAAAGCCATGGAGTGCCCTCCAAGTCAAGGATATACAGGACATTGTAATCGATTCCCTGTAACCCTAACCCTACCGGTGTCTATATAAACCGAGGGTTGTAGTCTTTAGGGGCAGAGCTACATTCATCACCTCATCGACCTAGGGTTTAGCTCATGCTGATCTCGAGGTAGATCCACTCTATAATCATATACACATCCAATATAATTAAGCAGGACTGTTGGATTTCGGGGTCTGGCAAAACCATTGAGGTTCGAACACTGGGGTGCACACGAAGATCTCTCCCTACCTAATCACTTCCTCGCTCTCACCGCGATCTCAAAGCTTAGCTCGACGAACTCACAACACAAGAGACACAAGATTTATACTGGTTCAGGCCACCGTTGTGGTGGAATACCCTACTCCAGTGTGGTGCGGTGGATTGCCTCTTGGGCTAATGATGAACAGTACAAGGGAAGAACAGCCTCCTGAGGAGAGGTGTTCTTATGCTCGGTGAACTTCTATGTGTGAGGCTGATCTGAATCAGTTCAAGATGAGTTTCATCCTACTGTGGTGGCTAGTCCTATTTATAGAGGCCCTGGTCCTCTCCCCAAATATTGAGTGGGAAGGGATCCAACAACGGCCAAATTCGAAGGGAGACAACTAGTACGAGTTATCCTGACTAAAGGCGGTCTTCGCCTGCCAAAGGCTCTGGTGGTGATGCCGCCTTGGGCTCCACGGTGACCTCCGTCTTGCCGTCCTGCTGGTCTTGGTCTCGTTGCACCGATATGGAAACCTTTTCCTGATGCCTCGGGACTCCTCGCCTGCACTTGCCTCTTTAGCACCAAAGAGGAAACGAGGACACTGCACGCACTGGCGCCCGCCTGGCTCCAGTCATCATGGCTTATGTCATAGGAACCTCATGAGGTTCCCCTTGCCTTGATCTCTCCGCCCCTCGCGAGCCAGCCTGGTGAGGTCGCTCTCGAGGAGGTCTTTCGTCGTCCGCCTCGCGAGGCTTGGCCCCTCGCGAGGGTCTTGAATGTTTGCTGGTGAAGATGGGCCATACAGGTCACTGGTGGAGCCACGCCATGGGCCAGCAGGTGTAAGTCTGGGACCCCTGCTCCCGGATACCGACAAGAGCCCCTGTGCCAAAGCGCTGCCGGACTTGGCTTCGAGGCGAAGCCAAAGGGCAAGTGCGGAGCGCCGCAGGCCCCAACAGCCTGCGGCCTTGGTCGACGCGTGGAAATTGATTAGACGTGGGCGTCTCCGCTTCCCCACACTGCCTCGGCAACCGCCCGACTTGACGAGTCCCTGCTGCATGCGAGGAAAAACAATCATTACCTGTGATCGTGAGGGTCGCCCGTTGGCCTTCTCCTGCTATAAATGGGGTGGGGGCAGAGACCCCGTCGCCCATCTCTTCCCGCTCCGCCGACTCCTTCTCCCTTGCTCCATTTCTAGTAGTGCCTCCCATGACGCCGATTCGAAGGTTCTCAGCTGCGGAGAAAGGGAAAACCCCCCGCGACGAGCCCGGGCCACTTCCGCCGAAGAAGAGGCCGAGCCACCGTCACGACATGGTCGTGAGGCCGGAGGTGTCGAGGCCTTCGTACGAGTGGCCTCCTCCCAGGTACCCGCTGCCTCGGTACGCCCAAGCTGAGGGCTCCGGAGGAGGAGGCGATGAGCGCCGCCGCCAGCGCCGCGCCGTGGTGACGCACGTCGTCGCCCCTGGAGTCCACGCCGTGGACTCCTCGCGCGAACTCGTGATGTGGGTGGCGATGCCCCCGCGCACTTGGATCCTCTTCCCGCAGTTCTTCTCCGCCGAGATGCCGTCGAGAGGCCCTCTGGAGCTTTGGCTGTTGCACACCGACTGCGACACCTCGACGACTAGAGCAGAGGTGGAAGCCGTTTCCTCGGGCAAGATCTTCATGACCCGCGGTTGGGGAGAGGTTCCTGGGTTTGCCGCGCGGAAGGCGCCCTCGCCATCCACTTCAAGTATGATGGCGCCTCCACGATGTTCTTCAAGGTCTTCGACGCGGAAGGCCACCGCTTGGAGTACTGCCCCGGAGAGGGCCGCCTGGACAGCGCCGCAGCAGGAGTTGGGCCTGCTGCCCACCTCGCCAGCGACTCATCCAGTAGTAGCGGCGTCGCATGGTAGTCCAGCGACTCTCCCATGCTCTACGAGACTCCGGAGACGAGCGACGAAAGCTACGTGCCCCCGAGCTCTCACCGCACCCGGAGCAGGCCACGGTGTCCGGCCGCCGCTATCGCTGATCTAGATGGGGTTGGCGCCGGCCTTCCGTGGCCCGCTGTTGATGATGGCATCGGCCGTGCCGGCGCGTGTATATAGGGCCCCTAGAAGCTCCCTTCTTTTGTTCCTTGTGTGGAATCGAAACGGACCCCGTGGGGGCGTGTAAAGGATTTGTAATGTATTTTGTTCATATTATCCTTATTATGAAAATTCGCGAGCGCATGTCTTGTTTCGGCCCGGTCCCCCTTTCCAACCCCACGGCAGCTTGGTGCTCTACGCCGACAGGCCCAGGTCCCCAGGCAGGCTGCAGCCATCGCTGGTATGCCAGGTCGCGATGCCATGGACAAGGCCAGGAGGTGAGCGGCCTGAGCTCCAGTAAGACGTCCTGAGACCGATGCTCAAGAGGTCCCATTTAGCACTCAAGCAACCACCGGGAGTCAGGAAAGGGCGGCTGTCGGTGTTCTGGGAACGGGGGTCCCCAGACTTGCCTTCCTGTGGCCCACGGCGTGGCTAGGTAGCGGGCCGTACGACCCATCTTCATCAACAAGGCATCCAAGACGCTCGCGAGGGTCCAAGCCTCGCGAGGCGGACGACGCAAGACCTCCTCCGGAGTGGCCTAGCCAGGCAGGCTCACGAGGAGCGGAGATATCAAGGCAGGGCAAACCTCACGAGGCTCTCGTGACGTGAGCCATGACGAACGGTGCCATGCGGGTGCCAGGCGGGCGCCGGTGCGAGCAGCGTCCTTATTTCCCCTTTGGTGCTAAGGAGGCAAGCGCAGGCGAAGATTATCGAGGCATCAAGCAAAGGTTGCCATATTGGTGCAACAAGACCAAGACCAGGAGGACGGCAAGGCGGAGGTCATCGTGGAGCCCAAGACGGCGCTACCTCGTAGCTGCAGCGAAGACCGCTTTTGTCAGGATAGCTTGTACTAGCTATTCCCCTTCAAATTTGCCCGCTGTTGTTGGCTCCCTTCCCGCTCCATATTTGGGAAGAGGACCCGGGCCTCTATAAATAGGCTTAGCCACCACAGTAGAAGAGAGAACTTAAACCGATCGAGAAGCCAACACCCACACAAGAACACCTCGACCTCAGGAGGCTGTTCTTCCCTTGTACTGTTCATCATCAGCCCAAGAGGCAATCCACCACCACCACACTGGAGTAGGGTATTACACCACAACGGTGGCCCGAACCAGTATAAACCCCGTGTCTCTTTCTATGCTGTGAGTTCGTCGAGTTCGTCCGCGAGATCTTAGCGAGCTAGAGCGTAGATCGGTAGGGGGGAAAGACTTCGCCTGCACCCCAGTGTTTGAACCTTAAGGGTTTGCCGGAACCCCACATCCGACATTTGGCGCGCTAGGTAGGGGTGCACCGTAGCTTCCCTTCCGTCGGTTCATTGCTCCATCGCTCCATCGCTTCCATTGCGGATGCTCGCCGTGCTCGAGCTGAGCGTTGGGCTGCCCTCTCCGCCCGCCCGCTCAGACAGCCCCTGTAGGCAGGCGACCTCGTCGCTCTCCGTCTCCCGCCGCCAACGCTTCCACCGACACGGCGGGGAATGAGCAGCAGGCATTCTCGCTGCATCCTTCAGTGCGGCAGGATGGCCGCACCGCCTCTGCATCACTCACCCCTGCTGGTTCTTCGTCCCACTCGCACTGCACTCCCATGGAGGCACGGGCCACGCTCCTCGCGGCGAACGAGCTCCTCAAGCATTGCCCTGGCCGATGACCTCTACGAGGAGTGGCTCGAGCTGCCGCCGAGCTCGTCTGGCCGCAGGGGCGCCTGACGCCGCCCCACTCTCTCGCCTCCCCTCAACCAGTCATGGGCGACGGGCTCACGGCATGCCTCCACCGCCTCAACCCCAAGATGGTGCCTTGGCACCCAGGCGCGCACCTCCGCGGCGTGATCCACCACGCCCGGCGCCCGCGCGTGAAGAAAGAAGCTGCCAAGAAATCCCGCGGCCGCCTCGTCAAGATCGCGCACCGCATGCAGCGGCGCAGCGCGAACCCCGTCAAGACCAAGCTCCACCCTCGCGGGCCCCAAGAACCACAGCCGCTGCCACGCCGTCACCCCGAAGGCGAGTGTCGCTCGCCAGCAAGTTCAAGCCAGATCTGCCTCGACACGACGGCACCGCCAACCCCGCGAGTTCCTGCAGTTTCTACGAGCTGAGCATCAAGCAGCCAACAACGCATTTAAAAAGTCATGGCGAACTCGTTTCCCATGGCTCTCAAGGATGGGGCCCGCTTGGCTCCTCGAGCCTGCAGCACGGCTCGATCTCCTCCTCGACGAGATGCGCGACCGCTTGCCGCCAACTTCCGTGGCACTCGCATCGCCCACCGCTGCGGGCAATCTATGCCGCATCAAGCAACAGCCAGGAGAAACCTCCGTATACATCCAGCCAACAACATCCGCCTCAAGATCCCCAAGGTCACGGACGAGGCCATCATCTCCGTTCTCGACGGCGTCCGGACGCCAAGATGAAGGAAGAGTTGGCTATCCACGAGGAGCTGCACCTCTCAGAGTTGTTCAACCTGGCGACCAAGCGCGCTAGAGCCGAGGAGGGCGCTCTCTCTCCGAGCTGCCACTGCAGGAGCGAAGAAAAGAAGACCAAGCCAAGGACGGAAGCTAAAGAGGCAGTGGTGCTCGCAGCGGAGCCCGACACCAAGCGAGGCAGAGATCAGCCTGAGTCGTCCAAGAACGGCCGACCGTTCTGCACCTTCCACAACCTAAACACCCACAACATCAGTGACTGCCAAGAGCTCAGAGCCATACGAGAAGGACGCTACGGTCGACGCCCCGAGCGCCACGACCGGGGCTACGGCCATGGAGGAGGACATGGAGGCGGACGCTGGGATGACCGAGGCCCGCGCCAGGAGTGGCGCGACCGGCCTCATGAGGACCGCTAGCAGGACCAACCTCGCAAGGGCGCCTGGAGGGACCCGCCTCGTGAGGATCACCCTTAGGGAAACACCGGTCTTCCCCCGTTGCCGCCACCAAGAAGGAACGACAACCACCACCAGGACGAGGGGGCTGGGGGCTTCTAGGAGCCGCGTGTGATCGCTTGCATCTTGGGCGGTGCTCAGGCCCCAGCCTCTCAGCGCATCTTCAAACAGTTCGCTCGCGAGGTGAATGCGGTGCTCCCCAAGCTCGAAGCCACGCGCCCGCTCAGGTGGTCTCAATGTGCCATCACCTTCAACTCAGCAGACCAGCTCAAGTGCGCAGCCACCGCAGGTGCACTCCCTATGATGTGCTCCCCAGTCATCAGCAATGTGGAAGTCACCAAGACTCTCATTGACGGCGGCGCAGGGCTCAACGTCCTATCCGTTGACCCATTCGACAATCTCCAAGTGCCCTATGAGCAGCTCCAGCCAACCAAGCCTTTCTCAGGAGTGACCGATGGTTCCACCACACCGATAGGGCAAGTCCGCTTGCCTGTCACCTTCGGGGAGTGCAAGAACTACCGCACCGAGCTCATCGACTTTGACGTTGCGCACATCCACCTGCCTTACAATGCCATCCTCGGGTACCCAGCCCTGGCCAAGTTCATGGCAGCCACTCACCACGGCTACAACATTCTCAAGATGCCAGGAAGCGGAGGAATCATCACGGTCCCATGTGAAGAGAGGGACGCGGTGTGCTCCCTCGAGCGCGCGTTCCAAGCCGCAACAATCGACGACCCCGACAACAGAAGTGAAGGCCCTCCGAAGACCATCCCCAAGAAGTAGTTGCTGTGCCGCGCAGGACCCCAAGGAGATGGCGATGCATCAGGAGCCTCGTCAGGATCAGCGCCCGTTCCATGGGCGCCTCCCTCCATCGCATAGGAAGGCACGCCCGACGACCTCCTCAGGCAAGGCTCGGGGGGTCTCTCTTGGAGAGCCTCAGACCTTGCCAACCTCACGAGGGAGGCGCTTGGGCACCAGTTGGAGGCGTTCTTCGCCGCACGTTTCCCTCAGGAGAACACAGGGCAAGGAGTGCCCACCACCCAGGAGTTCACAAACAAGACCACCCAGGAATTGCAATAAGCAAGAGCCATGCGCGGCCACAGCCGCTCACGAGGCGCAGCTCCCCATCCAGGCGAGGATGCCGGGCTGTGTGTCTGGCTGACGCCCTGTGGCTCAACAGGCCGATCTCAGAGCACTTCCGCCATCGCAGGCCGCTGTGAGGGCCCATCACACAGCTACGTTTGCATGCCCTTCGGCTTGCCAAGCGTGGCTTCGGCCTATCAGCGCAGCGTACGGCAAGTCCTGGCGGCTCAGGAGGCCAGGACCCACGACGTTCAGGAGGAGATGGAGATGGTCTTCAGGGAACCTCCTGAGCCCCCAGAGCGTCCCGAGGCTCAGGGTCCTGGTGGCTCATGAGGAGTCATTCCTTCAACGCGTGGCTTCAGCTACACCAACTCTGCTTCGCCTACGTAACCTGTGACATCTTCCAAGTTCATTTGCTGGGAGCGCCTCGGCTGCATTATTCCCAGTGCCACACGGGTCCGTCCCTGTGGCATGTATCCCTTTTGCTTAAGTCTTTAGCTTACCTTGCTGGGGGCGCCCCTCGGGCTGCATCATCCCCAAGCCGCTCGGGCCGGGCCTAGTGGCACATATCTTCTGCATTTACCCAAGTCGATCTGCTCTTTATGATTAACATGTCAACGGCTATCGCATGCTCAATCATCGCCTCCCCTGGGGCCTTCACACAGGCACAGCACTGGTGCATGGGTCCGTCCCTGGCACGACCGACAAATCTGAGTGGTCGAGCTCTGGCTCGCCGCACGCGCCGTGTACGTCACCTCACCAGGCCCTCGGTGGCTTCGCCTCACCCAGAGCAACCAGCGACAGGCTAACAGCCGTAACGGTCAACCATGTTTCTTCTTGTGCCTGTTCACAGGAGTTCCAAGGGAAGGATAGCAGACGGCACCGCGAGTCTCCTTTTCCTCGTGCGATTCGCTTGCGCGTTAAAAGGGGGGCTCCTGAGCATCGTGACTCAAGAGCTCTTACTGGCTATCCAGCCCTCACCCCCTGGCCTTGACCATGGCATCACGACCTGGCATACCAGCGGCGGCTGAGCTCGCTCAAGGGCCGGGAGCTGAGGACGTAGAGCACTAAGGAGAGCATGGGGGAAGGGAAACCCGTGTGGACCGGACTAGCTAAGCCGCACAAGTAGGCGCGCAGCTCTGGCGCCATGTCAGGAGTCACCACAAAATCAACGAGATAAGTCCTGCACCCGGATCGGCTAAATGTTTGGGCCTAATGGTCGCCACGCCCGCCGAATCCCGCTATGCCACGCCAACTCCCTTTCGCGCTAACCATGGCTGCTTGAGCTTAAGGGAGACCTCTCGAGCATCGCGCGTGGGGTCTTATCAACCTCGGCCTCGCACCTCCTCGCCTTCACCACGGCACGTGACTGGCATACCAAAGGACGGCAGAGCCGCTTTGGGACCGAGACCCACAACAGAGAGCAACGAGCCATCGCGAGGAAAGAAAGGGGGGACCGAGCCTTAACGGGACGTGCGTTCACCAAGTTTTTATAACAAGGAAGATAAGCACGAAAGACATTACAGAACCTTAGATGCCCCCACGGGGTGATTCGTGTTCCTTCGCAGGAAACAAAAGCTGTTACTAAGGGGAATCCTATCTACACCCTCCCGTGGCGGATGTCATCATCAACAGTGGGTCACAGGAGGCCGGCGCCCCATCCAGATCAGCGGCGGCGGCGGCGACCGGACGTCGTGGCCTTGCTCCGAGCGCGGTGAGAGCTTGGAGGGACGTAGCTGTCGTCGCTCGTCTCCGCAGTCTCGTAAAGCTCGGGAGAGCTGCCGGACTCCCAAGCACTGCTGCTGCTGCTGGAGCGGCCGCGATCAGAGTGCACGACAGCCTGGCGCTCCTCTCCGGAGCAGCACTCCAAGCGGCGGCCCTCGGCGTCGAATACCTTGAAGAAGAGCTTGGAGGCGTCGTCATACTCAAAGTGGATCGCGAGGGCTACACTCGCACGGCAAACCCGCACTATCTCGCCCCAGCCACGAGTCATGAAGATCTTGCCGGTGGGGACCGCTTTGATCTCCACTCCGGTCGCCGGAGCACTGCAGTCAGCATGCTGCAGCCAAAGCTCGAGCGGCCCCATCGGTGGCATCACATTGGAGAAGAACCGCGGGAAGCGGATCCAGGAGCGTGGTGGCATCGGCGCCTACAGCACCAACTCACATGAGGAGTCAGCGACCCCAGGGGCAACGGAACGCGGCACCGTGGTGCGGTGGCCCTGGACGCGGCGTGGGCGGTGCTGCTCGTCTCTCCGTCCTCCCGAGCCATCAGCTCAGGCGTACAAGGGTAGCGGGTACCCCGTTGGAGGCCGCTCGCACCAAGGCCTCGTCACCACTTGCATCGCCGCTTCTTCACGGTGATGGATCGACCGCTTCTTCACGGGGAGCTTTTCCTTTCTCTTTGGTAGAAAACCTTCTAATGGGCGCCATTGTTATCGGCAGAGGAGCAAGGAGGACGAAGCAAGCAAGCGAGGAAGAGATGGGAAACGGGGGCTCCGCCCCCTCCCCATTTAGCAAGAGAAGGCCAACCGGCGTCTCCCACGATCGTAGGTAATGATGGTTTTCCTTGCATGTCGCAGGGACTTGTCAAATCATGAAGTTAACGAGGCAGCGCGGGGAAGCGGAGACGCCCACGTCCAATCAACCGCCACGCTGTCGACCGAGGTCAAGAGGCTTTTGGGGCCCGCGTGTTCGAACTTGACCCTTGGCTTCGCCACAAGCCAAGCCCGAGCGCACTTTGGGCCCGGGGCTACTGTCGGCATTCTCGGGAATGGGGTACCCAGACTTGCTCGCTCGCAGCCAACGGCGTATAGGGCAGCGGGTCAGAGGGCCCATCTTCATCAACAAGGCATCCAAGACCCTCGCGAGGGTCCAAGCCTCGCGACGCGGACGACGCAAGACCTCCTCCGGAGTGTCCTAGCCAGGCAGGCTCACAAGGAGCGGAGATATCAAGCCAGGGCAAACCTCACGAGGCTCTCATGACGTGAGCAATGAGGAACGGTGCCAGGCGGGCACCAGTGGCGTCCTTATTTCCCCTTTGGTGCTAAGGAGGCAAGTGCAGGCGAAGAGTACCGAGGCATCAGGCAAAGGTTGCCATATTGGTGCAACAAGACCAAGACCAGGAGGACGGCAAGGCGGAGGTCATCGTGGAGCCCAAGACGGCGTCACCCCAGAGCTTTTCACAGGCGAAGACCGCTTTTGTCAGGATAGCTTGTACTAGCTGTTCCCCTTCAAATTTTCCCACCGTTGTTGGCTCCCTTCCCGCTACATATTTGGGAAGAGAACCAGGGCCTCTATAAATAGGCTTAGCCACCACAGTAGAAGAGAGAACTAAAACAGATCGAGAAGCCAACACCCCCACAAAAACACCTCGACCTCAAGAGGTTGTTCTTCCCTTGTATTGTTCATCATCAGCCCAAGAGGCAATCCACCACCACCACACTGGAGTAGGGTATTGCACCACAACGGCGGCCCGAACCAGTATAAACCCCGTGTCTCTTTCTGTGCTGTGAGTTCGTCGAGTTCATCCGTGAGATCTTAGTGAGCTAGAGCATAGACCGGTAGGAGGGAAAGACTTCGCGCGCACCCCAGTGTTCGAGCCTTAAGGGTTTGCCGGAACCCCACATCCGACAGTGGCGGCGTTGCTGCAACAAGGCTGCCACAGGCGATGATCCTATGCTGTAGCTCTGGGTCGATTGAGGCGCGAGACTTATCTTGGCATTCCTGAGCTGGCTCCTTGTGTCGCGCCAGACTCGTGCGTCGTCCGCTGTAGGTTAGCTAGGCTAGGCCCGTGCGAGCCTCCCCCTCTTCTCCATGCTCGTCCGTTTTCTCTGCATCCTCAGGTCCCGACCCTCGTGCGAGCTCAGCCGCCACTGGTATGCCAGGTCGCGATGCCGTGGTCAAGGCGAGGGGGTGATGGCTGGAGAGTCGGTAAGAGCTCCTGAGTCGCGATGCTCAGGAGCCCCACTTTTAACGCGCAAGAGAATCCCATGGGAGAAGAGGGAGCCCGTGGTACCGCCTACTGTCGTCCTCAGGAGTTTCCTGCAGGTTAGCACGAGGAGAAACACAGATTGCCACGATGATTGCCGATTTGCCGCAGGTCGCTCTGCAAGAAGATGAAGGCACTGAGGGCCTGGTGAGGTGACGTGCGCGGAGCGTGCCGCGAGCCAGAGCTCGACCGTTCAGATTTGGCGACGCTACAGGGACGGACCAGAGCACAGGCGCCGTGCCAGAGTGTGTAGCTCCTGTGGTAGGTGACAATCAAGTAGATGATAACCATAGATAGATTATGCATGACAAGCAAACTAGCTTAAGTAAATGCGAGAACTTTTCATGCCACTGGGTCAGACCCGAGCGGCTTGGGGATGATGCAGCCCGAGGGGCGCCCCCAGCAGAGTAAGCTAAATTCATGAAAATGGATACATGCCGCAGGGACGGACCCACGCGGCCTGGGAATGATGTGGCCCTGAGGGCGCTCCTAGCTAAATAAACATGGAAAATGTCACCTGGTTCCGTTGTTGAAGGGATGTTGGGGTAGCTGAAAATGCGGGGTGAAGGGGTTGCTCCCCATGAGCCATCGGGGCCCTGAGCCTCGGGAGGCTCCAAGGGCCCCCGCGGTTCCTTAAGGACCATCTCCATCTCTGCCAGGACTGCATGATGTATGGCCTCCTGAGCCGCCAGGATGCTCCACAGGTTGCGCTGGAAGGTGGAGGCCACGTTCGGCAGGCCAAATGGCATGTGAAGGTAGCTGTGAGGCTGGCCCTCGCAATGTCCCACGTGTGAAGGCCAGAAAAGCTCCTGAGATGCGGCACTGTTGAGTCCTGGGATGTCGATGCAGACGCGCAGCCCGCCATCCTCGCATGGCCCTTGCATCCTGCAGCTCCTGAGTGGTCTTGGCAATGAACTCCTGAGCGCTGGGCGCTCCTCGCCCGGTGTCCTCCTGAGGGAAACGTGTCACAAAACACGCCTCCATGTGGTGCCCGAGCGCCACCCTCGTGATGTTGGCGAGGTCTGAGACCCTCCACAAGAGAGCCCCCGAGCCCTGCCCGAGGAGGGCGCAGGGCATGCCTTCCTATGCGAGGGAGGGATGCGCCCCAGGCGCGGGCGCCGATCCTGACGTGGCACCGCTTGAGGCGCCGCTCCCCTGAGGTCCCATGCGGAGTAGTTGTTTCTTCTTCTTGGGGATGGCCTCAGGAGGGTGCTTGCCCTTGCTATCAGGGTCTTCGATTGATGCAGCTTGGAAGGTGCGCTGGAGGGAGCAGACCGCATCTCTTTCTTCGCAGGGGACGGTAATGATCCCGCTGCTCCCTGGCATCTTGAGGATGTTGTAGCCGTGGTGTGTCACTGCCATGAACTTGGCCAGAGCTGGATACCCGAGGATGGCGTTGTACGGCAGACGGATGTGGGCGACGTCTCAGTCGATGAGCTCGGTGCGGTAGTTATCGCGCTGTCCGAAGGTGATAGGGAGGCGGACCTGCCCTATTGGGGTGGTGGAGCCGTCGGTCACTCCTGAGAAGGGCTTGGTTGGCTGAAGTTGATCGTATGGCACATGGAGACTGTCGAACGTTTCGACGGACAGGATGTTAAGCCCTGCACCATCGTCGATGAGGGTCTTGGTGACTTCTACATTGCTGATCACGGGTGAGCAGAGCATCGGGAGGGCGCCAGCGGTGGCTGCGCACTTGAGCTGATCTGCTGAGCTGAAAGTGATGGCGCACTTGGACCACCTGAGCGGGCGCGTGGCCTCGAGCCTGGGAAGGACTACGTTCACCTCGCGAGCAAACTGCTTGAAGATACGCTGAGATGCTGGGGCTTGAGTTCCGCCCAAGATGCAGGCGATAGCACGTGGCTCTTGGAAGCCCCCAGCCCCCTAGTCCTGGTGGTGGTCGTCGTTCCTTGTTGGTGGTGGCGGCAGCGGAGGAAGCCTAGCATTCCCCTGAGGGAAATCCTCGCGAGGCTGATCCCTCCAGGCGCCCTCGCGAGGATGGTCCTGCCAGCGGTCCTCACGAGGCCGGTCACACCACTCCTGGCGGGGCCACGGTCGTCCCAGCGTCCTCCGCCACGTCCTCCTCCTCGGCAGTAGCCCTGGTCGTTGCGCTCGGGGAGACGGCCAAGGCGTCCATCTCGAATGGCCCTGAGCTCTTGACAGTCATTAGTGTTGTGGCTGTGTACGTTGTGGAAGGCGCAGAATGGACAGCTGCTCTTGGACGAGTCGGGAAGGTCCTGGTTGCGCTTCCTGTTCGGATCCGCTGCAAGCACGGCCACTCCTTTGCGTTTCACGTCCTTGGCCTTGGCTTTCTTCACCTCCAGGTCGGCAGCTAGGAGCTCGACGAGGCAAAGGCGCCCTTCCTCAGCTCTTGCACACTTGGTCGCCAGGTTGAACGGCTCCAGAGCCGTGCATAGCTCCTCATGGATGGCGAGCTCCTCCTTCATCTTGACATTGTGGACGCCATCAGAAAACACCGAAATGATGGCCTCGTCCGTCACCTTGGGGATCTTGAGGCGAATGTTGTTGAAGCGCTGGATGTACTTCTGCAAGGTGTCTCCTGGCTGCTGCTTGATGCGGCGCAGGTCACCCGCGGCCGGAGGGTGGTCGCGAGTGCGCTGGAAGTTGGCGACGAAGCGGTCACGCATCTCGATCCAAGAGGAAATCGAGCTCGGGGGCATTTTCAGGAACCACGAGCGGGCACCATCCTTGAGAGCCATGGGGAATCAGTTCGCCATAACTTTCTCGTCGCCGTTGGCTGCCTTGATGCTCAGCTCGTAGAGCTACAAGAACTCCACGGGGTCGGGGGTGCCGTCATAGCGAGGAGGCAGGTCCGGCCTGAACTTGCCTGGCCAGGCGATGCTACACAACTCGGGGGTGAAGGCACGGCAGCCTGCGGTGGCCATCGGGACCCTTTGCTGATGCGGAGCCTACCCTTGATGTCCGTGCACCGCCGCCGCATGCGGCGCACGGTCTTGTCGCAGTGGTGCAGGGAGCGTAGGAGCATTCTCTTGAGGCCGAGGAACTTCTCGGCAGCTTCCTTCTTCTTGCGCGGGCGCCCGACGCGGTGGGTCTCGCCGGGGGGCCGAACGTCTTGGTGCCAGAACGCTATCTTGGTGCAGAGGTGGTGGAGGCGCTCCGTGAGCCATGTCTCCCGCAGCTGGCGGAGGACAAGGCAGCGAAATGGGTGGCGCGGGGG
This sequence comes from Aegilops longissima, assembly GCA_021605205.1. Taxonomy (NCBI): domain Eukaryota; kingdom Viridiplantae; phylum Streptophyta; class Magnoliopsida; order Poales; family Poaceae; genus Aegilops; species Aegilops longissima. The sequence goes on along the minus strand of CM038679.1, from coordinate 307,102,698 downwards.
AGCCCCCTACAGCACTGACGAGCTCGGCGATACGGTCCAGCCAGTCCTCGTAGAGGTCGTCGACGGGGCGGTAGCGCAGGAGCTCGCGTGCCATGAGCATCGCGGCCTGCGCGTCCATGGGAGCACGACGAGTTGGCCGGGGTCAGTGACAGAGTGGCGGTGTGGCCATCCCGCCGCACCAAGGGGTGCAGCGAGGATGCTTGCTGTTAGTTCCCCGTCGAGCTGGTGGCGTCGTTGGTGGCAGGCGGCGGAGAATGACGGGGAGGCCCGCCGACAGGAGCTATCTGAGCGCGCGAGCTCGGCGGGCGTCCGCCATGGATGCGATGAAGCGACGGGACGCGGATCGACAGGGGAAAGCTTCGGCGCACCCCTACCTGGCGCGCCAGATGTCGGATTTCGGGTTCCGGCAAAACCCTTGAGGTTCGAACACTAGGGTGCGCACGAAGATCTCTCCCTACCTAATCACGTCCTCACTCTCACCGCGATCTCAAAGCTTAGCTCGACGAACTCGCAACACAAGAGACACAAGATTTATACTGGTTCGGGCCACCGTGGTGGTGTAATACCCTACTCCAGTATTGTGCGGTGGATTGCCTCTTGGGCTAATGATGAACAGTACAAGGGAAGAACAGCCTCCTGAGGAGAGGTGTTCTTATGCTCGGTGAACTTGTGTGGGTGAGGATGATCTGAATCAGTTCAACTTGAGTTGCCTGCTACTGTGGTGGCTAGTCCTATTTATGGAGGCCCTGGTCCTCTCCCCAAATATTTAGTGGGAAGGGATCCAACAACAGCCAAATTTGAAGGGAGACAACTAGTACGAGTTATCTTGACTAAAGGTGGTCTTCGCCTGCCAAAGGCTCTGGTGGTGACGCCGCCTTGGGCTCCACGGTGACCTCCGTATTGCCGTCCTACTAGTCTTGGTCTCGTTGCACCTATATGGAAACCTTTGCCTGATGCCTCGGCACTCCTCGCCTGCGCTTGCCTCTTTAGCACCAAAGAGGAAACGAAGACACTGCACGCCCTGGTGCCCGCCTGGCGCCAGTCTTCATGGCTTATGTCATAGGAACCTCGCGTGGTTCCCCTTGCCTTGATCTCTCCACCCCTCGTGAGCCAGCCTGGTGAGGTCGCTCCTGAGGAGGTCTTTCGTCGTCCGCCTCATGAAGCTTGGCCCCTCGCGAGGGTCTTGAGCGTTTGGTGGTGAATATGGGCCGTACAGGGCTGCTGGTGGAGCCATGCCATGGGCCGTAGGCAGGCAAGTCTGAGGACCCCCGTTCCCAGGACGCCGACAAGGACGTAGGGTATTACCTCCTCGAGAGGGCCCGCGTTCATCGTCCCTTGTTCCCCATTGATCCAAGGTCCACTGCTGGGGAACCCCTACCCCGAGGTCTGTCAGTTTTGACACCGACACATGGATACCATAAACTAGAGGGGAAACTCTCCTCCCATGTAGGGGGTGGACAAGGAAGAATAATAAGGTGGGGGGCTCTCTCCCCTCTCTCCCGGAGGTGCGGGAATACCGCTAGGGCAATAATCGTGATGGCGATCTACGCCAACAACTTCACCATCGTCATCACCAACTCGCTCTCCCTCTATGCAGCGGTGTAACACCTCTTCTCCCCACTGTAATCTCTACTTAAACATGGTGTTTAACGCTATATATTATTTCCCAGTGATGTATGGCTCTCCTATGATGTTTTAGTAGATCCATTTTGTCCTATAGGTTGATTGATGATCCTGATTGGTTTGAGTTGTATGTCTTAGTTTGGTGTTTTCCTATGGTGCTCTCCATGTCGCGCAAGCATGTGGGATTCCTGTTGTAGGGTGTTGCAATACGTTCATGATTCCGTTATAGTGGGTGGTGAGAGTGACAGAAGCTTATACCCGAGTAAGGGGGTTGTTGTGTATGGGACTAAAGAGGACTTGTTACTTAATGCTATGGTTGAGTTTTACATTAATGATCTTTAGTAGTTGCATATGCTTGCTAGATTTCGAATCACAAGTGCATATGATTCAACTATGGAAAGTATGTTAGCTCATGCCTCTCCCTCCTGTAAAATTGTAATAATGATTACCGATCTAGTTATTTCCTATGGACGAAATCTTTCTCCTGTGTTACAAAAGCTATCTACTAAAGAACTAACTTTTATTATCTTGCATTCTACTCCTAATTTTATTTCTCGCTAAATACATCTAATTTTATTCTTGTAAACTTATCCTTACACGTACAAAATAGTTTGATACTTGTTCTAGGTAAAGTGAATGTTAAGTGTGCATAGAGTTGTATCGGTGGTTGATAGAACTTGAAGAGAATATAAATTCTACCTTTAGCTCCTCGTTGGGTTTGACACTCTTATTTATAAAAAAGCTACAATTGACCCCCTATACTTGTGGGTTATCAAGACCTTTTTCGGGCACCGTTGCCGGAGAGCCATAGTGTGGGGTGAATATTCTCATGTGTGGTTGTTTGCTTTATCACTAAGTAATTTTTGGTTTCTGTTCTAAGTTGTTTCGTATCTTTAGTTATGGATATGGAACATGAAATACGAAAAAAAAATAGTTTTACTTGCTACTCATGGAGATGGACAACCTCCTAAAACCCTTGATGCTTGTTATGTGGAAAATATTACACACTACTTTGATAATCCTGATAATCCCATTCAACTTGTGTCACACCCTGATTTTCATGCAAAACACTTAAGCTAATTAATCATGATAAAATGGGGTTTGACAAAAACTTTTGAGTGTTTTGGTCTTTGTTTGGTTGGATTTGCTTTGCTGTTAGCAAGTGCTCTAAAAATCAAATAAATCCTCCAACTCTTATACTCCTTCTCCTTGATCCAAAACTTTTTCCAATGATCATGACATGTGTATAGGACATAATAGTATTTTCTTACAAACTATTGTGTTCAAAAAGTATTTTCTAAATTAGGATTTTCCAAAACCCCCTGAATTGAGACTTGAACTACAAGTACTTAATGAAGGGTGCGAAATTTTTTTCAAAAATTATATTTGACTCGTATTAGATATAGGACTCCCATAAACCACAAAAATATTATTTTAGAAGTAATTTTCCTATTTTATTTAAAGGATTTTTCTTAAGGACATAAATGGTCTTTATTAGATTAAAATTATTTTAATGGTTTAAAAATATTTTAGAAAATTTAGGAAACTCATAGGACATAAGTTGTCCATATATAGGAGTTTCAGCACATGGTCATGTTCAAAATATTGGTCAAATCCCTCAAAAATCCTTTCTTGATATTTCAAGATTTTGAAATATTTACAATGGAAATATTCTCCATTAAATCCGAGAAAATTCTACCTTGTCACCAATGGCCAAATTGATGATATTGCCAAGTCTCATGTCATGGAGAACAGTATAACCCCATGAAACCCTCTCAAAACGATATCTGTCATTCTCCAAGATTGAACAACTTTGCACTGCTAAACATGTCCAAATGCTCCCAAACTTGGTACACATGCTCAAATGCTCTAATTATTCATCTAGACCAAATGGCATAAGTTGGAGAACAAGATAACTTGATGAAAGTGCCACAAAACCCTCTCTGTCCAGATCCAAGTTTGAACAAGTCTACATTGGCAACTTTCTCCTTTGTATCCCAAATTTTGTGGACATGCTCACATCTCCAAATGATGACACTACACCAAGTGGTGCATCAAGGAGAATGGTTTTGGATGACTAGATCTTCAAAAACCCATTTCTGTTGATTTCTAGGGTTTACAAAAGTTGCATTGGCAACTTTGCCCAAATAAGCTCAAAATTGGTGGAACACCCTATTTCTATGTGCCATTTCATCCTGTTAAGTCTCATGGAAAGTGGAATTCATTTACTTGCCCAAACCAACAACAAACACTTTCTGCCATTTTACCAAAACAACGACTTTGACCTCTTCCACTCTTCCCTATGGGCTCAAATCTTTACCACAACTACTCCTAGTCCTCTTATACCTCCAATAACTCTTCCCTGGCCTCAGCTCAATGATTGAGGGGTGAAACATGCCCATTTACCCTTCTGGACAGCAGCATTCTTCTCCTTCTTCACATCCCTCCTCATTATAGTGGCTCTCCATGGAATCCAACGCCCCTACCAAATTCTTTACTACCCCCTAGAGCTGCTAGACACCAATGGCCATGCTCACCCTGCAGATAAAATGGCATGCCGGCCATTTGCATGCTCTGGAGCACGCTACAGTGCACTCTAGCACTGTAGCCGCCCCCTGCCAATCACCTCCGGCCACCTCGGCCCTCCCCCTCACGCCCGATGATGCGCCTCGATGTCCGCAGCACGATAGTTGGTCGACCCCTCCTCCTTCTCCCTCCTCTTGCCCCAGCTCACACGCACGCCGGCCGCCCGAGCGCACCAGTGGACGCGCTCACATGCGCACCTCCCCTAGCACTTCTCTGCACTCTCTCTCCCTTCCCCCAGTGCTGGACCGACCTCACAAGCGCCGCAGACACGTCTCAACGAAGCCCCGCAACTCGTGGCAATGACAACGAGTTCGCCGGCGCACACGTCTTCAGTGGACCATCTCCCACCTATAAATAGGCCACCCCGAGCCTCTCCCTCTCCACCAATCGCCTCTGCATACTCTAAATTGGCCCCCTGTGCCTCCGTCCCTCCTCTAGAAGCTCTCGAGCTCGAGCTCCGTCGCGGCGGCTCGCCGTTGTCCGCTCGGTACGAGCTCTCCCCGCTCCTCTTGAGCCGCGATCCTGCATAGCACTGACTATTTCCCCTCTTCCTCATGCTTCGTTTGGAGCCGAAGATGACTGGAATGGCCACCAGCCGAAGCTCCTCCGCCGTGCCTCCTCGTCGCCGGCGAACTAAGTAGCTCCGGCGATGTCAAGCACCTCCACCCGAATGGTGGCTCCACACTGAGTCCAACCCTGCCCTCCACTCGCCTCGATGTGCCCTGCATCGCCGCTGGTGAGCTCGCCGGCCGTCTGGACTTGGGGTTAGGGATGACAGGCGAGCCACGCCTGTCAGCCTCTCCTCTCCCTCGCCCCTCTCTCTCTCACTGGAGCATGGGGCCCGCCCGTCAGTTCAAACTGGCTACAAGGCAGCCGCCCAAAGGAATCCATTCTGGCCCTGTATGCCATGGGTTTTTCTAGCCCAGTTGCACATTGCCCCTTTTTCTTTTCTGTGCAGCTTTAAATTAATTCCACAGGATTAAATATTTATCAAAATTAATTAATTCTAACTCCTACATTCCCCTAAAAATCCCACCTATTTAACGGTGTAACTTCCATGCAAATCCATTACACTTCTCTGTACTGTTCAAACATATATTCAAATTTGAGCAATTAAATCCCTCTATGAAAATCCATTACTCTGTTCCTTTAGCTCCAAACCCAAAACTAGTAATTTTCCCTTTCTTAGTTTTCATCCTAGTATTTAACAAAAATAAGTTGACATTTTTAAGAGCACTTTTTTTGTTATTGCCTTATTTTTGTTATTATGGTCTAACGAAGGAGTTAGACCAGAAGACTTTGAAGACCTCGAAGCTTTTGCTAAGCCAGGCAAGCAGCCCTTTGACCATGTCTATGAAACCCCTTTTTATGCATGTCATATAGCACTTTATTATTGTTGCATCGGAATCATGATGTGATGGTAACCACTTTGGTGGGTTGCCTTCCTTACTTCCTTCTTGATACTTGCATTGTGAGGGTTATGCCGGTGGGAGTAGATAAGATGCTAAAGTAGATGCTGCGCAAATGGGACGGGTATATGCATGGTGATGGAGACAAAATTATTTCCAAAGACTTCGAAAACCCCGTTGGGTGCCACTAATGCCCGAGGGAGATGATGAGCTAGGTAACCACTTGACAAAGAAGTGATGTGTCGGAGCAAGTTGTGTGAGTGTGTTTTCGAAAATGGATTGGTTTAATTTGTGACCGTTATTCCAACCTTACATGTACAACCACAATACCCCTTATGGGACGGGGCTTTATTGATTACTTTGTTCAACACTAGCAGGGAGCCCGCATTACTAGTGGCGATAGGGTATGAGGTACTCTCTTGATACGGAGTCGTGCTAGGTATGGAAACTATGGGTGTTTTTACATACACCGGGCACACCGTTGCGTCCCCTCTCGGATGGTATGATCTCGAGTAAGTCTCACATGATGTACATCGTGAGGACAAGGGTCAACGAGTGGACTATTTGTTGGTGTTGTCAAGGGAAGGATAATGTTCGGGTGCTTACCCCGGATACTTGAGGTACCGCGGAACATGGATGACACGTAAGTTCCCCGGATCTTGTGGGTAAAGTGTGCAACCTCTACAGAGCGTAAAACTATTCGAATAGCCGTGTCCACGGTCAAGGACAGTTGGGCAACCGCTCTTGGGCTACGTCCACATGTTTACAAACCAGTGTGTGTTTGGATAAGTGGGAAGAACTACTTGGGTCTAGTCAAAGGACTTGACATGATTGAGTTGGGTTGATGCCAACTCCATTTATGTTGATATCTGTAACCAGTCCCTATGGTCACTCGAAATCATATGATGCATGTTTTACCAGTTGTTGAACATGTCATAGCACAATAAAATTAGCTTTCTCCAAAATTTACCTATATCATGCATTGTTGTATCTTGAACCAAAATATGGGTTGCTTGCGAGTACATTCAAAGTACTCATTGGCTTGCCACTGGTTATTTAATTGGCCATGCATGGAAGAGCAGGACTTCGAAGAAGAATTCTTTGGAGACGAACATGCGAACTAGGACGTTTTCCCAGTTAGAATGCCTGTAGTGTTAAGGCAGATGGCATGGGTTGTACTTATCAACAAAGATTTCCGCTGCTTAAGTTTATTTGGTATTCAACTCTTGAGGCTTTAACTATGTAAGACTTGACCGTAATGGTCATAATTTGTGTAAGACGGTATGTATGGATGTAAGAATCTTGTTATTCAGCTTATGTGTGTTCAGTGAGCATTGATCTCCGGGATCACAATACACATGCATTCTGTGATCACGACTTATGAGTCGGGGTCCCCACAACTTGATAATGGGAGATACTTTGGATCAACGAGAATACTTTAGGGATTATTGCTTGACTCTGAAAGGTAAACTCTTATGGAATCAAATTGATTATTTGCAATGGTATGCTTGGAATTTATGCTTGAGATATGATTATACTTGCTGCTCTAGGATGAAGGCTCCGCACCTTCCCTTTTCATGTGAATTTAATGATAATATAACCTTGCCTTCTTATTCTAATGGTGTATATGATTATTATGATGTGGAACAAATAGAAGAATTTGTTGGTTTTTAGGGTGCTTGTGAATTTATATGTTTGTTTGAAGAGTATGAAGATTGTGATCATGATCTTTACGGATCTGAAAATCTTTCTATAGTTAAATATTTCTATGAGAATTATAAATACAATGCCAATATTGATGAATTTATTGAGGAAGTCTCCGCTGTCCAAGAAGAGAATAATATTTTGCAGGCTCCTATGGAAGAAGAAGAAGTTTCTGAAACTACAAGCTCATTAGATGAAAAAGACGAGGAGGAGAGCGAGAACAAAAGGAGGAAGAGCGGTTTAGCTACCCGTGCCCACCTTCTAATAAGAGTAACTCTTCAACTCATATATTGCTTAATGTCCCTTCGTGCTTACCGAAGGATGAATGCTATGACAATTGCTATGATCCATTGGATTTGTTTGAAATATCCCTTTTTGACGAAATTGATGCTTGCTATGCTTGTGGCCATGATGCTAATATGAATTATGCTTATGGAGATGAAATTTCTATAGTTCCTTATTTTAAACATGAAATTGTTGCTATTGCACCCACACATGATAGTTTTGTTATCTTTTTGAATTCTCCCAACTACACAATATTGGAGAAGTTTGCACTTATTAAGGATTATATTGATGGGTTGCATTTTACCATTACACATGATGATTTGGATAAATATAATATGCATGTGCTTGTTCCTCCTACTTGCAATTACTATGAGAGAGGAACTACAGCTCAACCTCTCTACATTTCCAACACAATAAAATTGCAGAAAACTATTTATGCTATGTATCGGCCTTTATTATGTGTGCATGAATTGTTCTATTATGACATGTCGATGCATAGGAAGAGACTTAGACTTCGTCATTGCATGATATATGTTACTTTGTGCTCACTACTAAATTATAAATCATTGTTAATTAAAATTGACTTTGATATCCCTTGGGATCCGGGTGGATCAATTACTTGAGTACTTTATGTCTAGCTTAATGGCTTTAAAGAAAGCGTTGCAAGGGAGACAACCCGGAAGTTTTAGAGAGTCATTTATTTCTGTTGTGTGCTTTCAAGAAAGTTGAAAAACAAAAAAATATAGAGGGGAACCTAAAACTAAAAAAAAAGTGAAAGTGAGAAAGACGAGCACCGTGGAAGCGGGTGCATGCCTTGAACTTTGTTCATGCCCATGGAGACTTTGTGAATCCTAATTATAGAAAATTTTCAACAAAGATAAGCATCTCCTTGTACAAATCCATTGTATTATAAAAATAATGTGCCAAGATTTGCCTTTAGGATGTTTAAATTGCTTTTTGGTATGTGTAGTGCAAAAACAGAAACTTTTGCTATAGTGTGTGAATTTACATTTTTTACTGGAACATGCAAAAATTCTGAAATTTTTAACAGTACTGCTATGATTTTATTATTTTTTTCCTAATTTTTTAGAATTTTTGAGTTACATAAGTATATGTACCATCTGTATCTTTACACACTGCCCTGTTTTCACAGATTGCTTTTATAGTTTGAAATCTTGTTGAGCCCCGTTGACTTGTAGCCATAGAATTGTGATAGCATATAGTGCGTAACGTTATTATTATACAATAATGTTACAGCAGAACATGATGCGATTTGATGTTATATGTACTAACCCCGCTAATAAAATGTTCGGTTAAGTTTTGTGTGGATGAAGTGTTCGAAGATCGAGGCGGTACCGATATGAGGAGAATAAGGAGAGGCAAGAGTTCAAGCTTGGGGATGACCATGGCACCCCAAGTAAATATTCAAGGAGAATCACGCGTCTAACCTTGGGGATGCCCCGGAAGGCATCCCATCTTTCTTTAACAAGTATCGGTATGTTTCGGTTTTTGTTTTGCTCACATGATATGCATAAATTCTTGGAGCAACATGTGCCTTTTCTTTTACTCATAATAATGCACCATGCTGGTATGAGATAGTTGTCGGCGTTCTGGGACCAGGGGTGCCCATACTTGCCCGCCTGCGGCCCGAAGCGTGGCTCCACCAAAGGCCTGGTACTGCCCAGCTTCAGCAGCGACAACCCAAGACCCTCGCGAGGGGCCAAGCCTCGCGAGGCGGACGACACCAAGGCCTCCCCGGGGATGGCCTCACTAGGCTGGCTCCCGAGGAGCGGAGATATCTATGCAAGGGACACCTCGCAAGATTCACGTGACCTGAGCCATGACGACCAAGGCCAGGCAAGCACCAGCGGATGCAGTGTACCGGTTTCCTCTTCGGTGCCAAGGAGGCAAGCGCAAGCGTGGAGTCCCGAGGCATCAGGCAAATGTTTCCATATCGGTGCAACAAGACCAAGACCAGCAGGATGATAGGACGGAGGTTATTGCGGAGCCCACCGCAGCGTCATCACTAAAGCCTTTTGCAGGCGAAGATCACCTTTTGTTAGGATAGCTTGTACTAGTTGTCCCCCTTCAAACTTGGCCGTCGTGGGATCCCTTCCCGCCTAACATTTGGGAAAAGGACCAAGGCCACTATAAATAGGACCTAGCCACCACCGAAGCAAGAGGGATCATTCAGATCATCCTCACACACACCAGCTCATCGAGCCCAAGAACACCTCTCCTCCTGAGGTTGTTCATCCACTGTACTAGTTCATCCTCAGCCCCTCGAGGCAATCCACCACACACTGGAGTAGGTTATTACACCGCAAGGTGGCCTGAAGTACTATTAAGCCCCGTGTCTCTTTTCTTTGGGTTCGTCGAGCTAGGCCGTGGAAACATTGAGCGAGAGAGCTAGGGAGAGAGTGTTCTTTGTGCGCACACCAGAGTTCGAACCTCTCAACGGTTTGCAGGAACCCAAATATTCGACATTTGGCACGCCAGGTAGGGGGGGGGGAGTGCTGAATCCTTTCTTCCATCAATCGAGGCAACACTGCTCCACCGCATCCATGGCTGACGCTCGCCGGGCTCACGCTAAGCACCGGGCCGCCCTTGCCGCTCGCGTCGCCCAAACGGTGCCCATTGGCGGACCTCCCCGTCGCTCTCCATAACTCGCTGCCAACGCCGCCACTGGCCCGGCGGGAAACGAGCAGCAAGTTTCATCATTGCACCCCTCCGTGCGGCGGGACGGACGCACCGCCACCCCGTCGCTAACTCCGGCCGGCTCGTCGTCCCACGCTTGTCACGCACCCGCGTCCGCGCAGGCCGCGCTGCTCATGTCGTGCGAGCTCCTGCGTTACCGCCCCATCGACGACCCCTACGAAGACTGGCTGGACCGCATCGCCGAGATCGTCAGCGCCGCTGGGGGCTCTCCCGCACCGTCTCTCTCGCTGCCTCGTCCACCTCCTGCTGCAGGCGACGTAGCCCATGGAGCCCCTCCGCCACCTCCACATCAAGACGTCGCCCTCGCACCAAGACGTGCGACCCACCGCGCATGGCGCCCGCGCATGAAGAAGGAAATTGCTAGGAAATCCCGCGGTCGCCAGAAGATTCTCCTGCACACCCCGCACCACCACGTCATGATCGCGCGTTGCCAGTGGTGGCGGCGCGTGGGTACCAAGACCAGGCTCCAGCTCCATGACGGGCTCCAATGACCACGGCGGGCTGCCGCGCCTTCACCCCCAAGCTGCGCAGCGTTGTCCGGCTCGGCAAGTTCAAGCCCGAGCTGCCTCCGTGAAAAGACGGCACCCCGACCCTACTGAGTTCTTGTAGCTCTATGAGCTGAGCATCGAGGTAGCCAACGGCAACGAGAAAGTTATGGCGAACTGGTTTCCCATGGCTCAAAAAGACGGCATGCGCTCGTTGTTCTTGAACCTGCCTGCGGGATCCATCTCCTCCTGGGTAGAGATGCGCGAGCGCTTCGTTGCCAATTTCCAAGGCACTTGCGACTGCCTGCCTGCCGCTGCTGACTTGCGGCACATCAAGCAGCAGCCAGGGGAGACCCTACAGAAGTACATCCAGCGTTTCAACAATGTTCGCCTCAAGATTCCCAAGGTGTGCGGACCGAAGTACGAGCACATGGTGGCATACCTCGCGGAGGTATGCAAAATGGAGAAGCAATTTTTGGGCCTGGAGCTGCAGCATGTGTTGTGCGGCAAAAACAAGGAAGCCGACGATATCGGCAAGAGGGCGTCTAGGCGTCAGCCATAGGAACCTGGCGTCTTCGAGGAGCGGCTCTTCAAGCCTTCAGCGGACCTTCCGGCTGGGAGCCGGCACCGCCTAGAGAGGAGCTTCCCCTGCCACCAGCCTCGGTAGACCCCGCCTGCAGCCCGACCTCAGGAGCGCGCCTGCTCCTTGCGCTCTAGCATCAGGAGGGGTGTTGGACCAAAAAATTCAAGGCTTACCTGCTGCAAGGGGCCCTACCGGAGAAGGAGGAGGACGCGGGATGCATGTCTCATCAAGCTACAGCCTACTGCATCCCGGACGGTGAGCTATATCGAAAACGACCGAATGATGTTTCCTTGCGATGCATCTCTAGGGAGAAGGGATGCGAACTGCTAGCTGACATACACAGTGGAGATTGTGGGCATCACTCGTCGTCACGCACCCTGGTGGGCAACGCATTCCACAGCGGGTTCTACTGGCCCACGGCACTCAACGACGCAACCGAGATGGTGAGATCCTGCGAGGCCTGCCAGTTCCATGCCAAGCAAATCCACCAGCCTGCTCAGGGCCTCCGGACTATCCCACTCTCGTGGCCGTTTTCGTCTGGGGGCTGGATATCCTGGGTCCATTTCCTTGAGCGCCTGGGGGCTACCGCTACCTCTACGTCGCCTTCGACAAGTTCACCAAGTGGGCGGAGGTGGAAGCCGTCTGCACCATCCCAGCCGGCTCCGCGGTCAAGTTCATCAAGGGCCTAGTGAGCCGTTTTGTAGTCCCTAACCGCATCATCACGGACAACGACTCACAGTTCAGTAGCAATCTCTTCAAAACATATTGTGCTGATCTTGGAATGCAGATATGCTACACCTCAGTGGTGCACTCCAAAAGCAACGGCCAAGCTGAGCGCCCCAACGCGGAGGTCTTGAGGGGCCTTAAGACAAGGACCTTCAAGAAGAAGCTCGAGGCCTGCGTCAGGGGATGGTACGACGAGCTCCAGTCCGTGCTTTAGTCCATCCGCACCACCGCCACCAAGACAACAGGAGAGACTCCGTTCTTCCTCGTCTATGGAGCCAAAGAAGTTCTCCCTCACGAGGTCACGCATCGCTATGCACGGGTCCTGGCGTTCGACGAGGCACGTCAGGACACCATGCGTGGGATGGACCTCGTGTTGGGGGAGGAACGCCGCCGCCAAGCCTTGCCCCGTGCGCGAAGGAACCAGCAAGCGCTGCGACGGTACCATTGCTGCGTCCGCTCCAGGACGCTCGAGGTGGGTGATCTCATCCTGAGGCGGGTACTGTTGGTGCCAAAACCGGTGGATCTCGGGTAGGGGGTCCCGAACTGTGCGTCTAGGATCGATGGTAACAGGAGACGGGGGACACGATGTTTTACCCAGGTTCGGGCCCTCTCTATGGAGGTAATACCCTACTTCTTGCTTGATTGATCTTGATGAATATGAGTATTACAAGAGTTGATCTACCACGAGATCGTAATGGCTAAACCCTAGAAGTCTAGCCTATATGACTATGGTAATGTGTATATCCTTTCCGGACTAACCCCTCCGGTTTATATAGACACTGGGGGATCTAGGGTTTACATAGAGTCGGTTACATAAGAAGGAATCTTCATAATCGGTCGCCAAGCTTGCCTACCACGCCAAGTAGAGTCCAATCCGGACAGGGGTACAGTCTCCGGCCTTCATGTCTTCACAGCCCATCAGTTCGGCCCAATGGATAACAGGCCGGACGCTCGAGGACCCCTTAGTCCAGGACTCCCTCAGTTGCCCCTGAACCTGGCTTCAATGCCGAGGAGTCCGGCGCGCAGATTGTCTCCAGCATTGCAAGGCGGGTTCCCTTTCCGAACACCAAGATAGTCTTCGGATGCGATGATAGTATCCGGACCTGCCACATAGACACCATACATAACCGCAGAGAGAATATATATTTTTACATGAGTTCTATCCGCTGACAGCTTTTCATAACATGACATCACGTCTGTCCAGTTATAATTTCGAACTGTTTTTCGTCTGCCGCTCCATGTTTGGAGACGCGGTTGCCATTGGCACGTCTTGTCAAAGCAGAGATCATGTCCCCTTATCGCGGGATTCTCAGCAATGCGGGCAGGGGTAACCCAACCGTGCCGTTTATACAACCCTTGGGAATAGGCAAGTTTTTAGGGCGAGTGAGGAGGCGCTTGATATTCGCGGCCTTTATAAGGGGATAAGGACTCCCTCTTCCTCTCTCATGCCCTCTCTCTGTCTGCGCCTTCCCAATCTCGAGCTCCAGCGCCCAAGTACTCATCTCCTTTCCACTCAAGCAACCATGTCCGGATCCGAAGGTCAGAGCAAGTGGATGGTATACTCCGTCAAGGAGGAGGACATTACTGAGCTTCCGGCGGCCGCATATTTGGCGAAGGAGATCGCCCACCGTCTGCCGGCCGAGGGACAAGTCGTCCCCACGCCGAAGCTCACTGAGAGGGTAGTATTAATCCCCATTTCTTCCAGGCGATGGCTTGGACCCACACCCGGCGGATTACCGTTGTACCCCGGAAGTAGGCCTATCTAAACCCAGGCACCCATGCAAGGGTTGGAAGCTAGTAGTTTTAGACACACACATAGAGGAGAGAAAAGCAAGCCGTGCCCTTCTCCTTCCTCACCCAAACAACTCAAGGAGCCTCTTGTACCCATTTGCCATAGTGATAATGGGAGACCCATGAGCAGCGATGAGGTGTGTTATCTCCTCGGAGAGCCACGAAGCTGGGTAAGATTAAGCTGGCGTGCATGTCTTCGCCTCATCCGTTTCGAGCTGCCGGCGGCGTTCTACTCGCCCCTCCATGATAAGCCATCCTTTGGCATATGCCGCACCCTACCCCGGCAGTGACCCTCCTTGTAGCCGCTTCACGAAAAATGCATGTCTTTAGCATACAAAAAATGAAAAACGGTTTTTGAATTTTTTACGGTGTTCTAAAAATTGGCGATTTCATCGCGGCGATGCGTCCGTGGCTAGGGTTTGAGTCATGTTTTTGTTGGGAGCGTAGTAATTTCAAAAATTTCCTCGCGCACATACGATCATGGTGATGCATAGCTACGAGAGGGAGTGTGTCCACGTACCCTCATAGACCGGCGGGCGTTAGAACAACGGTTGATGTAGTCGTACATCTTCACGGCCCGACCGATCAAGCACGAAACTACGGCACCTCCGAGTTCTAGCACACGTTCAGCTCGGTGGCGTCCCTTGTATTCGATCCAGCCAGTGTCAAGGAGAGTTAAAATCGGCCGCGAGGCGTGGTGACAATCTTGATGTTCTCTTGTCGCGGGGCTTAGCCTAAGCACCGCTACAATATAATCGAGGAGGACTATGGTGGAGGGGGGCACCGCACACAGCTAAGAGATCAAGAGATCAATTCTTGTTGTGTCTAGAGGTGCCCCCCAGCCCCCGTATATAAAGGAGTGGAGGAGGGGAGGGGCGGCCCCTATGGCGGCATACGGGAGGTCCTACTCCCAGGGAGTAGGATTCCTCCCCTTCCATGTAGTAGGAGTAGGAGACAAGGAAGGGCGAGAGGGAAGAGAAGGAAGGAGCGGGCGCCGCCCCTCCCCCTAGTCCAATTCAAACTAGTCATTGGGGGGCACGCGGCCTGTCTCTCTCTCTCTCTCTCTCCCCCTAAAGCCCAATAAGGCCCATATACTTCTTCCCCCGAATTCCCGTAACTCCCCGGTACTCCGAAAAATACCAGAACCATTTGGAACCTTTCCGATGTCCAAATATAGTCGTCCAATATATCGATCTTTACGTATCGACCATTTGAGACTCCTCGTTATGTCCCCGATCTCATCAGGGACTCTGAACTCCTTCGGTATATCAAAACTCATAAACTCATAATAAAAGCATCACGAAACCTTAAGCGTCACGGACCCTACGGGTTCGAGAACTATGTTGACATGACGAAACACGTTTCGAGTCAATAACCAATGGCGGAACCTGGATGCTCATATTGGCTCCCACATATTCTCGAAGATCTTTATCGGTCGAAACCGCATAACAACATCGTTGTTCCTTTGTCATCGGTATGTTACTTGCCGAGATTCGATCGTCGGTATCCCAATACCTAGTTCAATCTTGTTACGGCAAGTCTCTTTACTCGTTATGTAATGCATCTTTCCGTAACTAACTCATTAGCTACGTTGCTGCATAAGGCTTATAGTGATGTGCATTACCGAGAGGGCCGAAGATACCTCTCCGGCAATCGGAGTGACAAATCCTAATCTCGAAATCGCCAACTGAACAAGTACCTTGGAGACACCTATAGAGCTCCTTTATAATCACCCGATTCGTTGTGACGTTTGGTAGCACACAAAGTGTTCCTCCGGTAAGCAGGAGTTGCATAATCTCATAGTCATAGGAACATGTATAAGTCATGAAGAAAGCAATAGCAACATACTAAACGATCAAGTGCTAAGCTAACGGAATGGGTCAAGTCAATCACATCATTCTCCTAATGATGTGATCCCGTTAATCAAATGACAACACATGTCTATGGTCAGGAAACATAACCATCTTTGACCAACGAGCTAGTCAAGTAGAGGCATACCAGTGACACTACGTTTGTCTATGTATTCACACATGTATTATGTTTCCGGTTAATACAATTCTAGCATGAATAATAAACTTTATCATGATATAAGGAAATAAATAATAACTTTATTATTGCCTCTAGGGCATATTTCCTTCAGTTTTTAGCATTCAAAAAATGAAACTTATATTGTTTCATACATGAGCATGCACAAAACCCCATAATTTTATCTTTCATCCATGAGCATGCATAAAAAAATTCAATTACCATCAATTACCAAACTGAATATTCATAATTAAGAAATTGACATGTTTAGATGACAACATCATCTGACATCCATGAGCATGCACAAAATTAAACTGACATACTTAACATTGACATGTTGATTACACTAACAAGCTTAAACCTAATATGCTTAACATTGCCACTTCTTAACATCTTCACTCCTCCTTCTCCTTCATCAACCTGATGCGCTCAGAATGGTGAATCCCAACGCGGATGTACTCCTCTACCACAATTGGCATGGTCACAATAAGCCATCTTTGTGGGATTCTGACGCCACCACCATCACGAGGTCATTGTCAGGCACCACCATTGCGAGGTCATCATTAGGCACCACAATCGCGAGGTCATCGTCAGCCACCATAGCAAGGTCGCCGTCCGACACCACCATAGCAGGCTCGTCGTCAGTCACCTCCATAGCAAGGTCGTCATCCGCCCCCACCATAGCAGGGTCATCGTCAGCCACCATCATAGCAAGGTCGTCGTCATCCAGAATAGGCTGCTCCTCGTCATCCCCACTCTGCTCCTCGTTATCCCCGCTCTACTCCTCGTCATCCCCGCTGCTGCTCCATTGCCTGGCCAAATGCAACAAAGTGTGAACATGGTGTTGTCGTTGTGCAGGTAGAGGAAGCCAAAAGGACAGAAAGAAGAGAGGCAAAGAGCTTACTGGCATCGTCGTCGTGCTGGTAGTACATGCGGCACATGGTGTTGTCGAATATCTTCATGGTGAACATGGTGTCAGCGTCGTAGCAGAAGACAAGGAAGTGCCCGAGCTGTAGCTCATGGGCGCGGGAGAAATGCTCCCAGTCGGGCCCTAGGTACATGTGGACTTCACCATCGAACACCACCAACACGTCCCACAGCCTGCGAAGCCTGCTGCCAGCCTCCTGCAGCTTCACTTTGTGGGGCTCACGGCCGGCGAGCATCTTCGCAAACTTGTCAGGCAACCTCTGCAGCGAGGGTCAAGCAGTGGTTAATTGTGCCAATCAAGCACTAGACAACAGAGTGATGATAATTAAAGAGATGAGTGATGATAAATATACCTGCCTACTGCAAGATTTCTCAATTACGATCTCAAAGAACTCAAAACCTTCCAAGCCAGCCATCTCACTTATCTGAGAAGCAGCATTGTAATTAAACAAGAAGTTACCATAAACAAGACTGGACATAAATAGGAAACAAGCACTTCAAAACTGTAGAATAATTACTACATGTGTTTGAGAGGGCCTCAATTTGGAATACTACTATAAATGGCAATGGCCTCAATTTGCTCCTACTATATCTTGGCAAAGGGGCAATGAGTAGAAGTGGCAAAAACATCAACAGACTTGAGCAACACCACCATCAACAGGTGACCACCACAGAAATCAACCACACAGACACACAAACATCAACACCTTGCAGTGTTGATGCTTTTGAAGTGGCCATCATATTTGACAAAAGAGTCTCTCTTCTTCTTGCTACCAAGCTCAAACCAGTCCACGAAATAAGACAACCGAAGCGATGGATTCCTCCACGAGTTGTCTTGCAACTCTCGATGCTTCTCAATGACCATAGAAGTCAATGATCTCACGATCTTGTGACCCCTCGATGTGATTCCACTATTCTGTGTCTTCCTTTTTCCTCGCGGTCAGCGGTGTGTGTCTTGGACACCGTCGACAATGCATCTTGAATACACTCTCACTCGCTTATCTGGTAAGCATGCCAAAGCAAATAGATCATCACTGACCTTCTTCTCCTCATGCAACTTTCCAAAATGCACAAATAAACCATTTAGCAAACAATGGTATTTAACAATTGCTGAATAACACAGAAAACATCAAACATGTGGCTAAAGATCTCACATGATTCTTAAACCAATTAGCAAACCCCTTGGCAACCCTTTTATCAACATTGATCTTGCTTTCTTCCTAATTTAACTCTTCCTTGCATTTCCTGTAATGCAAAAAAAACATGTGAATTAAAACATTAGGCTGGTGTGAACCCAAGCAAAAATATATATAATGAGTGCACAAGATACAACATACTCGATATATGGTAGAACCTCGGCACAATTGCTGAGCACATACCAAACCATCTTGTCATACTCATCACCAGCCTCCATGTATTGTGAGGCTCCAAGAAAGTTCACACCGTGGTTGAAAACAGAGACATCACCACTTTGCGAATCAAACCGCTCTTTATTTTTGCCCGGCCGGTTCCATCTTGTTTCCACATCGCCAAAGTATCTAGAGCAAAAATTCCAGCACTCGTCAACGACATATGATTCAACAATAGAACCTTGGTCTTCTTGTGTTTACTTTCAAAGCAGCTTACAAGTAAAGCCTTCTTTCGATTGGGTACATCCAACCGTATTGCATAGTGCCTCTAAGTATTGCCTCTTTTGGTAAGTGCACCGCCAAATGGACCATCACGGTGAAGAAAGCTGGAGGGAAAATCTTCTCGAGCTTGCAAAGAATAATTGGGATTTCTTTTTCAAGTATTTCCAGGACAGTTAACTTGAGCGTTTTGCAACACAGTTCTCTAAAGAAATTTCCCAGCTCAGCAACCGCTTCATATATATGCTTGTCCATGATTCCTCGGAGGCCCGCCGGTAAAATCCTTTGGAGGAGGATGTGACAATCCTGGGTTTTAAGTACTGAAATCTTGAATCCATCAGAAGTAACACACTTTGCTAGGTTAGCAGCATAACCATCTGGAAATTTCACCGCTCTTAGGAATTCACATAATGCAAGCTTTTGTTCTTTACTCATTCTATACCATGCTCGTGGCATTTCAAATGAATCTTCATCTTCATTGTGCTGTAGATGCAAATATTCTCTTATGCCCATGTCCTCCAAATCAAGCCTAGAACTAACCGTGTCCTTTGTCTTCCCTTCAATGTTCAGAAATGTCCCTAGCAGATTCTCGCGTATGTTTTTCTCAATGTTCATTATGTTGAGATTATGCCTTAATTTCAGATCAGCCCAGTATGGTAGGTCCCACAAACAAGACCTCCGGTCCCAACATTGACCTTCCTCATGCTTTCTTTTCTTCGCAAGCTTTCCTGGTCTCACATCTTTCACCTTTTCAAGTTGTTGATCTAGCTCTTCTTTAGTGAATTCAGCTGGCTTGTCACGGGTTTCATTCTCACCATTAAAATCTTTGCTTCTTCGCCAGCTTGATGGTTTGAGGTGGCGGTGCCCAATATAGCAGATCTTGCTCCTTATTCTCTTTGAGCAAGGGTCTTTCTCACAATGGACACAAGCCTTATAACCCGCTGTGATCCTCCTAGGCAGTGTGCAAAGGCGGAAATCATGGATGGACCATATGATTGTATACGTAGATTGAAGTTTTCTTCGGACTCAAGGCATCATATGTAGGTACACCAGTCGGGCTGGAGCAGTTCTTCTACAAGGGGCTCCATAAAGGCATCAAAATCCTTTCACGGAGACTACGGACCCGGGATAACAATGACATCATGAAGTTGGACTGATCCATGCATGCCCATGGTGGCGGGTTATGCGGCACCACAAAAACTGGCCACATGCTATAAGGCGTGCTCATGTTCCCAAGCGGACACATACGTGGCAATGCCAAGTTTTATGTTCCTTGGATCTGCAGCAAAATCTAAGCGTATCACGGTCAAACTCGTTCCATGCCTCTCCGTCCGCCGGATGGATCAGCTCATTGTCCACAGGTTGCCGCTTGACTTGTGCCCTTTGTACCTCCGCGATGATTTCTTCGAGATGAACATCCGCTGCATCCTTGGTATCAATGGAAAGTGCCTCAGTACCTTCTCCGGTATTGACTTCTTCCCATCAGCATCTTTCCACCTAGAGGCATTGCATTTTGGACAGTTGTCATGCTTTGCTAAATCCTTCCGAAACAAGACACCGTTATTTGGGCACACATGTATTGACACATAACCTAACCCCAGCCTGCGGATTATGCCTAATGCTTCATCATAAGATCTGGGAACACAACTATCAGGGAATTGCAAGCTCAAAAGGCGGAGTATTGCGTTGAATACAGCATTGCTAATCCGGTAGAAAGACTTGATGTGGAGTAACTTCACGGTGAAGGTAAATCTTGAAAATTTACCCCCTTCATAAGCTGCACGCTTCGCCTCCTCTACCACCTCAGCAAATAATGACTTCTGTCCATCAGCACGATCTTCACCATCGTACAAATCCTTCAATAGGTCAGGAATCCTATCATCTTCATGCCCATCCTCTTCCTCAAAACCAGCATTATCTCGCAAAACCTTTTCCATGAAATCAATGCCAGCATCACCACCACCCATCATATGAGGGGCCTCTGTATCAACTTCAAAATGTTGAGGTTGTCTGTCTAAAAGATTCTCCATGATATATCCACCTATCATATATGCTGGACATCCCATTAAGTAGCATATGATCTTCCACTCTTCCTTGAGCCATTCTAGAACGGTTGAGGCATTCGCAGAATGGGCAAAGAATGTGAGCATCATTTGGAAAATTTTGCCCGAACAAATGCCATGAAATCATCAACTCCTTTCATATGTTCTTTGAAACTTTCTAACTCCTTTTCTAACCCACCTTACATCCATTTGCCAAAGACAAAAATTGTTGCAACTTAGCAAATCAATCTAAGTGCGTCAACATTAATTAATGAAAATGGATGGAAGTAATGGAAGCTAAAATTCCAGAAAATTTTATATGCTAATTGCCTAACCACAACATTGAAACAAACCAAACTATAAATCAAACCAACACTGAAATTGGCATGAATTTATGTTGCAGAGAAGGCTAATTCAAATTAAACCAAACTAGCTAGCTAGCTCCTAACAAATACTATGTTGTTTCTATCAATTACAATTACAATTATCCTAACAATCTGTACACAAACAATTGAAGACCAAGGCCTTGTTTCTGGACTTGATAAATGAGAGGGGTTAACAGATATTGGCAGGGATTAAATCCCATGTAGCTCAAATTCCCCCCAAATCTTTACCGAACAAGGCCTGAAAAATTCTTAACAAACAAGCTGAAGAACTCCTAATAGTACATCAAGAACACTCATCTATGCAATATCTACCAAACAAGCAAGCTATCTCTAATTCCTAACGATTGCATCATCAAAATTCATCTATCTTTGAAGAACATCTAAGAAAATTCATCAACAAAATTCATCTATGCTCGGCAATGAGGTGTAGATAGAGAGATAGAGGAGAGGGGAAGAGGAGGGGTGCATACGGAAGGTGTGCTTGCAGCGGTGAGTCCCCCATGATCGTGAGCCTCTCCTTGTGTTGGCGTCGTTCCTGCACCTGCCCCCACCTCCATGGTGTACGCCCAGTGGTCGCCCGGCAGCCAACCCTGCCTCCACACCACGGTTCCTTCAGCTGCTGCCCCGTCGATTTCCTGCCCCGCCCCACCACCACCGTGGCCGAGGTCACTGCGGTGAGGCCATGGGCGAGGTCACTTCTTGGCGGGGCGTGGGCGAGGTCACTGCGGAGGCCGTGGGTAAGGTCACTGTGGCGAGGCGTTCCTGCCCCGCCCCACCACCGCCATCGCCCGCCCCACCTTTTTAACCTTGACGCCCGGCCCGACCTCGTCCTTGCCCCGCCACGCCATGCACCCGCCGCCACCTAGTCGGAAGACCTAGAAATTTTTGGCGAAGTGTTGGCTCTGTCCGATCCTGGGAATAGGTCCCACTTGTCAATGACTTAGATTTGGCAAGAGACAACCGCTGTTTTATATAATATACAGAGCCATTCCGCTAGATGGACAACAATCGCTCTCTAGCCCAGTGGTAGCAAACAAGTTAAACAACACGAGGTCGTGGGTTCGAGTCCCGCCTCGCGCATCTTTTTTACTAACAAATTTAGGGCTTGTCAAGTGGGTCCCTCCTGTAAACGAGCTCTTGTTGAATATACACATGTGAGCGAAAATGACAACTATGCACTCCACATAGGTGAGGCTAACTGAGGTGCCGCCTAATCATACAAGCGCATTAAAACTCAAGTGTAACGACCATTCATATTGGTCGTAATTTGTTAGAAATGAGGCACGAACCAGGGCTGTCTGCTTTATATCTCCTATAATGAAATTACGACCTTTCTGACAAGAATAGTCGTTATGGGTTAGGGTTTGGTGCCCCTGAACAGCTTTTGACCAATTGGTCTAAAATGGTCATAAATTTATGACCAATTCTTCTAGGGTCACTAACAGAAGGTCATATGTTGACATATTTCTTGTAGTGAGGGAAGGGCTGCAAAAGCTCTCACCCATGTGGGAGGGCCCATTTAGGATTGCCCGCATCTTCAGGCCTGGCGCTGTGCGCCCAGAGACGCAGGACGGGATCCCCATCCAAAACGCCTGGAACATCCAACACCTCCGGAAATTCTACCCATGAACCAAGACCCAGTGCCTGTGAAGGTCTCCGCCCGGGACACTCTCACGTAATATCGAGTTGGGCTGTACACGCCTCGGAGTCTCCGGAGTGCCGCCCTCGGGCCTCGGGGGCTCCCTCCCACGTCCTAGTGGCAGCACTTAGCTCCCCGCTGGTGAGAAGACTAGACTAGGTGCCGGATGCGGCTGTTCATTTGCTTTCTGTAGCTTCTTTGCAACGTTTTAATGAAATTTGGAGTTCTGGCGTTTCTCGATTGCTTGGTTGGTTCCCCTCTCTCTTTTACTTCTTCGCTCGCTTCCTTGTCTTGCACCAGGGAGGATGGCAGTTGCCCGACGCTTTCCCTTGTGCGCCTCGTGCGGGGGCTGGGCAGGTGTGTGCGTGCACTGGGTTAGCCTAAGCCATGGGCGCACCTTGCCAAATCCCTGCCACCCCAGAGCTTCGGCTCCCTTGAGATATTCGTGAGGCGCCCTCGATCGAGCTCGTGATTGGCGCACCCTCCTAAGTCAGTGCCCCACGGGTACCATGACGCGGTGCACTATTCCATTATTATCCCATGCCCGATGGCTCGCGCAAGGAGGAACAAGGCACCCGACAGATGTCCTAACAAACTTTTGCAGCTTTGCGGTGCCTCCCGAGGTGCTCGGCTCCCGAGTCGGCAGCAAGGAAGCCTCACCAGATGCCAGGAGGCGCACCCTCACGAGACGGAAACCAACCCGGAGCGTATTTAGCTAAGTTGCCCCTCTTACATCTACGTGGATCATGAACAACGTCGGAATAATAAGCATAACATGATAGCATAAAGACCACAGTTCATTACACGCCCCAGCAGGGCCATCTAGCTTTTTTCAAAATGCAGGAAGGAGGGAAAAGTCAAACAAGTAGCCCGCGCGACCGTGGCGGCTCATGAGGCCCGGCACCGAGGGCCTCCCGGACTCAGCTCAGTCTGAGCCCCTCTTGCGCTTCACCACCGCGTGGCAGCGGGACGACCCGCCACCGTCCTCGAAGCGGGCCCGGCGGCGAGGTGGCTGGTCCTAGCCGCTGCTGCTGGTGCTCTCGCTGGCGGAGAAGCTGTCGCCGCTGGGCGAACCGCGACCGTCGCCAAGGGTGAGTTCGCCCGCAACATCGTCACGGCCATCGCCTAGGCCGAGCTCGTCGTCGCCGCCGTTGTCTTCAGGGGAACGCCCTGCACGGCAACCATCTTTCCCGAAAACCCTCACAAAGAGGGTCACGGCGCCATCGTACTTGAAGTGGAGGGTTGCTGGCCGCGCGCGCGGGCAAACGTCTCCACTGCGACCCATGAGGCCTGGCTGTAGCAATCGTCGGCTTGCAGCCAGAGGCCGCCAAGACCCCCAGCCGGTAGCTCGCTGGCAAAGGAGCACGAGAGATGGAGCTAGGTGTCTGCCGAACTCTCCGACCACACAAAGAATTCCGGGAGCACCTCTGCCGAATGGAAGCGTGGCCGAGGAGGCTGAGCGACCATGGCACGCATCCCCTCAGCACAAGGCTGCTCCGCCTGGAGCGGCCCCCACCGTCGGAGGAGGCACCACTGCGGCTGCCGAGGATGACATAAGTCCCCGAAGGAGTGCGACGGCTCCCCCGAGGAGCCTTGATGGGGGTCATAGCATGCTAACAGTGGCGACCTTGCACCCTTTTGGGCGGTGGCGAGTCGGGCCCCTCCTGGCAAGCCTTCCTTTTCTTCGCGGCTGAGAACCCCTTCATCGGCGCCATGGGAATACAGCAAGATGGCGAGGAGAGGAGGAGGAAGAAGAAGCAAGCGTCATGGAGAAGGAGATGAAAGCAGGGCTCGCCCTCTCCTCATTATAGCGAAAGGAGGCCAACCATGGCCTCCATGATCGTGAAGTAATGATGGTTTTCTTCGACATGCAGCAGGGTCTCGTCAAGTCGAATGGTTGCTGAGGCAGCATGGGGAAGCGGAGGCGCCCACATCCCATCAATCGTCATGCGTCAATCAAGGCCGTGGTGGTTGGGGCCCGCGGCGCTTTGCACTTGCCTGTTGGCTTCGCCTCGAAGCCAAGTTCGATCGTGCCTTGGGCCCGAGGGCTACTGTCGGTGTTGTGGGACCGGGGTGCCCAGACTTGCCTGCCTGTGGCCCGAAGCGTGGCTCCACCAACGACCTGGTACGGCCCATCTTTAGCCGTGACAACCCAAGACCCTCGCGAGGCGGATGAGACCAAGGCCTCCCAAGGGATAGCATCACTAGGCTGGCTCCCGAGGAGCAGAGATATCTATGCAAGGGGCACCTCGCGAGGTTCACGTGACGTGAGCCATGACGACCAAGGCGGTGAGCGCCCGTGACATGATGTACCAGTTTCCTCTTTGGTGCCAAGGAGGCAAGCGCAGGCGCAGAGTCCCGAGGCATCATGCAAAGGTTTCCATATTGGTGCAACAAGACCAAGACCAGCAAGACGACAGGATGGAGGTCATCGCGAATAATATACTAGTTGTCAGGATAGCTTCTACTAGGTTTCCCCCTTCAAACTTGGGCGTTGTGGGATCCCTTCCCGCCTAATATTTGGGAAGAGGACCAAGGCCACTATAAATAGGACCTAGCCACCACCGTAGCAAGGGGGGTCATTCAGATCATCCTCACCCACACCAGCTCATCGATCCCAAGAACACATCACCTCCTGAGGTTGTCCACTATAGTAGTTCATCCTCATCCCCTCGAGGCAATCCGCCACACACTGCAGTAGGGTATTATAACACAAGGTGGCACAAACCAGTATAAACCCCCGTGTCACTAGTTCTTTGGGTTCGTCGAGCTAGGTCGTGCAATCGTTGAGCGAGCAAGCTAGGGAGAGAGTGTTCATCGTGCGCACCCCAGAGTTCGAACCTCTCAAGGGTTTGCCTGTCGGCGTTCTGGGAACAGGGGTCCCCAGACTTGCCTGCCTGCGGCATGCGGCGTGGCTCAAAGGAGGCCCAGGACAGCCCATCTTTATCAACACAAGCTCAAGACCCTCGCGAGGCCAAGCCTCATGAGGCGGATGACGAGGCTTCCTCGAGCCGCGCCTCGTTAGGTTGGCTCATGAGGAGGCGAGAGAGTTCAAGGCAGGGTACCTCGCGAGGTGCCCATGATGCAACCATGACGACCAAGGCGCCAGCCGGCATGCGTCCTCCTTTACCCTTTCATGCAAAGGAGCAAGCGCGAAGCGAGCATCAAGCAAAGGCATCCGTTTGATTACTGTGAGACCAAGACCAGCCCCAGCGGTGGAAGGAGTCATCGTGGAGCCCAAGCGGCGTCATCACGAGCCTTTGGCGGCGAGGACCAACTTTAGTCGGGATAAGTGTACCGCTGTTCCCCTTCAAAATGGCCAATTGTTGGTGCCCTTCCCGCTCAATATTTGGGAAGAGGCCCAGGGCCTTCGCCTATAAATAGGAGTAGCCACACTCAGAGTAGAGGGGAAGTCGATCGGCATCTAGGGCTGGCATTGGGAATCCAGAGAGAGAGAGATAGAGACCCGATCCTCAAGCTAGAGCGACGGAACACCACCTAGCAGTTCATCACACCCACCAAGAACAAACCCTTGCGAGGTTGTTTTTCCCTGTACTGTTCTTCATCAGCCCAAGAGGCAATCCACCACACCACAAACTAGAGTAGGGTATTACACCTGGCGGTGGCGAACTAGTATAAATCTTGTGTCTCTTGTGCTGTTCTTTTTAGTAGTTTAGGTCCCTGCGATTGGCCGAGTGCGAGGCGGTGGAGGTTGGATCTCAGCGCGCACCCGGTGTTGAACCTCAAGGTCTGCGGAACCCGAAACCCGACATTTAGCACGCCAGGTAGGTGCGCGGAATCCACCTTACGCCACCTCGTGTCCCGTCGCACCGCCACCACCATGTCCGTGACCAAGCGAGGCAACTCAGATCCTTGGCGGCGTGGCCCGCCCACATGAGCTCCTTCGCCTCGGGTGACCCGTGCCCAGGCAGCTCGCGGTCCTTGAGGCGCTTCACGGGCAGGCGGCAGCGGACAGGCCGGCAGCTCTCACGCCCGGCAGCGCGCGGATCGGCAGCAAGGGCCTCAATCACGCGCGACCACATCACCGTACACCCGCCGGGGCAGGCGAACTTCGAGGCCGTGCTCCACGGTGGCCGAAAGCTGCTGCGGTGCGAGCTCTTGGAAGCGGCGCGGCGTGTTGCTAGGCGAGTGGCGAGCTCACTGGAAGCCGCGCCTCGAGGCTCACCCTGCACCCAGCTTCCATCTCGGGCCAGGCGGCCCGCACGGAGGCTCCAGCGTGCCGCGGGCTCAAAGCTACTCCAGCACCGGCGAGGCTGTCGACGCCAGACGGCGGCGGTTGCCCCGCCCGGCCAGCGGAGAAGAAGGACTCGGCGTAACTCCACGGCCTGGTGGACCGCCGTGCCACCACCCGGCCAGGCGCATCAAGCGAGCAGCATAGCACGCTCGGCACTCTGGCATAGCCTTGGGATGGCGCGCCCGAAAGAATCGTGCCCATGATGGACCAAGGGCACCCGCATGAGGAGAACAAGGCTCGCTCCTCAGCCCGTGGGGGATGAGGTGCCAAAAGCGAGCTCTTCCGGGAGCAGAGCGGTCCCACTGTTCATGCGAGGCGATGATTATCGGTACCGCTACTTCCTCAAGAGAAAATATCGCTAACCATAGGTCGCGGGAGGTGCAGGTCGCCCGACAAGCGGCTGCCCGCTCCCATGATCTCCTACCCCTCGGGAGGCGCGAGGAGCTGCGGAGAAGCGAGATCCGACATCACCACCATGGCGTTGAACAAAGCGTTCTCGGGAGTAGGCCCTCTGCTGGGGGGCGCCTCGGGGCCTGCCTGGCGGAGGACCCGTGGTCGTCGAGAACGTGGCGACCGCTCTACCATCGGCGGCGTCTTGGTTTGGTCGTCGTTGATGGCACTAGAGTGTGGCGCAAAGCGGGGCCCTCGTCAGCAATATGAACAAGGCGGTACACAGAAGAAGGGGCGGTGCACTGTGAAGCTCGCCGCCCATGACACTCTCACGTAATAATGAGTGGGGCTGTACGCCCGGAGTGGGGTGCTTGGCCTCGAGCCACAGGGCTCCCTCCACGCCAGATGGCAGCACTTAGCTCATATTTGGTGAGAAGGCGTCCAAGACTAGACTAGGTGCGGACGCCGGCTTTTCTTCTGCTTTCTTCGCCTTTCCATTTGGTTTCGCTTTCCCATTGGATTTGCATTGGATTGAATTTGAGATTTGCATGTGTTAGGGAAGGGTGCTTAGTCTCGTTCGAGCAAATCTCTCGCGTTTGATTTACCCTCCGCCTCGGCTGCCTCCCTCGCGAGCCCCTCGTGAGCAGGGCGAGCCTAGCTTGCGCGCAGCCAGCCTGCCGCCGCCCGCGTCCTCTTTGGAGGTTTTACTGCAGATCCCTACATTCAATCGATGAACACTCAGATCGCGCAGCCTCCCACAGGCTATCTCGGGGCTCGTCTGAAACAAGGTAAACCAGCCAACCAGCATGTAAACAGCCAACCACTTGGCGGCGGCGTATGGGCGATGTAACACACCGCTGTCGATGAACACAAGTTTTACATGAGGGCTCCCCTCCCAAAATGCTCTCACAGCCATTAGGCCAAAACCTGAGTTCTATTCATGCGGGAGTAGCAGAACAGGGACCATACATAATCAGTCGGATAAATCCCCAATCGTCCTCGGAGCACCTCCCGAGCCGTTCTTGGCGTCGCTGGCCTCGCCGTCCTTTGTCTGCGTGGCGTCGGCGGCGTCTGGAGTCGTTCACCACCCGCCCTCATGGCGCCCACAACCACGCCGTCGTTGTCGAAGCGAAGGCCGGACGAAACATCCATTGTCTTCCACCAGTGCACTGGTGCGCCCAGACGGCACAGGGGCTGGGCGATAACTGCGTCAAAGTCGAAGTGGGGTCCATGTCACAGAGATGGTGAAGACACGAGAAAAGCGGCGCCCAAGCAACCGCGGCTCCTCTCCTCCACCAACCTATTGGCCCACGACCGACCGCGCCTCCGGCCCGCGCCACCACGTCGGTGAAGAACTGAAAGGTTGCCGGCGTAGTTAACGCGTGTGGCTTGCCAGCTGCCGCCTCGCGAATATTACCCAAGGCTGCGTTGGCTCTTTCCGGGCGTGGCGAGCATGGGGCCGTACTCATGCTCCGGGATTCGCCAGCGCGCATCTCGTCCGCGTTACAGCGCGGCGGCTTTGGCCTCCTCCACCCGTTGGCGAAGGAGGCGCCTCGGCTGAAGGTGGTTGACTCCCCTCGCCACCTCGAGGCGGCCCGAAAGCATCCGCCCGCGCGTCGCCTCCTCCAACAGCCCTCAAGGCAGCAGTCCTGCCCTCGGCCTCGGCCACTGATCAACCCCAGCCTCTCCTCAAACTTCGCTCGAGGTTCGGCCTTGGCCGTCGTCACTCGGCGTCCGACCTCCTCCGGGGCGGGCTTCCCGTGCAGCGACCTCATCCTCTTCCCGCGTCGCCAAGCTCTCCCTCGTCTCCAAGCGCTCGTACTCGCACGCGCGTTCGGCGGCTTCGAGCGTCAGCGCCTCCTCACGCTTCCGGAGCTCCGCCGAGTCGCCGGAGGCCACCTTCATCGACGCGAGGGCTACCTCGCGCAGCTCCACCTGCTCCTCCAGTGAGTGACACCAGGCCAGGAGTTCCCGTGCCTGCTCCTCCGCCGCCTCTCGCCGCTGTTAGCTTCTCGGGCCTCCTCGGCGGCCGAGCAGAACCTCGAGAGGCTGCTGGCATTGGCCTCTTCATCATCAAGATCGCGCGGTGGCACGCAAAGCGACAACGCCCTCCGGCTCGCGCCTCTCTGCGGCGAGGCTCGGGCCCTCGGCCGCCAAGCGCGCGTCTTCATCGCGAGCTCTTCACCAAGCAGGCTCACGCATCAACCGCCCTTGAAGGAATCCTTGGCGGCGTGGCGCTCTCGGCGCTCGAGCACGTCCTCCACACCATCAACCGCCCAGACACGCGCGAGAAGCCGCGAATCAGCACTCCCCCTCCGGGCGGGGGCTGGGGCTGGCACCCTCGCGGCGGCCGGGCGCCACGCCAAGCCCGGCCTAGAGCCAGCCCATCCCGGACGAGGCGCGAGCGCCTCGGCCAATCGCCGTCCACGACGGGGCGAAAGCCCACGGCGAGCTAGCTATGCCAGGGAAGGTTCGCGAGAAAAGGTCGCGAGCGCGTAGAGAACCACAGCGCCTCGGGGCGGATCACCTCCCGATCGCCCTCACCACAAGGGCTCCTTTGCTTGGAGCACCCAGGGCGGGGAGGAGGCGGCCGAGGGCGGCTCCTCACCCGTCTCCGTGAGCTCGGCGGGAAGGGGCTGCGGGGAAGGATCGGTACAAGCAGCGAGAAGAATCGGGGCTGGAGAAGGAAGGCTTACTCATCGGTGGCGAAGTACTTCCTCTCAGCTTGACCAGGCGGCAAGGTAATCATTTCCCGGGCCTCCCTTCTCTTCGGGAGGGCCTCGAAGTTCACAGAAAGCGACCCAAGATTTGGCGCGAGGTCAGCCTGCAGCGAGGAGAAGAATCAAGGCGACCTGCGTCGGGCGTCCGCTGGCGCCTGCTGCTGGTCGCCTCACCAAGAAAATGTAGCAGGGCCTCGGGGCTCCATCCGCTTGGCCTTCTGAGCGGCTGCCTTCCGCCCTCGGCCAGCGGCGGCATGAGCCTCGGGAGCTGCTCCCTCATGAGCATCGCCCGGCCATGTGACCCGTGGCGGTCCCTTGACCTCTGGCGGCTCGTGCCTCCTGCTCCGCCACTTGGGAGGAGCCGCTGGGCATTGGAAGAGCTGTCACCATCCTTGGATTCTCACGAGGCCCACAGAGACCAGCGGGCGCGACCCCATTCATCGAAGATATGCATCTGGTTCACAAAATCACCCCTGTTACAGCGGAGAGTGCAGCAAGGCCCCTCCATGCCGGATGCCACGGGGTTGGGAGTGCATGATCGGGACCGAGTACTTTCCTCGGCGCTTGAGCGTCGGGTCTTCTTCTGAAGCCTCATCGATCACCGAGGCCAGCTGAAGGCCCACATCCGATGGGAATGGCGTTGGAGAGAACAGCGCGGCACATTAGAACTCCTTCACCACCTTGGTATTTGTCACGACCAGCGACCTCGAGGAGCGAAGCGGCGCCGGACAAAGATGAGCCGAGGGCTTGGCGTCTCTGGCTGACTGAATTGGGGACAGCGAGCGAGGTTAGCTCCGATGGCGAGGGCTGGGCACCCCCACATCCGCGTACAACCACCTCTCGCGGAACTCAGCGGCGGGCGGAGGCAAGCTGAAGTCAATCCACGAGGCCGTTGTCTCGGCGGCGGCGAGCTACGCTTTTCGAGCATTGGGTGGGGTCGACAAGGCCTGAGAGAGAAGAAGTGGCGCAACAAAGGCAGCCGAAGGAAGGATGCCCATCATGGCCTCACAAGCGAAGCGAACCGAGAGGAGAGTGATGGACTCGGGACCCGGATGCATCATGTGGATCGATGGTGGGAAAGCACGGCATTGAAGAAATCGAGAAAGGGAACCAGCCCGCCCGCAGGCGTCGACAAAATACGGACCTCGGTGACTATCACAGCGATGGAGAAGTGGGGCGTGGGCGGACCGTCGTCCTCCGCATTAGTTGAAGGTGGTGGCGAGCCGAACTAACCTTTCCCAAGCCCTCTAGATTGAGTATGATCGGCGAATTGACAGGCAGGCCAGCGGCGGCGGCGGAGGCACAGGTTTCTTCCCTTTCCCTTCTTCGTCGGACCATGGCGATTGAAAGGGGAGGGAGATTCGAATTGGATTGAAAATGGAAGCTGGAGTTCGAGAAGGGGAAGGGCGAGGCGCCGAGCAGCGAGAGAGGAGCGGATGTGTACATCAGCGTGTCCGCCTAGCAAGGCCGCGAAATAAGGAGGCGTGGGGAGCAGTGCATACGTCCAATCAACGCCATCGTCGCCCAAAGTCGCGATCTGTTAGGGCCCATGACGCTTCGCCTGCCCTTCGCCTCTCTTTCGGCCAAGTTGGCGGCGCCCGTGGGCCGAGACTCTGTCGATGTTACAGGAGCAGGGGTCCCAGACTTGCACTGCGGACTGCGGCGTGGCTCAAGGAGGCCAGGACAGCCCATCTTCATCAGCGCAAGCTCAAGACCCTCGCGATGGGCCAAGCCTCATGGGCGGGCGACGAGGAGCTTCCTCGAGCACGGCATAGTCAGGTTGGCTCATGAGGCCGGAGAGTTCAAGGCAGGGTACCTTGCGAGGTGCCCATGGCGCAAACCATGACGACAAAGGCGCCGATCGGGCACCAGCCAGCATGGCTCCTCCTTTCCCCTTTGGTGCAAAGGGAGCAAGCGCGAGCAAGAGCATCAAGCAAAGGCATCCATTTGATTGCAACAAGACCAAGACCAGCCCCAGCGGCTGGAAGGAGTCATCGTGGAGCCCAAGCAGGCGTCATCACGAGCCTTTGGCGGCGAGGACCAACTTTAGTCGAGGATAAGTGTACCCATTGTTCCCCTTGAAAATGGCCAATTGTTGGCGCCCTTCCGCTCAATATTTGGGAAGAGGCCGGGGCCTTCGCCTATAAATAGGAGTAGCCACACTCGGAGTAGAGGGAAGTCGATCGGCATCTAGGGCTGGCATTGGGAATCGAGAGAGAGATAGAGACCCGATCCTCAAGCTAGAGGCGGAACACCACCTAGCAGTTCATCACACCCACCAAGAACAAACCCTCGCGAGGTTGTTCTTCCCTGTACTGTTCTTCATCAGCCCAAGAGGCAATCCACCACACCACAAACTAGAGTAGGGTAACTAGTATAAATCTTGTGTCTCTTGTGCTGTTCTTTTTAGTAGTTTAGGTCCCTGCGATTCGGCGAGTGCGAGGCGGTGGAGGATTGGATCTCCAGCGCACACCCAGTGTTGAACCTCAAGGGTCTGCCGGAACCCGAAACCCGACATTGCCGGAACCCAAAATCCGATAATAGTCCTTGGCTAATTTATAGAATGCTCCTTGCACTCCACTTATATATTTTTAGTATGGCTTTATAGAATGCTTCATGTGCTTCACTTATATCATTTGAAGTTTGGATGCATGTTTCTCTACATATACAATACCATTATTTATAGAATGCTCTTTTGCTTCACTTATATTTAATATAGCATGGTCTTTTGTAGAAAGAATTAAACTCTTTTGCTTCACTTATATCTATTTAGAGTCAACAGGAATTGATCATTCACATGGTTAGTCATAAATCCTACATAAAACTTTAGATCACTGAATATGATATGTTTGATTCCTTGCAATAGTTTTTTGATATAGAGATGGTAATATGTGGAGGTACTAATGAATGATTGTGGTTTAGTAAGAATATTAGTGTTAAGGTTTGTGATTCCGAAAGCATGCATGTATAGTCTTTCATTATGCTAAGAAGTTGGAGCATGATTTATTATTGAGTGTCTTCCTTTGCGTGGAGGCCGGGGGTGCGCGAAGGTTAACTCCTACCAACCTCCCCCGTAGAAGCATGCATAGTATTACTTTGCTTCGAGGGCTAATAAACTTCCGCAATAAGTATGTGAGTTGTTTATGACTAATGTGAGTCCATGGATATTACGCACTCTCACCTTTCCGCAATTTGCTAGCCTTTTCATTACCATGCATTTCCCTTTCTCACCTCGAGAGTTGGTCCAAACATCGCCGGTGCATCCAAATCCCGTGATATGATTCTCTATCACACATAAGATGGTAGAGGCGAGGGGCCCGATCTTTCGATGAGATCATAACTATCGATTTGGTGGAGATGACTTTGACGATCCGACTACAAATGTGCAACGACGTTGTGCTTAGCAATCGCTAAACCAACTCCGAGAGGTTATTGACCATGTCGGAGCAAGTCTACATGTCGTATATGTATATGTCATCCATTTTACTTCCTTTGGTTTTTGCACACATGACATATGTATACATGAGTAACTTTCATAGTTCATAAAATCTAAAGCCAAAGTATTATCACAAGAAGTAGAAGGCATGAAAATATCGCAACTCAGTTTGCACATATAAGTGAAGCTCTTATTCATTTCAAAAGATTGACAATGTTCATCATTAAACCATCCCAACATTAGTTAATAGACCTTACTTGCATCAAATTTACATGCTACAACATGCTTAAATAAGCAAACATGCAATAAGTCATTGGACACAGAATAATCACCAAGATTAGAGGTCATATCAAAATGATTAAACGTTGGTTCTTTTGCATCAACAGTTATTTCAATGGGTGCACTCAAATTGTTTGTATTTTAGTTGTTTGATCACATGACGCATTCATGACAGTAACACGATTCTCTAAATAGGTGGTGTGCTCAAATCAATAGGTAACTCAACACATGATGTATTAAAGTAAACTAGGCATGCATCATTCTCTTGTGAAGTTATATCATCAATATCTTTACTGTGACCTTGTCGCAAAGAAGTAGTTGATGTAGGTACGAACAATGACAATGTACCATACACTTGAGATGATGTCTCAATCACAATGTGAGGTGTGGCTGCTCTAGTAGGTGCAACGATGGAGGAACCAACAGATGCTAGTGAGAATGAACTAGAATAGTAGTTGTTGTAGTCACCTGATGCATCCTCCTGTATCTGTCTCTCCAAGGTACAAGCGCGAACATACATACTAGTAATGCAACGAGGAATATGTCGGATCACGTGTTCCGACAGACCCTTAAGGTTCGAACTCTGGGGTGCGCACGGAGATCCAACCCTCCACCGTCCCGTACCTCGCCGAATCGCAGGGACCTAAACTACTAACAAGAACAACACAAGAGCGCAAGATTTATACTAGTTAAGACCCTTTGTTGTGGTGTAATACCCTACTCTAGTTTGTGGTGTGTGGATTGCCTCTAGGGCTGACGAAGAACAGTACAGGGAAGAACAGCCTCGCGAGGGTCTGTTCTTGGTGGGTGTGATGAACTGCTAAGTGGTGCCCCGTCGCCCTAGCTTGAGGAATGGGTTTCTCTCTCTCTCTCTCTCTGGATTCCGAGTGCTCGATCCCCCTACTCTGAGTGTGGCTACCCCTATTTATAGGTGAGGGCCCTGGGCCTCTTCCCAAATATTGAGCGGGAAGGGCGCCAACAATTGGCCATTTTGAAGGGGAACAGCGGGTACACTTATCCTGACTAAAGTTGGTCCTCGCCTTGCCAAAGGCTCGGTGATGTCGCTGCTTGGGCTCCCGATGGCGCATTCCAGCCGTTGGGGCTGGTCTTGGTCTTGTTGCACGAAGCGGATGCCTTTGCTGATGCCCTTACCTGCGCTTGCCCCTTTGCACCAAAGAGGAAAAGGGCGCTGCAGCGTCTTTGGCGCCCGGCCAGGCGCCCTAGGTTGTCATGGCTTACGTCACGGGCACCTCGCGAGGTACCCCGCCTTGAGTTCTCCGCCTCCTCATGAGCCAGCCTGACGAGGCCGCGCCTGAGGAAGCCCTTGGCCGTCCGCCCCGCGAGGCTTGGCCCCTCGCGAGGGTCTTGATCTTGTGTTGATGAAGATGGGTCGTCCTGGGCCTCCTTTGAGCCACGCCGCAGGCATGAGCGAGCAAGTCAGGGACCCCGTTCCCAGAACGCCGACAGTAGCCCCCGGGGCCATGACGCGCCCGGACTTGGCCGTGCAGAGAGGCGAAAGGGCAAGTGTGAAGCGTTGTGGGCCCTAACATCTTGCGGCCTTGGGCGCCGCGTGGCGGTTGATTGGACGTGGGCGGCACTGCTCCCCCATGACGCCTTGGTAACCGCCCGGATTCGACAATTCCTTGCATGCATGGTCAGTCATGATGATCGGTGATCGTGGAGGTCGACGGTTGGCCTTCGCCGGCTATAAGTACGGAACGACGCGCGCCCTTCTAGTCTATCCTTTCTTGTCTCTCCTTCTTCTCCATGGCTCCACCAACGAAGTTCTCGGCTGTAGAGAAGGGGAAGGGCCGCCAGGTCGAATCTTCCTCTCCTCCACCTAAGCGTGGTCGAGGTCGCCTCGCAAGCACCCGTGGCCTCCACGGCGGTCTCCAGCGATCGTGAGGAGGCTCTCAGCGTGGCGACAAGCGGCTAGCCATGGTTGGAGGCGTGCCCGGCCGCTCGTCCCCGAGGCCGCGCCTCCATGCTTTGCTAAAGCGCTGTTGGAGTTCTTGGTGAGGTAGAGGCCGTTCAGCGTCGGCTTCAGCTCCGTGCTTCCTCTGGGTGAGCTCCCAGATGGCGCCACTGAGTGGCCTCGGCTCGAGCGAGATGGTTGTTGCAGCCGGGCTTCGTGGGCTTCTCTGGAGATCTCTGCTGCGGGGAACTTGTTCCTGGCCCGCGGCTGGCAGACGTTCGCGCGTGCGCGTGGTCTCCGCCGCCGGTGCTCCCTGCACTTCAAGTATGATGGCGGCGCCACCCTCTATGTGAGGTGTTGGGAAAACGGCCGCCCGAAGGGGTGCTGCCCGAGGGCGGCGACCCGGCCGAGACTCAGCCCAGGCGTGGGCGGAGGGCAGCAGGCAGGCGGCTGCGATGCCGCGACTCCCCACGCTTCACCGATGTCGGACCCGATTCCAAGTCACATTGACCTGGCGGTAACACCTCATATCACTTTGCCGCCTCACGCATGGTATTCCCACAGGTGTCGCCTTACCATGGCCCTGGACCGTTTAGCCTTTTGGCTCACGTATATGATCGTGTCGCTAGCATGCACATGACAGAGAACCGGGCCGACATGGCTGGCCGTGAACCCAAAGCGCGCTAACCCATGGGGACAGGCATACATGAATCACATCGAGCATGTCGGTCATCAGCGTATGAATCCGGGCTGTAACCTTGGCTAACAGGGACTCCGGTAACCCGGTCATAGCAGGCTAGGCGGGACTCCGGATGTCACCGCGTGACATTTCCCGAAGGACGAACCACGAGAATGAGGTGAAACACATGCCGGCCAGTCAAGTGTCCAGAGCGGTAGTCTTTGGGATAGCGAGGACTCCGGTGAACCGGGCTGTAGCGGACTACTATCGCTCGGGAAGCACTAGACTACATTTCCCCATATGAGAGGCTGCCAAGGATAAACAACTAGATTGTCGGATCCCACACATACCAAGCATTTCAAACATACACACAATATGCTCAATATGTGTAAATACAACATGGCATCACAACATAACTCTCGACTCAAATATTTATTCATTAGGCTCCGAGGGCGAGATATTACAAACATGGGTCTCATGACCCAACACTTTCGAACATACAAGTCAAAGCACAAGCGGAAGTTTAACATGTGCGAGTACGAGACAACTATAAATGAAAAAGGCTGAGAAGCGACTATCTACCACATCTGCCGAGGGCACAAGATCGTAGCTGAGGTAACAAGCTAAGCGTCGAAGTCAAGCGGAACTACTAGCGAGGCTGATGTCTCTCTGCAAAACATAAAATAAGCAAGCGTGAGTACAAGCGTACTCAACAAGACTTACATCAGAACTATCTACATATGCATCATTATCAACAAAGGGGTGGTGGAGTTTGACTGCAGCAAGCCAGCTTTGACTTCGGTGGCTATCCTAAACTACATTTGCAAGTAACTCTTTTGAGGTGGCGCTGCGAGTCCACATATTCACCAATCAATACACCACTATGGATCCGATCCGTCTTCTTACGAGAACGCCATCCATAGCACTCACGCTTATCTTGCGCATTTTAGAGTATCCACTTTCACTTGTCTATGAACTGATATAGGCAACCAAGAAGTCCTTTACCGCGGACACGGCTATTCGAATAGATCATTTATTACCCTGCAGGGGTGTACTTCTTCACACACGCTCTCGCCACTTACCGCCATGTACCGTCATGTATCTCGGCAACCTTCAAGCGAAGCTTTGGCGAGGTGTCGGCCACGACCTACCTAAACACTCAAGTCCCTAGTCCAGGTTTATCGCCTATTCGGGTTCCATCCATGAGAGTCCGGCCGAGGTTTCCACTAACGGCCCCGAGCGATGTGTGCAGGGTTCCCGAGACACCAAGCAGGCGAATCAAGACACCGGGCCATGGTGTATCTACCACATCATAGCCCACCCCTAGGGTCAGCGCTTCATGGCCTCCAACACATATCCTACAAACACGGAAACTAGTTGCAACTCACAGACAGAGAACAAGGGTGGTTAAGAAGCCGAGAGAGTCAATTAAGGATCCCAATGTGTGGTAGTAACTGTTTCATGGATCACAAACACAGAACTCAATTCTTGAGGGCGGCTGAAATGAGACAACCCACCATGTACTCCTACATGGCCTCTCACCGCTACCTTTACCAAATCGTGTTCACACACTTAGCTCACACACGTGGGACATGTTCACACACCATTCCAATTCATTCCCGATGAATTAGACCTGACTCAACTCTAAGCGTGAGCAGGCATGACAAACAAGCATGAATGAGTAGGCACAACAGGGCTCAAACAACTCCTACTCATGCTAGTGGGTTTCATGTATTCTTGTGGAATGACAGTCATGCAGAGAGAAAGGGGTTCAGCTACGCAGCAAGTAACATATGAATCGTTGTTGTCCTAATGCAGTAAAAGAGAGCAGGAGGCGAGAGAGTGGGATTATATCGGAATGAACAAGGGATTTTCCTTGCACAGCACTTCGAAGATAATATAGTTCTTCATCGGTGTCATCGAACTCATCGTCGATCGTCGTCTCTTGAGAGGGGCGATCACCGGCAAGAGAGGAAGAACACAATCAATGCAATGCGACAATATGATGCATGATCATGAAATGGCAATATGAATGTGTTTTGGGCTAATGCAAGCTAGAACATGTTAAATGGAGTTGGGTTGAATCCAAGATTCAAATTCAAACTCCATATATGACATTCAAATGCCATTAATTCAAATTGTCTTATACAGCAACAAGTTGTTCAAACATGCATGAAAATGGTACAGATGGATAGATTGGATTTTTCTGATCATTTTTCATATATAATTTATCTTATTTGGAGTTACGGTTGAATTTCTATGAATTTTTGAAGTTTAGGCACATTTCTGGATTTTCTAATTATCTAGAATTAAACTAATTCCAGAAAATGAATAATTGCGTCAGCACTGCATCAGCATGACATAAGCGAGTCAACGGGGCGGCCCAGGTCAAACTGACCAGTGGGGCCCGCGTGTCAGTGTCTAACTAAACTAACCTAGTTTAATTAGCACTAACCTAGGTCAAACTAATTAAGTATACACCTAAACTAGATTGATTAGCCGGGCAGGGCCCACATGTCATAGACCCAGGGGAGGTCAAATCCCCAGGTCAACCGGGGCTAATCCACCGGCGGTCAAGGCGGTCAACCCGCCGACGTTTAGCCGCCGGCAAGGTCAGATAGGGCGGCGCGACAAGGAAACGCCGCACAGGGCACAGCTCGACGAACGGTTTGCATCTCGGCTTCTTTGGCGCTCGCGCATCCAGCGGTGGCGGCGGCTGGAGTTGGGGTGGCCGGAGCTCACCGAAACCTTGCTCGCAGCGGCTGCCGGAGCTCGGGCTCGAGCGGGAGCGATGGTGCGGTGCGCTGGGGAGATAGCTGAAGGTAGCTTTTGTTTCCTGCGGAGCTGCTGAGCATGGTGACACGTGCGGGTGCGAGCTGCGGTGGCTCAGACCACGACGGTGAGGAACCACGACGGCGTCGAGTTTCGGTCTTCTTCGAATCAGCGTCTACGGTGAGGAATAGGCCAAGGGGTGAGGGGGAAGGTGACCGGGAGCTCACATCGCGTCTGATGGAGTGCCCGACAGCTTGGGGAAGGCGTCGGGGTCGATGGAGCGACGATGGCGATCTCCGGTGACCGTCAGTGATGATGACGATGATGGTGACGCGTTGGGACTCTTCCGGTCGCGTGAGGCAGCCGGGGAGGGCGAGGCGGCACGGCGAGCTTCGGGGGCGCGTTGGAGGCGAGTGGTGGCTGGTGGCTGCGGTGTTTGCGGCGGCGCTCCGGCTTATTCGGCGACCCGTGGAAGAAAAGCGAAGGAGGAAGAATGCTCGAGGAAAGGGAGGAGAGGTGCGGGGGTCCAAGGGGAGTCGTGGCGTCGCGGGAGGCATCCAGCATAGCGGCGGGCTGGAGGTGGCCTCACAGGCGTGCGTCTGTGCGTCGGACCTGCGCCCTCCTGCCTCTTGGCGAGGAGGTTGAAGGCAGTCGCGGTGGCTGGCTGGGCCTAGCAGTGGTGGGCTGCCGATGGGCTGGCGGTAAGTGGCCCGGTGGGCGTTCTCTCTCTCTCTTTCTAAATTGTTTTCTGTTTTCTATTTTTACGTAACCACGGGCTTTATTTAAATTACGAAGCGTTTTCAAAAATCCTGAAAATAATTATGGGCTCTTTTTGGAATATTCCCAAAAGCCCTCACTTAAGTTCAGAATTAATTGAGCATTTAAAATATTATATAGCATTTAAATGCCCAATTGCAAATAGCATATGATTTAATCCAGAGCCCAAATATGACATGGAAAAAGGTGCAATACCTCTGCTTAATGTTTCCAGCATTTTCCAGAAATGATGAACATTTTTGAAAGCCATTTGGATTCACTGAGAATATTTTAGTTGAACCTAGTGGATTCCTTTGATGCTAGGCTTTTGGCAATCCCCATTTCAGGTTTAACTGAAATTTTAAACATGATGCAACACCAGATGCTAGCACTAGGTATTTATAGAACTAGGGTTGTGACAACCAGCTCTTCTTCGGGTGGCGATTCTTCCAGCAGCGGCCGCGGCCAGCCCCCTCGCCGCCGCGTCTGCTTGGGGGGTGGCAGCGAGTCCGCTCGTCGACATGCCCCAGTGAAGCGCGAGATGAAGTCCGACTGAGCTCTGGAGGCGGCTTGGGCCTCCCAAGAGAGCCAGCACGGGGCGTGCTTCACCTGCTTTTGTCCTTTCCTTTCCTTTTCTCCTGCGTAAAAAGGGAACAATGTTCGGCCCGATGGGGCATGTTTAGAACAACGCCGTTAATTATTACCTTTGCTTTTGTTACCACGATCTGTTCCTTCGCCATGCGCTCATTCATAGCGAACCCCGATCGAGGCAGCGTGGGCGACCGACCTGGCCCGTGTTGGCGTTGTGCTGCCCGTGAGGCATGGTCAGGAGGGGTGCTCCAGCCGTGGACCAGGGCCGTGAAACTTGAGCGATAGGGGTAGGAACACTCGGCGTCTGCCTCGCGAGCCCCCGCGCAAGAGAAACCGAGGCAGGAGGGCGAGAAAGATCGAAGGACCATGGACCAAAACGGGGCGATAGTTTCGATAAAAACTTCAAATGGGAATAACCAGTCAACTGCAGAAAGAAAATGAAAATGCCGCGTCCGGCACCTAGTCTAGTCTTGGACGTCTTCTCACCAGCGCGGAGCTAAGTGCTGCTACTGGGCATAGGAGGGAGCCCCAGGGCCTGAGGCCGGCACCCCTGAGACTCTGGGGCGTGTACAGCCCCACTCATTGTTACGTGAGAGTGTCATGGGGCGGCGAGCTTCACGAGCACTGGCCTTCTTCACAGCTCGGGCCTTTCCTCTGGTAAGCAAGCTTCACAGGCGTTCGCCCTCTTCACAGGCTCTGGGCCTTTCCCGAGAGGTGAGCTTCACAGCCATTCGCCTTCTTCACAGGCTCCGGGCCTTTTCCAAAAAAGATGAACTTCACAGGCATTTGCCTTCTTCACAGGCTCTGGGCCTTTTCCAAAAAGATGAGCTTCACAGGCATTCGCCTTCTTCACAGGCTCTGGGCCTTTTCCAAAAAGATGAGCTTCACAGGCATTCGCCTTCTTCACAGGCTCTGGGCCTTTTCCAAAAAGACGAGCTTCACAGGCTCTGGGCCTTTTCCAAAAAAGACGAGCTTCACAGGCGTTCGCCTTCTTCACAGGCTCTGGGCCTTTTAGGGGTAGAACCTCCGGAGATCTTTGGATGTTCCACGCATTTTGTATAGGTACTCCATCTTGCGTCTCAGCCTGGGAGCCAGGCACGAAACATGAAAAACCTTGAATGGGCCCTCCCACATGGGAGAGAGCTTATCTGCAGTCCCTCCCTGGAGAGGACCCGTCGGAGCATGAGGTCTCCTACCTCGAGAGTTCTGGGGCGGATGTTGCGGCAGTGGTATCGCCGGAGTGCCTGCTGGTACCTTGCCACTCGCAGTGCAGCTTCCCGACGGCGCTCCTCCCCCAGCACAAGAGCCGTCCCCCGCATGGCGTCCTGCTGCGTTTCATCGAACGCCAGGACCCGCGCGGATCGACGCTTGACCTCGTGAGGGAGGACCGCTTCGGCTCCGTAGACCAGGAAGAAGGGGGTCTCTCCAGTTGGCTTGGTCGCAGTTGTGCGGATGGACCACAGCACAGAGTGGAGCTCTGTAACACCCGGATGTAACTTTCCATATTTGTAACTCCAACTCTTGCCATTTTCGGCATTGTGATATGATATTCCCTCCGTGGTTGGGTTTTTCTTCATTTTTGCATTTTGTCCATGTCATGCATTTCATATCATGCCATCATGTGCATCTCATTTGCATACGTGTTCGTCTCATGCATCCGAGCATTTTCCCCGTTGTCCATTTTGCAATCCGACATTCCCACATGCACCGGCGCAGCCCTCTTGTCTTCTTTCTTGTTCGGGTGTTAAACGTTCTCGGAATGGACTGAGCCTTGCCAAGTGGCCCTGGTTTAGCACCGGTAGACCACCTGTCAAGTTTCGGGTCATTTGGAGCTCGTTTGGTACTCCAACGGTTATCCGCATATCCGCGAAGGCCTCTTTTAAGTTGCAGCCCAACACCCCTTCAAATCAGCCCAATAACCCATCTAGCTCCCCTCCATGCTCTCGGCCGTTCGATCACGATCGTGTGGGCGAAAACTACACTCCATTTGGAGCTTCCTATCTCCATCTACCTATAAATATAGATCCCTTCCCCGAAATCCGAACGAAACCCTAGTCTCCCCGCTCCCTTGGCGCGCGGACGAAATCCGGACGGCGGACACGTCGCCCAGCGCCACCGGGCGAATCGCGAGCTGCCGCGTGGCGCAGCCACGCCACTTCGCCCGGGCGGCGGGGCCCTCCCGCCCAGCAGCGCCGCCGCGCCCAGCGCTCCGCGCCGCCCGCCCGCTCCGCGATCCGCCGCCGCCTCCCGCATGGTCGCCGCCTCCCGCCGTCGCGCGCCGCCCGCCCGCGCCCGCCCCTCGGCGCGGGGCCGCCCGCGCCTCCAGCCCGCCCAGCCCCGGGCCTCCCCGTCGCCTCCCCGCCTCCACCGGCGCCAGATCAGGCGAGATCCGGCCGCCCCGGCCTCTCCTCCCTCCAACTCCGGCGAGGCTCCGGCCGCATCGATTCGCGCGCCCCGGATCCAGATCCAATCCACGGTTGACTTCTCCTTCTCCCCCGAAATATCCTCTAAGTCATTTATTCTGTGATAAATTTGTTGCAATTTCATCGCGCAATAACGTTGCACCCGTGGCTCCGTTTGGGGCGTATAGCATACCGAATTGTTCGACTCGACGAGTACATCATTTCATCTCATTGCATCATTTTCATTTGAGCTCATCTTGATGCCCAAAATGCTGTTGGAAGAGGGCTATGTGATGTTAGTTTCAGATTCTTATCAGAACTTGCACTTTTGTCATTTTTTCCATGATTGATGTGAGCATCCTATGAACTTGAGTCCTACATGTGTTTTGTAATATGCCATGCCGTCTTTACAGGGGTGTATCCCATGTATTTTTGTGATCTCTTTGGTGACTAGCACAAGCATGCAAACTAGGCTTCATTATGTTGCTGATTTCAGCACCTGTTTTGCTGATATTTTTATGCCATGTAAACTTGATGCTACCGAGAGATCCATGCATATTTTGAGATACTTCAGTAAGGATGTTTTGAACATATGGTTATGCTCAATCCATTCATGCCCTTTTTTGCAATTATGGAGTGACATAGCTTGAGTCAATCGAGCTCTACTTTTGCTATAAAATGTTTCCTGGCAGATTGTTTACATGTTATTCAATTTTGCCAAGGTTGTTGTAGTTGATCCGTGTATGCTATGATGT
Organism: Aegilops longissima; assembly: GCA_021605205.1. Lineage (NCBI taxonomy): Eukaryota > Viridiplantae > Streptophyta > Magnoliopsida > Poales > Poaceae > Aegilops > Aegilops longissima. The sequence goes on along the minus strand of CM038679.1, from coordinate 307,059,191 downwards.
TGTTCTTGCCATCTATAGCTTCTATGCCATGTCGTCTTGATGGATGTATGCTTAGTTGATCATGAAATGCTCCGTAGTGAGTGCATCAAGCTCGCGAAGATGCCTACATAATTCTGTCAATGTCATGCCCTGTTTGCTGAATATGTTAACGAAACTTGCTATATTGACATGGGTGCTATTACATTTTCTGATCCCTTTTGGCTCATGGTCAGTAAGGGAATTTTGTTCTATGCTTTGAGTAGATTCATTCAATGCCTTGTTTTTCTATTATAAGTTCCTTTAGCTTGTTGTTTGCTTGCTCTGAACATTGCTTCCTGATGCTGATTCTGCCATGTTCAGTATTTTCACCAAGTCTATGAAGCAGATATATTTTGCACTTTTGCCATGCTTGTTTGGACCTGTTATGGTGTGATTTAGCCATAGCTCACTGTTCATCTTTTGTCAAGCAGCTTGAGTAGATCACTTCCATATGCTTTGTTGGTACGTTTGGGTGCAGTAGCTTAATTTCTTGTTGCTTGCTATGTGGTATCATGCTGTTAATGGCAGATTTGTGCCATTCTTGTTTTGCTTGTCATTTGCAAACCGTGCTTCCGATTCGGTGATCTTTATATCGATTTCAACGAAATCATCTCACCTTTCAGTGGCATACTTGGTTTGCCAAGTTGATGCCTGGTTCATCATTTTCCTTCCGAACACGCATATGCATTGCATCTCACATCTCGCATATCATGCCATGTATTGCATCATGTTGTTTGTGCATCGCCCGTGATTTATTGTGGTTCCATTGTTTGTGTTCTTGCTTTGGGTAGAGCCGGGAGACGAGTACGTGAACGAGGAACCTGTTGAGAACACTTACGAGGATCAAGCTTTCGACAACTCTGAGAACTTTGCAGGCAAGATGACCATACCCTCGAAATCACTTCTATCTTTGCATGCTAGATGCTCGCTCTTTTGCTATGCCTATGCTACGGTGCCTATCACTTGTTATATCATGCCACCCATATTGCCATGTCAAGCCCCTAACCATCCTTTCCTAGCAAACCGTTGTTTGGCTATGTTACCGCTTTGCTCAGCCCCTCTTATAGCGTTGCTAGTTGCAGGTGAAGATGAAGTTTGTTCCTTGTTGGAACATGGAGATGTTGTTCCTTGTTGGAACATGTTTACTTGTTGGGATATCACAATATCTATTGTTTAATTAATGCATCTATATACTTGGTAAAGGGTGGAAGACTCGGCCTTATGCCTGTGTTTTGTTCCACTCTTGCCGCCTAGTTTCCGTCATACGGTGTTATGTTCCTTGATTTCGCGTTCCTTACGGTTGGGTGATTTATGGGACCCCTTGAGAGTTCGCTTTGAATAAGACTCCTCCAGCAAGGCCCAACATTGGTTTTACCATTTGCCACCTAAGCCTTTTCCCCGGGTTTCGCGAGCCGAGGTCATCTTTATTTACCCCCGGACCAGTGCTCCTTGAGTGCTGGCCCGAACCGAACGATCGGGGCCACCACAGGGCAACTCGAGGCTGGTTTTACTCGTAGGCTGACCTATCCGGTGTGCCACGAGAACGAGATATGTGCAGCTCCTATCGGGATTTGTCGGCACATCGGGCGGCTTTGCTGGTCTTGTTTTATTGCTGCGAAATGTCTTGTAGTCCGGGATTCGAGACTGATCGGGTCTTCCCGGTAGAAGGAATATCCTTCATTGACCGTGAGAGCTTATAATGGGCTAAGTTGGGACACCCTGCAGGTATTATCTTTCAAAGCCGTGCCCGCGGTTATGAGGCAGATGGGAATTTGTTAATGTCGGTTGTAGAAAACCCGAAGTTGACCTTAATTAAAACACATCAACGGCGTGTGTAACCGTGATGGTCTCTTCTCGTGGAGTCCGGGAAGTGAACACGTGTTGGAGTTATGTTTGGCGTAAGTAGTTTCAGGATCACTTCTTGATCGCTATTAGCTTCACGACTGTGCCTTGCTTCTCTTCTCGCTCTCTTTTGCGAATGTAGCCACCATATATGCTAGTCGCTTGCTGCAGCTCCACCTCACAACTCTGTCCTTCCTATAAGCTTAAATAGTCTTGATCTCGCGGTGTGAGATTGCTGAGTCCCCGTGACTCACAGATTCTACCAAAACAGTTGCAGGTGCCGACGATGCCAGAGATGATGCAACCGAGCTCAAGTGGGAGTTCGACGAGGAACGTGGTCGTTACTATGTGTCTTTTCCTGATGATCAGTAGTGGAACCCAGTTGGGACGATCGGGGATCTGTGTAGCATTTGGGGTAGTCTTCTTTTATTTTGGTTCCGTAGTCGGACCTTGAGTGTAATCTGGATGATGGATGTTTATTTATGTATTGTGTGAAGTGGCGACTGTAAGCCAACTATGTATCTCTTTCCCTTATGTATTACATGGGTTGTGTGAAGATTACCTCACTTGTGACATTGCTTTCAATGCGGTTATGCCTCTAAGTCGTGCTTCGACACGTGGGAGATATAGCCGCATCGAGGGCGTTACAAGTTGGTAATCAGAGCCATCCCCGACTTAGGAGCCCCTGCTTGATTGTTTGCTGGTGTTGTTGAGTCTAGAACAAAATTTTTTTGAGTCTTAGGATTATATATATCGGAGAGTAGGATTCTTTTTACTCCCAGGTCCTTCGTCGCTCTGGTGAGGTCTCCTGACGTAGAAGTTTTGACTCTCCTCTCCTCAAATTTCACTAAAAAATTTAGGATCACGCGGGTATCTTGGAATCGTTCCGATGGTTTTGTGACGAGAACATTGTTCTTGGTGCCTCCTGACATTTAGGGGTTGTGGCAGTGTCCCGGGAGTTGAGCTCCGAGGTGTTGTCGTCACAATTTTATCGTTGCGATTCTGGAATACGAGCTTTGCCGACATCGAAAATCTCTTTTGTACAGTTGTTGGTGAGATAACCCGATAACCCAAAGATCTTTGAGGCGAGCTCGGGAGTATTGCCATGACTCGTATAACGGATGCTTTTCGAAGGTCGAGGTACATGATTTCCGAAGGTTTCTTGGTTATGTGTTGACGGATGGATACAGCTGGATCTAGGTATTGTTAGTTTGGGTGATATATTTTGTGTCCCTGTATCCCCAACACCAGATTGCATAACCGAAAGTTTGGGAGTTTATAGGTGGGATTCAAGTAGCTCCTAGCATTTCTTCCCGCAGATATTTGGTTTGCGATTGGGTAATCCTTACCACTTATTTGTTCGATCGTACCTTGTTATTTTTTCATCAACCCTTAATCAAGTGGCTTCTCACCTTAATGGACGTGTGATGTTAGCTTTGGAATTCATTCGTTCATCCTTGTTCGAATGTTTTTTGTGAAGACTATATGTTGCAATTTCTATCCGTTGATTCAACTTTTCTATCTGTCTATCAAGTGCTAACGGATGTCACCCTCTTCAGGATGGCTCCGCCAACGCATCTGAATCTGGAACGCAATGATGGGAGTCAGTCGAACCCTCCACCTCCACCTCCGCCTCCGGAGGCATGGCAAGCTATCATGACAGCCACCAATGCAAATGCTCAGATGATTTTGCAACTCTTGCAAGAGCGTACCCAAGGGCAAGGCAATCAAGGAAATCAAGGCCAAGGCAACAACCAGCCGCACTTTGCTACCCTCAATCAGTTCCTCGCTAATCAGCGAAGTCTTTCAGCTTACGTCGAGGCCACAGACGCCGACGATTGGCTTGTGGACATCTGCAAACATTTTGAATGTAGCAATGTCGACACTGAGGACTTTGTCAAGTTTGCTTCGTTTCAACTCAAGGACCAAGCTACCGAGTGGTACCAGCAATACAAAGATTCGAGAGGAGGTCGTGTAATTACAGGATGAGTTCCGCCGAGACTTCAAAGCTCACCACATTCAAAAGTGTTGTTGAGAGCAAGCGTGAGGAGTTCCGCAATCTCAAGCAAGGCAACATGTCGTGTATCAATACAATATCCAGTTCGAGAACTCGCTTCTTCGCTAAGCAAGGCGTCCTGATGAAAAGAGTATGATCTATCAATTCAGAGGTGGTCTCAGAGAAGATCTGCAATTAGCTCTCATGCTTTTTGAGCCAGAAAAGTATGATGAATTCTACAACATGGCACTGAAGCAAGAAGCTGCCCAGCTCAAATGTGAGGCTTCTAAGAAGAGAATCAGGGATGCAGTTCAGTCTTCTTCTTCCTCTCAAGTGGCAGCTAAGCAGCAGAAGTTCTACCTTCCTCCTCCTCCGTTTCGTCAGCCTTACCAGCAGAAGAACTCAGGTGGTCATGGATCTTCCCACCCGCCCAACCCAGGCTATCAGAACAAATCTAATTCTCAAGCTCCAAGGCCAAATGCTCCTTATCACCGTCCGCTCTCAGAGGTGACTTGCAACAAATGTCAGCAGAAAGGTCACTACGCGAACAAGTGCTTCAATAAAAGGCGCCTTCCGCCTCCTCCTCCTGTGAGATCTTCAAGCAATGCAATGGTCAAGCATAATCCCAAGTTTGCAAAGGTGAATATGATGAATGCAGCGCAAGCGGAGGAATCTACTGACATGATAATGGGTAATCTCTCAGTTAATGATATTCCTGCAAAAGTCTTATTTGATACTGGTGCATCTCATTGTTTCATGTCAAGACCGTTTTTTGCCAAGCATGATTTCACTTCGGAATTTTTGGATAGACCTCTAGCAATTGTTTCCCCGGGCAAGCACATGAGTTCTAGTTTGTTGGTTCCGAATGTCGGTATCAAGATGGGCGACTATAGATTTCTGGCTAAACCAATTGTCCTTGGTGACTCGGATATTGATCTAATTCTCGGGATGGACTGGCTTTCTCAGCACAAAGCTCAGCTTGATTGTGCTGCCAGGGAAATTCAATTGACACACTCTTCTGAGGATGTGATCATCTATGCCGCTCGTGATGAAACCATTCGGTTGTTTTCTCTCAATGAGAAGGAGAATTGGATGCTATCTCTCGATTCGATCGTTTGTGAGTACCAAGATGTCTTTCGGAAGAGCTTCCGGTATGCCTCCTCACCGGACAGCTTGAGTTCGTTATCGATCTTGAGCACGCATCGAACCCGTTTGCAAGCGTCCATACAAGCTTGGACCTAATGAGCTGAAGGAATTGAAGAAGCAGCTCGATGAACAAGAGCGTCTGGGTTTGATCAGACCGAGTTCATCTCCTTGGGGTTGTGGTGTTCTTTTTGTCCAAAAGAAGGATGGCACGGACCGACTTTGCGTCGATTACCGTCCATTGAATAAGAAGACAATCAAGAACAAGTATCCACTTCCCAACATCAATGAGCTTTTCGAGCAAATCAAAGGTGCTAAAGTTTTCTCCAAGCTTGACCTTCGTATGGGTTATCATCAAATTCGCATTCGTGAACAAGATATTCCCAAGACAGCATTCAGAACAAGCTTTGGTTCTTATGAATATACTGTCATGTCTTTCGCCTTGTCAATGCTCCTCCAACATTCTCTCGAATGATGAACTTCATCTTCAACCCCTACACCAATGAATTCGTCTTGGTCTATCTTGATGATATTTTGGTCTTCTCCAAGAATAAGAAGGATCATGCCAAACATTTGCGATTGGTGCTCGACAAGCTCAGAGAGCATCAATTCTATGCGAAGTTTTCCAAATGTGAATTTTGGCTTGATGAAGTGCTTTATCTTGGTCACATCATCTCCGCCAAGGGCATCGCTGTTAATCCCGAGAAGGTGTCTGCAGTTGTGAATTGGAACCTCCTCAGAATGTCAAGCAGCTTCGCAGTTTTCTTGGACTCGCAAGCTATTGCCGAAGATTCATTGAGAATTTCTCCAAGATTGCAAAGCCTCTTTCCAACCTCCTCCAGAAGCATGTGAAGTATGTCTGGTCTCCTGAGTGTGACGTTGCTTTCAACTCCCTCAAAGAGAAACTCGTCACAGCTCCTGTCTTGACTCCTCCAGATGAATCCAAGCCATTTGAGGTTTTCTGTGATGCTTCTCTTCAAGGTCTCGGTGCTGTGTTAATGCAAGAGAAGAGAGTTGTGGCCTATACCTCTCGTCAGCTGAAGCCCAACGAAAAGAACTACCGCACTCACGGTCTTGAGTTGGAGGCAGTTGTCCATGCATTAATAACTTGGAGACATCTCTTGTTGGGAAGGAAAGTGGACATATTCACCAATCACAAGAGTCTCAAGTATATCTTCACTCAACCCAACCTCAACCTCAGGCAAACTCGATGGGTCGAAATGATTCAAGAGTACAACCCAAGTATTGAATATACTCCGTGTAGCGACCTGACCCAAAATCGGTCAAATCTACGTATCATACCATCCCAAGATCATCTTTGGTACTCACAAGACATCGATAAAGTAATCAAAGTTCAATCACACCTGAATATCATTAATCGATTCTCATATAGAGTCTTTATTACAAGGAATAAATTCGGCTCAAGGCCAACTCATGAGAAATAAACTAAAATGCTGCGGAGCGTCGAAGGTAAGCGAGTCCATCCGACTCAAAGGGCAATCGCCAAGCGCGGGCGTAGCCTCACTCTGATCGAATATAACTCGCAACATAATACGTTGCAGCCATGTAGGTCAGCTTTTGGAATAAGCTGGCAAGTCAAGAAGAATAACAATAATAAAATTACTAACACTATATGCATTTTGGCTGTGGAGCTCTAAGTTTCATCATTTTACGTAAAGCCAATTTTATCCTACTACAGTGGACTTATTTGCAAATTACTACAAATTGTTGGTAGTTATTGAGATGGTTCCGCCAACCAAAATCTCGTTCCCAAATTATTATTAAGTCATAAACCCATCAAATTAATCCATTAGTTTTAGTGTTGAGATATCCGAATACTTCCAAGGTCCAGATGCTCAAATGTCCGTAACCGGGGACACGGCTAATCGATTAGGTTATAACACTCTGCAGAGGTTTGCGCACTTTCCCATAAGAATCATTCCCTCCTTTAAAGTCTTAGCACTTCATGGTGTTTGAAGACGGACCAATGAAACAGGGTCTTCCAAAGAGTTCTTCCGCCACCGCGGTACCCATCCAATCCTACCGTTCGTCTACTTCTCGTAGTACCGTCCAGCCAGCTTCACTACAAGGGTCAACCCAGCGAGCCCATAATGGCTTGCGGCTGCACAGTAAGCTTCGGTCATGGGGCATCCATCCTTCTCTTCGTGGCTGGGTGAAGCTTTCCGCAGGATGTCATGGCGCTTCTCCATGCATCCCGCCACCACTGGGTGCTCCAGGTGCCCGTCAACCGCCCTCCACCCAAAGAGTGATTTTCCAAGTCCATCTTGATCATTGTAGCCCATGGGTTGTCATCATCATTGACTCTCACATCTTGCTTATGAACTTCACTCATCCCAAATCCGTCTCACGAGCATAGCAAAATAACTACTACGTCCCGGGGTCATGGTAACAAGGGGATTGGTTCATCCTACCACATGATACTACTCAAGTTTAATGACTTCAAGAATTCACTACTGCATGCAATGGTGGGGTGGTGACAACTACTAATGCACAAAACATAGGTATAGAAATAACATGATCAAAACTTGCCTTGCTGATGATCCTCGTAAGCTAAAGAGTCGTAGTAGCAAGCTTAGACTCAAGAACTCTACCGAGACAAACAATAACATAATAAGCACAAAGCAAAAGGATCACACAAGATAACAAAAGTAACAAAGCACAACAAAGCAAACAAAACCAAATCAAAAGGAAAACTCAAAGAAATCAAATTCAAAGTTTTTCCCTATTCCAAACAATAACAAAAATAGTTTTTTGTATAACAAAAAATTCCCTAATATAACCTAGTCATGGTTTTAGGTTAACTTAACAGAAAAGGATTAACTAAGCAACTAGGAGCAAAAAGAATTAATTAAAAGCTATTATAAAACTCATTTTAGGCCTAATCCAATTTCTATTAAGAAAATTAATTTAAAACTTTTATTAATTATAAATAAAAGTTCATCTAAAGGAATGACAGAACTAACCTAGAATAACTAATCACAAGTTAAAATAAATTAATTTACTAATTAATTAATTAGGAAAACAGGAACTAATCAATTAATTAGGATTAATAGGATTCTGCCTAGAATTAATTATTTATTAACCCTAAAATACCAAAGTTAATTTCTAGGGTTTGGCAATATCAAAATAAAGTGATGGCAAAAGAATCATGCAAAAATAATTTTTCTAACTAAAACTATAGCAGATTTTCTATTCTGACTAAAACAATATTAAAGCATTTTTAATTATTTTTAACATAGCTAAATATATGTTTTTCAGAAACTACATAAAATTTGCAATCCAACAAAAAAGAATCACTCAAAATATTAAACAGAATAAAAGATATACATTTTGAAAATTGAAACTATTCGCTAAAACAGAAAATCAAATAAAAGAAAAAAGCCCAATGGGCCTATCATGCACTAGGCGTAGTTTAGTCTAAACGGGCCTAGGGTTTAACTAACAGAACCGGCCTAATAAATAAAACCTAAACTAAATAAAACCGTTCGGGCGGCGGTTTTCTAAATAAAACATACCCCTTGGGTTCTAATCGAGCCGCACGTTTGGGATCGGACGGGAGGAATGTCGGGACTCACGGACTCAGCGGCCAGCGGCGGCGGCGAGAGTGCTCCGGGGCGTTGGGACGTCGGCGAGCTTCGGCGAGAGGTCGTGGAGACGCGGGGGAGCTCGGGGGAGGGTTCGGTGGTGTCGGGGAAGGTCGGGGTGCACCAGGGCGGCGACGGCGAGGGTTTTGGCGGAGGTGAGCTCGGTGCTCGGTGACGTCGAACAGGAGGTGAGGGTGCTGGCGAGCTCTCGGGAGGAATGGGGTGCGGGGCTTGGCTCTTTATAGCCAGGGCCTCGGCTCCTCTTCGGAAGGGATCGGGGCTTGGGGATCCGGATCCTTGGATCCGGTGGATCTCCCAGAGGCTCGTGGCTTGGGCGAGGGGAAGACGACGGGGGGTCCCACTGGTCACGAGGAGAGAGGGGGGGTTCGGTCGGGTGGCCAATCCTAGGGAGATCGGGCGAGGGGAGGCGCGGGCGGTCGGCTGGGCTGGCTCGCTCATTGGGCTGGCCTCGTGGGCCGGCTTAGTGGGCCAGCGCGGAGGGGTGAGGTGAGGTGGCGCTGGCTGGGCTGGGTGGCTTTGGTGGCGCCTCAAAGGTTTTTCCTTTATTTTTTAATTAAAACAAAACAAAAATAAAACCTAAACTATAAATATTTTATATAGGGTATATATATACCAAAATGATCAGGAATATTCCTTTCATTTGAACATTTTCCAAAGGCAAAATCCAAACTTTATAAAAATTCATTTTTTTCAAATTCAAATAAAATTCAGATTTGAATTCCAATTCTTTTGGCAATGTTTCCTCTGATATTTTTGGAGTGTCATGTTAGCTCCTCTCATACTTTTGATCAAGTATTTATCAGGCTTAGTTTTTGAATTGTTTCCCACATGCCAAAGTTTGGAATTCAAATTCAAATAACTCTGAAACTTCAAATGGCATTCAAATTCAAACAGGATGCATAGGATGCTTAGCTATAATTGTAAAACATTCCAAATAGGAAATTTGGGATGTTACAAACCTACCCACCTTAAGATGAATCTCGCCCTCGAGATTCGGGTTAACTAACAAATAGGTGCGGATGGTCTCGACGAAGATCTTCTTGGCGTTCCTGTGTGCTTCTTCCTCGGTGTGGTGACTCCATAGCACCTTGCAAAACTTGATGACTTTGCTGCGGGTGACTCTGCTTGCAGTCTCGAGAATTTTGACGGGTTTCTCCTTGTAAGTCAAATCACTGTCAAGTTGTATGGCCTCTAGGGCACCGTGTCTCTCAACGGAACATCGGCCATGTCGCATGGCACTTCTTCAAGCGAGAAGCGTGAAAGACATCATGAACTCCGGACAATCCTTCCGCAATTCCAACTTGTATGCAACTTCTCCACGACGTTCGAGGATTTTGTAGGGCCAATGAATCGGGGTGCTAACTTTCCCTTGACTCCAAACCTCTTGATTCCACGAAGTGGAGACACACGAAGATATGCTCGGTCTCCCACTTCGTAAGTCACCTCCTTGCGCTTACTGTCGGCATAACTCTTACATCTCGATTGTGCTATCTTGAGCCGGTCTCGAATCAGCTTGACTTTCTCTTCGAATCCTTGATAAGATCGGAACCGAAAAGTGATCGATCTCCAACACTATCCCACAAAGAATGGTGTTCGCACCTCCTTCCGTATAGAGCTTGAAGGGCCATCTTCAAACTGGATTGATAACTGTTGTTGTACGAGAACTCTGCGTCACGGCAAATTGTCATCCCAGCTAGACCCATAGTCTAGCACACAAGCTCTCAACATGTCCTCCGAATCTGATTGACTCTCTCGGTCATCCATCTGTCTCATGGATGAAAAGCTGTCTTGAATTCCAACCTCGTACCCAAAGTTTCATGCAATTGCTTCCAAAACTTTGAGGTAAACTGCGTTCCTCTATCGACACGATTTTCCTCGGAACTCCATGCGGACATCGATCCTGGTCATGTATATCTTGGCCAACTTGGCACTGGTATAGGTAGTCTTCACGGGAATGAAGTGAGCTACCTTAGTCAAACGATCAACTACTACCCAGATAGAATCATAACCTGAGCGGGTCTGGGTAATCCTGTGATGAAATCCATACCAAGTTTCTCCCATTTCCAATCGGAATCGGCAAAGGTTGAAGTAACCCTGCTGGCTTCGATGTTCTGCCTTTACACGTTGGCAAACATCGTGATACTGCTACGTTCTCGGCAATGTCCTTCTTCATACCGTCCACCGAAACTTTGCTTCAAATCCAGGTACATCTTGGTGTTGCGGGGTGAATTGAGTACGGGAATCATGAGCCTCTGAAGAATTAGCTTCTGAGCTCGGGATCATTGGGCACATAATCGATCCTCAAACCAAATAGTTCCATGTTCATCCTTACGGAATCCTTTAGCTTTTCCTTCCTCCATCTTTTGCTTAATCTCATCGATTTCCTTGTCCGACTTCTGGGCTTCACGAATCCTTTTGGTCAAGGTGGACTGAACTTCCAGAGTTGCGACAAATCCTTTCGGAACTATCTCCAGTCGGAGATCTCTGAGGTCATCGACCAACTCCTGGGGTAATCCTCCTGCGGTAAGAGTATTCACATAACTCTTACGGCTCAAAGCATCTGCTACAACATTGGCTTTACCGGGGTGGTAATGCAATCTCATGTCATAGTCCTTTATCAACTCTAGCCATCTCCTCTGCCTGAGGTTCAATTCCTTCTGCGTGAAGATATATTTCAAACTCTTGTGATCCGTATAGACATCACAACGATTTCCAATAAGGAAATGTCTCCAGGTCTTGAGTGCATGCACAACAGCTGCCAACTCCAAATCATGCGTGGCATAATTCATCTCATGAGGTCGTAGCTGTCTGGAGGCATACGCTACAACCTTGCCTTCCTGCATCAATACTCCTCCGAGTCCTTGACGAGAAGCGTCACAATAAACCTGGTATTCCTTTTGTATGTCCGGCAATATCAACACTGGAGCTGTGACCAACCGTTTCTTCAATTCCTGAAAACTGGCTTCACATTCCTCGGTCCAAACATACTTGGCTTCCTTCTTCAACAACTCAGTCATGGGCTTGGCAATCTTTGAGAAGTTCTCAATGAACCTCCGATAATATCCTGCGAGTCCGAGAAAACTGCGGATCTCCTTGACTGAGGTGGGTGACTGCCAATCGGTGACTGATTCAACCTTGGCGGGATCAACTGCTATTCCTTCTCCTGAAATAACATGTCCGAGGAATCCAAATTCCTTCAACCAAAATTCACATTTGCTGAATTTGGCATACAAATGATGTTCTCGAAGTTTCTCGAAACTAGACGCAAATGTTCCTTATGCTCTTCCTCGCTCTTGGAGAATATCAATATGTCATCGATGAACACCACGACAAACTTGTCCAAATATTCCATGAACACCTTGTTCATCAAATTCATGAAGTATGCAGGAGCATTAGTCAATCCAAATGACATGACGGTATACTCAGATAAACCATACACGTGGTGAATGCTGTTTTGGGTATATCCTTTTCACGAATTTTCAATCGATGATACCACGATCAAGATCGATCTTAGAGAATACCTTGGCTCCAACAAGCTGATCAAACAAGTCATTGATCATCGGCAGAGGGTACTTGTTCTTGATGGTTACTTCGCTCAATGCACGATAATCCACAACCATCCTCAAGCTTCCATCCTTCTTCTCTACCAAAAGAACTGGGGCTCCCCAAGGTGATGAGCTTGGGCGAATATATCCTTTCTCCAATAACTCATTTATTTGTTCCTTGATCTCTTTCACTCATTCGGGGCATCCGATAAGGTCTCTTGGATATTGGGGCTGTGCCGCAATAACTCAATCGAAACTCAATGTCTCGTCCGGTGGCATTCTGGTAATTCCTCAGGAACACATCGGAAATTCTTGCACCATCGCACTTCCTCTGAACAACTCCCGTGAGGGAATGCACTGATTCTTCATCCGGCTGTGCTCGCTACATACTTGATCCTCTTCGCTCCGGGTGGTGAGCAGAATAGACTTCTTGCACAGTCAATGTTTCCTTCATACTTTGACAACCAATCCATGCCTAGGATTACATCCAAGGTCTGTTTCCAACACTATGAGTTCTCACGGAAATTTGTGGTTCCCGATGTTGAGGTTTGCGGGACAGCTTAAACCTGCCATCATTTCTCCTCCTGCGAACCCGACGCGAGGGGGCTTCTAAGGGTTCTAGTCGTAATCCGTACTTATCCACAACTACCCTTGATATGAATGAATCGTTGCACCGTAATCAAACAGAACCAAAACTGAACGTGAATTCAATAAAACTTACCAACCACGATTATCCGGCTGATCATAGACGTTCTCCACGTCGATGTGATTCACTTGAGCACGAGGGAAAGGATTGGGCTTCTTCGCTGAGCCTCCATTGCCATTCCTGTTCCTCCGCTTGGCCTCCGGGCGTCGGTGGCGTAGTGTCCTGTCTTCGGCACTTGAAGCGGTGATGTGGCTCAGATCCTTCTGAGCCGGGCAGAACGGTGCTGATTGCCATTACCATCGCCATTGCCATTGCCATGGCCTGACTTGTTGTCCTGGCTGCGGTTGTTTCCATTTCCACCATGGTTATGACCTCCATGGTTGTGATGGATGTGCCCTCCTGAGTACGGTGCATAGCGGGGCTTCTGCTGAGCTCCTGAGTTGTGTTTCCCCTGGCTGTACTTCCTCTTGCGGCTTTCTATCTGCTGTTGCTTGCCCTCCAGGATGGTGGCCTTGTCTACCAGCTCCTGGTAGTTGTTGAAAGTAGCCACAATAAGCTGCATGCTCAGTTCATCATTGAGTCCCTCAAGGAACTTCTCCCTTGGCGGCATCGGTGGCCACATCATCGGGGCATAGCGGGCAAGCTTGCTGAATTCCTCCACGTCTTGTGCCACGATGCGATTTCCTGGCGTAAGTTGCGGAACTCACGCTTCTTCGACTCATGGCTCCAGATGAGACATGAGCGGTCTGAAAACTGCTGGAATTGATCCCAAGTGATGCCACCCAAAGGAAAAGTGGCGTGTAATTCTCCCACCAAGAAGCTGTAGGTCCATCCAGTTGATGCGCTGCAAAGCGCACCTTCTCAAAGATCGGTGCATCCAACGGTGACTAGCTCTCTTCCAATCTTGCGGAGCCGATCGTCACCACAATCGGCTCGGTGCTACTAGAGAACACTGGCGGATTCAACCTCGTAAATCGAGTCAAATTGTCCACGAGTGGGTGGTGGTGGTGGCGGTGGATTGTTGGCGGGGTTGTTCGATTACAATCGGAGCTGCATCGATGCATTCATTCTGTGGAGCAGCTGGGTGAGCTCGGCGGGAAACCAAAGGTCACGTCTCGGAGGCATCTGGTGTTTTGGAGTGGGTGAGAAGATTAGAATAGAACAATGGTCTATGAGAATAACACTACCCATATGAATGCACAATCATAACATACCAAACATTTATTCATTCCATTCAAACATGGTTCAAACTCGATTACAAAAGCTCATGACTAATCGAAAGAAAAACATCGCCTAACTGATCGATTTAAAAGGTAAAAGATAACATGGTGGTCGACTAAAAGTCTTCATCGATGGCGCCTCCTCTTGGGGTTTCCTTGAGTGGTACTCCCTTCAAAATCCTGATCATTGCTCACGAGGGGTGCTTCATCTCCACTCGGGTAAAGATCCTCTCCCAAGTCCATCTTTTCCTCTATCGCGGCAAGCTTCATCTTCAGGTCGTCGACTATCTCCATGAAGTCCGTGATTTCTTCCTCATGGCCAAGGAAATCTGCGCGTGCCTTCTCCTCCAGCTCGATTCATGGAACAAAAGCTTCCGTGTGTCTTGAGTTCTGGCGAGCCTGAATCTCCGTGTCCGAGAAGACACTCCAAGTCTGGATGTAGGAGAGAGTGGAATCGTCCTCGATGGTACGGATGATATCTCCATTCCTTGCCCTGCGAGAAACCATGGCGAGGTCTGAGTGATCGAGCTCGGTCCTGTACTCCTCTCGGAGATGTCCAAGTGCTCGGTAGATCGCCACGTCCCTTCCGATGATCCAGTTGAACTCGGTGAACTCAAAGTTGATAGGCTCGTCGTCCTCCAAAGGTCCTCCACAGGATATGCACCTCAATCCAGAAGGGTGTCCGTCGGAAGTGCATTAGTGGGTTTCCAGTGATCGAGGGCGAGCAATCTTCAGCAGCTTCACCATCTGGACCAGCTTTCTTCCAAAGGGCATCGTCTCATCGGGCTGGCAGAACTCTGGTAGCAAAACTGGGGTGAACTCGACGGCCATCTAGAATGTTGCAAAGGAGAGAAGAGTCAGAATAGATCAGGGAAGAATTATAGAATGAAAAGGGGTTCAAAGTAAATGGTCTCTGCTTATGGCTTTCCGATCCTAGGGGTTACGATCCTATGGTCAGCGTGTGCTCGATACCATCTCTGTGAGCGACCTGACCCAAAATCGGTCAAATCTACGTATGCATACCATCCCAAGATCATCTTTGGTACTCACAAGACATCGATAAAGTAATCAAAGTTCAATCACACCTGAATATCATTAATCGATTCTCATATAGAGTCTTTATTACAAGGAATAAATTCGCTCAAGGCCAACTCATGAGAAATAAACTAAAATGCTGCGGAGCGTCGAAGGTAAGCGAGTCCATCCGACTCCAAAGGGCAATCGCCAAGCGCGGGCGTAGCCTCACTCTGATCGGAATATAACTCTGCAACATAATACGTTGCAGCCATGTAGGTCAGCTTTTGGAATAAGCTGGCAAGTCAAGAAGAATAACAATAATAAAATTACTAACACTATATGCATTTTGGCTGTGGAGCTCTAAGTTTCATCATTTTGCGTAAAGCCAATTTTATCCTACTACAAAGGACTTATTTGCAAATTACTACAAATTGTTGGTAGTTATTGAGATGGTTCCGCCAACCAAAATCTCGTTCCCAAATTATTATTAAGTCATAAACCCATCAAATTAATCCATTAGTTTTAGTGTTGAGATATCCGAATACTTCCAAGGTCCAGATGCTCAAATGTCCGTGAATCGGGACACGGCTAATCGATTAGGTTATAACACTCTGCAGAGGTTTATGACTTTCCCGCAAGAATCATTCCTCCTTTAAAGTCTTCGCACTTCATGGTGTTTGAAGACGGGACCAATGAAACAGGGTCTTCCAAAGAGTTCTTCCGCCACCGCCGTACCCATC